>CM033636.1:5947573-6547573 GCA_019453435.1 Rhinogobius similis | reverse complement strand
AATCAAGGGAGTACTTTAGGTTTTTTGAAAGTTAAGAGCAAAAAATGAACTGACTAGCGAACCTTTATTGTTATGGTTAGCTTTATCAATTGTTCTACTTTCTTTTTGGACATCCTAGCTAAAGAGAGTTTTGATTTAATGTATGTAGGACCATTCTGTGAACCATAGTGTTAGCAAAGAGACCGTGGTTTAATCAGGGGCATTTTGCTAACGTTATCTTATGCTTTTGGATTATGTGAACATGGCTCCTGGTTTGATCTAATCTGCACAATGAATTTAGATTGCGGGTCAGAGAAAATTGTGTTGGATATGTGTTGCTCATGGTGGTGTGGATAGCACATATGCCTACTGTGTGGAGCAGGTTCACAGTGTCGTGAGTTTGAATCCGGCTCATGACATTTTATTTCCCCCATCCCCTCCCATTTAACGCTGAACTGTCCTATCAAATAAAGCCTACAGGCCAAAAGATCACTTAAGAAAAAAAAAGAAAATTGGTCGCATACATTAAATTAAATGTATTCATTGTGCTAAAATTGCTCATTGTATTGATAGCAAGAAGACTGCTAGCAGTATAGGCTTTTTGAATTGACAAAAAGAGAAAAAAAAACTAGCTAACCGTTATTGAGTATATGAATATTTTATACTTTATTTTGTAGCTTTATGAATTATTCCACTGTTTTGAACTTTTGGACATCTTAGCCAAATTGAAATGATCCAAAATATGTCCGATGAGGGTGTAGGAAAGCATGTTTACCACTCAGTGACATCACAAAGAGATACAGATCGTTTTCAGCTATTTAGAGCATGACGGTCTAAATTTGCAACATTACTCAAGCACACGGAATGAAACAAACAACACATCTCTGACAAATGAAGACGATAACATTATAACGGAATGTTTTAAGTAAATCAAGATTAATACACGAATCCCCTTTAAAAAACAATGGTATACTTGAATTTGTATCTTCTTAACACAAGTTCTTACTTCTTTCTTGACCTCCCAAACCCCGAGTACATGTGTAAACTCTATATTTGTTGCGACAGCCTTACCTACTGCGCTGCTCTTTAGTTTCCAGCCTGCTCGGTTTCAGTCTATTTCAGATGGGGCTAATTAATCATGCATTATTGAGAGAGAGACAGCAGCACAGAGCAATAGCCTTCAGTTGGGTCCCTGCACAACACAAGCTGCTCCTAATGACTGCTGCTGGTGATAGGGCTTCAAGGGCAAAGCACCACTGTCCTTCAATGCACTGCTGTTGGCTCAATACGCAGTAACAAGCCAGGCCGGATGGTAGCTTCTTATCGTAGGCCGAAGGTAGTGTTTTTGGCGTGTGACAGGACTGTGATGATGATTCAGATGAAAAATGAGGACCACTGCCACATCAATCAAAGGGAGGATATTATGCCATACTGACTTTTTGGAGCTTTTAACCATGTTGGTCTGTCATCAAAAACATACCTGGAGTTGCATTTAGCTTCATACGCGCTAGTTTGATGAATCCTGGTTAGAAAATCCTCTTCCACCAACCGTCAAAAACACTTCCTGCTGAATTCGCTCGATGAATGACATTTTTCCAATCCGTCACTTTATGTGAGAATCTTCAGCTGATTTAAGTCCTTAAATCATCGCCAGACTTGTTTGGAGCAATTCTCCCATCTAAACATGATCTATGTTTGATGTATGACTGCTAAGCTAGATTACCTTCTGCCGCCCCTTAATAACACAGTTTAATGAACTTGTGTAAACGCTATGCAGCCAGTAGATGACGCCTAAACTCAGTAAGTGCCATGGGAAACAGCCCAGATACAGATGTTTATTTGTTTTTTATTAACTTTTTTGGATGGCTAAAGGCTCATAACAATATAAAAAATGCATAATATTTTTCCTGCAAAAAAATACTACATCTTTTCAACGCGAAAACATCCTCAAATATTGCACATAACAGTATGTTTAAACCCATCAATCTAGGTCACACTTTCCCAAGACTCATACTAAACATTCTAATGCTGAATTTGCAGACAAATTTGAAGTTAGTATCTTTTGTTTTTAGCATAGTTTCACAGCTTCATCTCAGCTCAGCTCATCAGTGTAACAGCAGAGAACCTCTTCTGGCATCCACACAGAGCAAATAAACAACACATAAAAAAACTGGCAACTTTTGGCATTTGAAACATACAAGGCAAAAGTTATGAGAGTACTATCTTAAGCCTGGTGTCACTGTTGTGGCTATACCATTTAGCTGAGGCTCGTGCTACATCCTAGCCGTGTTTTTGCATTTGTAAAAGTTACTTAGTGAAAGGGGACCATGGAGCTGTTTGGAGGTGCGTTTACTTTTGGTGACAGAAATTAAATGTAGTCACGACCAAGATTAGAAAATACCAGACACGTTTGATATAAATCGTAGTTCGTCTTTGGTCGCACGATGTTTCTAAGTTTAATCTTTGTGTCACTGTGAGATTGACGGCCCTAGATTTGGAGCCACAATGACTCAAGATTTTTTTTCACGATCAGAAATTTTTCATCGCAGACGGCCAAAATCATGCAGTGGAAACCCCGGTTTGGAGGAACTTTAGCTGACTATTAGGGCTGTAGTCGACTGAAGAAATTCTTGGTCGACTAAAGACCTGCCCTATCGACCCATTAGAACGACTAAAAGGGGGCGTGGCAAAAATACATCAAAACTATGAAGTATCTCCGTGTATCTGATCCAAACGGCACTCAAAAGACAGACACTGCACAGGGGTTCATGCAAAAATAACAATTTATACAGAAAAGTACTAGGAAACAGTGTATTTATTCACCTCATCCCCCCCCGCCCACCTTTGCCTCTTTTTGCCGCAGATACGCACTTTTGTTGTAAACGCATTTCCGGTTTGATGAGAACGCCGTTAAAGCTAATGGCGAACAAGGGAAAACGCTAAAACGTTACATAAAGTAGATTGATTTGTGTAAAATGTTTAATGAACACATGCAACAACAAGTCAACAATGCACCGATTCCCGGTGAGTCCTGAAAATGGCTTTTTAGTCCGGGTAGAACTTTTTTTCTGTTGAGCTCGTCTGCCCCGTGTAAACTAATACAACGGAAACAAGATGGCGGCGCGTAAGGCAACTTCCGGAATAAGGTGAATATGTTTTTTTACATATTTATTACAGCCCTACTGACTATTATTTCAGACATGCATTTAGTTGGATGAGAACCGTACCAACTACCAGGGACATTTTTAACCAATCAGGTGTTATTGACAACAAATGCACGAGACTATCCCAATTTTTTTAGTGTGAGAAGGGACTAAGCGAACAGTTCTTTCTGCAACACATGGTTCAAATACAGTTACCGCCCCTTTAAGGCAACATAATGCAATCCAAGCCTCTGCCAGACATCTCAGACTGTAAGCAGGTTGCAGAGATACCGTGAGGAGCCAGGTCGAATTGTAAAGTCTGCTTCTACTCGAGCAGATGTGCAAAACAGTCCACAACGCCATTGACATTCTTCACACTCCTCCTGTCAGTCGCTCTATGAATAACTTAAAACTGTGTCTCTTACTTCAGATTGCATTTTGCCCACTCATAACAGCTCCAGTTCTAAAATAATTTGCCTTCGGACATGGTTATACTCTGATGAATTATGCATGGATTGTTAGGACTGTCAAAATTTGGAAATTATAGACGACTGTTTCTAGCTTTCTATGAAGAGAACAAAGACTATTCATTAGGATTCCTTCCAACCTGAGATACGCCGTTTCATTATTTTTTGCAAAAAGAATGCCGTCTTTTCTTCACAAAAGTAGAATAAATTGTCTTTCTAATTGTGCCTTTGTATCATTTTATTTGCAGAACACTAAATGCAATGATTAAAATAAATGAAGTGCCTCTAATTCAGTGAAGTAATGAAGCATAAAATATTAGAAATTGTATACCAAGTTAAAGATGCACCATGTAACTTTTCTGGTGCAGGGTACGCCACTTGATGTGAACAAGCAAACAGCAAACCGACGATCAGAAAAGTTACATAGTGCATCTTTAAGTGTGTGAAGCATAAACTTGTCGTTAAACTAACAATTAACTTCCGGTCTGATTAAGTTCAAAAGATCTAAACTTTTAAACCTGTGCCTGTATTTTAGGGAAGCTCTTAGTTGGCGCAATCTTACTTGGAGTAGTAGGACAACAGCGCCATCTGCGGGCCCACTTCTTCAGAACAGTATCCTAGGTGTGAGAGAGTTGGTGCGCCCCTTCATCCTGATTTACAGTCTACAAAACCGGGAAAGTAACAAAAGAAAAACAGAAAAACAAAACTTTACAAATGGTGACACAGAGAGTATGCAATGGGTCATGAACAAACACAACATAAACTCACCATTCTAGCCTCACATCAAATTAAGACAGTTGTTAGTCCATCTTAAAGCAGAACTAAGTAACATTTTGACCTAATTAAATGTCTTTGTAAGTCCGTGTGATGGTTGCAGATGTATTTTCGAGGCGTTTGAAGCTTCTATCGTCGCCCCCTGCTGTCTCTGGGCGGAACACCACCAGGACAACTGAGAAACCCTGGCTCTTTTTTTAAATATTTGGCAATATGATATGTACATTGTTTATATGTGATTGTACTTCCTTATTTCAATAAAAATTCTATTACGTCTTTTCACTGGCAATGTATTTTCACAAGAGAGCTGCAGGGGGAGCTCTGTCACTGAAGTTACGGAGTTCTGCTTTAACAAAATATTTCATGAACACAAATGTAGCATCATATACAAAAACCCTGGTTTGCCTCCATAGTGTAAACAGGACGAGAATTCAACACGAGATAGAAGGAACATTGAATGGAATGTGCAAAAGAGACCACTAAATGATGCACACGAGCCATAAGACGAAGACGGCTCAAGAGCGCCATTTCCAAGCTCTACAAACGGGAGAGCCACCTCATGGATTGTTACTTTAAAAAAAAAAATGTAATGTTTAGAGCAGAAATCAATGACAATATTATGAGAAATGTTTGACCAATAAATGTATGTTCCCAAAGAAACCACCAATTATATTAAAAGAACTTTCAATTACAGAGGAATGTATGAATATTTAAACTCATTCTCATATTCTCATATAACTCATATTCTCTTAATTATTATACAATTTAACCTGGCGGTCAATCAGGCCCTCCAAATTATCTGATTCGGTGCTTGACCAATCTCAAATATCAAACAAATATATTTTCTTTAGTTTATGGGTTTAATTCTGTGGTTGTACTAGTTTAGACCTGGTTTTGGTTCTGATTTTTTCCTTGTTTAAATTGGCTTCAGACCTGGTTTGGTCTGGTTTAGAGCCGATTTGATTCTGGGCTAATCCTCCTGGTTATAAATAATAGTTCAGCCCTGGATTGGCAATTTTGCAAAACAATGTTGGTAAAGCCATTTTTATCTTATTTTTAGTGAAAATCTGATTTAGAAGTTGTTATTTTATCAGTAATGAAACAGATCTGGTGTTGGGGAGATTTTGTGAGACCCCAAAGTGGTGACATCTTGTGCTCCTCCGGCTCAGTGGTTACAACCCCCCGAAAAATCAGACCCTCAGTAAAATAAAGTAGACTGTAAATTAGAACTGAAAGTGACTGTTGTGTCAGCTCTTGTATGCTGCACTGTTCAGTGTTTTCTCTTTTAATACTGTGTGATTTGATTTAGTCTCACTCAGTTACTCTGTAATGTAATTTTTATGAACGCCAGGAATAATAGTAATGGCTTTCCTGGTGCTAATTGGAATCCAAATAATTCCAATAAAAAACAAAAAAATAAAATTAAATAAAAAAATTGCTAAAGACAAAAACAAATACTATGGTTGGATCAGGGTGGCCATCGAAACCCGGAAATGCGCCAACTGAACTGTGAATCGAGATGAGGGGCGTATCGACTCTCTCACACCTGGGACACAGCTCTGAAGAAGTCCTACTGTTCCAAGTGAAAAAATCTGTTTAAGGTGAGACACTACAGGTGAATGGGAAAAAAACCTTAAATTTAAACATATTAACTTGAAACTTGTTCTGTAGTTTACTCATATAAATGTAAGAAAAATATGTATTACAACTTTTTCATCATGTCATGTGGAATCTACATGTAGAATTAAAGAATTTTATGTGTAAAAATTGCCAAAATTACACATATTTGGGACTATTAAACCTGAAATATGGAACCAGGTTTAAATTTCTTGGTTCATTTTGTACACATGTTAGGTACAAAAAAATGACAGAGGGGATTTTGGATTTCTTATTTAGTTTTTAAGTAAACTAGATTGGACTGAAAATTGTCCCAAAAATCCAAATTATGCCTCATTTTTTTCACTTAAAAACTTCAGTAAATTAGTTTTAGAATTAGATATTTAAAAAAATCCTTCTGTTCGATTCGTCAAAATCTTGTTGAGTTCCAGATTGTACAGTTTGGTGTAGGAGCTACTTTAAGGTTGATCTTTATGTCCCGAGGGAGAAAATGCATTTTAAGAAAACGGCCTTTGAAGTCACGGTGTCCCAGAGAAATCTATGGATGAAGTGGATTAAATGGAAGAATAAAACATTTTTAAGAGCAGATTGGACAGGTTTGTTGTTTCCACATGAAAGCCGATATGTTGAGAAAGAAAACTGATTTAAAAAATGTCAGTAACACGTGACAGTTCTGTGGAAGAGCAGCCAAAACATCAAGGTACGACACCAAAACACAGGTCTGACTAAAAGAATCAAACAACGATGAACGTAGTTACTTTAGTATGGCTCAGAATCAGAAATGAGCACAGCTGAAGCACGCACTGGCTCTAAACCGATCCGGAGAATGCGAGTGCTGGTTTGGAGCTAATCGGGTTGACTTGGCTGTGAAGCGTGTCAGGGCGAGGTACCGTTGTCGACCCAAACAGGTTCTGCTCTGCTGTCTGGGCCTGTTTATTCTGACGTGCGTCTTGGTGTTGCAGTCTTAACTGGATTTTAATTTGCCAGATGGTTCCGATGATCCTGAAACATGTCGCAGTCAAAAGCAGAAACTCTGAGGTGCTGACTCACGTTGAAGCTAATGGAAGCCAGGTATTCTACTTTTAAAAGTAGAGGCGTGGGTTTGTGCTCGCTCCTTTGGTTTCAGTGTAGCTGTGAATTGCCCGACTAAAACTAAAACCTTGCATGATGATCTTTTAATGATCTCGAAGTAGTATCCTTTCAAAAGCAATTTCGAAATGTGACAAGCCTCGTTAATCACTTATTTATCTTTACAGGGTGATCTTACTGGTTTAATGTTCATGTGTTTTGTCTCTACAGGATGCTCACTGTGCGCTGTGAGATTCTGGCACATTTATTCTAATGTTGTTGCTGGTCCGTATCATATCGTTCATGATATAATCGTCGTTTGCTTTCGGGGCGATGTGAAATCTGAAACATCGCAAGAAAATTCCGCGTACACTGCAGCAGATTTCCCTCATAGTTGCGAAGCGAAGCTGATATTGCAGCAAATCGCGAACGCTAACGGCTAGAGACGCATTAATAAATCAATGTTGAGGCGAGGAGTGGAAGCAAAATTATAACGATTGAACACATTAAAAGACACACAAACACATTATCCTCAAAAGGTTCTACGCTCTATAATCGCTCACATACAGCACACAGCGGGATCATTTTGACCTGAATAGATGCTTTTACGACATATCCGTGCTGAGGCAGAACTGATTTTACTTTATTACATGAAAAAAATGGTTAAAGCGCTTTTAAACAAGTCAAATATCGGCGTCATTGTTAAGTATTTAATCGTCAATTATACTGTTATAGCAAATGTTCTCTTTTATATCATGATAAAACATTTTGGCCATATTGTCCTGCCTTAGTTGTTGTAAATCAAGGCATTTATATATATAACTTTATTTTACCGACGGCCAGATTTGTCAGAGGGTTTTGTCCTCGGGGCGAGAAACATGTCCAATGCTTTGAAATATGAAAAAAATTTATACGAAAGGCTTTAACAACATCTGCAGAACTGAACAAAGTCTAAACCGGGTCTCGGCAGAACTCGGTTGGAGAAAAACAGGACGCGCTGCAGCCACAATCCCTGCGTTTTGGATGAAATGTCACTTTTTGATGACATCACAGAGGGATTCTGTTTTAGAAGTCAACACTACTTCCCATGTTTCTCTTGGTCTTTTATTTTTCAAAGTTTCTTCACAAACTGCAACTTGAACTCTGATAAATATTTAACACAGGTTCTACCCTCCAAACAAGTGTTAATTAGACAAACATGTGAAGCGGGCGCACGCTCTTTAATGAACATACATGTTATACGTGGTGTAAACACGCCAGATTGGAGCTACGGGCTCATTTCCATCTGTTGTACCAGATTCGCTCTCACAAACGCTCATTCATACACCAGTGCACGCTGCTGTGAGGAGAAGTGCTTCAATCACACATTATTATTAATCTTTAACAACCTTAAAAAATTAGAAAAAGTTATATGGTATTATATGTCATTAAATGTGTGTTATTACAAAAAATATAAGAGATAAATATAAAGCATGTGCTACTTCAAAACAGTATTACTTTAAGTTTAAAAAATATATATATAAAAACATATATATAGGTACAGAAAAAAGAACTTGCTGGCAATCAATTTGTGTTGATTCATGGGTGAAAAAAATAGCAAGTTAACAAATGATGAGATTCGTAAGTTTTTGTTGTTGTTGTATTAGGGATGTCAAGATTGTTCCGTTATTCAAGAATCATGATCATTCAGGTCACAATAGTCACAAGAACTAAAACATAATAATCATGAGAATTATAGACAGTAACAATGAGTCAAACTAAGTCAAACTACAGTAAAGTCCTTTTTATGTGGCAATATCATTACTTTTTCATTCAGAAAGTTTGACTTCATAAAGACAGAAATCAAATGAAGGATTTCCCCGCTGTTTGGTCAAAGTGCCGACAGTGTGATTCATCGTAAAATTGTGATATTTTTTCTCACAATCACTCTTTGTCTTTATTTCGAGCATGCAAAACCAGTGAAGATAATTCCATTCTGAGGTGGACTTTTCTGCTTATTATTATTATCATTATTAATTCATACTGTATATAAAAATAAATCCATGTTCGAAAAGGAGTGGAGGAAAGTATAAACATATTTATTCCCACTCAAATTAGTTTTATAATCGTATGTAAACATTGTTCATAACAGGAACTCTGAATCTGTTTAATATTTGATTAGTACAATATTATTAGTGGTGGAAAGGAACGGAGTACAGTACTGTACTGAAGTAAAACATTTCAGGTATCTGGTACTTTACTTAAGTAACATAAACAGTCACTTCACTTCACATTTGAGAGCAGGTATCTGTACATTTTACTCCACTATATTTTTGAACAGGAATGAAACGTAAAAATAACTTTGTGTTTGGTTTTAGGGGTTATTTCAGCTGTTTATGTTGACATTCAGCTGTAAGGTTTTCAATTCAAGACAAAGAAAAATATATTAAAAAGTTTATAAAAACAGACAATTCTTCATCAAGATAATTTCACTATTCATTCATTTTCTACCACTGGTTCCCGTTAGGGGTCGCGGGTGACTAGAGTCTATCCCAGTGACTTTGGGCCTTAGGCGGGGTACACCCTGGACAGTGGCCAACTCGTCTCAGGGCTGACACAGAGACACAGACAAGGACATACAACCATTCACTCTCACATTCATTCACTAGGGACAATTTAGAGTTGTCAATTAACCTACACAGTCATGTCTTTGGACGGTGGGAGGAGCCGGAGAACCCGGACAGAACCCACGGTAACACGGGGAGGACATGCAGACTCCACCCAGAGAGATCGTGTGAAGTTGGTCTGGTCCGGGATTCGAACCCACGACCTCCTTATTGCCACCGTGTGCACATTTACACTATTAAATTGTAAATTAGGAGTATCAAAAGAGTGAAATACTTTTACTTTACTCTTAAACACATATTTCTATACTTTTACTTGAGTGATGTTTTGCCACTGTATCTGTACTTTAACATGAGTAACAAAATTGAGTACTTCTTCCACCACTGAATATTACTACCTTCTCATATTTCTTGTATCCTATTTAACATTTACCACACTCTCATATCTCATTAAGACCGTAATTATTTTTGAATTACTTCATACCTAATTTACACTTTCTTTTAAACTATTCCATCTTACACCACAGAACGAAGCACAAAAACCTTTTTTCACTGATGATCCTAACACTGAACTGTGATATCGTGACGTGCGATGTTGATCTAAACCCGTTAGCTTACGTGCTATGACTGAACCAGATCTGCAGTGTGCTAACCTTTGCATTAATAATGTTAGCATGTCAGCGTGTTTTTGCCATACAAGGTTATATTGGTCATCCCTGGTAACACTAACACTGTTTTCGAGTGTGAACCTAACGCCACTTGTGACCTCCTCATCCGGCGCGTCATCAGGTCGAAATAGGCTGACCTCTGAACTTCGATCCCAGGCACGACCACTTGACACCTCCCGGGTTAAACTGTGCCGTCGCGCAAAGCATTTAAGGAATTGCTGAAAGACCTCACCTGCCAGCGGATGAGTGGGGTTCCTGGAGCGTAAAGAGCCACCCATACGTGACGCAGATCCGTTTACACCGCCTTCTCACCTAACACGGGGCATGGAAGTGGTCAAACGGATCGCTCCCTGCCTGATCTGTCTCGTGACCTGCTAAAACAACACGCACTGGTTATGCCTTTGGTAACGCAATATGTTGTTGTTTTTCAGCGCTGGCTAATTGGATGCTAATTGCGTTGATGTCTCCGGCTGAAGACATCCATCACAGGAAGTCAACTCACGGTGCTAATAGATGGTGCTAGCGGAGTGAGTGTCAACGCAAAGTAGCGTAGGTGATTTGCTAAGGCTAAGTATAATACAATGTGAACATCCAAAGAGGAAGTGAAAACAATATTCAAGTTAACTGTAGAAGTTCTCAGAACAATGACTTAGTGATGATGAAGGGACAGAAAAACAGCAGAAGAGAACGCTGGACCTCCGCCTGTGACGTCACAAATCTGGTAAAGGGGAATTAAATTATGTTTTTGTGAGGCTCAGAGAAGGAGCAAAGAAGACAAGCTCATAAACAGGATTAAAGAACAAGCATGAATGAAGTGAAATACAACTCCAGCCAAGTGTTTGATGAGAGAGCAATGGTATAACACGGTGAAAAGAGAGAAAACAAATCAGGGCTAAACCAGGACTAAACCAAGTCTAAATGTCTGAACCAGGTCTAAACCAGGTCTAAATGTCTGAACCAGGTCTAAACCAGGTCTAAATGTCTGAACCAGGTCTAAACAAAGTCTAAACCAGGTCTAAATGTCTGAACCAGGTCTAAATGTCTAAACCAGGTCGGAACCAGGTCTAAACCAGGACTAACCTAGGACTAAACCAGGACTAAACCAGGTCTAAACCTGGACTAAACCAGGTCTAAACCAGGTCTAAACCAGGTCTAAATGTCTAAACCAGGTCTCAATGTCTAAACCAGGTCTAAACCAGGTCTAATTGTCTAAACCAGGTCTAAATGTCTAAACCAGTTCTCAATGTCTAAACCAGGTCTAAACCAGGACTAAACCAAGTCTAAATGTCTAAACCAGGTCTAAATGTCTGAACCAGATCTAAACCAGGACTAAACCAGATCTAAACCCCAAACAAGGGATAAAATATTGTTTATATTTTTGGAGGATACGTTGAGGACCGGATCATATCCATATGTAGGGATTTTACAATGTTGTGTGATGTCACAGGAACACAACATTCTATCAACTGTTTGCATTGCATTCTTTCACCGTTTTAATGTGTAAAGAACATGGAAAAAATATGCATCTGATGACGGAATTGCAGACGGACAACAACATCAGTCCACTTCCCTCGTCGAGTCTGAGGACGGCCCTGGATACGGGTCAGTACATTCCATGGACGTAGTTATGTGACAGTGTCTCCTCTGGTCCTGGGCTGCTCGTGTACCGCAGAGGTGACTAAGCCTTGACGTACAGCCTTAACCTGCCGCTTCAGCTCCTCACATTTGCCATAAAAGATGTTTTACTCGGGCAATAAAGCTGCCGCGTGTGCAGAGGGCTGACTCGTAATCGCCCGGTCCAGCTGCGGCCACGCTCGGGACATTAATGAGAATATGATTGATCACATGGGACGTAATTGAAATTGATTAATCATTGGAGAGTGGGAACTTCATCTCAGCGGGAGGTCTGGAGGTTACAAGCAGACACCTCCATATCCCAGGAGTCGTTTTAGTGAGTTGTATTTTGTGTGATGTTATTTTGTGGTATTTCATGTAAAGGATCACATACATAGATCTAGATTTTATATTTACAACTAGAGCTGCAATGTTGAGCTTAAACTAATCCATGTTTTATTTACAAAATGACAAAATAGTACATTATTTAAGCGTCTTTGCATCTTTTTTGAATATTGAACATTTGTTTGATTTTACAACTTATTAGTACAATTTTTATGAAACAAGAACATGCAAACATATATGATTTGGCATTATAACCACGGTTTGATGCTTTAGAGCGCTTTGTAACCATCTTTGAAAATATGGATACATAACTAATGTTGATTCATAAAATCTGTGTCAGAGCAGCTCTTTCACCCTCGATTCCAGCAGGAGCAAACAATGAATTTAGGAGTTTTAATGTGCCCAATACAGACATGGAGAAGAAAAAACAGGTTGAACGGCCCAAATTTGTCCAGTAACAGCAGATACAGGCTGAATGTTACCGTGATGCTAGTGTCCCCTGCTGTATTTTAACATTTACAGAACAAACATCAAATGAATTACCCATACTTTATAATCCTAAGGCCCATCTCCACAGTGTACTCTAAGACGTTTAGTAATTCCAAGTTTTGTTGCTGTAAGCTCTAAAGCTGGAGTAAACAGGAAACTTGTGGTTTGTCTTCAGCTTTATCTGAATTAATTTCACTTCTTCTTTATGTAATGTATTGGGCTTGGCTGATTTAAATGAATTGTGCATGGGAAATGTCATTTTTAAAAATCTTGACATGGGGTGCAGTGCATCAATTCATAGACAACGTGTGGCTTTGTTTTGCAAAGCATGTGGCTTAACATAGAAGTTATCATCACTGGAAATACACTGGTTTAAGATGTTTGAGTCACGCAAATGTGTTCATGTGTGATGGGAAATATGGAAATATGATCGGATTGAAACTAAATAAACTTAAACTTTCACTAAACTTTCAAGATCAAGTTAGTGTTTGGTGAGAAATGCATATTTTCTTTTGGTGAAATAATGAAGGAAACCTGTTGTAATATGGTTTAAGGCTGATGAAAGTCACCCTTTGGTTTAGTATAGTTTATTTGTTTATTTGTCTTGGACATAAAAACATTGACCTACAACAGGTAAGATGCCTGTGCCAGGTTAGAGCAAAGTTACTCATTTCCACCTGCAGTCCCTGGACAGGATCTCTATCAGACTTTAACACCTGGAGCACTGAAAGGAAATTTGTCCTCCACATTTGACCCATCAAAAAAACATTAAGTAAGTAAATAATACCTGCACTTTGTACTGTAGAGCTATAAACATGTTCTGAAATACTTAGGAATGATTAGCCAGTCTGTTTATGTAATTCATTTTTTGTCCATGTTCAGCTTGGGTCTTTTTAATGAGAAATCTACAGCTCTGTCAGTAAAAGCATGGGTGTGGCGCAGAACAAATTTGTGTACAAAAAAGTGTTTTTGTATCAAATGGCAAAGATTAAATGCATATAGGTTCAGAAAACCTAATAAAGGAAACCATTTGGTATTGGTTTTAAATGAGGCACAATTGTGATTGATCAGCCTTAGTTTTGCTGCCCTTATATCCGAGTTCTTTCCAACATTAATGCTCCTGGGCGTGTTTAAAACGTGCAAATGTTCCAAATCAGTCAGGCCTATCCCTGGCTGCTGGCTAATGTCATTGGATGTGGATTGAAATAGAAGGATTTCCTGTTTTGGCCTGTGGATGTTCCCAAACACATCTGGCTGCTCTGGCCGGGCCGTTCTCTCGCACAGGCAGTAGATTAGCGGCGGCTGGTCGAGTGAGGACAGGACCACTGAGAGGTGTAATCCACAGCAGAGCCAGAGGAGGCCACCAGGCAGATGGAGGACGAGCAGGTTTAAGGCTCATTTATGCTCTAGTTTGAGACGCATACGGCTCTGCACTGAGGCTTCTGTTTGTCGCCTGCGAGTTTGTTTGTCATTACGTTCGTCTCCTCAGAGCTCGTGGATGCATAACGGAGCTGCACATGTGCTGGCCACTGGGGGCAGTAGTGAACACAATGCCAAAGTGGAAGCTCAACTAGATCAAGTTACAAACGTGTAGTGATTCCATGTTTGGTTTTCTAGTTGCACTTTTTCTTTAGTTTTTGGACATTTTTTACCATTTCTAACTTTTAGTGCCCCCTGGTGGTTATTTACCAGAACATAGTCTTGAAACAGTAAAATAAATGAGGCTAAGTAACACAAATGGAGCATTTTTAGATTAGAATATTGTTTAGTTTCTTGTTTGTTTGTTTATCTTTGAACAGACAGTGTCATAAAGCATTGCTCATGAGCCTATTCATGAGTTCTAGCGTTCTGATATATGCAACATTTTATGGACTTTTGCTGCATTTAAGGCCAGTTGTTTATTTCCCCCTTGAACATCACCAGTCCTGACGTCAGAGTGTTCCCACTTCAATAACTCAGATCTGAAAAGTAACGGTTAAACAAATTCATCCAACATGTCCAACATTTGTTTAATTGCCAGTTGTGGTTATTATCATACACATTCAAAGACGCAAAATTGCTGGTTCCCTTCAGTTGCTACGATACAGACAGCGCTGTCATGTTTGTCCGGTGAATGAGATGACGCAAATCAATTGACACAAACGCGAATTTTGCAATTTTAAGGATAAAAGGCATTTTAATAAGCAATCCCTGCATAATCATGAGCAAAAAGGGCATATTTGTGCATTTTCAAACATTTTTAACATATTGGCTGCATTAAAGTTAGATATTATGTTCAACTTTCTGCATTTGGAGCCTGTTTGTGTTGAATCATGTCTTTAACCATAACTACAACACATCACTGATGCTCTGTGATGTGTCAGCTGTAGGTTATTGGGTTTTAGCTGAAAACCTTTATAGATCCACAGACATTCATAGCGTCTCTATCTCTGTCGATGCTCAGACCCGATGCTGCTTGATGTTTCTTTCAGGATATGTATGTCATTTATCTGATCTCCACCAGAAACATGTAAAAGAGGATGTTTTGTGTCATTATTAATGTATATTCTTATCAGAAGTGCATCAGTTCAGAAATCTCAATTTAAAGTCAGTTAGCCTTCAGCTCAGATGACAGATTTTACACGCTAATTATCATCTTAATTAAAACACCAAACGGTTTATACGCTCAAATATGACTTTTAATTCGCCTCTGACTTCACCTAAATGTGCTCGATGGGTTGGTACCAGCTGACACTCTCTGGATTATTCATAATTTGCATGTTTTGCAGGCTAATGCTAACGGCTATAGGGAAAATACATGAGACTTTTCTCCATTTAAAAGATATAATATTTGGTTTTAAATTCGTAATCTTTATGGCAACAGACCTAACTTCTCAAAATTCTTACAATTTTAAACAACAAAGAGGAAATATATATATTAAAATTCCAAACAACACACCTTATGAGGGTCCATGCTATTCCACCATCTTCTCTGAAAAATGCTTGCCTCACATCTTAACATCATCTGCTTGTACTTCATGAAGCTCCTTTGTGTTTTTTCGGACTATAGACCTTTGCCGGACTCTTTCTGATCGCTATCACATTACGGGCTAGGATTTTAAACTTAGATCCTTCTGACATTTTGTATTAATGGGTTTTATCTTCCTGTTTATTGGTGATATTTTGAGGATTCTGCCCATTCAAAAGACACAGTATTCGTTGTTAAATGCTATCAGTTTAACTGTGCTATTTTCAGACATTTCAGAGACATTCTGCGTTGACCTGGACTTTATTTCAGGTTACTTAAGTATAACATACATGCAATACCAAAGCTCAGGTGTGCAAAGGTAGTTTAAGCATGACTAAAAATAAGCAGTATTCCATGTAAAACAGCCAAGAAAAGGGTATAATTTTAATACTGTGATTTGCACTTGAAAAGCTTATTCATTGCTCTCTTTTCATAATGACAGGCATAAAAAAATCACCCCCTTTTCACAGCAGCTTTTAAAATGTGGAACAGTTGCAAAAGACTGCAGGCTCTCACGATCTACTTAAAGAGTACCATTACAGCTTCAATCAACACATTCTGGCCATAGACGCTCTAATGCACATCTGTCATTAAAGTTAATCAGAAGCTAGACTTTACTTTCTTAAAGGAGACATTTTATGCTTTTTAGTACACGGTAGGCTGTTACAGTATAACTTAATTACATCATCATCACAGGAATTTTCAGGGCACTGGAGCCTCAGTTGCAGGACAACACAGGATTAACTCAAATCCGCAGGACTCAATCAAAATACAACTTTGAGCAAACGCACGTTGAGGAATTAAAAGTGCATTGAAGCTCATTTTGCTGAATGTGTCCTTTAAATTTCAGGTGTTTTCATTGCCTTGAAAAACCTGCATTCTTCTCACTTCCACTGCTTATCTATGGAGAGAGATACCTTTAATGCCATACTGTGGAACATTGCAGGCAAAGCAATAAAATCTCCATAGAGCAGGGCTAGTCAGCTTTATTTGACCGAGGGCCAGATTTTTCAAAGGGTTTCAGAGGGTTTAATGCCAGACATGTGTCCAACGCAGCTGAAATATGAAAAAAATTAAATACGAAAGGCTTTTTACACAATATCTACAGAACTGAACCAGGACTGAACCAGGACTAAACCAGGACTGAACCAGGACTGAACCAGGACTGAACCAGGACTGAACCAGGACTGAACCAGGACTAAACCAGGACTAAACCAGGACTGAACCAGGACTGAACCAGGACTGAACCAGGACTGAACCAGGACTAAACCAGGACTAAACCAGGACTAAACCAGGACTGATCCAGGACTAAACCAATAACAAGATATTTTCTATATTTTTGAAGATTGATTGAGGGCCAGATCATTTCTCTTGGCGGGCCTGATTTGGCCCCCGGGCCTTAAAATGAACAGCCCAGCCTTAGCGACAAGAAGCAGATGGCAGACCCTATATCAGACCTGGGCATTGTACGGCCCCAGGGCCACATACTGCCCTTTGGTTGGCTCTGACCGGCCCGTTTAATCTAATTTGGAATTCCAAAATAAACATATTTTATATTTTTACCTCATGCATGGATAGGGTTGGCAACCAGCTCGATTCAGGTGGGACTTCCCGCTATTTGGCTGATTTTGATGTGTCTCTATTGGGACAGCTGCAAATTACGCAATAGCTTTGAGCAGGCGATCGTAGGACACTGGTGCGGGGGTCCTGCTTCATACACAGGGAACAGCGCGGTAGTAGTGAAGCAGTAGAGTTATTAAGCTATAATGCAACTACTCCGTGACAAAATTAGGCTGACGAAGACGAGGGGACATCTTTATTCCAACCGGATCTGTACCAGGGTGGAACTGACTGAAGCACTTTTAATCTGTGTCGGGTTGACATGAAGAAGTGGTGCGTAAATAAACACGTTATAGTGAAAAGCTTCATTCAGTTGGTGAAAACACCTGTTCTTTCACAGCCTGGCACTGGCAAAACAATGCTATTTACTGCTTTTTATAAAGAAATAGAATTAATATTATGCAGAGTTGAGTTAAGCCTTTTGGCCTGGCCCTCCACAATATTCTGTTTCTCATTTGGCCCAATGGAAAAAAAAAAAACATTGCCCACTCCTGCTTTATATGTAAGAAAAGTTACACAGTGTGCCTTTAGTTTAGTTTCACAAATGCCTGTCTGTCTTTCTTACTTTTTGTTTGTGTTAGGTTTGTCTGTTCCACAATGTGATCCACTGTAAGTATGTTTCCAACAGATGAAATCATGTCCAAAGTTCTCTTTTCTGTTTGACTTGGTTCAAAAGTGCGAGTGCAAATATTGAATTCATACCTGGATACAGACGGCGAGAGCTCAGTGCTTTGGGTTTCATTCATAATTTATACGCCATCCAACTTTTCTCTATTTCTGCAAAAGTTGTCTTGAGACAGAGAGGCATAAGGTAAAATTGACTCTTGAACCAAAATGTCTAGGAAAGAGACAGCTTTTTATTAAACTTGTACTTCTCAGAGTAGACACTCCAACGTAAAAACATATCTGGCATTATGTTTCGTTTCAGTCATGCAAACGGTCTCCCTATATCATCTACTCTAGCTACAAAATCAACTAAACGTTGCATTTTGATGACGTAAAGAACTATATGATCAGTGTTTACTTTAAACATATTATGATTATTTTTGAGCGTTTAACCTTGTCATTAGAATGTTGCCAGGACAAAAACATACCTGGAGTTGTATTTAGCTTCATTCAGGCTAGTTTGATGAATCCTGGGTAGAAAGTCCTCTACATCTGAGCCACACTCCATTCTGGATTTCCGATGTGTGATGTCATAGGTAGAGCTCCGAGGTCTTCTGTGCCAAAGGTACACGGTTAGCACATGTTTAACTGTACCCCTCACCCCCTGTGTCCCCCCATCCTGCCCCCTGGTGAGTATGTGTCCCAAGGAGCCTACCAATTGAAAAATACACACCAAAAATCTGCCTTCCATAGAGCTCCATAAAACCGGGGGGGAAACTAGAGGCCTGTTTAAGAAATAAATGGAGTCATTTCAGTATAAACTACAAAAATCACATATTTAATCTGTTCTGAACAGGGGAAACCACAAAGGTTTGGAAAATTCCAATTTTATAGTGTCATTACAGAGCCACCAAAAAAGGTGTTGATAATGGAAGTCAATGGGGCATAAAATGGCGCCAACAGAACAACTGGGAGAAAAAATGAAAAACAGCCGTTGTAGTCATTAATCCTTGACATGTCCAAGACTGTGATAAAAGGTAAAAACAAATTCAGCCTATGTTCATATTTTACATGAAAAATGGGCCATTTTGTGTGACATTTTCAGCACATCTTAATCTTTTACATACGACTATTAAAATATCAAAATTATATTGTTTGTTATTGTTTTTTTTTTTTTTTAAGTGGATTCAAGCAAAAAATAAGTTTGAAAAATTAATAATCTACTATATTTTTACAGCTGTCGAAAAGGTGAAGAAAGAGGGCGTGTATCATAAATAAAGATGGGTTAATCTTTTAATATTAACATTCACATTATCATTCAACCATTTAGGATTTTTTTTTTCATTTGCACAGGTAATATTCCAACACAAAGCACCGTGTTGCTGAAACATCGTCACATAGTTTTGGTTTTCATTCAGACCATTCCTTTCTAAAAAAAAAACCAATAGCTTCTAATTATTTCAGTGATAATAAACGACTTTTGCACAGTTCCTCTTCCTAAGCGGTGAAATGACAGTGTTCTCATTCCCGTCCGTCAGTGAAGGCCGCGCTGTAATTGGATGAAGAGTGCTTTTGCAGACTAGAGACAAATGTTCTGGGGAACTTCAAAGTGGTGTCTGCTAATTTCAAATGAAGATGCCGGAAACAAAAGACGAATCATTTCACGGTGCTGACTTCACGGTGACAGCTCTCTCCACCTGTCAGGATTAATGAAGAAGTCTCACCCAGGGATTTATTTCTGGGTGTGAACATTCTGGGAAAACACTGACCCACAACAACTTTTTTAGTCTCATGAAAATCAAATATTAGCTGTATGAGTTCTTCTAAATGTTGTGCAACAGTGACTATTTCTCCGCATCATTTCTTCAGCTGTACATGACATTTTTCACGTTATTAAGTAAAATCTGTTTTGGCCCAGTACAGATATATTGTAAAAGCATCTATTCAGGTGAAAAATAAATTGCAGTGCGTTGTCTGCATCATATTACAGTGTTTTATTCTCTGCGTAGCAAGAAGTGTTAGCTTTATTGTGACTGGCCTTTGAAAGTTGTGAAAAGCGCTTATAAACTCATCATGGAGAATATTTAGACTGCCAGGAATGCAATTGGAGTGAGAAAAAAACATGTGGACTCGCTTTTTCCCGTTTTTAAGACTGTAAAAATCAAGTACAGAGCCTTTAACTACAGAGGTTTAGATTCTAGTGGACATTTTTTTATGTTAGTTTTGATTTTGTCATTGCACAGCGCTGGAGCATGGCCTAAAAACTCTATAAAAAGCTTTTAATAGGTTCAAAATGAAGCAGCAACATTATTAACAGGAAAGATTGTTGGTCCTAGAGTGTCTAAAAGCACAGTCAGAGGTAGAGTGTTTACCGAGCTCCTGTTATGAACCAGCTCCTGTTCATGTTAAAGAGGCCACACAGTCTCTACATTTATGACCAGGCTCAAAACACTCTCTTTTAAATAGTTTATGGCCAGGCTAGTTAGGAACAGAAATAGAAATCTACAGTTTTAGCTACGCTGCCGTTTGAGCAGCTATGATGGCGGAAGAATGGAGCTTGAACACTGTCCTTTGGTTCTTCTACTTTCCCATCAACAATATTTAAGATTAGTTCATCTGTAGTCTGTGCATTGCTGTTCACATGTTTTTTCTCTTTCTCCACTTCCCTCGGGGACCCGGATGTTGCTCACCTGCCTGGAGGAACTCTCTCTACACTAGATTAACTGTTCCTCATCTGCCAGGAGGAACTCTCTCTACACTGGATGAACTGTTCCTCATCTACCTGGATGAACTCTCTCTACACTAGATGAACTGTTCCTCATCTGCCAGGAGGAACTCTCTCTACACTGGATGAACTGTTCCTCATCTGCCTGGAGGAACTCTCTCTACACTAGATGAACTGTTCCTCATCTGCCTGGAGGAACTCTCTCTACACTAGATTAACTGTTCCTCATCTGCCTGGAGGAACTCTCTCTACACTGAATGACTGTTCCTCATCTGTCTGAAGGAACTCTCTCAACCCTGGATGAACTGTTCCTCATCTGCCTGTAGGAACTTTCTCTACTTTAGATGATCCACCTTCCTTCCTCTTGAGTGGTTCTGGTCCAAGAGGATGTGTTAGTCCTGGTCTATCTGCAGTCTGTCCGTCTGTGGGAGTAGGATCTCTCCTTCACTGTTTTTCTCCCTGAGGTTTCTACTTTTTTCCCCACAGGGTTTTTGTAGTTTTTCCTTGCAGAGAAGGAGGGTCAAAGACAGGGGATGCTGTGGGACAGTTATCCATTGAACATTGTTTATTTAATCTGCATTACCTGTGGCCCATCGAGGCAACTGTTGTGATTTTGGGTGCTTGAAAAATAAATTGAAATGAAATAGAAGCTTGAACAAATGCAATACATAAGCTAAGATGTACTAAAAAGCATGAGTAACTTATATTCTGCAACAGGAGATGTTCAATCACAGCTCCAGATTGCAGAAAGTTGCACCACTACATAACACACACACAATGAAATTTGACACATTTTCTATTCTCTTTCATATCTTTTTATTCTGACGTGTTTACTTCTTTGTGCACGGCGCTTTTTAAGGATGTGAGGGTAAGGATCGTTTGGCTAGGTCAGGTTTGTAAAGAAGTTCTTAAACAGTCAATAAGATTTAAAGATCAATGTCTGTGCTAGTTATCGACCAACACCATGACCTGGCTGGATGACCCTAACCTTTAATCCTTCACCCTGTCCTGGATGAGCCACCCTTTATCTCTCTGTCTTGGGTGGACCTTGGCTCTACAAACTTGAACTCTCTCTGCAGATGGAAGTCCTGGACACATCTCTCCCATGGCCTGTCCAGCCGTGGAGGTGGAGCTCTCCTTCACTGTGGTTCTATTTCTATGTCCGGCAACGTCTCCCAAAGAAAATACAAAAACATTCAACGCCAAGCTTTGCTTCGGACAAAATGCAGAATTAAGGAGAATTAAGAATCCTTATTCCTCTGGGTTTTTGGAGTGGAGAGAAGGACAGTCTAAGGACAGGGGGCGCTCTGGGACCGTCGTATGGCTCATTTCCAGTGAATGTAGCGAAATCTGCTTGTGTTTTACAGACAATGACTGTTTCATTGTTCTTTTAGTTAAAGCAGAACTAAGTAACTTCAGCGATAGAGCTCCCCCTGCTGCTCCCTTGTGAAAATACTCGGTCAGAGAACAGATCATCACATATAAAACATTTAACGTTGCCAAATATTAAAACTGAGTAAGGGTTTCCCAGGATAGTTCTCTTCAGGTCGATGTGGGGCACTGTTGGCAGGATGGTTTTCTTCCCAGAGACAGCTGGGGGACACTTTAAATGCCCAGTGAATACATATTTAACAATCACAGGGGCTTACAAAGACCTTAATACTTTATCAACAATTTCGTGAATGAACCTCCTTTCGTGATTTTTTTGCTATACAAACATACATTTGATTGAATGGTGAAAACCTAAATTAGCTAACGATTATTTGAATAGCCAACTAGTCAGCAGTTATTTTTTATTTAGTCAATAACTCAAATTATTATTTCTATTGTACATCAATATTTTTTTCACACGATCTCTCTGGGTGGAGTCTGCATGTCCTCCCCGTGTTACCGTGGGTTCTCTCCGGGTTCTCTGGCTCCTCCCACCGTCCAAAGACATGACTGTGTAGGTTAATTGAGAACTCTAAATTGTCCCTAGTGAATGAATGTGAGAGTGAATGGTTGTCTGTCCTTGTCTCTGTCTCTGTGTCAGCCCTGCGACGGGTTGGCCACTGTCCAGGGTGTACCCCGCCTAAGGCCCAAAGTCACTGGGACAGGCTCCAGTCACCCGCGACCCCTAACGGGAATAAGCGGTAGAAAATGAATGAATGAATGAATGAATCAATATTTTTAAAACACCCAATTTTTTTCAATTTTAGTCAGCTTGCTCTCTCAACATATAAGCTTTCATATGTTTATTATTTATTTGAATCCACCTCATTCTCTGGGACATTGTAACTTCAAATGTTGTTTTCTTAAAATGCATTTTTCTCCCACAGAGACATAAGGATCAGCCTTAAAGGAGCTCCCACACACCAAACTGTACAATCTGGACTGAGCACGATTTTGAAAAAAGGTACAGGCGGATTTGTTGATATCAACAAAACATAATTTATTATGATTTTAAGTTTAACAAAGAGGAGTCAAAATTTGAAAGCCAATTTTCAGTCAGATCTAGTTCACTCGAAACTGAAGAAGAAATCCAAAATCCCTTCTGTAAATCTTTTGTGAGTACAAAATGAACCAAGAAATTTAAATCTGGTTCTGTCCATTTTGCAGATTAAATGTGCCAAATATGTGCAATTTTGGCAGTTTTTTCACACAAATTGTCTTATTTCTATATGAAAATATTACATGATGAAACACTGTAATACGTTTCTCTCTTATATTTATGTGAGTAAACTACAAGAGAACTTTTACATTTATATCTTTAAATTTAAGTTTTTCACCTGCAGCGTCTCATCTTAACCAATAAAATGTTAAATATATATATAAATATGGCAAATATCTTAATGATGAAAATCTTCAATTGTTTATTAATTTCTGACATTTTGATTTTTTAATGCTTCTGTCTTAGTTTTAAGAAGGTTTTCTGGCATGTGTTTTACAATCATCAAAACACATGTGGAATTCTTTCATTTATTTTAGTAGACTGGTGACAATTATTCCGATAAATTGATCCCTAGCCAAAATACACAACAACAAACGTGACTGGCAATGAGACACTTGTATCTGAGCTGAATCACATGTCTTGCCCAAGAACACACCATCAGTGGCTTACGGGTCATCCTAAACATTTGACCCCTCACCCCTGATTTTAGAGTAGATGCAAACAAATCATTTTAAGCCATTTTCTTTGATATTGAATATTCTCTGGGCAAGGTCAACGTGCTCAAGAATCAGATTGTTGCATGTTTTGAGCTAGCATACGACGAGCAGGACAAGTAAGGTTAATCATGCTAACGCTAATCTGTTCCCAGCACATTACAAAGATGCCCCAGAGCTCCCAGTTTGGGTTGACCCAGTAATCCTTCACCTGCCGGACAGTCTGTCATTGAGGAAGATCTCTCAAGTAGGTCAGGGCAGCTTTTAGTCCAAAGTCGTTCTCCTACCCTTTGACCCCAGACGCTCCTGACCGCTCCAAAACCGTAAATCTCGACCTCTTCAGAAACTCTAACCACTGAGGTCTTGGTGGGTCCTGCGTGTGTCCCCTGGTGAGGCTTACATGAGACGAGTGATCAGTTACTAAAGGACGTGTCCCGGTGTAAATAATGATGGCACGTAAGTCTGTCAACGCATGAAAATGGACTTCTGTCGCTGTGGTAGAACTCTGAGGAAGAAAATGTTGTCCAGGATTTGATTTGGCCCACAAGCCATCTTCCAAATATTAAAACATGTTTCTTGGTTGGATTGATTCGATTAGTTCTGGTTTAAACCTGGTTCCTATCTAGTCTTGTCCTTGTTTGATTCTGGTTCAGTTTTGGATTGGTGATTTGAGGAATGTTGATTTTTCCACCAACATCTGAAATAGCAGTAGTTATTTTTTCCCTTTTGAAACAGATCTTGTGTTGTGGACCCCAGATTTTGTTGAAGTACTGGCGTATTGTTCACCAGGGGCGTTGGACGGGGGGTACTGATTTCCCCCGGCCCAGGGAAAGGAGGGGCCCTCGAAAGCATATAATGTTTTTTGTGGCATTTTTCTACACTTTAATCTTTTATTGATGCAATGAAATGCATTTGTGGTTAAGTGGAGTCCTTGTGAGACAAAATACAATTAGCATGTGACCTGGGGGCCACATCACCCTTTAAAAAGAGGAAAATCATAGCTCACATAGTAGCCAAGATGTAAACAAATAAAACGAGTCATAATTTGTAGTGTAGTGTAGTGTATTTGCATATTATAGTAATTCATTTTGAGATCTTTGTGAAATTGTTCTGGTAGTTATTAGAAAAGCAAACAATACTGTATTACAATATAAGCCAGTAGCTACACAGGATGTCTGTAGATTAGTGAGTTATTGTTAGGTGTATGTAGAAACCATAGGATGTATGTTCTAGCAACAGTGAATGAAAAAAAAAAAAAAAAAAGATTTAATGGGCTAAATAAATCACATACAAAATTATGTATTAAGGGCTCATCGTGAAGGTTTGTACCTGGGGCCCAGACCTACCCAAAAAATCTGGCCCTCAGGAAAATTAAGTTGAATAGCCCTGTTCTACGCAGAAGAGCTCAGTCTGATCTCCACCTCCACACAAGCCAAACTCAGACAGAGCTGTGCAATAAGGTTTGTTTCATTCTTTGACACAGACGAAATCATTGGTCAAATATAGTTACAGCAAAATCAAACTCCTCTCACCTCAGATTAACAAGAGTTCCTGGAAATCTACGATGCGTTTCAGTCTCATTCTTTTTTCCTCATTTGTATTTGTTTTGTTTCAGCATGTGTGTCCCCTGAAAATCTCATGCCTCGAGGTCAACAGAGAAATCCTGCTACAGAACATGAATTTAAAATCTATGTGACAGATTCTCATGATATTCTAATTCTGACTTAATTTGGTGGGAGTGAACTTGTGGTAAATATTTATCATAGTTTTACATGTGTGAAGTTGCAGTTTTTGAAGAAATTTGGAATAATACAGGTTTAAAATTACAGGAAGTAGTGCTGAATTTTAAAACGGAATCCCTCTGTGATGTCATGAAAAAGAACAGTTAACACACAACTGACACATTTTTTGTTGTTTAAACAAATTAAACAATTGTTCAATATAATAAAGTTGCTATCTGCTATTATTTGTCAAATCATAACTATTTTGTAACTTCTATGGATTTTGGCCCTTGCTTTCTAAATAGTTGCTAGGTAACAGTTGTGGAATTACTAAGTCATATTTGCTGCTCATGTCCAACCAGGAAGCGCAATTACAAACTTTACAAAAACGGTCCAACTGGGGCATCATGTTCACAACGTTTTAGTGAAATGTGTCGTCTAACCCAGTGCTTTTCAACCTTTTTTGAGTCGCGGCACAGTTATTTTGGTTGAAACGATACCACGGCACACAACCTACTAAAACACTACCTTTAGAAAAAAAAATAGATACATAATGATGATACTGATGGAGTTTTTGCTTTCTTTTTTGGTGCAGAAGTACAATCAGGACACTCAAAAATGATTACATTTCCTATTAAATCCATTTGTAAATCAAAATTGGACATTTTTTCAAGTCACACTCAAGGCGCACTAGTGTTCCCCGACACACTGGTTGAAAATCAAGGGTCTAACCTGCCATATAGACTTTAACTTTCTGAACGATTAATGTAGTGACCTTGAGAAGAGTTTTGCTTCTACAATTATTATGTTTTAACAGTTATGGTTATATGTATAGGACCCAATCATTTCAATAATTTTAACTTTTTATGAAAATGTATGAACTGGTTGACCATAGTTTGTTGTGTAAGGTTGAACCGTGGAATCAATAGCCAAAACTAACCTTGGTAAAACGAGCAAATATCTTCTCCAGCTTGCTAATGAGAAAATCAAGATATAAACTCACTCCTAACAGACTTATAAAAGCGAGAGCGTATCTCAGCAGCAATCTCTGGTCTGGTGTTTGTTTATACGTGGCCCGGCTCTCCACTCCCCGAAGTCCACATTAACACATGAATGAACCGCAAATGACAATTAGAGCCGCGGCGTGATTACAGCGCACCCTCTCCCTTCCACCCAACACTCCAGTCTCTGCTTTCAAGAGGCAAGAGATGAAAGCAGCGGGGGTGAGCCAAATAAAACTATTCTGAGCGAGGGCCGGCGCGCGTCAGGGGTGTCCACGCGCTCCTCTTCTTTTTGCTTAACAACGCTAATGGGCTGTGGTGTCTAAAGCTCACACGCAGGAGGAACGAGAAGTGGAATATGCGTCGAGGAGGAAGAGGGAGCATAAGTCATCTATATGAGACGCATGAATCTGTAAGCAGAATTATGGGACGTAGTTCACCATCAGCAACTTCCAGCGTGCGCCTCGGTGTAGAGGTAATGTGAGAGGAGCTGCATCATCACAGTCTAGGTTTAATACTCCAGCGAGTTTACAAATGTGCCGTTTTATTTCTGTCAAGAGCACGCTTTTAACAACAAAGGGAAGGGTATGTTTTCCCCCAGTGATTGAAAGATAAAGAAGAAAACCTCAGTAGCGGTAAAATGTGCGTTTAGAGTCTATACATAGCTGTTAGCTGTGTTACTGTGCTACTGATAGTAAATAATTAAAGGGGACAAATGCAAAAATCAACATGAATGATCCTTTAACCTGGCAGGGGCTGTTGTTCAGGGTCTATTCATTAATGTTAGAAACGGGGCCCATGTGAGAGTTATTGCCCCGGATCCCAAATTTCTGTTGACAGGCCTGTTCTGGACTCCAACTTGACTTTCAATAAACATATTAAAATGATCAGAAGGTCAGCTTTTTAATCACTTCAAAAACGTTGCCCGTCTCAATGACTTTCTCCCCAGACAAGAGCTGGAAAAGCTGGTCCATGCATTTATTTGAAGCCGCTGGACTATTGTAATGTCCTGTTTACACGTTTACAAAGTCCTCTATCAGGCAGCTCATACAAAATGCCACAGCTGGGGTTGTTACTAAAACAAAAAAGGACAGCACATTATGCCAATATTACAAATGTTAGATTGGCTTCCAGTCCCTCATGGAATCAATTTCAAAATTCTTCTATTGGTCCACAAATCACTACATGAGAGAGGGCCAAAGTACAGTATCTGACAGCCCTGCTGACTCCTGTCTGGGCCCCGAGGGCCTCTGAGATCAGCTGGTGCTGGTCCCCTGGTGCTGCCTAAAGTTCAGACCAAACACGGTGAAGCCTCTTTTTCTTTTTATGCCTCCCAGATGTGAAACTCTCTTCCAGAAGGTCACATTTAGAAATAAGGTACAATATTTTTTAAATCTAAATTAAGGACTCATCTTAATTTGGCGAATGTCTAACTTAATATGAAATCATACTTTCATAATTTTAAAGTATTCTCTGTATTTACTGTACATGTGTGAATTTTGTATTTGAATTCTAGCACTTTGAGTTGTCTGTGTGCTATGCTCTGCAACGTGCTCTACAAATACATTTGATACAATGATACACTTGATTTTCTCATCAGTTTAGTCAAAATACCACCTGTCCCCGCCCACAGCCCTGTACTTAGTTGTAATTATTTTAAAAATGAAGACTCCCAGTGATATGTGCTGGGTTCTAACATGTCACCAAGCCACGTGAAAAGCAAAAACAATTAAAAAAAACATGAAAATAACAATCCATTGCTTGTTACAGTGAAAATCCACTGTGAAGAGGTGGAGCTCATCAGTTCTGCAGTTTTGAACAGGAAGTCAATGATCGCATTTTATTATCAAGCCATTTTAGATCAATATTACGGTTTACAACGAACAAAATGAAATATGATGATCTACTTGTGATATAATTCAATATTAAGTGTCTGAAATTAAGCATTAATCTGTCTCTTTAAGATGATATAAGATGATAACCAGCAATGGAACATACAATTCTGTGCCATCAACACATGTATAATACGCAAATAAGCTAAAGACTGTATCATTTAGCTGTCATATTGTTGATATGCTGGACAATTAGTTACAGGAAGGCGGTCGACCACATTATGCTTCTTTCTGGCATTTAGCGTTGTTAATGTCTCACACGGCGTCTCGAGCAAGCCATGATATTGATTTAAAATGACTTAATAATAGAAACGGACCTATTGATTTCCGTTCATAACCACAGATCTTGTCAGGCCCCTTAACGGACACATAATATGCACATTACTTTTTGAGCCTCTAAAATTGTTCCTTCATCAAAAACATATCTGCAGTTGGATTTAGCTTCATAACTACAGATAACAGATGTGGAAAATGGAGAATGTGTTCTTTAAAGGCACTGGACCTGATTTTGACTGTCTTAAATCATGGAAAACAGAACTCCTTGCAGTTGTCCACATGTATTTCTCGTTTTTCTAATGCAGTCCCAGCATCATAAATATTCATTGCAATGGGCTAAAAACGCTTTTCTCAACTTTTAGGCAAACAAATGTTAGCGAGCTAACGGCGCACTTCTTGCTTCATGGAGAATAAAAGGCTCTATAATTAGATGTGTGGTCTCATGACACAAATAGATGCTTTTACAATATCTCTGTACTGGGGCATTACATGTAAAAGAACTGGGTGCATGCCCTTTCCTCACACAGGGCCGTGCTGCTGGCCCCGCCTCTTCAGAGCAGCACAGTGTTCTACAGCGATGGTCCTCAAACTTTTCAACTACCGCCTAAGAAAAGATTTGTTTTTCTGAGTACCACCAGATCCTTTTTTTGACAGGTTGCAGCGTGGATAGACCAGGACTAAACCAGGTCCAAAGCGGGTCTAAACTAGGTCTAAACCAGGAGTAAACCAGGACTAAACCAGGTCTAAACCAGGAGTAAACCAGGAGTAAACTAGGACTAAACCGGCTTTAAACCAGGAATAAACCCGGTGTGTACACCAGGTCTAAACCGTGTCTAAACTGGAACTAAACTGGGTCCAAACTGGAACTAAACTGGGTCCAAACTGGAACTAAACTGGGTCCAAACTGGGTTCAAACCAGGTCCAAACCAGAAACCAGGACTAAACCAGGTCCAAACTGGGACTAAACCAGGATTAAACCAGGACTAAACCAGGTCCAAACTGGGTCTAAACCGAGTCTAAACCGGGACTAAACCGATTCTAAACCGGGTCTAATCCAGGATTAAACCAGGACTAAACTGGGATTGAACTGAGTCTAAACTGGGACTAAACCCGGATTAAACCACAAACAACAGATAAAACATTTTCAGTATTTCTGAAGATGGGTTGAGGGCCGGATCATATCCCTTGGAGGGCCTGATTTGGCTCCGGACCTTATGGTGAATAGCCCTGCTCTAAATGACAAAAAACGTGTATCATGTAACACTTGCAATCTTTGAGTTCTCCTGTCTGAAAGCAAGCATAGTACCGTCAATAAAGCACGACTATCTTTGCACTTACAGCTCAGTAGTGTACACCAAATCACCAAAGACAGCCTTGTGGACTTTAATATCTCTGACTGATTCAACCAAGCACGATGTCCCTCAGCATCTGTCCCCGGCCCAAAGTGTCCCCTTCCTGTCAGCTCCCATAATCCTCAGCCAGCAGCTCCGCATATCCGACTCCTCGACGCAACCCGGAACTTTTTCATTGACCTGCGGGGGATTTGAGATTAAGGGGAAAAGATCCGAGAATTCCCGTAATCCTGCCACAATGTGTATTTAACAGCGCGAACAAGCCGACTCCGGGATGATTGTGGAGACGATGTTTAGTCGCAGCTTATGCAAGAGATTCACACACAGGAGGCTATAGGCAGCGCCCTGCTCAGCTCTCACACTCCCACATATGCAGCGTGTATGAGGTTAATGCATTCTGACTATTTGCCAAGTCGGCCTACTCACACACTTCAAATAGAAACGACAATGTGCATAAGCCTAAAGATATGGCGATAGTGTTGTCTCTGCAAAATGTTTAGAGGAGAGAGTCATAATGGTTTTCTCTTCTCATTAATTCACTCAGAAGTTGTAGTTAAGGCTCATTGATGTTCCATTTTAGTATGCAAAACGCTCCTTGTATGGGATTATTACTTAGTGTATTCCTCACTTCCAAGTCAAAGCGGCAGCAGCAAATTGACAGCTGATTTTGTATTGTTTTTCATACTCCAAAGTGCTGGGCTCCATTTAGCTCGAATAGATCAGTATTCAGTATTGAACAGAACAGAGAAGATTTCCTTTCACTAATTTCCATGGGATAAGAATAAAGAAAGAAGTGGCTTGACCCGACAGCTGTTTTGTTCATTCTAACATTCAAAACTTTTTCCTTACTCTTAAAACAAAGACCTGGATGGATATGTGTTGTTACGCAAAAGAAAGAATTAGAGGGAAAAGTACTTTAACTGATGTTTACTCTCTTAAAGAACAAATATAAAGAAAATTTTACTTTTTTGTGCTTTTAACCATGTTCTGACATTGTTCCGTCATCAACAACATACCTGGAGTTGCATTTAGCTTCATTCACACTTGTTTGATGAATCCCTTCCCTCCTACTGTCAAAAAAACTGAATTCCTTTGATAACTGATGTCATTTATCAGAGAATCTTTTGCCGTTTTAAGTTCTTAAATCATAGTCAGACTCAATCTGAGCATTAATGCCCTCTAAACACAATCATTAGAACTGCATCACATCTCAATACTGCTGCATTACAAAATATTGTGGATATACAATTACAGTATATGTAGTTCCCTCTGCAGCCAGTAGATGGAGCCACAGCTAAGATACTATAGCGTCATGTTAAAGAGGCCCACACAGTCTCTACATTTAAGACCAGGCTGCACTAGATGAACTGTTCCTCGTCTACCTGGAGGAACTCTCTATACTAGATGATCCACCTTCCTTCCTCTTGGTCCTGGACCTGTAGTCTGTCTGTCTGTCCGTGGGAGTAGATCTCTCCTTCACTGTGATTCCCCCTGAGGTTTCCATTTTTTGTCCACAGAGTTTTTGTACTTTTTCCTTGCACAGGGTCAAGGGTCAAGGGTTCCTAGGGTCAAGGACAGGGGGCGCTGTGGGACAGTTATCCATGTGCTAAATTCTCTTTAACATTGTTCATTTAAACTGTTTTCTACCTGTGGCATTGAGTCATTGTGGGCCCTACAAAAATAAACAGAATTGGAAAACTACAGTGCTAGTGCAAAGTTATTGCTCACTTTTACCTGCTTTAGAACGAGTGTCCTGATTATTCACTGTTATGCGTTTGTAAGTGCTTATTACAACTTTTAGAGCATAGTTTACCGTTACAGTAAAGCGAACAACAATTATGCTAAGGGCGCACAGATTTTGTGGAGAATAAAAGTCTTTAACTTGATGCATACGACACTCTGCGTCACAGAGCTGCTTTTACATTATAGTGTGTACTGGGACAAAACAGATTTGACTTTAATGCATCAATCACTTAACAATCCCATTCGAAGTGTGGTCACCATAGCTTTTATTTATACTTCCAACTCTTTTTAATGTCAAGGCTGTGTTGTGGTAAGTAGCCACCAGATGGAGCTGAAGTCAGTTCGAGAATTGACAAAAACGAATGTAAAGTGCACCTCGACAAACAAACATGGAGATACATCACATTTGTTAGAAAAGAGCCAAGAGAAAAGTTGTTTTGCTGCTTGTTCCAGTCACTTTTTAAAAATATTGAGCTTCCCTTTTGCAGACAAATTACGGACCAAATGATGGACAAAACAACGTAGAAGATGGACAGAAACGTCGAACGCAGAGCATAAATGAGACTTACATGTGATTCATGTATGTTTGAGTAATGTTTACTCCCCTGATTCAAGATCATTGATCCAAAAACTCACGTTTCTCTTTTTCCTCACACACACCCACTGCTCGGTGCTTAATTAGTTTACTGCTCTCTACTGTAGCTGTCCATTGGCAGGGCTGTCTACACGGTACAAGGAGATGGTGTTGATGCCAATGTACCAAAAGGAGCAAGAGTAAAAGAAAGCTAGCAGACTAGTTTCTTTTATTCAGTTGTTTAAAATCAATATTAAAATGTCTTACATATAAAATAATGACCCAAGGGTGTCGTAAATGATCGAAGACAAAAGCATAACATGTTTTCTTTTCAAATGTAAGGTAGTAAAAGCAGATTATGTAACATCTTTTTGGCACAATATTCAACTCGTATCAGCATTTTATATAACACTTATAACCCCCTGGATGCCTTTGCCTCTCAACTAATTTCCTCTCATTTAGTGATGGCAGAGCACTTGGAGAACATAAAAACTCCACACACTCAGGAAAGGCCATAAAAAATCATAGTCTGGGAATTGAACTTGAGAGTTGTTTGATCTGAGGCGAGACACTCTGGTAATGCAGTGTACATATTTCATTTCTTGTAGGACTCAGAAGCAGGCAAAGGACACGGCCCTAGCAGCGAGGCACAAGTACGTCGGTGCAAGTGTTACAAATGATACCTGATGGCAAGTTGGGGTTTGCGCAATGACCAGTAGACGGATAAAATGCTAAATGTCAGGTGCGGTTCAACGCGTTAAGTTAGTATGGTTGCCGAAGTGATCTGGTTGCCATGGTAATGAGTGAACTTCTGTTGTTGAAGTCTATATGACGAGTTCTCATGTTTTTCTAATTGTACTTCATAAATATTTATCATAGTTTTACATTAGTGAAGTTGCAGTTTGTGAAGAAATTTGGAAAAATAATACTTTAAAATTGCAGGAAGTAGCGCTGAGTTCTAAAACAGAATCCCTCTGATGTCATCAAAAAGCGACACGCCATTGAAAATACAGAGTTTACACACAAAATACAGGCTGTGTCCGAATGTCCACACTCATTCTCTAATCCCTCGTGTCACGTGACTCTAGCATCTGGGAGAAAAAAAGTCAGCAAAACTCTTGATTTCTGTAATGAATATGGATCAAATCCACCTGACACACATATTTATGGACTAATAAACATTATACAACTTTTATTAACCATGGCTCGCACGTTAAACATCAAACAGACTGGATTATTCAATTTTTTGACAGAGATTTACGATCTATTCACAGCTCAAGCTAAGTTAAGCGGCTAACACCAGCAACTCTGCTGCTAACAGTTTGTTTAAAGTACTTTGTTCATAATCTCGGCTCAACAGTTCATTTAAACAGCTCCTCTTTCTGCTTTCATTCAGTTTGCTGTACTTTTTCCGACCCTCGCAATGCATTGTGGTCAATATTGACCCATCTAGTAACCATCGCTGGACACTACTTTTCAAGATGCGTTGTGGGAAATTTTGAGTGCACTAGTTTTTCACCTGCTGGATATTCGGACACCACTAAATGGCGTGACCACTATACAGTGAATAGTGTGGACATTCGGACACAACCACAGTTTACACACAACTGACACATTTTTTGACATGTTAAACCATCATTCAACAAGGTGTTGTCAGGCATTGTTACAACCAACATTACCATATAGGTGTTGTGCCCTGCGATGCCGCCAGAGGTCATTGTCCATTGTGGTTGCTTCTATATGTTTCTCGTCTGACAAAATGACATTTACAATGCTGGCTATATCTCTAAAAAGTTCATTATTTGTTATTTTATAGTGTTGATGAAAGAAGAGACATGACCTCTAGTCTCCAGTCCATTACCAGCCTGTACACACTGAACATAAACTTGGGCTAAGTATGGCCACACCCACTGTCATGGCGGCCTGAAGAGGGGTTTCCTGCGGCTGGAGACACAGGAGTCGTGTGGGGCCAGCAGCAAAGGTCAGAGACAGAGGAGCCCTGGGCCGTTCATGTACCCACAGCTGTGTGCTCGTGTCTGCTGAGGGACTGAGGAGGATTATTGTACAGTCATGTTCAAGGATTAAAGCCTTGTATGTGAGTTGGGATGCACTGTTAATGTTAAGCACAGTTTCCTGGATTTGTACCAGAGATACACCAGTCACCAGAGGGCATCCAAAAGTGAAATGCTAGGTTTATCATCCTTTGGTTACATTACTGACATTTAAAGGGAGCGTATGTAGCCTGAATTTAGTTGAAGTTACAATTCCAACTGAACCTGTGTTGTCAGAGCCTTAACCTGCAGATACAGTAGAGGACACATCCAAGTGCGTGTCCTCCTCAGTCCACGGACAGGCCGTAGAGCTCCTTCTCCTGGGCTAGAGCTGGGCTTTAGGTAGTGACCATTCAGATCAGAGAGAGGCTTTTAGGTATATCTGCAAATGGTTTTAATCAGTGCTTATACCAAATCCGAGTCAGGTGCACGTGAGTCCTTTAAGATCGCCAAACGTGATCAAAATCAATGTGATCATGGATCTATTCAAATATATGGATAGCATATTGTTAGCATAATCCTGTCGTAAGTAGTGGCCAGACCGTTGGTGCTGCAGCAAACAATTCCTCTACAGTCAAGTACTTGATTTGAACAAAACACAGCAAAGATGTAAAATGTAAACTACTGTATGTCATTTACCTGTCTGAGAAAAAGCAAAGTTTAAATGATATCACCAAGAAAAGTTGTCCTATGTTATACCTGCTGATTTTACTTTTTATATCTATTAATATCAGTGTAAGGAGCTGTATTGTATTTATTTCTTAACAGTAATATTTACATCCACCATAAGAAAACTTGTTTGTTGTGTCATAACTGGCCACTTACTTCTCTTCTTGTTCAATATGAAATCGATGCGAGCCCTTTGGCCCCAGACTCCCCAGCGTTCTTGTTTACAGTGTGGAGTGGAGCAGATTGAGAGCCCACAGTGATGCCTGCTTGTGCATTCTGTCGGCGCCGCTGTCTTTGTCCAAGGTGAAACTTAGACTTGATGTTGTTTTTCATCTCTGTTCCTATCGAAAAGTCCAATATCATGCATTATCCAGGGGTCTGAAACTACTTTTGGGCACCGTCGCTTAATAATATGCATTTGTAAAACATGTTCATTTATTTGATGTGTTATTCATTTCCTTTCATTTCCAATCATTTCCTTGTTATTGCTTTTTTGTGGCAGTCAAACGTACACTCCACAGGTATCCATCCATTGTTTCCCTTGTTGTAGTTTTAAAGCCAAATGGAAAATAAGTGTTAGGGATGCACGTTTAAAATTTTAATGGGGTAACCGGTTGCATTAACACAGTGGGTTTTGAACTGATCACAACACAATGAAAGCTCCTGTAAACTCCTGTAGTGATTATGATAAAAAAAAGCATTCGTTTTTGAGAGTCACGTCGTAAAGTTACTTTAGCTTGTGCAGTTCAAAGGTCGATAGTTTTTGGTCTGAGGCAAAAAGCTGTTTCCACCAACGTGAAGCAGAACTAAGTCATATTTGTACCAGATTAAACGTCTTTGTAAGTCTGTGCGGTGGTTGTAAATGTATTTTCGGCCGTTTGAAGCCCCCGTCGTCGCCCCCTGCTGTCTCTGCCTGGAAAACCAGCCTTTCCTGATGCCGACCCGAAAGAAAACCATGGCTCTATTTTTTATGTTTGGTGACATGAAATGTTTTTGTATGTAATTGTACTTCATTCTTTCAGTAAAAAGGAAAGGGGGGGGAAGAAAATCTTTGGTGTCTTATTACTGGCAATGTCTTTTGACAATGTGCCCTCTGGTGGTGCAATTGTGTTACAACATAATAAACAAGGCAAAAAATGAGACGTGCCAGTTAACCAGGCAAGATGTATTGACTTGTTAAACGTTTACTCGCGGTTAATTGGCTAATCGGTTAACCATGAACAGCCCTAATGCGTGCAGTGCCTCATCAATCTCAGGCCAGTATTTATGAACGTTCAGGTAGTCGCAAAAGACACCGATATCGACCGATTTTTACCAGTATTTTGTGCCAATATTTTTGGGGAGGTGTGTATCATTCCCAGTTCTGTTTGATTTTTTACTTTTTTATTTTTTCTAATGTGAAAAGTGTATTTGTGATCATGTACAGTAGACCTTGCTATGGATAAAGCCAAATTATCAGTATAGGCAAATATCAGATATCGGTAATAAAATACTGTGATACAATTTTCCAACAGAATTTTCTCCAAAACATGAAATTTTGTGCCTCTTAATTGGAATGTACTTTTGACATACCTAGTAGAATTATTGTTAATGATCAAGTTGTAATTATAGTGATTAGACGGATGAAATGTTCAGAGTGAGTCTGGTGATGATTTAAGGATTTAAAACAGCACAGGATTCTGGGATAAGTGACGTCAGCATCATCTACGTCACACATCGAAGGAGTCAAACAAACATGAATCAAACTAAATTCTACTTCAGGTATGTTTTTATGACGGAACAATGTTAGAACATGGCTAAAAGCTCAACAAAGTCAATTTTACATAATATTTGTCCTTTAACAGGCACTGTCCAAATAAATAATTTTAAATTTGCTGTTGTTTTTTCTCGCATACTATTTTCTTTTACGTAAGTACAGATTTGTCAGCAGAAAGTACTTGTAACTGAGCAAATTTTTAGTCCTACTTTTACTTGAGTAAATATTCAGCGCTCTTTCCACCATCTTTGTTGAGACAAGTAAGATTAAGGGCACATTTGAAGTCCAAAAATGGCACATGGCACAAGGTATGCTAGGTGCACTTTGCGATCAGCTCTCCCATCTGTTAGATTTAGCGCCGTCCCCGTTGGGTGCTACTGTCGGCAAGTATAGACCTGCTCTGAAACGTACTCACGTCCACACAGAGATGACTCCCACTGGGCGTCTTCTCTGTCAGACCGAAGCAAAAACACACTCCATCTCCCAAGAATGCCGGCAAGGAAGAAGGCAAAGTTGTGGTGAAATATTGATAGAATGAATCATTGGATAAGAGATGGATTCGGAAATAACTTGCTGGTGAGCCGTGCATGAAAAAATACATTCATGTTTTGGTGTATGCTAGCACTGCTATGAAACATTTGAGCTTTTTGGTTCAGACGGATGACATTCTTTAGTCCAAATATAGAGGGGCTCCACAGAGACAAAACTGAGAATATTGAATGACGTTTGAGGGTGACATGCATTTTTGTGTCCTGCGGAGTGACGCACCTTTGTAGCAAAAAAACAAACAAAAAAAACACATGGAAAAATTTATTTTAAACAACAAAACAAAATGATTCTACATTATGTACACAGTACAGTATTACATCATTTTGTGTGTAACTTTTAATTTGAGGTATTTTAACACGTGTGACTGTCACAGCGCAGGACATTCATGACAAATTTGGCCCCCAAAAAGTTTTTTTTTTAAATATCACAAATGACCAAATGGTTATAATTATGTTAACTGTCCCATGCTAAAAGATATTTGTGTTACAATTATTATTCAAAAACAAAGCTGTGACACTGCAGGACATCAAACTGGTTTCAGAAAAAGGATTTTACAAAAATAAGACTATAATATTATATATTTTAATGTGTAGCTCAAACCCTGAAGCCCAGAACTTGTCCTGGAGCATAAATGACAGATGAACTTCTTTTTTTTTTTGTGTGTGTGTAACATCTTTTTACCTGTGTGTTTTTTTCACGTCACACTGCAGTACATGTTGGTGTTTTTTTGTGAAAAATACAAATAAAACATAACTGCTATGTGCACTTTATAGAATATTTTTGTGTGCTGTGGAGCTGAATTTTGGAGAAAGTAAAGCACTATTTAGAACATCCTTTAACGGTCATTGCTTTCAATGTGTTACATCGCCAGTTTGCAGGCACAGTCGAGCAAAACATGTTTAGAATCTTTCAGGCTCCACAGCTCTGTCAGTTCTGTTTCTAAATTTAGTTTAAGATTTTCTGCCCTGAAGGCTTTATTGGATCGGACAGTTCTAAGGGACATGGTCGTGGGTGGAGGGTGAACACACGACTTCTTACTGGAGAGTGAGACATTTTGTTGAGTCCCTGCAGAGACAGAAACACTTCCTCAAATAGGGCCTATTACAAAACATTTCTGATGTAACAGTGGAATCACCCTAAACTGACTTCCCCAGCTGTACGCCCTGCTGGAGAGGGTCAACACAGCACTCATAGAGATGAGCTGTGCTAAAACAATAATAAATAAATAATAGAGCACTAGGGTTGTCAAAAGTATCACAAATCAGATACTAAAACTACTATTGAAACTAGATACTGATTTGGCAAGAATCAATACTGAAAAAAAATCCCTTTTAGGGGACAAAATTGATCTTGAGAACAAATATAAAACCACAACGTTTAATAAACAAAGTACGATCATTTTGTGTTGAAAATGTCCGTTTGTTGACACAGAGAATCAAGTATATTTCAAAGTATCCAATCAAGTTTTTCCTGCAAATGAGTACATTTTGTGTTTACCCCATAGAATTTATTGTACAAGTAGCATTTTTTGACAAAATCTAATTAGTTTATCAACTGTTGACCCAGTAGAAATAGCCATAAGTAGCTCCCGGATAACTTCAATTTCTCCCTTTTCACTTTGTCATCTGAAAAGAATCTGTTTTTAAAGGCGCTGTACTTGATTTTTTATTGTTGTAAAATGTGAAAAACAGCTCTAGTTCATTCTAAAGGACAAATATCATGCATTATTTGTATTGTTACTGGCCTTTAAACATGCTTTTGACTATCTTTACTTTGACATCTCATGTTTTAGAACCAAAAAATGAATGTTTTCACAAAGAACAATATAACTTTATCACTGCATAGGGAGATGCCATAGTAACTTAGCGTTGACGCCATCTACTGGCTGCAGAGGCAAGTACACACATTTATATCTACACAATGTTTTGTAATGCTAGATGTGTTGATCTGTCACACAGTTGTAATGATCGTTTTCAGATGGCAGAAATGCTTAGCATGAGTCTGGGGATGATTTATGGACTTAAAGATAGAAAAGAAGCTGCGTCACACACTGACAAATGTCACACTACAAAGGAATTCAGAACAAATTCAGGAGTGTTTTTGATGGTCAAAGACGGGGAGGATTTTTAAACCAGGATTCATCAAACTAGCGCGCCCATAGCGAGTTCACAGTTCACAGGAAAGCTAACAAAAAATTGTGTGCTAATGGTGCACTTTTTGGTTCACAGAAAAAAAAACTGTCTAATTACATGTAGAACAAGCACCGTGGTCTTATTTTCACCTGCATAGATCTTTTATAGTGTATCTGCACTGGGGCAACACAAATTAACATAACACAACACAACGCGGTGAAGCCTAACTTTACTTGGAGAGCAAATTAGTACCAAATTAGAACATTAGTACCAAACAAAGTTATGCTCCTCCCACTTTGACCTTCTCTCTGAGCTGCTCCTGAAGCTCCTGCGCTCACATCCCGCGTGTTCTATCCATTTATTTTTGGAGGAAAGTTGAAAAGTCTGTGGAGAAGTGCAGAGTATCCATGCTGGGTTCAACTCTCGCCACTGAGCTGCAGGAGCAGCGGGGGAGGGTCCATGTAGGTACTACAAATTAAAAATCATCTCAGGGGCTACCAGAAATAGTCTTGAGGGCCGCAGGCCACACGTTTGGACGCCTGCTTTAAAGCTTCAGGAGTGCTGTTGTGTTACACCTTTATCAGACGTCACCTGATCATTTTAGAGCTAGCTAGTGCCGTATTCATAACAATTTGATGGAGACACGTAGCTTTTTTAACTTTCCCAAACCTCGCCACTCTTCATATGAGTTTAAGTTTTGAAGTGGAAGACGCAAATGCGCTAGATTTTAGCTGCTGCTGTTTTGGTGGTAGTCCAAACATAAAACATTAGGCTATTCTTTTTGAAAAATGTGATGTAAGAGGAGTATCATCCCACAGTGTCTCACTCACCCACACTCTCTCTCTGCTGAGACGTTTACTGCAAAACACAGACCCAGAGATGGACAAAACATGAACTTTGCATGACACTGACAGTCAACAAGCACGTGTGACCAGCCCAGTACAGCGATGCTGAATAAATCGATAAATTATACTAAATACTACTTGAACTTAAAGTCTATATGACAGGGTCTCATTATTCTCTAATACTGACTTAATTTGGTGGGAGGGCACCTGTGTTAAATATTTATCATAGTTGACATCTGTGAAGTAGCAGTTTGTGAAGAAAATTTGAAAAATAAAAGTTTAAATTGACAGGAAGTAGTGCTGGATTCTAAAATGGAATCCCTCTGTGATGTCATCAAAAAGCGACATACAGTTGAAAATAAACAGACCGTTAACACTCAACTGAAACATCTTTGTCAGTTTAAATGATCATTCAACAAAATAAAGGTGTTATCAGGTGTTATAATTTGTCAAATTATAACTATTGTGTAATTTATATGGGTTTTGTACCTTGTTTTCCAAATGGTAAAAATTGTGGATTTACCTCCACCTATGTCATATTTGCTGCCCATGACCAACCAGGAAGTAACATTATAAACTTTACGACAACTGTCAACCTGGGGACAAACAGGAAAAATAATTAGTAAAATCGTAAATATAATCATCTTCACTACATTTTTGTGAATTGTGACGTCTAACCTGTCATTTAGACTTTAATCCAGAATAAATAAATGAATAAAAACACGAACAAGTAAATTCACTAAAGAGGCAATAACTTTTGCAGTTTGAGGTTCTATTCTCTTTCAATCTAATGGAGAAAATTGATGTTTTTAAGATACAGAGACAAGCTACAAATTATTAGAAATGTAATTTTTCTCAAAACGTTTATTACATTAATTTAATTCCACATAGTAACCCAGAAGAGCAATACAGGGTAATACATTTTTAAAATGAGCATTAAAAAGCATTCAAATAATGATTATGTTGCTTTTATTCAGGCTATGGGTGTCCAATGAAGGGTTGGTTGGTCTAGTTTTGTCCCAAAAATCCAGGAATAAGAAATATACATATTACAGAAACATATTTTCACGTACTCTCAGTTTCCAAAAAAACCTCATAAAATGTACATTTTAAATGCAAAAAAAAAAAAAGAAAGAAGAAAAATGCAAATTATGAACAACAATCTAAGCCTGGTATATCCATGTTCTCTTCCTTTTCCTCTTTAAAATGTGTCCATCCTCATCCATTTCTGACCTTGCAGTGTGAATAGGCCCCAAAAGCTCTGAAGCTAACTCGCTCACTAGCATTAGCTCTGTTTGGCTCAGTTTTCCTGCTGAATAACAGCCACAGTGAAATGATTTAACATAAACAGCAGTGTAATCATACAGTCACACTCCCAGGTAAAGCCTCCAGGGGGCGCAGTGGAAGCTGTGCACTATAGGACAGCTCATTTATATGCTAATGAGCCTCAGTTATGTTTTAAATTATATTAGACGAGTACATTATTTTAGGCTTTAAACATAATTGAATTAGTGCGAAAAATAAAAACAGAAAACACAGCACTAATATTGAGTGTGTGTGTGTGATTTTTCCTCTTATCTTATATAAATGCAGAAAAACAAAAATCTGTTTTAATTCCCTGCCGTGTTTCCACACAATAATAGAATGCAACTCAACGTGAAAATATACTGAGTATTCAGAATACAGTTCTCTAGACAAAGTCATGGAATATATTACAACATTTTACTTTTTAATGCGGGTATTGCAGTATTCTGTGACTAAATACATTTTCAAAGTATTCTTCCCAGTCCCAGCACTGAGAATATCTATTAGAATTTGTTAAACTAATCACTGTGTAAATCAGAATGAGTTAAAGTAATCTGTACCTGGCCCACTTGAAGACAGAGCGCCACCTGTAGGCACTGCACGTCCCAAGACTCATTTATTAGGGACTTGTCATTTTTTTCTGCTGAGCCTTGGTTACCTTCCCCAAAGCCTGAAACATAACATAATTATCTTTTCCTAACCCTAACTGTGACAAAGATATATTGTAAAAAAAATAAACTTTGACTAGCATAGCCAGCTACCAGTGTAAAGTGAGACTGTGTGGCATGATGAGGTTGGGAAAAAATGAAGCATCAGGGACAGAGGAAGCTGGAGGGGTCTGGGGAACTTTTATACTGAGGGGTGGCGCCACCTGCTGGTCACGGACTCACATATCCCATATTGTTGCATTAGCACTGGAACATGCCCAGGAAAAAAGGTCTCAAGGCCCTAAATTATTATAGCCTTCATAACAGACCACCAAACATAAAAGCTATATTACTTCTAAATTTTACTTGAAGTTACCCAGAAATCTCCATTGAGATTAAGGTTTTTAATAACATTCCGAATCATGGGTAATGATTCAGTGCCAAACTGAGTCCAAACTATGGCCCGAGAGCCAAATGTGGCCCTGAGACCAGTTTTTGTTGGTCCACAGGGTTCCTGGTGAATTGACCCTGAGAAGTACTTTTTATAGCAAATCCCGCCCTATTATTTAAATTTCTCATTCATTTTTCAGAATCAGAATGTTTTTTATTGCCATTGTCAGTAAACAAAATTCACAAACCGGGAACTTGCTTTGGCAGTAAGGTGCAATAAATAGGAATGTATTACAATAAGTAAAAGTAAAAGAGTATAGACTATGCTAAAATAAGATGAAAAATAAGGGCATGTGTAAATAGAAGTTAAATATATATGACAACAGACAACAAGATCAGAACAGTAGTGCAAACTTACAGTGCAAACAGTGGAACGGGCGAAGTATTATTTACATTATTAAAGGCCGTGGAGCGGATTTTTAAACGCAAAAAACTGAAATAGTGCATGTTAAAGCCTTTACGTCAGTCACATATCACACCAGTCTCTGAGCCCAGAACGTCACGGACCTTCATGGGAAAAGCTAACAAACATTAACATTTGCGAATGGCACACTGCTTCTCTCATTGGATAAAACGCTCTATAGTGAGATGCAGAGAAAAGCGGTGGTATCTCTTTCACCTGAACTCACCTGATTTTACTTTATTAGATGCAAAAAATCGGGAACATGAACTAGTTTTTTCTGTTTCACAACAGTAAAAATCGGGTACAGGCCCTTTAAAGAGACTTCATGAGGTCAGCGGCAGAGAGAAAGAAACCGTTGGTGGTGGGAGGTTCTGAGTGGCTCAAATAGTCCACGTCCAGGTGACCTGCTCGTCCCAGAGTCCTGGAGACTAAAGCTGCAACTAACGATTATTTTAGTAATCGATTAGTCTAGTGATTTTTCTTTTGATTAATTGATTAGTTGTTTAGAACGCGAAAGGGCGTAAATATGACATTTGTGCTCAATTTGACAAAGATAAAGCTGAAGTGAAGCCGTTCAATGATGTCTTGCTGGAGAATAGTCAACAGACAAAATTTTCATCAAAAACAGAAATTTATGCAATTCCTGTGTCATTTTTGAGTGATTCTTGCTCTGTTTGAGTAACAAAATCCTTCTCAGCTCATGGTATGTTTTAGAGTCTGTGTATAGATCAGTTAACGATGACTCCATTATTTAATTAGTTGACAACTATTTATATAATCAATGAGTTGTGATTAATCGATTAACTTGTTGCAGCTCTACTTGAGACGTACAGGTCCTGGAGAGGCTGCAGCCGAACACCTTCACAGCAGAGACACAATGCCTTAGGGAATTCAAATATTAAGAGTTAAGCAGCTATGTACTAACCAATGTCCATAACGCGGTTGTTGTCAGTCCCAAAAACACATGTAAAACTTAAAAGTCTACAAAACGGTTTAATAACTTAGCAGTTTCACATATAAGTCTATACGACAGGTTTGACGACACATTTCACTAAAACATGGTGAACATGATTCTATTTAAGATTTTACTAAACATTTAGCCAGTTTGTTCCCAATTTGAGTCCAAGTTTGTGTACTAAGCAGCAAATATGATATATAGATATAGTTAGAGGTAATTCCACAACTGTTACCTAGAAATCATCAAGGGCCAAAATCCATATAAATTACACAATAGCTATGATTTGACAAATAACAACGCCTGCTAACACCTTCATTTTGATCAAAATAATGTTTCAGTGTTGTGTAAATTGTCCCTGAATATTCAACGGCATGGCAACCGGTCATATTTAACTTTCAGAAAAAGATTTAGAACAAAGTTAATGGTTTTGTGCTCATACTTACCACAGAGCTGATGAGCCCCAAGTAAACCTTCAAACATCAACTACACACAAGTTTTTCACGCATTACATATTAAATTTTTTCAGAATCCCTGTGGCAAACATAACTTCACTTTCCGGAACCTTCTGCGGCCCTCAGTTTGGTCTGGGTTTCCACATGTGGCCCTCGATGAAAAATGTTTGGACGTAGATCTAAGCCACTTCAACAATTTAATATGAAATATGAAAAAGATGAAAGAATGAGAACTGCAATTTGCCAAACCACTGCTGTTTACACTTTGTTTGGACATTCTATAATAGACGCCAAGTTTTGAATAAACACTAGGCTTAAATAAACTTTATTATAGACTCCTCACTCATTTTGACACTTTGCCCACACGTTTTGCCCTCTTTTCCATGACCAGCTCCATCACCAGAATGCTAGCTAACAGCCGAGGGAGAGCGGGGAAGTTTTTGCCCAATTTGTCTCTTAATTACCGTCCCCAAGAACCTTACCGGCTAATATTTGTCCTTTTAGGGAGACTCCATGGAGTGCGAGCAGATGGAGAAGAGCGCTACCGGCCTCCCTGCGCCATGTGGGCTAACGCGCTAACCGCACACACATTATTTTGGATGAAAACACATGCGACGCTATGCCCTGCTCGCAGTCACGGCTCGTTTGTAGAGGCATTTGTCACGAGAGCCACCTCAAAAGGACCTGTGTTAGGGAACAAGCTCATTACAGGAGGAAGGTAGTGCTAAATTTATGTGGCTACGAGCTAAAAGGCTAATGGGCAAAGACAGACCAGTGGACAGTGAAAAGAGTGGGCAGAGGTGAGCAAATAGGGCATGGATTGTATATGGCACGGTTGACAATAATGGAGAAATATTAATGGGGAAGGACGGTTATTTGAAGAAATGCAACACAGAGCTTGGCAACATAGGCTAAAGTGAAAGTAACAAAAGAGATTTGTCAGAAAAAAAACTCAAACGTAATGTAATGATGTTGAAAGAAAGTTAGGCTATTGGGAAAAAAAAAAAAAAGATGTTTTTGCAATAATTGAACTACAGGGGCAAAAAGGTGCACTGCAACCTTATTTAAAAGTGTTTGCGCCCTCACTTGAGGCGTGTAAATGAATGACACTAAATGGAAGAATTACATTTGCGACTTTCAAACTCAGTCTGGTCTTGGTCTGGACCTGGGCTAAGAAACAACAACTTTATATTCTTCTAAAACAGGATTCATTCATTCATTCAGAACAGCGCATGTTTACTTCTTGCAAATCCTGTAAAGTGAAGTTATCCGTTAGCTTTAGCTGATCTCTCTGAGTCAGGCTAATCTGTCCCGTACACAGATAACCAGATAAGGCTGTGTCCGTAAATAACGGCCCGTGTCTGTAAATACCTCCGTGGTGCTTGGTGTGGCCCTCGCTCTCCTGCAGACATATGGTCTGAGCAGGATCACTGGCAGCATTTACAACAGCATTAGCTCAGGTAATGCTAACCGGGAGCTAATCGACCTAACTTGAGATGTTCTGCTTTCACAAACACACACTGGCCTCAATCCTGAGCCTGTCAGCGCTGACGATCCAAGGGCACCGGGTCATACACACCGGTCAGCCACAATAATATGACCACCTACTGTTGACACTGTTGTGATGTCACGTGAGACCACCCTATTGGACTATTACTAATAATGTAACATGACAGTTCAACAGTGCATTTAAGAAAAATAATAGATTTGGATATTGTGACATTAATACTGAATATATTGTTTATGAAAAATGAGCAGAGGGAAATACAATGTACATTTCTAGCGGGAAAGATGTCTGTGCTTTTCTCTCGACTGGATTTAACAAAAGATAGATTTCTGGGCTTTTGTGATGCTTCGACTGATCAGCTTCAAATATTTGTAGCCTTTTCATGATAGCTTCCATTGAGAGCCATTAACCCAAACTGATAATGTGTAGAACTCACTTCAAAGTGCTGCACCTATCAATCTGTCAAAGAAGGGTTGTATGCTACAGCCCAACATATGGAGAGCTCGCTCCTGAGAAGGACTGGACGCTACATCAGTCCTGCAGGCAGTACTGAAAGACTGTTAAATGCAGAGAATATTCCATTAGCTGTACTATAAAATAAAGGTGTCTTTTTTGACAATGAGTAGTTGACTTTGTCACTTTACTTTGGCTTGAAGAACAGGTGTTGTGGTCTCACTGGTGTTTTGAATGTTTCCACTTGTCCTGGGGCTTATGGGATTCATGTTGAACATGCACACTGTGACGTTATGTATTACTGTGGGATGAACCCTGGTCTTAGGCAAATATAATAGGTAAAAAATCGTTTAATGGAATCCACACCAGACCTGCAAACGCTTGTCTGGTGAGAGTGGACAAGACAAGGTCAGTATCAGACGTATCACTAAAGTTACTTTTTTCTTTGTTAGAAATATAAATTGTTTGTTTTCAACAATAATGCATTTATATGAGAATCTTCAGTAGAAGCAATGTGGATATACTCCACAGCATTTTTATGTATTTATGATTTTACGTCATTAGCACAACTTGTTCTGTTCGATAATGTAATGTTGATTTTGTACAAACTGTCTGATACTGGAATTAGTGATTAGTGACATTAGAAATAAAAAAAAAATCTCATATTAAAGCATGGTTAAAAACAGTTTATCAGACCAAGTCATTTGTCAAATTACTATGCAGTTATTAGCATAGAAAGCAAAATCACTGTTTGCTGTTGCGACCCCTGAGGAAAAAAGGACTATGGATATGTAAGCCTACTTTTATTATTTTGATTTGTCCTAAACTGAAACATCTTGGGTGTCTTATACCTCTATGTATTAATATTGTTATTACTTTGTAAATTGTTTTCCAGTGCACATTGAAACACGCTAAAAGCAGAAATGACGTCATATGAACTTTCTAATGTGTATAAATGTTGCCACTTCTTTGAACAGCAATGCCGTCGCAAAACACATCAGTTTTTGAGTTCCCCGTACTTTGCGTTTTCTCCAAACGTGGCCTCTACGTCATTCCGTCCTTCACTGTGGTGTGGACCCTTCTCCTTGTCCCTCTCTGGTCCATCGTCCTTTACACGGGCTTCCAAAGATGGCGCCAAAACAAACGTTCCACCGTCAGCCACAGCGACTTCTTCACCTACCACATCTTTCTCTTCGAGTTCTTCACATACAGCGGTTACATCATTTGCTCCTATGCTGCCTTTCAATACGACTTTCTGCTATTGGCCTCTGCTATGTACATCGTTCTGTTTGCTTCTCCTGGTTTGCTGTTTCTGCACACTCTCACTTGTGTGGAGCGCTACCTAGCTGTGGTCTATCCCGTCATTTTTTTAAGTTTAAAACAGCGGCGGGGTATCTGGATCAGAAAATTGCTCATTTTTGTTATTTGGGTAATCTGTCCACTGTGGTTTTGCATGCTTATGTTTGTTGTGCCAGTCCAACACATTCAGATTCCACTTTTAATTTTGTTGGGAATCGTCACTAGCATTATTAGCTTTTGCTGCGTTCAAGTCCTACGCACTTTGAGAAATCCAAGTCCAGGAGAAGGTCAACACGTCAGCCAATCAAAACAAAGGGCCTTCTATACTGTGTTCACAATTCTGTCCGCTCTCCTGATGTGGCTGACATCGTCAACAGTCATCTCTGTTATTGGTAATGTGGATTTGCTTGAGAATGTTTTGATTTGTATGCTCAAAATCTCTTCTATTTGGTTTCAGCTCCCCAGCAGCATTGCATTACCTCTGCTGTTCCTGCATCGGGCCGGGAAACTGCCCAAATGTAGAGCCAAAAAGAACGATAAAAATGTTTTTCTCCAGGTTTTTGTGAGGGGTTAAAGGGGCTGTGTTTAGTTTTTTTTTTTTTTTTTTTTTTTATGTTAAAAACAAAAAAAGTCTGATTAGCCCAACAGCAGACATTATGAAAGCAGGTCCTAGTGTCAGAATCCAACTGCTATGTACCGTCTGCATCTAATTATAGAGCATTTGATTCTCTATGAAGCAGGAAGCGTGCTGTTAGTATGCTAATGTTTGTTAGCTTTACCATGACGGTAAAACTCGCTCTGGGCTCTGAGAGTTGTGACAAGCAATTTTAAACTCATCACTGTGAATAAGTAGAATGCTCAGAGGGCATGAGGTAAGAGAGAAATACATGTGGACTACTGCAAAAGAGCAGGCCCAGCATCCTAAATATTCACCACCATGAGTTTAGAAGCACATTTCAATAAAGCTGACAAACATTAGCATGCTAACAGCGCACTTCGTTCTGAAAATAAAACGCTCTGTAAATAGATGCAGAGAATACACTGTGGTGTCATTCTGACCTGAATAGATGATTTTACAACATATCTGTGCAGGAGCAGATTTTACTTACTTAATTAGATGCAAAAAAAAAATTAAAAAAAAATTGTGGGCACATCAACTTTTTTTTTTTTTTAAACAATAAAAGTCAGGGACAGGTCAGTTTCTCTTAATGCAGTGCTAAATGTAGATTCCTATTCCTTTGCCAACCACATTTATTTATATAGGCCTATGAAAAACGCTTTGTTACCTATAATAATTTTGCTGCATAAAATCATTAATAATTATTTTATACATTTTTACAAATACTATACTCAGAACTCCACACTAACACTCATAATCTTTCATACATATAGTACAGTTATATCACACAGTCACATGTATTACATAAATTACTTTTAACCACATAAACTACATCTCCCACACTCACATGCATGCTCGCTTAAAGTCTGTATGTCAGGTTCTACTGTTTTTCTAATTTGGACTTAGTTTGGTGGGAGGGCACCTGTGTTAATATTTTATCATTGTTTTACATGTGTGAAATTGCAGCTTGTGAAGAAAGTTTGAAAAATAAAAGTTTAAAATTGCAGGAAGTAGTGCTGAATTCTAAAATGGAATCCCTCTGTGATGTCATCAAAAAGCGACGTACAGTTCAAAATAAATAGACTCAACTGAAACATCTTACTGACAGTTTAAACAGTCATTCAACAAAATACAGGTGTTATGAGGTGTTATAATTTGTCATATCACAACTATTGTGTAATTTATGTGGATTCTTGTTTTCTAAATGGTTGCTAGGTAACAGTTGTGGAATTACCTCCCACCTTTGTCATATTTGCTGCTCATGACCAACCAGGAAGTAACATTATCAACTTAACGAAAATAGTCGAACTGGGGACAAACAGGAAAAATGTTCAATAAAATCTTAAACATAATCATGTACACTACGTTTTAATGCTGAAATTTGACATCTAACCAGTCAAATAGACTTTAAAGGAAGAATATTATGCATCATTTATTTTGTTATTAGCCTTTAAACATGCTCTTGAGTACCTTAAGTTTGATATCTCATATTTTAGAACAAAAAAAATGTGTTCATAAAAACTGAACATCTGTATCTGGTTCTGATGGCACTTACTGAGTTTAGGCGCCATCTACTGGCTGCATAGCGATTACACAAGATAAACATGTTTAAGCTAGCAGTTACAGTCATTGTGATTAGACGCAGAAATGCTCAGAAGAAGTCAATGATTCAAGGACTTAAAACAGTAGAAAATTCTCAGATAAGTGAAGTCGAAAATCAGAAAACTGATCGAGGGAGTTCTGCAGGGGGTGTTTTTGACGGTCGAAGGGAGAGGATTTTCTAACCAGAATTCCCCGAAACAGCGTGAATGAAGCTAAATGCAACTCCAGGTATATTTTTAATGAAAGAACATTGTTAGAACATGGTTAAAAGCTCAAAAAAAGTCACTGTAGCAGAATATGTTCCCTTTAGACACTACCTTTGAATTACGCATTTACGCTACACTTTACTATCAATGTTTTGTGTTATTTCTCAATAGATTCCCCCATCAAGATCATATTCACTCTCATCAATATTGTATTTAATATAATCTCATGTTAGCATCTGTCATCTTTACAATTTAATGCCAGTCTCATGCTTGTGTTATAAATGTTACTCTGTACACAGTTTGTGCAGCCGCCTTTAGAGATCCACTGCTGTCGCTTTAAGAAAAGTTGCACATGAGAGACTAGTAGATCAAAATGGATCCTTCTGGCAGGTACAGGGGACATGGAGTTTGAGACAGAGGAGGCAGGACACTAGAAGGCTAAAAAGTGTGAGGGTGCATAAAAGGTGCTGCACAAACATAAGGGCACTCTTTTTCTTGGACTTTTTCTTCGCTTTTCAAACTTTTCGTCTCGCTCCTCTCCTTTGTACTCTACACTTGCTTTTTATTTCCCAGGGAATATGTTTTTTTCCCCCAACTTCAATAAAAGCAGCATCTTCTGCAGCTACGTCATTTGTCTCCAGTGGATTTATTTTCAAGACAAAATAATATGCATTTCTTGTATGATTATAAGGCCTTTAATATTATGTTTTAGAACAGAAATAAAATGAACATCTGTGTTTCAGCTGCACTTGCTGAGTTTAGGCACCATCTACTGGCTGCATAGCGCTTACACAAGCTAAACATCATATACTTCACATTTGTGAAGAAATGTGAGAAGCATAGCAGTTGTAGTGATTGCGTTTAACCGGCAGAAATGCTTGAGTCTGGCAACGATTTAAAGATTTAAAACGGCAAACGATTCTTGGATACGTGATGTCAAATATGGGTAAATAGTCATTCATGGAGAGAATTCAGCAGTGTGTTTTTGACGGTCGGAGGGAGAGGTTTTTCAAATCAAAATGACGCGAATGAAGCAAAATGCAACTCCAGGTACTGTATGTTTTCTCAGCAGTGTTTTCCACCTCTGCTGATTCTACACTGAGTTTATGAACTTTACAAAACTTCTTCATGTATATCAGCTGTAATTTTTTTACATGACAGAAACATCCTATGTAACCCCGGGCTCAGACCACATGCAGTCCAGCTCCGGTTGCTGTGCCGGAGCGGTGTGGTTGCAGTGGGTGACTCACACAGAGCGCGCAGTGCTGCGGTGCTGTTGCCGGACTGCCGCCTTCGCGAGACCACGAGTTCACGGGGGTTCACGCTCGTTCGCGCGATAACTGATGGCGTATATAGGAAGTATTGGTCAACAAAGTAGTAGTTGCTCGCGGTTTGGGATCGTGTTCACTTCTGTTCGTTTTCCACACACTTTGTGACCCCGTATCACCGGTTATGACGTAATGTTGACAAGCGCGAAGGTAGTAAAAGTTGTAGCACGAACACATTGGTTTAACTTTGAAAAAACACCGGATCCACTTCACTCGCGCTCGTATCATTTCCTGTTCGTCTCGTCTCATTTTTACAACTTCACGGAAAAGGCGTGCGGTGGGCTCCGGCGCTCCGGCAAAAATCCAACCAAACGGAATGAATCCGGAGCGCCGGAGCACCTCCGCCGGCACCACCGCACTGCACGGTGTGCGGTCTGAGCTCCTCTCGCACTTTTGCAGTAACGGAAAGGCTTCGGTCACTGCACCGGAGCTGGACTGCATGCGGTCTGAGCCCGGGGTTATTCTAATGGGAAAATGGATAAAGCTCTCAAATTTACATTATGCACTTTTACGAACTCCTCTTTGGGCGTAAGTCCGACCATCCTGAAATTTGGTGACAATCATCTTGAGGAGTGGGAAATAAAAGTTATCCAAGATTTTAGCAAAAGTATTACAGTCTTTGTGCAGCACAGCTGCAAACTTTGACCACATTTCAGACATTTTCAGTGAAATAGGAGGCGCGGTAGCGCGACAGATTCAGCAGCAGGTATTTTATGAGGAGGGAAATTCCTCTTGTGTTGCGGGGCGGCGGTGTGGCGTGGGCCGATCATTGCATCAAGTGAGCTGTTGTAGCCCACCTGACCCCGAGCGAGTGCGTGAGAAAAAGGGCTGCCTGCTGAATTTCCTTTTCTAGTAATATTATTAGAACTACCATAAATCTATAATATATCGAATAATCAATCCGCTCATTCGCCTATCCCCCGCCCAATTGCGCTTAACTCCTGTCCCTCAACAAAAGTTTTCCTGATAACAAAAGAAAACTCTTCTACATCCTACATTTATCAAAGGATGTCCCAGAGGCAAGAGCGGTCATTGCGATGCTGAAAAGGCATTCGACCGTATTGAATGGAATTTTATTTTGAAAACATTACATGCTATGAATTTGAGACTCTTTTCTTAAATAGATAAGAATTTTGTATAGAGCGTCAGTAGCCATTGTAGTAACAAATGGTATCACCTCCAAACCCTCGCCAAGGCTGCTGCCTCTCACCACTCTTATTTGCAATAGCTACTGAGCCATTAGCAACGGCATTACGCAATAATAAAGACACACAAGAAATAAGAGTCGGTAACCAGGATTTTAAAACCTCTCTGTATGCAGATGATTTATTAATTAATTGGAGTAATCCCCAAAAATTCATGCTTCACTTGATGTCGCTTTTAGAAGAGTATAGTAAAGCTTCAGGATATCAATCATGCCCAAAGTGAAATTATGCCCATGAACAGCTCTGCATTAAGACTAGCTCAGTCTATGAGCGGCCTCAAATGGAGCCTAAAAAGCTTTCGCTATCTGGGTATTAATGTCTGCAGTGATCTCAAGCAAATCTATAAAATTTACTTTTTAGCTTTAATTGATAGTTTAAAATTGAACTTATATAAATGGAAGGACCTGCCAATCTCTCTTATAGGAAGAACTGACTTAAGATGTCAGTCCTTCCAAAGTTTCTCTTTTCAGACCATCCCAATCAAATGTCCAGCTTCATTCTTCACGGCCACTGATGCATTGTTGTCTAAATTTATGTGGTCTTACAAACATGTGAGGATTAAACTATCAAAACTAAAAGCACCCCCTGAAAAAGGAGGTATACATTTTCCTGATTTTAAATTGTACTATAATGTTACACAATTACGTAATATTTGGATGTGGTCTCACCCTGAGGGGTATACCCCATCATGGATAAAACAAAATATATGCAACCCACTTTCCCTTAAAGATCTAAAATATTTGGGCTGTATGGAAGATTAAATATTAAAAAACCCAATCATATACCACACCCTAAAATGCTGGCAGAGCTGCCATAAAATATATACTTGCACCCCCTTGTGGCATAACCCAGCTTTACCACCCGGCTCCTCAGATGCAAGATGCGAAATAGGAGATCTCTGTAAGGATGGCGTGCTCAATGAATTTCATTACATTAAGCAAAAATATAAACTTACCCAAACAGATATCTACTAATTCATACAACTCAAAAGTTGGATAAAAGAACGAACAGGCAAAGACAAACCCTTTAGCCTCAAAAATGTATCTGCTGAATTCATGTAAAAAACTGATTTCAAAATTCTACTCAATTATAAATAAGCAACAACAATATAAGGATTTAATTAAAAAAGAAAAATAGAAATCTGATCTGGGAAAAACTTCCTCAACAAAAAGATGGGAACGCATCCTCAGACATTCTCAAACAATCCTTTAAAATACTAGGCATAGACTTATTCAACTTAATTTATTAAATCGCACATATTACTGGCCTAGTAAACTAAACCAATTCTATCTCACCGTGCTGTCCCAGGTGCAGCGCTGATAGGGCTGATATTTTTCACATCTTCTTGACTTGAGATAAATTGGAAACATACTGGGGAAATATTTTTGAAGATCTTGGCAAACGTCCAGCCTAGCTCTGTTGGGTGACATTCTGATCCTGAATAGACCTAATTACTCTCTAAATTCCTAGGAGAAAAAATGTATCTTGCTAGCTATGGCAGCAGCAAAAAAAAGCATCTTAATATATTGGAAAAATACCATGCCTCCAACAAAGCAACAATTACAATGAATTACTTTCATATTGCACTTTAGAAAAAATAAAATATGGTGCCAAAGGTAAACCTGACGTATATAAGGAAATAAGGGATGTGATCTTTAAAATCCAGAACCTATGAACTAATGTTGACTTGTTTTGCTGTTGAATGTGAGGTATTGTAATGTAATGTGTTGGATTTTTATTATTATTGTTCTTGTTAAAGAACTCTGTACATGAATGGAATGAACCTTTAGGGAGGGAAGGGGAGGCATGGGAATGGGCTGGTAGGTTATTATTATTTTTTTTAAATCTATGAAATGATACAGGACTTTCTTTTAAAGAAAAGAAAACTGATGAACTAAGCAATAATTTATTGCTCAATGTTGGTCCCTATAAATATTCTCTGTATCACTGTAAACTTAACAAATAAAGAGAAAAAAAATACATTTATAAAAGTAAAGAAGAAAGAACCAACATTTCCACAATATGTAGGGAATTTTTATTTTGTATTTACAACAATCTAACAATGCTTATTAGGCCCGAGGCCTATTAATACTACTACTAATAGGCCTATTAGTTTCGTAGTGCTGAACATGCGAAAGTGCACACAAAGTGCACACGAAATTGAGCGCAAGGCGCTTGCCCGCTTCCAAACACTCACTAACACATTCCCCAACTCGTGTACGTCCCGTGCACACCAATTAGTGGTAGGAAAATTGAACATTATTGTTGTAAATGGGCGAAGCCCGTGTGAAAGTGCACACAAAGTTTTTGCTATTTTTATTATTAGAAATGATCATTATTACAATTATTTTTGCTGTTATGTTTAAGTTTCTATATGAAAGGGAGTCTGTTTTGGCCATAGTAGATTATTATTTGTGAACCAGCCTGTAGTGTTGAAGAAAAAAGGTAAATTCAATAAACAGATTTGTTTCTGAATTAGTACTGTGTGTGTTCTGAGAAAGAGCCCGAGAACTGTGTGAGAGGATGAGAAATGTTGCAAATGATTTGACCACCTAAGCACCCGTTCAGATAAATGTTTGAATCGAGTGTCAAAATGATTGCGAAAAAAATCAGTTTTGACCGATTAAGAATGGGAGAGAATTGGTTGGACATACATACATCACTTTTTTCACACTACACACAGGTGCTGTGGTCTCACTGATGCTTTGAATATTTCCAGTTGTAGACTGGAGTTTATTTGGCATAATGTATTATGTAATATTGTGGGATGAACCCTGGTCTTAGGCAAATATAATAGCTGTATTAAAAAGTCGTTTAAGGGAATCCACACCAGACCTACAAACGCTCCATGGTAGAAATCAGAGACAAGGCAGAGTGGACAAGACAAGGTCAGTATCTTGGACGTATCACTAAAGGTTATACTGAAGTTACTTTTCTTCTTTAATATAGGCATAAATAGTTTATACATAAGGCAGATATAGGCATAAATAGTATATAAATAAGGCTAGGCTACTCAACTGTATGTGTGATTTTACATTTGTCATTTGCAAAACATTTTCAGTTCAATATTTTAATATTGTATTTGTAAAAACTAGCTCATGGGGGAATTGGCGACAGCCAATAGCTATGAAAACATCACAAATTATGAATATTCCACATGGTTTACAGAAATATAATTATCTACAGTGATCCCTCGTTTATCACGGGAGTTGCGTTCCAAAAATAACACGCGAAAAGTGAAATCCGTGAAGTATTCAGCGTTATTTTTTATTATTTTACAATGCAATACTGAACTATGGAATGAAACCAAAAATCAAAACCTGTTTTAAAGCCCAAAATTTGTTTAAAACAATAATTTTAATATAGTAATACAAGGTTGGAAACATTGTCACTGGCGTATTTATTATGAAAGATGTTAGTGGTATTTTTATGAAAGATGTAAGTGATCACCTCCCTGTGTTTATAATTTATGAAAAATTATGCTTTGACAAGGTGCAAGAGGAAACTTATATAAGAGATAGATCCAATAAGGCTTTAGAAGCTCTTAGGGAAGATCTTAAAAAACAAAATTGGGATCATGTATATACTGATAACATGAATAATGCATATAATGCATTTATGACAACATTTAACAATTTATATGACAAAAATTGCAAAATAAGTAAAATCTGTGTTTATGGTAAGAAGAGAATTCATAAGCCGTGGATGACAAACGGGTTGAAAAATGCCTGCAAGAAAAAAAATTACCTTTATAGAATGCTTCTCAAATTGAGAACCAAAGATGCTGAAGTAAGGTACAAGCAATATAAAAATAAACTTGTATCAATAATGAGAAGACAAAGAAAGGATTATTACACCAAATTATTAGACGAAAACAAAAATAATATTAAAAATACATGGAGTGTGGTAAACACCGTCTTGCAAAAAGGTAAGGTAAATTCAAATATTCCAAATTATATCACAAAGAATAACGTTGATATTTTCGGAAAAGAAGAAATTGTGAATGAATTTAATAATTACTTTGTGAACATTGGTCCAGCATTGGCACAAGCTCTCCCAAGAGAGCACGCTGAGGGTAGAACCATAAATGAAAATGTAAACACTATTTTTCTGGAGAATGTGCAAGCAAGCGAAATTATGGAAATTGTTAATAAATGTGCAAATAAAAAATCTAATGATTATGCAGATGTAAATATGATATTGATAAAGAAAATTATGGATGTTGTTATTGAGCCGTTCACTTACTTATGTAATCTTTCCTTCAGCACAGGAGTTTTCCCTGATCATATGAAAGTAGCCAAAGTTATTCCACTTTTTAAAAAAGGAAATAAAAATGACTTATCTAATTATAGACCAGTATCACTGCTTTCGCAGTTCTCCAAAATTTTAGAAAAACTTTTTGTGAGTAGATTGAACAGGTTTATTGAAAGGTACAGCATTTTAAGTCACAGCCAATATGGATTTCGCTCAAATCATTCAACTGCTACAGCGTTAATGGAACTGGCCGAAGAAATTACTAATGCCATGGACAAAAAACATTTTTTAGTTAGTATCTTTGTAGACCTTCAAAAAGCTTTTGATACTTTAAATCATGAAATCCTTTTGCAAAAATTATATAAATATGGCTTAAGAGGTGTGGCACATCAGTGGGTCGCAAGTTACTTAACAGACCGTTATCAATTTGTAGAAGTCAACAGCACCAAATCTAAATATTGTAAGATAGAGTGTGGAGTTCCCCAGGGTTCGGTCCTTGGACCAATACTTTTTCTTCTTTATATAAATGATATTATGTCTGTTTCCAATTTACTAAAATGCATCCTGTTTGCAGATGACACCACTTTATTTTACTCAGGAAACAATATAAATGAGGTTCTAAAAATTGTAGAAAATGAGTTTAAAAAAATAATAAAATGGTTCAATGCCAATAAATTATCTATAAATATGAATAAAACTAAGTTTATGGTTTTTAGTTGTAAAAACAAAGATGTAAATGCAAGACTGTTCACACAAGGATTAGAGATTGAAAGAACACATAAGATAAACTTTCTAGGTGTTATGATTGATGAACAGTTAACATGGAAACCTCATATAGAAAAAGTCAAAAGTAAAGTTTCCCAAACCATTGCTGTCCTACACAGGGTGAAAAACTCTCTTAACAAACATGCAATGTTTCTATTGTATAATTCCTTGATTGTTCCATATCTGACCTATTGTGTTGAAGTGTGGGGAAGTGCTGGAAAAACCTACATTGAACCAATTTTCCTTTTACAGAAAAGAGCTCTTCGTGTTATCAGTGGGAGTGGTTATAGAGCGCACACAAACCCATTATTTATACAATTGGAAACATTAAAATTCAATGAATTAGTAGAATACAACCTCCTTAAAACCATGTATAAAGCTCACAAAGAGCTATTACCTGATAGACTGCAAAAAAGATTTAAAAAGCGAGAAAGTAGATATAATTTAAGAGGAACTGATCTTTTTACTAAGCCACAGTTTAGAACAAAACAAAAGGAAAGATGTGTTTCGATTCAAGGGGTCAGTCTGTGGAACAACCTGGAATGCATAATTAAAACCTCCAAGTCTATTAATATTTTTAAGAAAAGTTTGAAAAAATTGTTAATGGAAAGATATAAAAATGTTGTGTAGCAGGACATCCTAAGTTTTCTTTTGTGTATGTATCGTAGAAAGGGGTTCAGAGGTTGTCATCCGGACGCCGTTTAAAGATCGAGACGTTTCGACTTTTATCCAAAAGTCATTGTCAATCAGAGAGCTGGTATGGGAACCTGGGCCTTATATGCTACTCTAAGTAGTGGGAGTCCAGCCCCCAGGGAGGAGTCACTGCACTCCTGTCTTTGTTATAAGATTGTTTGTTTGTCACCTGGGATTTAATTAATTGGTCTATCTTGTTGATTAATGGTTGGCCTCACCTAGTTTCACCTGTGTCTAAAGGTCTATTGTTATCTTGATAGCTGGCTGTTGCTCCCTCCTCACTACTGATTGCCTCATTAGCATTTGACTGGTCTATTGATCTGGACCAAGGTGTTAGAATGCTGTCATAAATTTTGGCTAAATTAAATCTTAAGCCCCCATTCCTGTTCAGGGAAGGATTTTCTCTTTTTACAAAAATGGCCTCCTTTACTCCTCTTTCAAACCAGTTCTTCTCTCTGCTCAAAATCTTCACCTCACTGTCCTCAAACGAGTGATTTGTAGCTTTTAGGTGCAGATGGACTGCACTCTGCGGTCCGGTGGAGGAACATCTTCTGTGTTGGTACAGCCTTTTGTGCAATGGCTGTTTTGTTTCTCCTATGTAACGTTCTTTACAACTGTCCTCACTGCACTCTATCGAATAAACTACATTGCTCTGTTTCTCTGTCGGCCTCTTGTCTTTCGGGTGGACCAGTTTCTGTTTAAGCGTGTTGCCAGGTTTGTATTAGACAGGGATGTCGTGTTGTCTAAAAATCCTTTGAAACTTCTCAGACAGGCCCGAGACATAAGGGAGAGAGACCCCCCTCCTGCTGGGGTCTTTATCCTTTCTGTCCTGTTTCTTGGCTCTTCTGACTTTGTTAAAGGCCCAGTTAGGGTATCCACAAGCTGAGAGGGCACGTTGGACGTGTTCTTCCTCCTTCTTTCTCCCCTCAGAGCTGGTGGGTACTTCATGGGCTCTGTGTTGCAAGGTCCTAATCACTCCCAGCTTGTGCTGCAGTGGGTGGTTGGAATCGAACAGTAAGTACTGGTCTGTGTGGGTGGGTTTCCTGTATACTTCTGTCTGAAGGCTGCCTTCCTCCTCTCTGATTGTGCTTGTGGATACCCTAACTGGGCCTTTAACAAAGTCAGAAGAGCCAAGAAACAGGACAGAAAGGATAAAGACCCCAGCAGGAGGGGTGTCTCTATCCCTTATGTCTCGGGCCTGTCTGAGAAGTTTCAAAGGATTTTTAGACAACACGACATCCCTGTCTATTACAAACCTGGCAACACGCTTAAACAGAAACTGGTCCACCCGAAAGACAAGAGGCCGACAGAGAAACAGAGCAATGTAGTTTATTCGATAGAGTGCAGTGAGGACAGTTGTAAAGAACGTTACATAGGAGAAACAAAACAGCCATTGCACAAAAGGCTGTACCAACACAGAAGATGTTCCTCCACCGGACCGCAGAGTGCAGTCCATCTGCACCTAAAAGCTACAAATCACTCGTTTGAGGACAGTGAGGTGAAGATTTTGAGCAGAGAGAAGAACTGGTTTGAAAGAGGAGTAAAGGAGGCCATTTTTGTAAAAAGAGAAAATCCTTCCCTGAACAGGAATGGGGGCTTAAGATTTAATTTAGCCAAAATTTATGACAGCATTCTAACACCTTGGTCCAGATCAATAGACCAGTCAAATGCTAATGAGGCAATCAGTAGTGAGGAGGGAGCAACAGCCAGCTATCAAGATAACAATAGACCTTTAGACACAGGTGAAACTAGGTGAGGCCAACCATTAATCAACAAGATAGACCAATTAATTAAATCCCAGGTGACAAACAAACAATCTTATAACAAAGACAGGAGTGCAGTGACTCCTCCCTGGGGGCTGGACTCCCACTACTTAGAGTAGCATATAAGGCCCAGGTTCCCATACCAGCTCTCTGATTGACAATGACTTTTGGATAAAAGTCGAAACGTCTCGATCTTTAAACGGCGTCCGGATGACAACCTCTGAACCCCTTTCTACGATGGACCACACCTGGACGAATGAGGGTTTACATCGACGAATTTTGTGTATGTAGCAGAAAATCTTTCTTTTTTTGTTTATTTGTTTATTGTTTGTAAAGCATCGCACTGGAAGTGTACGATTTTTGTTGATAAGGGGCAGATATCATAAGCTTTTGCTTCTTTCTGTGCTCTTTCATTCTTCATCTCTGTAGATGACAGATGTAGTTGTTTTTATTTTGTTGCTATGAATGAAATGAATAAAAAAATGAAAAAATGAATGAGTATTTCACAGTCTGTGCCTCTTGGTCCTGACTCCGCTCCGCTGTAGCGTCTGTTTCTACTGAAGGCGCAGGAGAAGAACATTGTTATGGGGAGTTGTTGGCGCTCTTTCTTTTTCTGAGCAAGAAGATTTTTATAAACGGATATGCCACCTTCGATTATATTTGAGAACTAGACAACAGTAAAGCCCCAGGATTCAGAGCATAATGCACTGTAAAAATATCCGCACTGTAAAAAAAAAATCCGTGAAGCAGCGAAGCCGTGAAAGATGAAACACGATATAGCGAGGGATCACTGTACTATTATTATTTTAACATGGTTAAAAAACAGTTTATCAAACCAAGTTATTTGTTAAACTAACTACCCCATTATTGGCGTATACAGCAAAATAGCCAAATCTCCTATCCCTGAGGAAAAAAGGACTAAAGCAAAAAGTGTTCTGTTTGAATTATATATATATAATTCATTGTTGCACAGACCCAAATGCTTCAAGGCTACTTTTCTTTTTACTTCTGTATATGCCAATGTTATTACGTATTTAAAACAATAACGGGAATAAGCTGTAGAAAATGAATGAATGAATGAAAGCCAGTAACTATTTTACTTATGATTTTTAATTGATGCAAATTGAAATTTTGTTAGTTAAGTTTAAAAATACATTTCTTTATAAATATGGTTTACATCAGGTTAGCTACCCCAGAGTGTGCATCTTATAAACGCCCCTGGATGTGGTTGCCTGGCAAGGCCAGAATGATATATGTGTATTATTTATACACAATATATCAGTCTGGTCGCCCTGCCTTCCGCCGTGCCTCAAGTCAATTCCAAAACGTACCGAGCAGTCAGATTTGTTTATTTCAGTGATGCAAACTGCTACGAAAGTAGCAGAGTTGGCTACAAACACCACGTATTCTCAAAGGCGGTGTCTGAATGTCCACACTCTCTCTTCTTCTCTAACCCCTCAATCATTCCACAGTCCTGCCCTGTTCAGTGCCCTCAGTCCTGGAGCGATTCGGACATGCAGCTCACTACTTTCTCCTCGATGCACGTCATGTGACTCACGTCTGGGAGAAAAAAAAGTCGGCAAAACTCTGATAAAAACGAATATGGGTCAAATCCTCCTGACACGCACATATTTATGGACTGATAAACATCATACAAGTTTTTATTAACCACAGATCACACGTTAAACATCAAACAGACTGGATTATTCAACTTTTTGACAGAGATTAACGATCTATTCACAGCTCAAGCTAAAGTAAGTGGCTAAAGCCAGCAACTCAGCCGCTAACGGTTTGTTTAAAGTGTTTTGTTCATAATCTCAGCTCAACAGTTCGTTTAAACAGCTCCTCTTTCTGCTTTCATTCAGTTTGCTGTAGTTTTTCCCGACCCTCGCAATGTATTGTGGTCAATATTGACCCATCTAGTGAACATCGCTGGACACTACTTTTCAAGATGCATTGTGGGAAATTTTGAGTGCACTACTTTTTCACCTGTTGGACATTCGGACGCCACTATACAGTGATACACTCTGATAGGTTTACTCCACTTCCTGTTTGCTCAGGTTTTCTCCGCCCTAGAAAACGATTTGTCTCAAATGTCGACCAGACTCATCAGCAGATCAGCGGATGAGTCTGGATTTTTCCAGGCAATGGATGTGGTGCAGTGGTTAACAGCGGTTATCTAAAGTGGGCCCTAAACACTCCAGGCTTCACAGACGTCCTTCCATCAGAACCAGCTTTTGAGGACAATGGCTTTTGCGCCTTTGCTGTGATCACATCAGTGCGATGTATGCGCCTGCGGTGATCACTTTAACTGCGCTGCGCGATAATCAGCGTCTTTTTTCAATGATCTTAACCAACACTGCACACTTATGAGGTCTATCAATGCGAAATAAAAACTGGAGCCAAGAGTGAGTCATATAGAATGACCACGCTCATGTCCAGCCACAGTTTTGAGTCCACGCTGTCGTGTGGCACGCACATTTGTTTTTTACAAGGTGGTGGTGGAAGCAAAGCGTAAAAAGGCAGCCCATTAGAGGCTGCACTTCCCCTGCCATCCTGTAAAATAAATACATTCCTGCCATTTGACACTGAAAGCTTAGAATGTATTACTCACTAAAACGCCACCTGTTATGACTTAAAGGAAATATTCTGATTTTTAGCCATGTTCTAACAATGTTCCATGATCAAAAACATACCTGAAGTAGCAGTTGCATTCACACAGTTTTGAGGAATGTTAATTAGAAGTTTCTCCCCCCTCCAAGTGTCAAACACACTTCCGGGATTTTCGGATGTATATTTGGATCATCTACATCACTTATCAGAGAATCCTCTGCTGTTTTTGTCCTTAAATCTTCAGCAGACTCGTTCTGATTCTCATTTATTCAGACCTTACGGCCACAGCTACGAGCGGCCATATCGACACTGGAGGTGAAGAAAATGGGCCACTCAGACTCAATGAAGCCCCCGACAACAAAGCTCCCAGGATCATTCGGGTGCTCAAACCCCTCCACCACATTAAGGTGGCGGTTCAAGGAGGGGAATTATGAAGTTTATGAACTTCCACTGTTATGCTCATGATATACAGTTTCACATCTCCATGTCTCCTGATGACACCAGGCCAGTGGATGCTCTTTTTAACTGCATTTTAGACATCAAATCCTGGATGGCAGAAAACTTTCTCCAGCTTAACCAGGACAAAACTGAGGTTTTAGTCATCGGTCCTGAGGCCCAGAGAGAGAAACTTTTATCCAAACTACAAGCACAAGCCCTGTTCACACCGCAGCGACAAAATCGCGTCTGTCGCCCCTAGTTTGTCGCCTGTGCATTTAAGCATTTAGTCGCACGACTTGGTCGCCGAAAAAAAAAGTCACCAGCGGACACGCGGCGCGACCAGCACAGCTAACCTGCTGCTAGAGTTTAGATTCCTGGGAACGGGGCGTTCGGGACCACATTTTCCGCTCTGTTGTCGGGCTGGGCCGCGGACCTGGGCCGTGTGGGCTCGGTCTCAGGGGGCAGAGACGAGCACTTGTGGTGTCACGTGTGGTATCACGTTTGTAACATGCGCTTCACGGCGAAAGAGCGCGGTGTGCAGCCAGCAATGTGTTGTTTTCCTCCTCATCCTCCAATAAAGTGGGCAAAATATGTGACGGCACCATAATAAAAGTGCACGGCTGCTACATGGAGCAGAGCAGAGGAGAGAGACGGAGAGAGAGGGAGAGAGAGCCACGGATGCCCTCCCAAAAAGCTGAAGAAAAGAGCGAGGGAGCGCGATCATTGGGCCAGCGTCAGCGGAGGGACAGGCACTTCTGGAACAGGAGACATCACGTTGGTGCAGGTAGAACACTAAACACTTGAAGCCCTGTCAGGCGCTTATTCTGCCAATAAACCTCTGCACGAAACTCAGTTTACGGTTCTACACGTGTGGGCTCGGGTCTGTTCGGTCAATCATGCGTTTGGTTTGTTTACGTCCTTCTTTCCGGATAATGATATACGTAGTAACGTATCACAAGCGTGGTCTCTGATTGGTTACCATCCGCGGCGGTCGCTGCGTTGGCCGCAGAAAGTTCAGCTTTGTTTATCTTCTGCGACTGTCGCCCGGTCGCGCGAATGAAGCGAATTTGCGTCCGCCGCAAAGTCGCTCTTGTCGCGTGGCACCGCACGACAGAATCGCAGGATTCACGCCGCGCCAGTCGCCCCGGTCGCGCCGCAAAATCGCAGGAGGCTTTTGTCGCGCGACACCATAGACTTAACATGTAAACTGGTCGCGGCGGTGTGAACGCCCCTACAGTCTTTTAATCTATTAGCACAAGTTTAAAAACCTGGGCGTTATTTTTGAAAAATATTTTTTTATCACTTAAAGAACATAGCCAGAGTCCGCCCCATTCTCTCTCGGGCCAACAAAGAGACACTGATGCATGCTTTTATTTCCTGTCGTATAGACTACTGTAATGCCCTGCTCTCTGGTCTTCCCAAAAAGAGTATTTCAGGTTCACAATTATTACAAAACTCAGCAGCGTGTGTCCTGACTAAGACCAGGGGGCGGGACCACATTACACCGGTTTTAAAATCACTGCATTGGCTCCCCGTGTGTTTCAGGATCGATTTTAAGGTTCTTTTTACTGTTTTTTAAATGTCTTAATGGTCTTGGGCCTTCTCATCTTTCAGAACTGCTTTTACCATACAAACCCTCGCAGCCCCTGCGCTCCACCGGCAGCCGGCTCCTAGTCATTTCCAAAGTCAGGACACACACTTCCAGTACTACGGCCCTCGTCTGTGGAACGGCCTGAGGAGGAGCTTAGGGCCGCAGAGGACGTTCAGGTCTGTAAGAACAGGCTCAAGACCCACCTTTTTAGCTTAGCTTTTGATTAATATTTAATTGTGTATTTATTTATTTCATTTAATTATGCTATTTATTGTTGTTCACTTTTTAGGCTTACTATTTTAGATGAATTTATGTCCTAGTTTTACTCTATTTCTACCCAATTCTTTATTTATTTCTTCATTTTTATTTATTTCTTCATATTTATTTATTTATTCAGAGTGTGTGTGTGTGCGTGTGTGTGTGTGTGAATGTACAGGTATGTATGTGTGACTGTGGGGAGTTTGGTTGTGTGGGGTCTGGTGGTTGTGGGGGAGGTTGGGAGGGAAACGACATGTGGGAACGTTTTTAATGCACTGTAAAGCACTTTGTGTTACACTTTATGTATGAAAAACACTAAATAAAATTTTATTGATTGATTTCATTGAAGGTAATAATAGTCATAAAGTAATTATTTGCATGCATTTGATCACCACTGAAGAAAGGAATCACAGCCCAGTTGCTGACTTACTCATAAGACTTCTCTTTATTGTTGGGAGGAAAATCATTTTTTAATAAAAGTAGCGTAAAAAACTCTGGGAGAGGGGGAGCAGCCCTATCTGAAGGGAGCCGTGTGGGAGGGCGCTGCAGAGACTTCCTGGTTATGTATCATGTCTGTCCTTTGTATAAAAGCCACGCCCTCGTAGTACGAACTGTAAAGAGGATTCATTTTCAAATGGTGCCTTGGGGAGATCTGAGATTCCTCACACATTCATGAATTACATATAAAACCACTTGGCATGTTTTTATGGGGGAATAACACTATAACAGTGTAGAAAATCCAAACCTTAGACCCCTGTTCAAAGGACAAAATTATTGGTATCATTTGTGGCCTTTAAACATGCTCTTGAATATCCTTACTTTGACATCTCATTTCATGTTATGTCTCATAAATGTTAACAACAAACAAAATAACTATCATAGCTAACTTATCATAAGTAACTTAGCTTTGGCTGGGGAGAATGAAGCTAAATGCAACTCCAGGTATGTTTTTGATGACGAAACATTGTTAGAACATGGTGAAAGGCTCAAAAGGGTCAATTTTGCATCATATTTGTCATTTAATAGAAAGAGGGTGCACTTCTTACTACTTAAAAGGAAAAGAAAGAAACAGCAACAAACAAAAGAAGAAAACATTTTCATCTGGATAGACTGTGGCTTATTTGTGGCAACAATGTTAGAACATGGTTAATATTTGTCAGTTAAGTAATATAATTTAGAAAAATTCAGTACCATGTGATGTAGAAACACACAAAGAAGCAGAAATTACTTAATATAAACTTTCTTATGTGTTTACATTTTGCAGCTTCTTTGAACAGCAATGACCTCCCAAAACACCACACTTTTAGAGTTGGTCGTAGACTGCATGCTCTCCAAAAGCGGCCTCTACGTCATTCCGTCCTTCACTGTGGTGTGGACCCTTCTCCCCATCCCTCTCTGGTCCCTCGTCTTCTACACGGTCTTCCAAAGATGGCGTCAAAACAAACGTTCCACCGTCAGCCACAGCGACTTCTTCACCTACCACACCTTTCTCTTCGAGTTCTTCACATACAGTGGTTTCATCATTCTCACTTGTGCTTTACTTCAATACAACTTTCTGCTAATGGCCTCTGCTACGTACATCATTGTGTTTGCTTCTCCTGGTTTACTGTTTCTGCACACTCTCACTTGTGTGGAGCGCTACCTAGCTGTGGTCTATCCTGTCATTTATATAAGTTTAAAACAGCGGCGGTGTATCTGGATCAGAAATGGGATCATTTTTATTATTTGGGTAATCTGTTCATTGTGGATTTGCATGCTTATGTTTGTTGTGCCAGTCCAACACATTCAGATTCCACTTTTAATTTTGCTGGGAATCATCACTAGCATCATTAGCTTTTGCTGCGTTCAAGTCCTACGCACTTTGAGAAATCCAAGTCCAGGAGAAGGTCAACACGTCAGCCAATCAAAACAAAGGGCCTTCTATACTGTGTTCACAATTCTGTCCGCCCTCCTGCTGTGGATGACAGGGTCAACAGTCAGTGCTAGTGTTAGTAATGAGTTGCTTAAGAATGTTTTGTTTTGCACTCTCAAGAACTGTGCAATTTGGTTTCAGCTGCCCAGCACCGTTGTTCTACCTCTGCTGTTCCTGCATCGTGCAGGGAAACTGCCCAAATGTAGAGCCAAAAAGAGCAATAAAACAATTTTTCTCCAAGTTTTTAAGCCGGTAAAAATTGGGCAACAGCACCTTAAAGAGCAACAAGCTACACATTCAAGCAGCAATGAATAATTTTGTCCTCAAAGCTGATCACAAAGCATAAAAGGTTAAAGATTTGTGTCCAGATTGTAATCACAGTCGATACTAGTCTGTACTGCTGTTTGCAATTGACACAAGTTGACACCCTCTAAATCAGGGATCCATGTAGATTCCTGTTCTTTGACCAACTGAATTTATTTATCTAGTATTTATTTGAGGTTTGAGCTGTTTTTTTGTTTTGTTTGGGTGTCACAAATACCAGCGGTTGTTCTTATAGGGGTTGTACTGAAAAAGGTTGTGAAACCACCGTTATAATGTATGATAATGTAAGTAATGATGCCAAAATGTTTAGCCCTGCACATGCTGCAATAGCTTAAAGTATGTCCATAGTTGAATGAATCACAAGCCTGAACTCAAACAATCACTATCAAATGTTTGCCATTATTTCAATTGGCTGTTGTGCTTTAATCTTCTTACGTGCACTAGACTAAACTGAATGTTTTATATTTACTTGGTTTGTTGCATTGTAGCATTCTCAGAACTACTGACTTCTTCCAAATCGTGTTTGTGACTATGATAGGTTTTGTGCCCTGTATTTTTGATTGGATTCACTCTGCTTATTTGTAAGAACCTTTCAAAACCGCTTATGTATTTATCGGCTGTAATTCTTTCTCGACAATAAAGCTTTGACCTGACCATTTGACTCCGTTTCAGTGCTCACAAGCAAGTGTTTTGGTCTTAGAATGGTTTTGAATATTTCCACGTTTAGGCTGGGGTATTTTAAATAACGTGAGCGTCCACACAGGCAATATAGACCCTCACCAGTATGCAAATCAAAAGTTGAGCAATAGCTGCATACATTTGGAGAATGTTTTTATGTGATGGTACCATTTTACCATTTTTTTATTTTCCATCTGTGTCAAATGTACTTCACTCCTTCATTCCCATTCCCACTAAACTTTGAAAATACTGTACCTGAGGTTTAGAAATGCCCTTCCTGTACTCTTCAAAACAGGCACGTGCCAAGGTTGTCCTCTAAGCCCACTACTCTTCAAAGAAAATGTTTTATTGCCATTGTCACAAATTGGGAACTTGCTTTGGTGGTAAGGTGCAACATCAGTCAATGAATAATAAAAATGTAAACTATAATAAAAAGAATAGCATTTACAAAAACTGTTTAAGAATACAATAGGTTTTTGTGTTTTTACTTAGTTTGATGGGATGGTCCCTGTGGTAAATATTTATCATAGTTTTACATAAGTCAAGTGTTCGTTTTTTCAAGATTAATTGAAAATGAATGTTGAAAATGACAGGAAGTAGTGCTGAGTTCTTTAAGGAAAAAAATATGCATTAAATATTATATTGTTATTGTCCTTTAAGTACGCTCTTGAGAACATTTTCTTTGGCATCTCATGTTTTAGAACTACAAATGAACATCTGTATCTCAGCTGCTTGCCACGGATGTTACTGAGTACACTGTCTGTCAATAAAAAGTCAATAAAAGCTTATGTGACAGGTTCACACGATATTCTAATTATGACTTAGAATTGGGAGGGCACTTGTGGTAAATATTCATCATAGTTTGATTTCATTTGTGAAGTTGCAGTTTGTGAAGAAATTAAAAAAAATAAATGTTTAAAAAAACGAAATCCCTTCAAAAAGCAACAGGCCATTGACAATTTACAGTAACTGGCCAATTTGTTGATAGTTTAAAAGGTAATTCAACAAAATAAAAGTGTTATCAGGTATTACTATTTGTCAAATCGTAATGTAATCGTAGTTTACATGGATTTTGGCCCTTGTTTTCAAAATGGTTGCTAGCCAACCAGGTAGTAACATTGTAAACTTTACAAAAACTGTCAAACTGGAGACAAATAGGCAAAATGTTTAGTAAAAGTAAGACAGAACACAGTCACATTGTGCGATCAATCACACGATCAATCGTAGCTACGACAAAAATTTATCTGAGCAAATACCAGGCTCAGGCTCCGTGTGGGAAAGTCATCGCAGTTTTTACCAGTTAGCAGAGGCTAGCGCAACATGCTAGCGGTGTTTTTGTGTTTGTAAAAGTTGCTAAATGAAAGCGAAATGAGAAGATAATCCAACTTTATTTCTATTGCACTTTAAAAACAACACGGTTGACCAGAGTGCAGTACACAACAATATTAGTAAAACACAACAAATAGAGACAGATACAAAAATACACACTGTACACTATAAAAGTCAACACATCAATGAAAATCTAATGAGAAAAGGTAAGTCTTTAGAGCCGACTTGAAGACGGATAGTGACTCTGCCTGTCTAAGGTGCAGGGGCAGCGCGTTCCATAGTTTTGGACCCGCAACAGAGAAGGAGCAATCCCCTCTAAGTTTTCTCCTTGATTTTGGGACCACTAATAAGGAGTGATCTGCTGACCTGAGTGAGCGCACAGGGGCGTAGGGCTGAATCAGGTCTGACAGATATTGAAGAGCAAGTCCGTGAAGACATTTAAAAACAAATAAAAGGATGCGATAAGAGACAGGGAGCCTGTGCAAGGACTTTAAAACAGGCGTGATATGAATTTGCTTTTTGGTTCCGGTAAAGAGCGGCCGCATTCTGTACAAGTTGCAGCAGCGCAAGAGATGTTTGGTTAAGACCAACATAAAGTGCATTACAATAATCTAGGCGGTTAGTGATAAAAGCATGAACTAGAATCTCAAAGTGATGCCATGAAAGTACAGGTTTTACTTTAGCCAGTTGATGAATTTGAAAAAAACTAGTTTTAACAACTGAGCTAATTTGAGCATAAAATTTAAAACATTATCCAGTCTCACACCTAGATTGGTCACTACGGGCTTCACAAATTGTGTCAGAGCACCAAGATCACCAATGGCAGTGTTTGCCTCACTAGGCCTGAACACAATGACTTCTGTTTTTTTTTTTGTCCTTTAGAAACAGACGGTTTAAGGACATCCAATCTTTTATTTCCTCAACACACTCACATAGTTGTTTAGCACTGAATGCATTTTCACGCTTTAGTGGCATATACATTTGTGTATCATCCGCATACAAGTGGATTGAAATGCCGTGCTTTTGGAAAATATATCCAAGAGGGAGGAGACACATAGAGAAAAGGAGAGGCCCAAGAATGGAACCCTGGGGCACTCCATATGCAAAAGGGGCAGCAGCGGACTCAACAGAACCAATTCGGACTTGGAATTGCCTGTCTGTGAGGTAGGACTTCAGCCATTCCAGTGCACTCCCTTGTAAGCCGACACAATGCTGCAGACGAGACAGGAGGATCTGGTGGTCCACTGTGTCAAAGGCTGCTGTTAAATCTAGCAGGACCAATATGACACTGTGTCCACAGTCAGCAGCCCGGAGAATATCATTGAAAACCCTCAGCAGGGCGGTCTCAGTGCTATCTTCAGAACTTGGTTGCTGGAATGCTGCACGAGTATCTTTTCAATAGTAGAGGTAGATGTTTTACCCAGGTGCTCTTCTGGTTGAGGATCAGTCTTGTACCAAGTAAACAGAACAGAGGCACTCGTGGGATTTTAGAAAATTAAAAAGCCTTTAATGTATCATGGCTGAAAAATATGAATTTGAATATTTTTCAGCCATGATACATTAAAGGCTTTTTAATTTTCTAAAATCCCACGAGTGCCTCTGTTCTGTTTACTTGGTCTCAGTGCTATGTTTGGATTTAAAGCCAGACTGGAACGCTTCAAGGATATTATGGCCATCTAGAAATTCCTTCAGCTGGCAGTACACAATTTTTTCTAAGATTTTAGATATGAAGGGAAGTTTTGATATTGATCTGAAATTTGTCATGTCAAGGGGGTCTAGTCCGGGTTTTTTAAGAAGAGGCTGAACCACGGCAAGCTTAAAACCCCTCGGTACAATCCCATTTGCTAACCTACAGTTTACAATATTAAGCACATACTGAGCCACAGTGGGAAAGACCTCTTTAAACAAAGAAGGAGGAATTGCATCATGTGGGGATCCCGAAGGTTTCAAGCTACCAATAATTCCTTTTAAAACGGGCAAGCTGACACACTCAAAATGATCAAAAACAGCAGGAGACGTGACAAATACAGATGTATCATACAGAGGAGGACTAATAAGAGCCCTGGTCTTTTGAACTTTGCAAACAAAAAAGTTCAAAAAACGATCACACATTTCACCTGTGGGCTCTGCACAGGCTGGTTGAGGGGCATTGAGAAAAATACTTTGTTTTGGCAGTTTTCACTACTCTCTGATAGGACCGCAAACTGTCTCTAAATAATTGAAAAGACACCTGTAAACGGTCACGATTCCATTTGCGCTCAGCTCTCCTAAATTCACACCTAGCAGCGCGCGTAGTCATTCAACCAAGGTTCAGGGGCAGGTTTTGAGCGTCTAATTTTCAGGGGTGCCACAGTGTCCAAAATAGTCTGACAAGTTGAGTCAAAGCAGAGGAAGAGTGCCTCAACATCTGCATTTGAACATTCTGCCAGTGGTTGACTAGCCGCCATGTCTTTAAATGCTGCGGAAAAGTGAACAGCGGTGTTGGAGTTAACAATGCGGCAGAGTTTGGCTGGAGAGCACGGCTTCTCCATAAGACAAGACAGTGCAAGATTAAAAACAACAGGATTGTGATCAGAAAAAGATGCGTCATGGACATTCAGGTTATAGACATTAAAACCAATGCGTTAAAACCAAATCAAGGGTATGGCCATGTTCTTGTGTTGGAACAGCCACACATTGTTTAAGATTAAGAGTCAGTAAGGTTTAAAAAGATAAGGTCCTGTTTGTGATGGAGCTCTTTTGTCGTTAGTTTGCGGCGTGTTTGTGTTTACATTTTTGACAAAGATTGATTGTAGATGCAGCGTCAGGAGGATTCAATCTGAGACCAAGATTCCAAAATATAAAACACGTTTGATATGAATCGTAGCTTGTCTTTGGTTGTACGATGGTTCGTGGCAAAATCTTGAAAATTTTGAACTATGACTCAAGATTCTTCCCACGATCAGAAATCTTACGTCGCAGACAGACAAAATAGTGCAGTCCTCTTTACATTTTCCCAGTGGTTAAACATGGCATGACAACATGGTTCCTACTTGGAAGAAAGTTTCAGTGCCCAGCCTTATATATGGGCCCACTTCGAGTCCTCCAGTCTGGACACGTGCAAGTGAGTGAGAGAGGAGCAAGAACGAGGAAGTCAGCACTTCTACCGACTACTGCTGTAGTACAGTTTCAGCAGCAATTCAAATGTCAGAAAACCATGAGTGCATTCAGTCGGTGCATATTTAAGTCACCAACTTATTGAAATAAGTTAGGACTTTATCATTTTTATTGCATTTTCCTTGTGACCTTCTTGCTGTGAGGTGAGTGTGCTGGCCACTCTGCCCCTGATTTGAAAATAGACAAAGCTTTGGATACTGTAATAGAAAAACAGACTAGAACAGACAGACAGACAGAAAGGAGTATTTGTAGAAAGGAGGTCTGTGCTTTTCTCTCAACTGGATTTAACAACACCTTCAACTTTTGGACATCCCACCTTTTCCTGATCACTTTCACCGAGAGCCATTCCAGATTCATTGTGTGCAGAACTCAATTCAGAATTCTAAACAAATACAGTACATCTTTCAAATAAGAATTCTTCTCCAGCCAGGCATGCTACAGCATGCTGAACCAGGAGAAAGGTCCTTGGACGGTGGTTGCATCAGAATTGTGAGCAGTGGCAGTGGAAAGACTGTTAAATGCAGAGAATATTCCATTAGCTGTACTATAAAATAAAGGTGTCTTTCTTGACAATGAGTTGTTGACTTTGTCACTTTACTTTGGCTTGAAGAACAGGTGTTGTGGTCTGACTGGTGTTTTGAATGTTTCCACTTGTCCTGGGGCTTATGGGATTCATGTTGAACATGCACACTGTGACGTTATGTATTACTGTGGGATGAACCCTGGTCTTAGGCAAATATGATAGGTAAAAAATCGTTTAATGGAATCCACACCAGACCTGCAAACACTTCATGGTAGAAATCAGAGACAAGGCAGAGTGGACAAGACAAGGTCAGTATCGGATGTATCACTAAAGGTTATACTAAACTTTTATACTTTTTTATACTAAATTTTATACTTTTCTTCTTTGTTAGAGATATAAATTGTTTGTTTATATTAAACAATGCATTGATATGACAAACTTCAGCAAAGGTTATATGTGAATATATAAGGCGAGGCTACTCAACTGTATTTTACATTTGTCATTTGCAACACATTTTCATATTTTAATAATGAATTTGTGAAACTGACTAACAATGGGGTAATTAGTGTTATGCCATGAAAACATCTCAAATTATTAATATCTCAGATGGTTGACAGAAGTATAATGATCTAATATTAGAACATGGTTAAAAACTGTATATTTGTCAAATTAAACTACGTTGTAATTAGCATATACAGCAAACTAGCCAAATGTCCTTAACTGGTTCTGCCACTGTATGTAAACTCTACACATACATCAGAACAAACCCTCAGTCGCTCTGCTGCCATTTGATAAACTCAGAATGTATTAATCACTACAAATGAAGCATGTTTGGTTTCTTACAGTGCTATATAGGTGTATTCATATTGTTATTACTTACAGAGGGGGTATTACACTTCTATGCTGTATTACTTGTTAACACATAGCGTATATAGATCACCATGTTGTTATATTTTGTCGATTTGAAAACATGTTCGCCGAAATCAACGTATCAAAATGTATTATTTTATTATTAGTTTCTACCGTATTTTGTTTTTGATGCTCTGAATCCCCCGGCCCCTCCCCCTTCAGAGCGTCAGCGCAACACAATCAAGTTAATGAAGATAATAACAGTAATAAACACAAATGAAAACCTTTTAGAAGTCATTATTTACACGTGGTCGCTCACCACTGATCCCTCCCTCAACACAATTTAGACTCTTTGCGTACCTTGATGGCCTCTCTAATCATGCAGTGGCATTTGTTGCTCTCAGCACGTATGACCCTGGCATTTCAGACCTCAAACAGTACTGTCTGGCAAAGCCCTGAAAGCAGCCTACAAGAAACATCACAACAACATCCTGTGACGCTTCTGAGGAAGACCACCAAACCTGAACCTTCACCAAAGGCTGCAGAGACTTCTAGTTACATAAGCATGTCTGTCCCTTGAACAAAAGCTGTTCCCTATTAGAGTGAATTGTGGAGGATTCAAATAGTTTTCAAATTGTGCTGATTGAGATTACTCAAACATGCACGAATTACATATATGGTTTAAAGCTACAAACGTTGATTTTGCATAATATCCCCTCTTTACATAATTACCATTTTTGAAAATTGACTTTAATTGAATTTCTAATGTGAATCCATTTTGCCACTTCTTTGAACAGCAATGATGTCCAAAAACACTTAAATTTTTGACTGGTTCCCACATTGCGTTTTCTCCAAAAGCGGCCTCTACATCGTTCCGTCCTTCACTGTGGTCTGGTTCCTTCTCCTCGTCCCTCTCTGGTCCCTCGTCCTTTACACGGGCTTCCAAAGATGGCGCCAAAACAAACGTTCCACCGTCAGCCACAGCGACTTCTTCACCTACCACACCTTTCTCTTCGAGTTCCTCAACTACAGCGCTTTCATCATTCTCACTTGTGCTTTACTTCAACAAGACTCTCAGCTATTGGCAACTGTTCCGTTTATCTTCATGTTTGTTACTCCAGGTTTGCTGTTTCTGCACACTCTCACTTGTGTAGAGCGCTACCTAGCTGTGGTCTATCCTGTCATTTATTTAAGTTTAAAAGCGGCGCGGTATCTGGATCAGAAATAGGATCATTTTTGTTATTTGGGTAATCTGTTCATTGTGGTATTGCATGGTTTCGTATGTCATACCAAAACAACACATACAGAATCTACTTTTAATTTTGCTGGGAATTGTCACGAGCATCATTAGCTTTTGCTGCGTTCAAGTCCTACGCACTTTGAGAAATCCAAGTCCAGGGGAAGGTCAACACGTCAGCCAATCAAAACAAAGGGCCTTCTATACTGTGTTCACAATTCTGTCCGCTCTCCTGCTGTGGATGACATGGTCAATAGTCGGTATTGCTACTGACCATGTTGTTTCGTTTGAGGATACATTGTACTGCAAACTCAAAAACTCTGCAGTTTGGTTTCAGCTCCCCTGCAGCATTGCATTACCTCTGCTGTTCCTGCATCGGGCCGGGAAATTGCCCAAATGTAGAGCCAAAAAGAGCGATAAAAGCATCTTTGGAATAGGTTAAAGGGGCTGTACCTGATTATGAGTGGTAAAGTAAAAATAAAAACATGTTTTGACCAGTAGATAAATTGTAAAAGCAGCAGTTCGTTTTTGCTGTTATGTTTGAGTTTCAATATTGAAAGTGACAGGGTTATGGTCAAAGTCCTTGACCAGGTGTGAAAGGCCTGTATTTTGAAAAAACAAGGTCAAGTCAATGAACAGCTGAGTGTCTGAATGAGTGCATTGTGCTCTGTTCTGAGGAAAAGCCTGAGAACTGTGTGAACCGATGAGAAATGTGCCAAATGATTTGATCACTTAAGACTCTGTTAGACTAATGTTTGAATCAACTGATCAATGTTTCAAAAAATGTGTCAAAACGAAAAACTGTTTAAGAGAAGGCACATGTACCCACATACTCACTCACTATTTGTGTTAACTTTTGTGATGTTTTCGTCATCCTTTGCCATTGTATATGAATATAAATGCAAATATGTGTAAACCTTGTCTGTTGTAAAAGCCCTTCTAGACACGAGCATTGCCAATAGCCTTGGCTATAATGTTAGTGTGTTACGTCTTTAATGTACATATTTGTCCCAATCGAATAGATACATTAATTAACCTTAAAAACTACTTCATGTATTAATCAGCTGTAATTCTTCCTCAACAATAAAGTGTTGACTTGGAGTTTGACAGTTGTTTTGAATATTCATAGGTTTTGATTTTTGTTTAATAATGTGAGCATCCACATGTAAGCTGGTCTTACCTTAACTTAAATTTAAAAACGCCCTTCCCATACTCTTCAGAACAGGCACATGGCAAGGCTGTCCTCTAAACCCACTACTCTTCACACAGACACACATCAGAATCAGAAAATGCCATTGTCAGTGAACAAAATTCACAAATTAGGAGCTTTCTTCCTTTCCATCTACTTAATGGACTATAATATAATGCAGGTCAAGGTATTGATTGAGGAATGTGACTCAAATGATGTGTTGACTTAAAGCGAGACACTACAGGCAAAACTCTTTTTTCTGCTCTATTTGCGCTTTCAGCATATTGGCTGTCTAGTAGAAACAACAGTCTGCTCCTTATTATTTCATTTAATCCAAAGATTTCTTTGGGACATCGTGACTTCAAAGGTCGTTTTCTTAAAATGCTTTTTTCTCCCACAGAGACATAAAGATCAGTCTTAAAGTATCTCCTACACACACCAAACAACATACAACATACAGACAGATATTGTTGATATCCAATTCTAAACCTGAGGCAAAATATGAAATTTTAGGCCAATTTTCTACTAACTAAAAATAAGAAAACTACTAACTAAATAAGAAAAAAGTATTTTTTGTTGTTGTTTTTGTGTACAAAATGACCAAAAATAAATTTAAACCTGGTTCTGATCATTTTTCAGATCGAATTGTCCCTTTTTGGCCGTTTTTTCACATGAAATGCCACATTTTGACATGAAAACATGACATGATGAAAAACTTTTAATACATTTTTTTCTACATTTATGTGAGTAAACTACAGGACAAGTTTCAAATTGATATCTTTAAATTTAAGATTTTTTTCTATTCACTTACAGTGTCTCGTCTTATAAATAGATTGCTAACTTGGAAAAACATGACAGACTTTTTGTCTTTTTTTTTAACTTGCTCTGACAGCCAATCAGAAAGCACTGATGACTCTATAATGTAGTAGTACACAGGTCCGGGACACGAGTGCTAAAGGGTGCATTCAAATCGTAGAAAAGGTTTTCAGGGGTTGCCTGTTTCTTGGCTCTTCTACAGGACAAAAAGGATAAAGATCCTAGCAGGAGGGGGGTCTCTATCCCTTATGTCTCGGGCCTGTCTGAGAAGTTTCAAAGGATTTTTAGACAACACGACATCCCTGTTTACTTCAAACCAGGCAACACACTTAAACAGAAACTGGTCCATCCGAAAGACAAGATGCCGACACAGAAACAGAGCAATGTAGTTTATTCGATAGAGTGCAGTGAGGACAGTTGTAAAGAACGTTCCATAGGAGAGACCAAACAGCCACTGCACTACAAAAGGCTGTACTAACACAGAAGATCTGCCCTACGGTACCGCAAAGTGCAGTCCATCTGCACCTAAAAGCTACAACCACTCGTTTGAGGACAGTGAGGTGAAGATATTGAGCAGAGAAAAGAACTGGTTTGAAAGAGGAGTAAAGGAGGCCATTTTTGTCAAAAGAGAGAATCCTTCTCTAAACAGGAATGGGGTCTTAGATAGAATAGAACAATAGATCTAAGACTGTAATCACAGATTAGCCACAGGTGAAACTGGGCAGGGCCAACTATTAACCTAACAAAGTCAGGCCAATTATCAAGTTTCAGGTGACACTAGACAAATAATTTACCAAACAAAAGACAGGCTTTCAGTGACTCCTCCCTGGGGGCAGGACTCTCACTACTTAGAGTAGCATATAAGCCAGAGTTCCCAGACCAGCTCTCTGATTGACAATGACTTTTGGATACAGGTCGAAACGTCTCGATAGCGTCCGGATGACAACCCCTGAAACCCTTTCTACGATGGAGCACACCTGGACGAATGAGGGATTACATCGACGGCGCATTCAAATGTTTGCACCCTGATTAGAGGCAACACTGAACAGAACAAAGATAGTAAGGCCTTTTGGGGGCGCATATTTGTGCTATACTGTTATATTACTGACCGTTTATTGTAACCACCAAGCACAAACAAGTAAGCCTTTAACTCGACAGCATGTGGACTGTAGCTGTCTGAGTCCACACTACAGCACAGACCATTATCCAGCTCTCATGAATGTTTGATGCTGCCGCTCTCAGTGTGTACCCACAGTGGAACTCCTGCACTCACACTCGTGTTGTTCTCGTCTTCATTGGGCCAGGGTCGTTTCCAGACAGGCTTGGCCCCCCATGTGTCCTTCATGAGCACGTAATTGTACTCGTAGCTCTGTACACTGCTCCCACACAGATGCACGGAGGAGCTGAAACTCAGCCTGATTGTTTTACTATTGTCCGACTTAAATTGGCCCAATCGCACCTGTCAAGTATCTAAACTTCTTTAAAACTTTAAAGCAGACGTATTTTGCAAAGTCACCGTCATCTAACCACTTGAAGTTGTATTTAGAGTGATTCATACATATTTTAGTAAACTTTATTCTCTTGTGGACAAGACTCAAGACTCAAGTCCAGGTCTTCACACTTCCCGTGTTACGCTCACTGATATTACTTATCTAACTAAACATGCAAACATGAGGATGTGAACAACACCCCACACACAGTGATGGGACTGAAGTGACAAATCACCAAACTCCCCACCAGGAGGCGACCATGCTCCACCCAGACCTTATAGCAGGAGAACACGTGTTAGATATAAATGAAAAGCCAATGCCCTAAACTGAGAGAATGTAAGGTAAGCTAAATGATACTAAACATGGGACAGCTAAAGATGCCAAACTAGACAGGAAACAGAATCAGACAACATGAACGAAGACCCAAATAAAACTCCAGTGGCCAAATAAAGCCTAAAATAAGAAAATAATAACGGTTAAAATCATAACCTGGTTCTTTTACACCCCATTGGTCTAATTAAAATACATTTGGCCCACAAACGCACCCTCAGTGGGAAACTAACCCTCAGGATGTGCCCCATAACAGCGGCTCTCAGGTGCAGACTCAGGGTGAGGCAGCGAGCACCTGAGCCTCACAAAGTTTAAAAATGCACAATTAAAAGAGCATTCAGTCCATCCCCGGTTGTGAATACGGTGTAAACCAGCCCCGGCTTCTCTGTCACACAAGTTTTGGGGTTGCTCTGAGCGGTCAAATTTCTGGTCCAATATTTTTCTGACATTGTCCAAAGCTTTGCACAAACCTGTTGATTTGAATCCTCTTACAGCAATACTTTTGGGTTATAGATCCAAAAGTCGTAAAAATACAGTCAGAGCGCAGGGTTTTACAATTCACCTGTCTGCTTGAACGTAGAGCTGTTTTATTGAGGTGGAAGCAGGCGGAGCCCCCACCTCATGTGAACTGGTTAAGAGATGTAATGATGCATTTAAAGCTAGAGAAGGTTAGGTACTCTTTGTAGGGACGGGAAGACAAATTTACCAGGATATGGTCATCTTTTCTAATTCAATACAATACAAATAATATACAAAATATATTACAAGTTTTTCATCATTTAATGTTTTAATGTAGAAATGAGGCATTTTGTGTGTAAAAATGGCCAAAAATACACATATTTGGGACATTTAAATCTGAAAAATGGAGGTTGAAATTTCTTGGTTAATTTTATACAAATATTAGTTATAATATTAGTACTATCATTATAACTATTATAATACAATAATAGTTATAATAATAAATAATAAAATTACAGAGGGGATTTTGGATTTCTTGTTTAGTTTTTAAGTAAACTAGATTTGACAGAAAATTGTCCAAAAAATTCAAATTTTGCCTCTTAAACTTAAAAATTAAATAAATCAGTTTTAGAATCAGGTATTAAAAAATCCCTCTGTACGTTTCGTCAAAATCTTGTTGAGTCCAAGATTGTTCAGTTTGGTGTGGGATCTACTTTAAGGCTGATTCTTATGTCGCTATGTGAGAAAAATGCATTGTAAGAAAATGGTCTTTGAAGTTACAATGTCCCAGAGAAATCTATGGATGAAGTGGATTCAATGGAAGAATAAAACATTCAATGAAACAAAGTTGTGCGTTATTTGACAAATCATAACTATTGAATATGTATTTACATGGATTTTTGCTATTTTTTTCAAACTGGTTGCTAGGTAACAGTTGTGGAATTACCTCTGACCATATTTGTGCTCATGTCCAACCAGGAAGTGCAATTTTAAACTTCACAAACACTGACAAATGAGCAAAATGTTGAGTAAAACCTTAAATATAATCATGTTCACTACGTTTTAGTGAAGCGTGTCGTCTAATCTGTCACTTTAAAATGATACTAGGAGCTTACACTTTGCTTGAGTCCATGATAATAATGTGAGAATTCTGATTACAATATCACACGTTCTCATCCTTGTATGCAGCGATGACCACTGCTGCCGTTTGTCTTTCTTGGCATTGGCCGGTGTGTTTTTGCCTCTGACTAAGCTCCTGCACCTGTCCCCGCCCACACTCCAGCACCAAAAGGCCACAGATCTGGAGGAATGAAGGTGGAACCATTCTGCAAAACATTCAGTATGGATTCTGAACTGTCAAAATGCTGATGTTTTGTCCTTGTTTATAATGAGTATCTATAATGAACTGACTTGTATCAAAAGGTAGTGACATTAAATCTCCAAGGCGTCTGACTGTTGTCAACTGGACTCGGAAGGCTGCTATAGTAGAACAACAACTATTTATTATCTATTGTAAATGCACTGAGGGTTTAGTGCTATTATTACCGTTAGCTCCAGGCTCGCAGGTTTTTCAGACTGAGATTTACAGCATAATTGACTTTTGACCCTCACTGCAGAACACATTTATACCTTGTGTCAAAACAACTTAAATCTGGTTTAATGTTTATTTATTCTGTTATTTGTACCATTTCACCAAAGTACAGTGTTTTGTGTCAAATCATTGAACAAAAACGGTCATGATTTTAGAATTATATCTTCAAATCAACTTGTAACTCCCAGTTTAAAAAGGACAAATCCTTTTAAACTAACTCTTGCACCTTTTTCTTTTCTTTGGCATCTCATGTTTTAGAAATGAAACTACTAAACTGGTCTGCAAAGAGATGGGAGTTACACAAACCTAGCTTGCCCCAGCATGCTAATGTGAGCACGCAGTTGTAATGAACGTGGTTTTAGGCAGAAATGCTCAGAATGTGTCTGTGGATGATGGATTCAAAACTGCACTGAAGCTTTACCTGAGGTCACAAAACTGGACAATTAAGAACAGAGTGTTTTTGAGGCTCAAAGGGAGAGGACTTATTAAACAGTGATACTACAAGCTTTACTTCCACGCTCAGTACCAAGTTCCAGTGTTATTACTTCACTCCAGATCCTCCACACACAAGTCCTCTATGATTAAATGATTTCTGTATTTTCCATTTGTACACATGAGGTTGAAGGTTAGATTTGAAGCTGAAACAGTCATCACAGACAGGGATGCAGAGTATGTGACTAAAGGTGGTGTGAGTTGTGAGCTGCAGCTGAACCACAACAGGTCAGAAATATGACAGAAATAAGTGAATCCCAATATCTGTCCTCTGGTGCGCTCCTGCCTGTGCACGAGGGAGGGACTTTACAGCTGTGATGTAAACTAATGGAGAGCAGCTCACACCAGCCCTCGGGAGAGGCTAAAACTAGAGGCTCTCACACACCCATCTGTGCACAGGGATCCAGCACACGCAACGGGCAACAAATGAACACAATGAGGCATAAGACTATATTTAACATTATTAAAAACACATACTATGTAGAAACAGTGTCATTTGTAATATATGAAACAAATAGCCAAAAATGCACTTATAAATGTATGTATTTTTAAAATCTGGATTCTATTGACCGGCCCCCACTGCCTGCATTCCCCGCTTTGGGAACCACTGCCCTCAGCTCTCCACTTCCACATCCCCGACCTCCCTCCACAATGTTGAACTTGTGTCTAAATCGTTCCGTGGTATTCTTTTATTATACTTTAGATATATTTATCTAATGCTGTTATCAATACATTCTCGTAGTCTCCTGGAAAAAAGGCAAAAACTCAAGTTTTTTGTTTGTTTTTATTGTTCCAGTTTTTAAAATATGAAAACAAACTGAATCCATGGCAAAAAGATGGGCCAAAATAAGGTGAACAAAGCATTAAATGGTATGAAGTATAAACTTCAATTTAACAGCCAATTTAGATTTCTTACTTGTTGCCAATCTTGACATACAAAAGTTTAAAATCTACTAAATGAGTAAACAGTTCTTTTTTCCACAACTTAGTTCTGCCTGACCCTAACCCTAACCAAACCTAGCTTTCCTGCCTCAAACTTAACCAAATTATCTGTTCCTAAACCTAACCCTAACCCTATAACCTTGTGAAAAAAAGAATTATGCTTCAAAATAAACCAATGCAAAGTGAGTTGGGAAAGTGAAGCGTATGATAAGTGTGAAGGACGGCAGCAGAGGCTTCAGTCTTGTCTGGTGTGTCAGTGTTGAATGCCGCTGTGACTCAGCACAGAATTGAAACCAAATGGGTGGAATAAAAATGCAAAGTATAATGAAATATTTGTGTGAGGAGAGTGAGAGGCCTCAGGCAGCAGGAACTGTCTGTGTGCAGTGTTTCTCAGTGCTACACTGCCCCCTGCTGACCAAACTGGGTTCTAATAGTAAACAGGCTTATCACAGTGTAAAGTCCTTCAAGCAGAGCTGCCAACTTTTCACCAAAGCTGTAGACAGATTTAGGCAGGGCCCAGGCCCGCTTAGGCCTGTATATTTACTGTCATCAGATGTGCTCACTTTTCTCCCTGGATCAGATCTTTCAAGATTTAAGCAGCAATGCAGCTCGATACAGGATCCATGTAGGACACATGAGGGGTCTGAGGTCTGACCACAGAGATCTTTATTGAAATATATGGCATTTCTTGCAATCTGGTTCATTTTAACAGGGTGACTAGCTCAGGGAGGTCCCTCCGTTTTTATTCATGCTCCTTTGTTAATTCATTTGTGAATTTTAGTCCAGATCAACAAGTGCCTTCACCAGGACCAGCCATACAATGACCACAGTTACACTGCAATCCTTTACACTGGAACAGAAGTCACATGAAACAGCATTTCTATTATTATTTTATCATCTGCTCAATAGGCCAAAGTTACAGCATAATACAAGTTTAATTAAAAATAAAAAAAACAAATCAGGTACTCAGGAAATTAGCCTATTCATGTGGAATATATTTCTATTACAATATTAATGAAAAAAAAATATTTTGATTTACTTTGCACAAGTTTGCAATTTCTTTTATAGAATTTGTGCATTGTATTTTATTTGCATCTCTCAGATTTATAAAACTGTTTAAATTTCCCCTTCAAAATAAATAAATAAAAAAAATAGGCTGTTGAGTTTAACCTCTGCTCTAACTTTCACTTGCCCTTGACAACATTTGAAAGATTTGAGTGCTATTATTATGACACAGAACTGGAGTTCCACGGCAGGCCTATGCAGTAGGCCTACAGGGCTTAAAGGTCACTTTAGTCATGTTTCCATTAGCGCGGTACAGTGCGGAGCAGGACGGTCCAAAGTGTCTCCACTGAACAAAAGTACGGCCTGGTTTGAAGGGGGGCGTGAGAGGTACTAGCTCCCAGAGGGGGCTGGATCGGTTTACAGCGCGGACAAGTTAAGAGTGAAAAGATTAAACGAGAGAGAACAAAAGAGAACGAACTCAGGTGAGAACGAAATGGCAAAAGCAGCTATAAAGACAAAATAATCATTCCTCACCAAGCACTGACTTGATCAGTCGTTTCCTGTTTACGATGCACAGCACTCGCATTTAGACCCAAAGTAATCATCTTTTTCAGTGCTTATGGCAGCCAACTCTATCCAAACTCAACACAGAAAAGTGAAATAAATGCAGAAAAAGCTGAAAAAAAAAACCAAACAAAAACAAACCAAAAAGCTGGACACTGTGTTTTGACTACACAAGCTTTATCCACGTCTTACAGCCACAAATGTGTAATTACTACATGTATTTTTGTGAACTGGGGAGACCAGCCGCATAAATAAAAAGTGTAATTCAGGTATGATTTAGATTTTATCTATGAAGAACACAGTCATGTGTTGGTGATATCAGCGGCTCACGTAGAGGCCCCTGTGAGCTGGACCCCTGCAGGAAACACAGTCCGCCATTAACAGAGGTGGCCCAAGCCGGCCCCAAGTGAACCAGTCTGGGGCCCCAGGCCTAGTGGAAACACGCCATTAAAGGCTGCGCAGGTCAGGCCTCAGCACAGATCCAGCTCCTTGTAACATAACGTCCTGCCCTGTGCTGAGGGGCTGTGCAGTTAGTGTGGATCATCTGCTGTTTGAGTTTCACATCAGAGAGTGATGAAGCAGTCGCCCGACAAACAAAGTGACCTGCAGTGAGCTCATGTCACTCAGGACTCAGCACCGACTGACAGACCAAAAACAAGGAAAACCCAGTGCACAGGACTGGAAAGGACAATTCATTTCTTTAATTTGCATTGTGTTGCCTCGACTATTGTTAAATGTCTACAACCTCTCTCCATTTCACACTACAACAGATTGGCTAAAAAAAAACCTGCGTGCCAAACTAAATCAATGAAAGGAACACCACTCCTGACATGGGGTTGAGCTTCCTGCCTTTCATTTATTGAAAAATCTGAACAGGATGTTGCCCTCCACATCTGTGATGAGCTGGACTAAAGCCAGAGCTCTGAATATATGTGTTACTGTCTTAGTTTGGGCCTGAACTGGTCCAAATGTGGCCCAGATTCTAAACATTAGCCCACAAGACTGCATGGTCTCTTTTGGCCTGATCTGGTCAAAATGGGTGACTTTTTTTGACCATCATTTCCACAGGTTTCACTTGTATTGTGTCCATTGGTCTTAATGTTATTTGTTTTTGTTTTTTTTGTTTGAGACCGAAATGTTCCAAACTATTCTAAACTAACATTTCTACGGGTTTACATTGTTTCCTTTTTCTGTTCATTTGGAGAGCAAGGCAGGTCTGAAAACAGTTTTTTGTGTTTGATTTGGTCTGAACCAGGTTTGCATACATAATTTTTTTTATTCTAATCGAACTCTTCCACTCTGCACTGGTTTGGGTTTGTTCATTTGGACCTTAATCCTGTTTGTAATCTGTTGAAATGTCTGTTTGAACATAGTATTAACTTTCTCATACTAATGTTTGTGGTTCAAATGGGAGTTGAATTTCAACTGTCTTGGAATAAGCCGTTTCTGCCTCTAACTCTTCGTCTAATCCAGCCACGATGGGGTCCTGTGTGTCCCCTTGTGCCCGTCCCCAGCCTGGACAAATGAAGAGGGCTGCTTTGGCGTAAAACCTGCCTCTTTCAGCCCAATTTTAATATGGAGCGGTGAATGTCGACTGCACCAATCCAAATGTGTTTATCTTGCAGCTTTAACCCTCTCTGACCCACCACATTACATGCACTCCTATTTCTGTATTTATTTTTAAACAACTTGCAGAAATTAAACTAATAAATATAGAGTAATAATTCCTCTAAAAGCTGACAAAATTATCTTTAAAAGCACACTCTCAAGACCTCCTTCTGCAGTGTTTTCTGTCGCCCAAGTTTCCCACAAAAAATTTAAAAGTGTGCTAACAAATCCATTGGCGAATTATGCGTTTTAACGTTTCAGTTTTGTAAACAAATGTGAATATTTGTGTCTCTTTTGTACATTTTATGGATGACAAAATGGTATTATTTGGGACCTCTAACAAATTGATTTAGAGTATTCACCAATTCATAATTGGGTTATTATGTTTTCATAATTTTTTTCAGTTATTGCAAATTGGAATGTAGATTTTTCGCTTTTATTAATATTCAGAAAACATCTGTGTCTTAAAAACTATAACAGACAGAAACGTCAAATTGATCTGGTATAAAAAAAACATTCTGAAACTTTTAGTCATTTACAACTTTGATTTGGAGTAGCTAGAGCATAATGCTAAATAGTGTTGTCATGATACTAAAATTTCTCGATTCAATGCTAAGAAATATAATTGATTCTCGATACTGATTTCAATACCACAAGGATAATTACAAATGCCCTTTTTAGGTCAATTTTCAACCCTAAATAATAGTACTGTCTTTATGAAACACAGTGATCTTATAATAGTTTTAATAAAACAGTTAAATAAAACTGTTTTGTCTAGTAAAAGGTTTTTTTTAGTGTCCATATTTGCTCAAATGAGTATCTAGTTTCAATACTTGTTTTAGTATCAATTAGCATCTGATTTTCGATGCTTTTGACAACCCTAGTGCTAAAATAACATACATGAACGCTAAATAAAACTGCAAACAAATGGGAACTTGTCGTGTTTTTGTGCGACAGCAAATACCTCGACGCCACACCAAAGCCACTGCGCAGTATACTCTGAAAACTGTTGAGGTTTGTGGGTTTGAATCCCCCACAGTGTAAAACTCAGACCTTACCCACATCAAAGGGCCCCACCAGGATATGGGAGGGGCCCCGCAGCCACCATCTGTGCAGCTTACATAACCCAACACTTGAGCTTACTTATTCTTCAAAACACAGCGTTAAATACTTGGCCAAATGACAAAAAAGAAAGTCTCACAAATACAAAATACTGGACTAACAGTGCCACCTAGTGTTGACAAATGCCTGCTGTAATTCTGGACAAAATGTTACGTCTGTGAATTTACCTGGAGTTTCAGAAGTCTCCAATAAACAATATATTCCTGTTATTGTGTATGTTATTATTTGTTTGTGTATTAAGATTATTGTCAAAGTCTACCCCTCTTTATCCAGAGAGAGCTCTCGAGAAGTACTCCATTTTGTGAAGTAACACTACTAGGGCTGCAACTAGAGCTGGGAGATACGGTGATAAAAATCGGATCATGAGCTCGTCCCACAATGACAATCTGCTATTTTTGTGAAATCGTCGTATCATGTTTGACTGTTTGTCTGTTCAAACACACTTTTTCTCCTGTTGTTTAGCCTCTGAAGCCTCTGAGCAGATGACTTAATTTACCTCTTACAGACGAGAGCTGCACAATGAAAAGAAATCAACAAAAACGCTCCCAAAAGTGATAATGCGTTCAAAACTGCAAAAATGTGCCTACAAACTACAAAGACACGACTAAAAGCGACAAAAACGCAACTAAAACAACAAATGTGACAAACACAACTGAGCATGTCAAAAACGCAACTAAAAGTGACAAAAATGTGAATTTGATCAGAATCCTATTAAAACATAAATCACGCATCAATCATACTGGTCAGAAACATCACAATTAGACATTTTTACTAAATCGTGCAGCTCTGTTAGAGGCAATAGAAAAATGGAATAGAACATGAATTGTGATCAAATCGAAATCATTATCTGGCCCCAAGAAAATCGTGATAATTTTTTGCCATCTCGCCCAGCCCTCGCTGCAGCAAGTTAAATCTATTAATCACAACTAATGGATTATAGAAATGGTTGTCAACTAATTAAATAATCGAGTAATCGTTAACTGGTCGATATACAGACTGCAAAACATTGTATGTGGTGAAAGAAGAGGTTTTGTTACTCAGACAGAGCAGGAATGACACAAAAAACACACAGGAAACAAAGTGAATTGTGTGTTTTTGATTAAAATCCTTGTTCATCTATAAATATTCTCCACCAGGATGTCGTCAAACGCTGTCACTTCAGCTTTGTCTGGGCAAAACTGAGTAAAATACGTTTTTATAAATCGATAATAACTAATCGATTATTGAAATGATCGTCAACTAATTTAGTAATCATTGATTGGTGGATAAAAGGTTACAAATCATGCCATGATCTGAGAAAAGAGATTATATGGTGCAACTTGAGTTGAAATTGCATGAAATTGATGAGAAAATGTGTAAGTGCGGTATTTTGATGAAAAGTCTTTTGTCTGTAAATATTCTCCATCAGGATCGTCAAATGACTTCAGTTCAGCTTCATCTGGGTCACATAAAAATCTCACATTCATCTTCCTTGCGTGCTCTAAACATCTAACTGATTCATCAGAAGAATAAACCGCTAGACTAATCCATTACCAAAATAATTGTTAGTTGCAGCCCAACACAATAGTTATACTCAACAGCAGCATCTACATTTGACAGTATTTAAATTTAAAAGCTGAATAGAAGTGGGGACAAAAGACTTAAGATACAGATTTGTGCGTTACAGAAAGAAACCAAGTCTCTCTGCTTCACTGATTTTTGAGCTGATTTTAAAAAGGAATTGTCTCCGATAGACAGATTGTTAAACCAGCAATTAAAGGAAAAACACAGAAGGCCCACAATAAAGGACTGATAAGAACGGCACAGAATAGAAGGACCAACAGAAAAAGAGTTCAGCTTCCTCATCCGGTGCAGTCTCTGCTGCCTACATTTGACAATAGATTTCAAATTTAAGTTGGGTGTCAAAAAAGGTGCCCAATATTTGTATGAAGCAGCTAGTTCAACCCTGTCCTTGTGGATAATACACATACACAATACACATCCCTGAGGAGAACCAGTCGATACAATGGCACAGTCAGTCATACGATTATTTACAAAGACAGTTTGTTTCCTTTCAGGTAAAAAAGTCAAAAAGCCATAAAACCACTTGATGCGGCAATTTAAAATCACTAAAAGCCTCTGAACTAAGAGATGTGTCTGCATGGTGTTAAATGCTGAAAAAAAAATAAAAAAAATACAAAATCAGCAAATAGGAGTCGAGCGTTGGCTTGTGGCTTCTCTATATGTTTGTACAGAGAAACTCTGCATCCTCAGCTCATTTCCCTGCTTGGTAAGTGAACTGCAGTGAATCAATCCCTAAATGCTCAAGTACAATATTTTTTCACATTTTTCAAACAATTTCATACACAGGGAAGTAAGTGCAAGAGGGAAAAATCATCTAGCCTTTTAGGAACATTAATTTGTTAACAGGAATGACAGTAGTCAATCAAGGGAACTTGATTAGGTTATGGTTGAGAGACAATTGAAAAATGTAGTGAAAGACAAGAATAAGTTGGTCAACACAACATCTTAGGGTTCGCCCGCAAATTTGGTGTCGACCAGGGCCTTCCTGATGTTTCTCCTCATGAGGTCTCTAACACATTCCTTACTAACAACAATGCTGGAGTCAGTGGGGATGTTCACTTTCAAATGACAATTCTTCAGAAAAAGCAGTACTTTCAAAACGACAAAAGAAGTCATTATGGACTCTCCAAGTCCCTCAGTCTGGACGTACTTCGGTGGACCTTTCTGTACTTTTTTGACATAGATTTGATGCCCTCTCCACATGTACTGATGCTCAGTCTTCACAGGCCCTTCTCACTTTCCTTATTCCTTGCCTAACTGGCTTATTCATTTCCATCCTCTTTTGACATGTCCCTGTAAAAAAATATCTCAAAAATTTGCATTAAAAGATTTTTTCTTATTCAACACCTGTTTCAACGCTTTTGTAACCCATGGCTTGTTATTTGCATACTTTTTAATGGTTTTAGATGGAACACTGTAATCGACACAAAATAATTTGCAAGAAGAAATTGTGAGAACAAGAATCAAAAGACATCCCACTGTGTCAGTCAAAGTTTGTACAGGCAACACTTAGACCAGACCAGCATTTGAGGGTTTAAGGGCTGGCTCTTGTCTTTTACATGAAGGTTTATATGATCCAGTTGTGACAAGACGCTCCTAGAGGGGCCTGGGCAGGGATTTAAAAGCGCCAGGCATGTCCCATAACAACACAACACAAGTCAATATGAATCCCAGTGTTGTTATGCACGTGAGTACTATTCATAGAATTATAATTATAATATTTATAATTATTATAGAATTATATCCATTCGACTTTGTAGGAGCGTCAGTATCGAGAGTCAAGTGTGTGCTCACCTCTGATGGGACGACCCACAGTGGACAGTCCGTCCGGCTGGAGGGACGTGAAGAGCTGGGGCCTGGGCCTCGGCAGAAGGGCAGCTCCAAATGCGGTGCAGTCTGCTCCCCACGACGAAAGTCCTCCTTCGGTTTTCTTCGTTATAGTGGGGGAACAGGCCATGAGTAAAGGAAAGAGTCAATGTCGCTCTCTACAGCGGGAGTGCTAGTAAATGCTAGCAAACAAGTCTCTCAAAACTCACCTTTGTATTTGGTCTGAGCCTCAAGTTCGTCCATCTTTTTCCGAATGGACTGGACAAAAGGACAGTTGGTGGAAGTCAGTTTACAGCCTTCACGTTTCCAATCGGAAGAGACAGAAGTTCACGGGGGTCCAAGTCCTGTCCAGCTCCGCCTCCAGAGGAGGAGGTGGCCGCAGGTGCGTGCCAAACCAAAGCCCAGAGCCGCAGGAGGCAGAGGATACAGGAGCAGTATCGAACCCTTCCTCAGAGCTCTGTTTAGAGCAGAGTCTGCTCACATTCAGGAAAAGAAGACGAAAACGAGACAGCCTGCTCGGGCCCATGTCCCATAGACCTATAATAAAACCTGGAAGATGAATCCAAGATGGCCGCCCTGTTTATCCCTATGGAGAGTGCTCATTGGCGCATGACCCCAAAAAAGTTTCTTACTTCCGCATTTACTTCCTGATACGGAGGCGGCCATCTTTGTTTTATTTCCTGATACGATGGCTGACATCTTTGTTTTACTTCCTGATACGGAGGCTGACATCTTTGCTTTAGGGCGCCACGTGACCACAATCCCCCACTTCATATAAAAACGGTAATTTTGGTGATTTTAGAAACGGTAGAAAAGAACATTTTATTTAAATACCGATAATAATTCAGTACTGTCTGTGATTATAATGTGACATTTGAGAAAAAGGCTGGTTCCAAGAGGCTGCAGTACCTCGCACGGCCACTAATCAATCTGGGACCACAGACAGAGCTTTTCCAGTTCTTTCAATACATCCATGCCATGTCCTTGTATGGTATGTCGCATATTGATGACATCACAGAGGGATTGTTTTACAACTACTTTTACAACTACTTTCTGTTACATTTTTTTATTTCCTCAAACTGATGTAAATGTCAAACTATGATCAATATTTCCCACCGGTTGTATCCCCCAAAGCCAGTCATAATTTGAAAAACATGAGAACCTTCATAAAGACTTTAAGTAAAAGTATTTCCTCCCTTAAAAAATGACTTTAAGAGTAAAAAGTAAAAGTATTTCTGACAGATTCTGGGAACTGTTAAAGCATACACTTGTGGCCTTGGTAAAGAATTTTGATGATTTTGTCAGAAGCAATTTTTCAAGTCATTTTTCTGTAAATGGCTTGCTTGCTCACTGCTCTCAAATGTAGTGAAGTAAAAGGAAAAACTGTAAAGTTTTATTCAGTACAACTTTTAGATCTGTACTTTACTGAAGTACAGTACTTTTTACTTTTGCTTACGTTCCACCACTGTCCCCAAATAACAAGCCAGTCTATTCAGAGGAAAATTAGTTTAGAAAAGTAGTAAGAAGTGGACCCTCTTTCTATTAAATGACAAATATGATGCTAAATTGACCTTTAAACCATGTTCTAACGTTGTTACATCATCAAAAACAGACCTATTTTGATGAATCCTAGTTACAAAATCCTCCACCGTCCAGGGATATTCAGAATGGAGGATTTTTGACAGTCGATGAGTGCCCTTTTTTGATGTATGACGTGACTCCAAGAGTCTTCTGTGCAGTTTTTAATTCCATGAATCATCATAAAACTCACACTGAGCATTTCTACAGTCTAATCACGATAAATACAACTGCATCAACAAGGAACAGGGCTAGCATAAGAAGCAATGTGTATTCTAAGTGTGTGTAGTTCCATCTGCAGCCAGTAGATGGAGCCACAGCAAAGTTACTCTGGCGTCTCCCAAGGCTATGATAAAGTTCTATTAGTTTTTTGTACATTTAACATTTAGTTCTAAAACATGACTTGTCAAAGTAAAGATACTCAAGAGCGTGTTTAAAGGCCAATAACGATAACGAATAACCAATAACGAGAGGAGCCCATGTGAGGGTTTTTGACCTGGGCCTCCGAATTTCTGTCCACAGGCCTGTACAAGAGCAACTATTAAACAGTTTTGTACAGATATATTGCAACATTTTTGAGACAAAGGTACAATTACATAAAAATGAATGAAAATGTGCATGCCTTAATTTACAAGTTAAAATGTCCAAATCAAAACTTGCAGCACTAAACCAAGAACAAAACAAGCAGAGCTTGTATAATCTGCCTTTACATTTTAGTAAAAAGGCAAAATCATAATCCATATCCTGTTCCTAGTGAATATTTTAAGTAGTTTACGTGTCGCCCGACCTCAGGATATTACCATATTATTTAACCATAAAATTCTAGTTATACCCACAAACTTATGAGTCCCACATGCCCGTCTTCTTACTGTTTTATTCCTCCACAAAATATGGCTCACAAGCTGCAGAAAGAAAGCGTAGAAAAAAGAAGACACACTTTTGACTGGTTGATAGTGCATAGTTTAGTAAATGTACAAAGTCAAATTCATTCGACAAAAAAACAAAAAACAAAAAACAAACATATCACGGCATTTTCAGTTTCCATACAAACAGCATAATCATATATTCATTGTACAAAGGATACATTCTGAATTGCAAAGGCTCAATCGTTGAAATAAATACTGACATGGCTAAAAGCAATCCTCTCTCACTCACGCTCAACGACGATATATACTCGAATACTCCAACGCAAAATGGCTGCCGACGATAAAAGCGACACGAAAAACAAAGAATTCAAAATCAAACGGAAATAGTTCAATCAATGGCAAACGGTAACATTTTGTGATAGTCGTGTTTCATTCGCTTTCAAAAATATTTCTCCCGCGTAAGAAATGCTAAAAAATAGTCCTGTCTATCTACATTACAAAATCTACATTGAGGCAGACGCACGGGTTTTCCTTTGGTATCGAACGGAACATTCTACGGAATAAATAGCCACGGTTGAAAATGTTACACTTTCAAATGTTCATACCCAAGGCGAGCTGTCGGTACAAACGGACTGACGACAACCAGTAACACTCGAAATTCTGGAAAAGTTTGGACAAAATATGGAAAATGTGAATGGAAAGAAATCAGAAAACATGAGCAATACTCTGAAAAAGTAGTATCTCAGCTCTAGTAAATGTTCTACTTTGAGTTAACCTACTTAGCTGCTTGTTCAATTAAATATATTATGGTTTCAGGTTATTTTAATTACATTTTTTATACAGACTCATCATGATTGGTACAGCTTGTTTTGCATAAGCTTAAATATAGGCCCATTTGTATACATGTGCTCAAATCTTAAAATAATAAGTATAATTTACAAAACAAATGATTTAGCTCAAATAAAATTAATTGAGGCATTGTAACATGCTACAGGTCATACGATGTGTAAATAAAGTAGTTAAAATACGTCACTGCAAAAAAGGAATAACTGCTGTAATTCTCAAAATGTATCTTCGATTTATTGTACTGTGTGAAATATTTTATTTTTATTTTTTCAAGCCAAATTATCTACCAAATTACCCCAAGTGGATAATTTAGCTTGAAATAAAACAAAAACAAAATAAAAAACACCTGTCAAGTAAACACATCCACCTGGTTAAGTTTGAATGTCACTAGTGCACATATTCCTTTTTTACAGTGTGGTATGCAGCGGTCGTTTGAGGCCACAGATGAGGACAGGAAAGTGCTCGTCTTTACTCTGGTTTTCATGAAGGCTGCAGAGGTGAGGACGTCTCTCCCACCTCCTCCTCAGAGGTGAGGAGTTATTCCTCAGAGGTGAGGAGTTACTCCTCCGAAATGAGGAGTTATTCCTCCGAGGTGAGGAGTTACTCCTCCGAGGTGAGGAGTCATTCCTCAGAGGTGAGGAGTTACTCCTCCGAGGTGAGGAGTCATTCCTCAGAGGTGAGGAGTTACTCCTCCGAGGTGAGGAGTCATTCCTCAGAGGTGAGGAGTTACTCCTCCGAGGTGAGGAGTCATTCCTCAGAGGTGAGGAGTTACTCCTCCGAGGTGAGGAGTCATTCCTCAGAGGTGAGGAGTTACTCCTCCGAGGTGAGGAGTCATTCCTCAGAGGTGAGGAGTTACTCCTCCGAGGTGAGGAGTTATTCAGAGTTGTGCAGCACTTGCCACACGATCAGATGACTGCGCTCGGCTTTGGGCTGCAGCTTCACTGGAGGCTCCTCCCCCTCGCCTCCCTCGCCCTCCTCGTCACCTGGAGAAAGAGAGAAGATATAAGTTAAGACCAGGTTATTTAGAACCTTGTGCAGCAAGCTGGACTGCACAAGTTAGTTTTCTTCTTTTGGTGCATTTGGATGATTTTATTAATATTACTAAAAGAGTATTAAGGGTAAAATACTCCACAAACACGTGAGGGACAAACATCTCGCAGCACTTGTTCAGTTCAAAACTTTGCTGACAGTTCATCCCTGTTCTACTCTTCCTGAACGATTTCAAAGAGTGTCCTTCCAGATCGATCAATCTGCCTTTTGCCAGGTTCAATTAATATCAATATGAACGAAGAGGACAAAAGTGACCCCAAGGCTGTGCTTCCAGTGGGGCAGAGGAAGCAGCTGGCAGCCTCGTGAGGAAAATAAGAGAATTGTGTGTGGTTAAGTTATATTCATAGTCAGTGCTACAGCTCATCAGAGGAAGCTCATCAGAACTAGAAAGGCAGTAACACACGGCTCTAAAGCAGACAGCTTCTTTAGATCACCCTGAACTGGTCTGGGAGCGACCTCAGACGACCCACTTTCATCACGCTCCACCAGTTTGACCAACATGGGTTCAATGTGTCATGTGGCTCATGGTGCGGCGTAAAGTAAATTACAACTAACTCCAGATCAAACTGTCGGGCCACTCCACAGAGAGCACTAACATGACTGCTGTGTGTTGTTGCCTGTACTGACCCATCCTGAAGTCGATGTAGCCCTCTCCTCCACTCATCACCAGAGTGGAGCGGCCCCCGTCCTGAACAGAGGGGTCCGGGGCCTTGTCTCCTGTCTCTTCTCCGCTCTGTGATGAAACTGCCTGACCTGGACATACAAGAGCACACAGTCAGCACAAACTGACGAGGCACAGAAGGAACGACAATGTCGGACAGAGATCAGGCTGTTAAAGACAAAACTTTCCACGCATGTCCTCCTGCAGCAGAGGCTTTTGCTTTATGACACAGCGAGACTCATTGCCTTTACCTGGGACAGCAGTGAAGAACTTGACAGCGTCTCGGTGTCCGTGGAAACAGAGCTGTGCATGAGCCATGGAGCAGTAGGGCACAAAAGTCCCAGCATGCACAGTGTCTCCGCTCTCGTCTCCGTACACTCGCACCACGCTGCCTGGGCTGGAGCCGGAGCCTTTGGACGTCTTGTTGGCTGCTGAAAAGACACAGTATTTCAACCACATTCAACCATAAATGTTTGAAACTGTCATAGGTACTTTTTTGAAACATGGTGCTCAGTGTGAATGTGAAAATGGACAAGTTTTATTTTAATATAAAACAAAGACCAACACACCAAAAACCCTTCATCAGATGTAGGACCTTGGCATTACAGTGATGTATCCAGTCTTACTTCATATGAGTAATGTTTTAGCAAATATCAGTTAAACAAGGGTTAGGGTTATTGTGCAGCTCCATTTATTACATATCTTTGTTAAGAATCCAAAAAGATTAACGTGGTTGGTCGAACAATATAACTATACAGATAAAATAGTCGGACGTTGTTTTAGAGTGACAGTCCCACAGTTTAAAGCTTTGTGGTTGTTTCAAAGATTAGTAGAATAAAGGCCAACATACACCAAGGCTTTAAAAAGGGCGCAACTATTGGGGCGCTTTACAGTTTTGTCAAAACGACTATCTGAACAGGGGCTTAGGTGGTCAAATCATTTGGAACGGGCTCTGACTCAGAACACTCAGCACACATTCAAAAACATTTTGATTTGGACAGCTGAAACTCTGTTCAGGGCTTTATGTGAGCTGTTTTGCAAATGTCAATTTTGAATGAAGTGTGTCAAAATGATTGAAAAAAATTGTGTTCAATTTGCAAATTACTGCCAAAATGAGAAACACAGGGTGAGGCTGTGTGAGGAGAGGAATGGCAACAGTTTGAGGAGGTTATAGGGCGTTTAGCGGGAGACCAGAGTGCCTCTCCTCAAATTTTGTAAACAGCACTTCTGTCTGTTCTCACCGCAAAAGTGCAAACATTTTATTGGGGCGTGCGGCCGTTGCGTGCATGCTCATACGCTTTCCTGCGTTCTGCTGTGCACTTAACGATTTGCTATTCAAAATCAGTAAATGGCATCGTGTATGAAGTGTGTGGCTCTTACTGTCGGTGAGGGGGATGGAGATGATGACTCCGTTGCCCGTGCCGATCCACAGGCGCTGACAGGAGATAGTGAGGGCCGTGATTCTGACGAAGGAGAAGCCCAACTTCCCTGTGCCTGAGCAACGACACACACGATTAACATGAATGGTTGAAGCAGGCAAATTCTCAAATTCCATACACCACTCGCCAAAGAATGATATCTAGATTTTTCAGTTTCGATTAAATACAATTTGACCGTCTTTCTGCAACATTTTGCTCTTAAAATCTCCATCCTCCAAAGCATATTTTAATCTTTGTCATTCTTCCTGGTCTTCGTTTACAGCAGTTGTTTGGGGACAGTTTAAGCGGTGTACAGACCTAACATCTTGCTGACGTAGGGCTCGATGTCCACGTCCTGCAGATGCTGGTGTGTGTGAGCGTGGAACAGACGTAGTGTGGAGTCCAGTCGGATGGACACCCAGATGCCGTCGCCGTCCCAGGCCATGAGACGCACCTGGCTGTCCTTACGAGGGTGAGCGTCGAAGCACTTCTGTGGAGACGACAGAGCGACACGGTCACCAGGGATTTAACACACATCTGTAACTTTACAAGGACTAGACCTGGAGTCAACCTGGGGGTCTTAAAAAGAACTAGATCATGACTAAAGGAGAACTAACCCAGGTCTAAACTAGATCTGCAAGATTTTATTTTAAAACGTTGATTTAAGATTTCAAATTAAGATTCAGTTTACAGGTGCTCATTTAAAACATGTGCATTTGAGAAAAGATTAAAATAAAATAAAAAAATTGAGGTCTAAACTACAAGTATATTCATTTTTTTCCTCATAAAAGACAGAATAGTTTGTTGTTTGCAGAGGACTTATATAATAACCTACCGTATTTTCCGCACTATAAGGCGCACCGGATTATAAGGCGCACCTTCAATGAATGGCCTGTTTGAAAACTTTGTTCATATATAAGGCGCACCGCATTATAAGGCGCATAGAATAGAAGCTACAGTAGTGGCTGTGGTTGCGTAGTTGCGGCTCAGTATTGATCCATATATAAGGCGCACCGGATTATAAGGCGCACTGTCAGTTTTTTGAGAAAATTGAAAGCTTTTAGGTGCGCCTTATAGTGCGGAAAATAAATAAAAGTATCCTTTGTGATTTGATAGTTGTGTCAATTCAAATTGTACTATCAATTGTGATCTATTGTGCAACCCAGATAATAAAATGTTCCAATTTCTTGTATTTTTGCAAATTCTCTTAAGAACATTACGTAATTTAATTATTTCATAAATCCAGATGTGATCTCGTGTTTCAGGTACATGTACATGACAAAACAGGTTTTGTATGGTCAAGACCCTTCACTGCCGCTTGCAGGTGTAACTGGCTCCTTAGGTGACTCCAGGTCAACACTGGCAGTGTTCTGTAGTAGATTGCTAAAATATTCAACTAATTTTACTAATTTTAATGCATAAATGTGACATTTACTTTGGTCACAGTGCGCACAATGTTCAACACATCTCCAGCAGTGACTTTGGGTTTTCTTCCACTCCGTGCTCATAAACGCCATGACTAATATCCTGCACATGTAACGGAGTGGAGGTCTTAAGAACCAAGACACTCCTTTCAACTTCCTTGCCTTTTTTACCCAAATGTGTTTGGTGTGATTAACTGGTGTTAATTCATCATTAATACATAATATTTTATTATTAATTGCATGCATGGGTTAACGCTGTAGCTTTGACAGCCCTAAAACTAAACCAAGACTACAACAGCAACAAAAAAGATTCACACTAGGACTAAACTATAACTGTGCCATGGAGCTAAATCATGACTAAGATCTAAATGAGGACTTCTCTAAATCAACATGAAACAAAAAGCTTATGCTCACTGCAGAGGCACCAGGCCAGCAGCACCTGAACTATTGGTGTAAAAGCAGCACCCACTCTTCAGATTACATACTACACTATAAAACTCCAGTCCTTTGAGAATTACACTGACTCAAACTGTGATTTCAACTTTCCTTCCTAACAAAGCCAGCCTGTTTGAAAGGGCAGTACCTCGATCTTCATGGCCTTGGGGTGCACCACGTAGATCTTGTTCTTGGAGCCGCACCAGACCCGGTCGTGCACCACGCTCATGCAGCGGATGGAGTGGTTAGCCCGGCCCAGGTTTATCAGGTGGTAGTTGGTCAGGTCCCACTGGCCGTCTGACGTTACGGAGAAACCGGTTTAGAGCATTGACTTTTTGAGGGTTTTCCTGATTAAACTGTGTCATCTGTGTTTCACCACGTCTTTAATACTCACCAGAGCCTCGGTGGAAGATGGCTATAGTTCCATCTGTCAGCCCGACCAGCACCCGGCCCTTCACATGACTGCAAGCACAGAAGAAGGATCAACAGAAGATACATGACAAAAAGAAAACGTGTGGATTCAACCAGGACAGGCTCAGGCAGACGAATGTGAGGGAGTTTAATGAATGGAGCAATGTAGTGTGTTTAGACTCCTGCAGGTAGAGGAGTCGGTGATTCATCAAAGCAAGATGGTGGCCATGTTGACACAAATAAAAAAAATCTGATCATTATCTGATCTCTGGAGTTATCAGATTATGGAAATGTCCTGCAAACAGTGGCTGCGGGTACATGCACGCTTTATTATTCAAATTAAATATTATACAACAAAATAATCTGATCTCTTTCTGATCATGGTCCCTCTGATTACAAGAACATCAGATTTTGTTGTTTACAAGCCATTTAAATAATATCATATTAACAAGTAGATCATTTTACATTTTTGTTCATTGTGAATAAATATTGATCTAAAACAGTGTAGTAATAGAAACAGGTCCATTGACTTCCTGTTCCAAACTGCTGAACTGATAAGCCCCGCCTCTTCATAGTGATACTTTACTGCAACAAACAGCAGATTGTCATGTACATGTTTTTATTTTTGAAAAGTGGCTACATGACATTTTAGAACTCTACTTGAGTCTGAACTTTCCAATAATCACAACTAAGTACAGGGATGTCGGCGATGATAAGGGGGTAGGTGAACACAGGAGCTGCAGGACAATACAGGATTAACTAAAACATGCAAGAATCAATCAGAATATAACTTTGAGTAAATTAATGATGAGGAAACACTGTTGTGACAATATTAAAAGCTCATTAAAGATGATTTTGCAGAACATAGTATGTCCCCTTTTAAGATCCAGTAATCAGATAATAATCAGAGTCAAGTGTGGATGTAAAAATAGCCAGTGAAAGACAAAGAAAAAAATAAGGAAATGTTGAGGATTAAACAAGTAACGAGTCATTTCAAAATTCATTGCACATTGTCTTCCAAATGAAACAGTTACATGTGTTTAATTAGAGTTATCAGACTGTAGTTATAGTGTTATTGTGTGTAGAGTCCTGTGGAGGAGGAGATGGTGTACAGAAGAGGTGCGTTGGTGAAACAGTAGGATGATGACGGACAGTGAAAAGCAGGTGACATGATGAAAGAAGGAGGAAAAACATATTCTGGTTGAATTAAATGTGTGTTGCCTTGTACTCACACAATGCCTAACACAGAGTCCTTGAGCTTTACAGAATGTAGACATCTTTTCCGCTGAGCCACAGAAGAATGCACGTAGACACTGGAACACAAAACATATAAAAGAATGAATAATGTAAGTAAAAAATAAAAAAGCTTGTTGAAGTAAAAAGCGGTCACCATCCGTTCTGCGCCCCGAGCCACATGGTGGGCTGCACACTGCTCATCCTCTGGGCCTCCTCTCTGCTCAGGTCCTGCTCCTCTGCATCCTGCTCCACACTGTCCTTCACATCACTGTCTCTGTCAGGAACAAGAGGCAATCAGGGACCACAGTACAGACTGGTTTCAGTTACAAGCTATTGTCCTTTCAGTGATGTAAATTACTATCAAATGCAGCATGACTTTTGTTGACTTTTTCTGTCTACTTTTACATGAGAAAAAAATGAAGACTAGATTCTAGTTCCACTTTTCAGTCCCACAACTCTCCTGTAAATGTCCTATGAAGCAATGACATACAATTTGTCAGAATTACATAAAAATGTATTTTCTAGTTGAGTAAAACCTTCACACAAGCTCACATTGCACATGAAGCAGCTACAGTGCAGTGGCAGAAGGTAACAAGAGGAGCTCAGACTTCATGCCGTGCAATGGTGGAGGTGCCACAGTGCCCTGAATTCTTTCTGTTGGAATGGATTTTAATTTCCCTGTATTAATTCAATAACTATGTCGTGGTCTCTTATGTACCGCAATCAATGCCTGTGACTGCACCGCAAAGCTTCAATCTCCAACTGCCCTAATCTCAACCTATACAATTTTAAAGTTACAATGTTGTGATTTTACAATTTTTCAGAATAAAAAAAAACATTTGCTTCAAATGGCAAATATTCACTACATTTCATAGTTTAAGGCCATAATGTATGTATATACTGAAAACATGAATTTAGAGACATCACATTACCACAGTTAACATACTGTAGCCTTAAATCTTCACTACAAGTTCACTGCAGTTCATCTAAGCCTCTTGAGATTCATGTGAGCGTACCCATGTGTGCTGTCTGCTCCCAGGGGGTCTGTGAAGATGTGCTCCGTGTACACTCCCCTCAGACTGCCTCTCCTGTCTGCTGCTGTGGGACTGCCCTCTGTCGCCTCCGTCGCCTCCTCAGGTCTAGAGTCTGAACAACAACACCACCAGTTTACCTCGTGTTTAAACACCAGGACGTGGCACGAGTGTTGGAGCGGGCCTCACCTCCGTTGGTCTTCACTGGACTCTGAGGCGTGCTGGAGCCCTCTGCTGTACACCCCAGCACCGTGATGCCCCCAAGCAGTCCCTCCTCTCCAGGGGTTGGGCTGGCACAGGAGGACGAGTCCCTGGAGGGGCCTGAGTTCACACACACCTCCTCTCCTGCGGGGTAGTCCGTCTCTCTGGCTCCTACACAATGCATATTTAGAGAGTTCAGAAGGAAACACTATTGAGACTAGGACTGATATTTAAAGGCTGGAGGAGTCTTAACCTGTTAAGGTGGTTCAAGGTTCATTTTTTCAAGCTACAGAGACATGCTATATATATGTGGAAAGCATATTGTTTAAATATATATTTAGATTTTTTATGATTAAGAGAGCAAAAACAATTTCTTGGTATTACCATGTTCTCATCGAGTACTTTTCCTCTTCAAAATGAGCCCGTTCTCATCCATTTGTGACCTTGCATTGTGAATAGGGCTCATAGAGCAAACTCAGAATCTAATTTGTTCATTAGCATTAGCACTTTTTGACACAGTTTTTCTGCTGAATAATATCTAAAATCTCCAGGGGGCGCAGTGTCTTTTACAATTAAAAGACTTTAAGCGAGGATGGGAAAAAAATTTGTGGGCCATAACATTTTAAATTATTTATGAATGTGTGACAAAAAGCACAGACCACATACAGAGTATTGTATGAGATTTTAAATATGATAATCCACAGAGAGCAAAGACTGCAAAGTCAAAACTGCTATAATCATTTTGTAAATTGTGGATCATAAAAAAATGTTTTGCACAGAAAACTGGCGATAGACAAGAGAGGAAGTGGTGTCATGTTTACTGAAGCACTTTGTGTGAAAATGTTTTAAAGTGCCTTATAAATAAAGTTGGTATGGTAAGCTAATCTGCAGCTGCTTCACTGACTCTCACAGTGTGACTATATAAACATGGCTGTAATCTTGCCTTTTTCTCACTAACTTTTTGAACAATGCTTCAAAATGAATTAATAGCGATGCTTTGTGGACTGGGTGTCATTTGTGAAGTAAACTACTATTGGATAAAAGCATTAGAACTCCTGTTTAACTTACAGCTTTGCCAATTATGGTCCTTTCTGTTTCCAGTGTTTGTATCCTGTGCCTATGTGTCCGTCATTCTGTCTGGTCCTGATGTTTCATTGCTTTATTTGCTGTTGCAGTAATGGAGTTTTATGGTTACAATATGAAAAAGCAGCTAAGAGTCGTGCAAACACCACACACACGAGGAGAGCAGTGCCTTAAAAATCACTTATGAGCTGTGAATTTCAGGGAGAAACAAATGGGGTGAATGTTTCTGTGTTCGGGGCTGTACGTGGTCAGACACAGACCTGGTACACTGGTGATACAGAGCACGTGTGAGCTGCAGACTAAGAAGCTCTCCAGGATGTTGCCGGGCTGGTTGGCGTCGATGACCACAGCTTTGGTGGTGGACTGAGTGCTGGTGCAGATCCACACCAGAGAAGACAGCTCCTCGTTCTGCCTCAGCTCCTTCTGCTGATCCTGCACACACACACAGGCACACACAGACACACAGACACACACACACACACAGGCACACACACACACATACACAAGGACGTGAGGAGGACAGCTGGGGATGGATTCATGATCAAGATTAGAAGATCAGAATGCCTTTATTGTCACTGCACAAACAGCACAAGTTAGATCTCACACACATGGGGCTTTGCGATTTTGCAAAAAAAAAAAAAAAATCTAATTTCAGACAAGCATTGCGATTTCTATCAGATTTGTGATGTAATGTTTTCATTGTAGAATTTTGCTCAACATTCACATTTTAAACACGTTCATGAGCATAAACATATGAGAGAAGACTGAATTATGAAAGGCTAAACTATTCAAATAAAGATCTAAACTACAAGGTTAGAAGCTAAAAGCAGCACTTTGTGGAAAAAAATGAGACCTGAGATCTGTATCTAATAATTTACTAATAACTTGGAAATAAGAGCTGAAAGTAGCGCTCTGATTGGCTGTGCCTTGGATGGTCACAGGAGTTTTACTTTGAGGTCTGAAAAAAGCTAAAGCTAAGTCTACGCCTGAAATTAATTCTTGTGGATGTAAGCGTGTACCAAAGGGTTTGTGGCTGCAGGAAGACACATTTAATTACCCATTTCCAGTTTTACTGAGTGAGGTTTAAATGTTCAATTAGACAACAGCAGACACATAACTGGATATTACAAAACTTCAAAATATAAATATAAACTACCTCAAGTACATCATCTGTGTCTACATCTTTAAGCACACACATAACACACAGAAAGAGAAGCCGCAGGAGAGCCACAGCATCATTGCACATCGCCTTCTCTAAACATTTAGTGACTGTACCTTGAGCTCCTGGTCGAGCTGGTCCAGGCTGCTCTGCTTCTTGTTCCTGGGGCTGTCAGGAGCAGGAGCGTCGCTGTAGAACACACTGGCTCCAACTATAGAGCCTCCGTCCCTGGTCCTACCTCCAGAGAGGTTCACTCCAGCGGCACACCACAGCTGCACAAAACACAAGAGGGTTAGACCTGACAGTGAGATATAATTACAAAAAACAAACACATCATACTGAACAAGACCAGGGCGCAAAAAGACAAAATCAAAAGGAAAAAGAAGCCCTGAGAATAAAGTCACAACTGAAGATGGCTTTAATGGCTTTCAAAAATTGATGATTTTACCAGCAAAAAGTTAGAAATTGAAACAATGAAACAGTCACTGGTCAATAATAGAGAAGCAGATTAACCAATGTTCAAATCATAGACTGTTCATCAGTGGACTATGGGATTGTGACGTCACCCATAGCATTTGGCTCCAGCCAAATGAAGCCCATCGCGGCTAGCAGTTATAGCGGCTAAAGTGGAGCTAGCAGTTATAGCGGCTAAAGTGGAGCTAGCAGTTATAGCGGCTAAAGCGGAGCCAGACTCCATATTTGGAAATCCGAGTGCGTATCGTGGCAACCACACGGACTAATCAGGAGCGTGGTTGCTAACGGTATCCGCCCCTCGGTGAGAGAACACGGCGGCAACGTGCGGCGCTAGCTGTCAATCAAACCTGTTGCTAACATGAGCGAAAACGGCCCCTGGAAAAGGAAGCACCTGATTGGTCAGTTATTATTGCTAATAACTTGATTTATGAACAACCTAACGGAAAAAAAACACCCGATTCATGTAGAGTGTGTCAAAACAGACGTTTTAGTTCCAAGATGGTGAGTTTGACAGAAACAGTTACAGAGTAAAGGACACCAGTGTCCCAATAGAAAGTGAATGGCAGCTCGGCTTTATGGAGCCAGGAGCTCCTCCATAGCTGCTTCCTATTTGGAACGCGGCGGCTAGCATGCTAACATGGTCCACTGATATCTACAGTCTATGGTTCAAATGGATTAAGGAAAGGGATAACTGTTTTTGGCAGAGGATGTTGTGACGTTATTTGTTTATGTCATTAATACGTGTAAATTATGACAACTGCCTGAAAGAATATTTCTTATTTGTAGATTGTTGGGAGCATCTTAATTGGGAACTAATCTCAACCTGCCTTGCCCTGAACTTATGGACTCCAAGTTTTAAGATCCAGCTCAATTCTTCTGTTTGGTTTACGGACATTCATTCTGGGACACTTTGTTATGCTTAATTATTGTTACAATATATGTTGAAAACTGAAATCCTTTTTCCAGTTTATTCTTTTTGCTTGGAGGGTAAGCACCGTAAGTATATGTACTTGTGTAAGTTTGGCAAACTAAGGGACAACAACGGACTATTGACTCCATAAAAATATTTATTATCCCATATGTCAAGTGGGAGACCTGACAGACACGCCAAACAAACTCAACTTTAAACACTGCCAAACCGTCACAACTGTCCCAGAGCATGCCCTGTCCTTAGACCCTCCTTCTCGGCAGGAAAAACTACAATAAACCTATAGATGTTATATTTGTCCAATGAGAAAGGCTTTTTCAGCTCAAAGACAAGGACAAAGTAAACAGGCCGTAAACATGTGAGAAAGAGCCAAACCTTCATAGAAGCATCTTTCTCATCCAGAGGTCGGAGGAACACGGGCACAGGCAGGTTCTTCATCTTCCCCTCAGCCTGTCCTCCATTGGCCTGAAGGAGCACACATGGGCACAGAGTTAGTGCTCAGGTTTGATGTTTGACTCCGCACACAGAGCATACAGAAGGTTGAGTAGACCTTGTACTTCTTGGGCAGACTCCAGCCGTACGCCTGCACGCGGCTGTCCTCTCTCTGCACGTGTGCTTTGACCTGCTGGTACTGCGCCCTCTTCTGTTCACGCCGGGACACTACGCTCTCTGCAGGAGCTCTGTGAGACACAATGTAAAGGACAGATAAGGAAACCTGGTGAAGACTGTTCATTTACTGTGGTGCATGTGACCTGTGAGTCACCCTTAACAGTTTTGATAATTTATTGTAATATTATGCTTTTTTTCGTCTTTTTCAAATGAGACACTGAAAGTGAATAGGAAGAAATGGAAAAATAAAGATTTCAATTTGAAACTTCATCTGACAATGTATTAGTTTTCCATTATGATGTTTTTATTTTAAAAATAAGTAATTTTATCTAATTTTATGTGTTTACGTGATACAGTATCGATATCATGGGCTGTTATATCATGAGCAACATATCTAGATTATAGCACGTATCGCAGTATCATGATATTATCATATTGTGAGCAATGTATCAAATCATGAGGACGCCAGTTTCAAATGTATTATTCTTGTTCTTTTGTTGAAAGATTAGATACAAAAAAAATACAGAGGGGATTTTGGATATCTTATGTAGTATTTGAGTAAAAATTGAAATTTTACTAAAAAAGTTTTTGTTAAACTTGAATAAATCAGGCATAGGATTAGATATGAACAAGTCCTTCTGTGAGATCAGTCAAAATCATGTTCAGTTCAAGATAGTAACGTTTGGTGTGTTTAGGTGCTACTTTAAGGTATTTTGTCTCTGTGGGAGAAAAATGCATTTGGGGAAAATGGCCTTTTACGTTACAAATGTCCCAGAGAAATCTATGAATGAATTGGATTAAATAAAATAATAAAACATCTTCAGGTGCAGATTGAAAAATGTTGTCGTTTCCACATGAAAGCCAATAAGTTGAGAGCAAACTGACCAAAAAACAACAATTTTTGCCTGTAGTGTCTGGCCTTAACGCAGTAATCTAAAGAGTCGGTTTGAAAAGTAGCCGCTGATGACTCACTCTTCATTGAGGAAGTCGAAGGCCTTGCTCTTGTCGCTGGGTAACTGCTGCAAGGTGCTGCTCTTCTTCTTTACCGAAGGCTGGACCTGAGAAGTGGGTGCGTTGTACTTGACGTTGACCGGCGACTCCCCGGCCGGCTTCTTGGCTGCTCCTCCGGACGAGCTGAACAGACGGCTGAAACTGCAGGAGTAAGGGGCGGGGCCGTGGGGAGACAGAGAGAGAGCAGACACACGAGTAGAGGGGTGACACAAGCAGAGCTAAAGCACAGAAACAGGGGTCAACACTGAGAAGTCGCACCCTAACCAAGCCCCACATAATAAGCTGTTCTAGATTATCTGCAGTAAAGTACCCTCCACTAATACTACTACTAATACTAATAATAACTCTGATCAAATCTATAGACACTTTTTGCTTTGAGAGATTATTTTAAAGCTGGGATACCTGACTTTTTTTTGTAAATTAATTGTGTGTTTTCCACCAAGAGTATTATTTAAAAGTATTATTTCTTGTCAACCAGGATTAAAAGGCTGCTCTCAGCCATTCACAAAAAGATGTTCAATAATTCCAAGTTTGTGGCTGTAAGAAGTGGCAAATCTAAAGTAAACTACTTCCAGTTTGTCCTCAGCTTCTTCTGCATTTATTTTACTACATTATGTTTTAACATCTCTTTATGTAATCTTTCGTCTTAAGATAATGTTAGATGTATAATGTACTGGAAATTTAATATTTACGGTTTTGACACGAGTGCCACGCGACGATAAACGGAAAACGGCTGATGCTAATGTGCACGAGCTTTGTTTTGCTAAGCATGTAGGCACAACATTTAAGTTAGCATCAGTCCAAATATGGTTTGTCACAAGATCAAGACAGTGTTTTGGTGAGAAATTATTATTTAGTGTTTATATCTTTTTTTGCTGTCTTGTTTTCACTTGAGTTGGTGTTGTCTCATGTCCAATCATCTTGTTCGAATGCGTTCTGAAAGCCAAAGAGAACCAGATCGCGTTGGTTGAGTGTACCACTCCGCTCCAAAGTGAACTAATCAAAATGTAGCTAAGGAAAGTTTGTGTTGTGGTGTTGGAAACTCTCTGACTGAGAGATCTAACTACTTTGCTCAGTTCTCATGGAGATTTTAATCCTACTTTACTCTATCTTCTTGATTCAAATTGATTCGAACAGTATACAGTACATTTCCCTGATGATGGACAGTCCTAGGTTCATGTCATTTTCCTTGGTCACAGTCACTTTGAATATGCTTAAAATATTTGTTTATGGGTGCCAATAATTGAGGTACACATACAATACATTCATCCAAAATAGTGTCCAGAAAGTCTAATTTTTATCATCAGGATTATAGAACTATCATGTTTTATTACTATATTACTGGAGGGTACATACATGTCTAGCTGTGTTCTGCCTCCCCATCAGCGGGTTTAGAGCAGCTGGATGAACGCGGAGAGCGGGAAAGGTTAATGTTTGGCTCGGGAAGTTAGTGAACACACAACGAAACAGGCCTGCACGGGAAAGGAGCCACCCAGAATAACATCTGACCTAGCCTTCAGGTAAAAAAAATCTGTCATCTAACTGTAAGTGAATTCAATTCAACTGTTGTGTTTGTACCATCAGCTAATAAAACCCAATATCCACAGAGAAATAATTATTATGTTTTGTTGTCCCTCATAAATTACCCATGTATCAAGCCCTTCGATGAAAGTTACACCATCTGCCTGTCTTCATGGAGATGTTATTACTTTGCCGGTAATATTCATAGAAGTATAAGAACTGCAAGATGAACCAAAGGAGGAGTCATGCTGAATTCAATGGCCAGTGCTCATTGACAACTTGCTAGAGCAGGCTGAGAGCGAGGCAAGACTACATCTTACAAAGCTAACTCTTGGGCAATTTGAGGATTTCACAAACATAAAAGAAAAATAATAAACTTTGTGTTGTGAAAATGGACAGGAATACCTTCAAAATTCGACCTCTGTGAAAGCTGTGCCGAACAAAAACAGTTTGGCAGTTTGATTTGACAAAAACATACATTGAGCTTTCTTTCTGGGCCCAGCAGCTCAAGTATTATGGAGTGGCCATTAGTCAAACTCAAAAAGATGGAGAGTTGATAATGTAGATCTATGTAATGTTCCGCACTATGGACAAAAAGACATTCATTCTTTCTGTGAACGGGGACGCCTCTCCACAGATCTGACCTGTTACTTGGCCTCGACTCCATACTGTGAAATATCCCAGGCAAAGCAATAACATTTGAATGGAGACAAGCATGTCTGAAAAGTTACATATTGCTCCTTTAAAGTGGGAGTGCTCAGTATTGCATTAATAATATGCTTTAGAAAATATCGTTTTTCCCCATCTATAAACGTTATAATCTAAAATGCATGTCTTAGCCTAACACTGCATCGACCTACATCTCATAAATAAATGTTAAATGCTAATAAATGTCATGAATATCATCTTTGGACTTTTCCTAAGCCCCGCCTCTCTGTATCATAGCAACCCTCCCAACACACCTCCTACAAACGGACGCCACAAAGTCAGCAGAAAGACACACAAACAGAGCAGAAGACACCATTAGTTAACCTTCTGTTTGCTCAATCCTTTCCCTGTAATTCAGCAAACACTCTCCAAAATGTCACCACACTTTACATTCCAGTCAAAATGCTGTTAAGTGCATTCAAATCATGTGCCCACACCAGGCAGAATAATGTGACAGAGCTTTACCTACATCCTGCGGGCAACCATTTGAAATACCACCAAAAGAAACGAACAAAACAGATGGAGAGTCATATATGACCGAAAATTCAATTGTGAACGGGTGAGAAAAATAACTTACAATTGCCACAGGCTGGATTTCTTCTTTTCTGGAAGTGCAGGGTTCTCCTTGGAGGCTCTGAGGAAAAAACAATTGTTCAGGATCACTAGTGTACTTTCTTTGTTGCTTTCTAGCTGTTCTGTTTCCAGGACTAGAACCTTGTGGCTGGATATTCTTTAAGATGGGGTACTTAACTTTATTCTTGTGAATATGTATTTAGGCGGCATTAGATTTACCAAGGGACCTCAGGTGAATTGTAATAATTGCAAACGATGTCCGTCTTTCTAGTCCTGTACGATTCGTCCGTGTCTTTTGGGTGTCGATTGAAAATGCCTCTAGGCTCCAGTTTACGTTCACATTTGAAAAATATTAATAATGTTATTTCAACATGGAGCACTCTGCAATCCAATTATAGTTTCTTTCTACAAATCGGTAAAGGCGTGACCCTGAAGTAAAACCCCCCGGATCGAGCAGCATAAAGGTGGTTAGAGGAAGTTTAGGTGCAAAGTTTAGATCGAGTGGCTGCGTGTGCGAGAATGAATTAAAAGCGAGAAAAAAGCCATTTCATTTCAAATGCGATTGTGTGGATTAGGGCTGCAATCGCAATTGATTATTGAAAGAATCGTAAACTGGTTTATACAAAACATGCTACGAGCAAAGAAAAGAAGTTTAATGACTCAAATTGAAATGCTTTATCATGAGGCAGAAAATGTGTAAATTTGATGACACCTTCTTTTGTCCATAAATGTACGCCACAAGGATCATCAAACGGCTTCATTTCAGCTTAATCTAGGTCAAATTTAGTCAAAATCTTTTAATCACGTGACTTTTACATTCTAAACGGATTAATCGAAATGATCGTTAGTTGTAGACCAACAAGTTATATTAATTAAATACCTACTTTCTCCTTTCACGGTATGAAAATCTGCTTCTTCAGCTGTAAAACAACCTGCCTGGATTCTGTACCTGACAAACCTATTCACTTCCCCACTATAATGGTGAGTTTGATTTTAGGCGTGCAGTGGAATACCGGATCATCTCGGTCCAGCGCACAGCCTCCTGCAGCTCCATGAGTCTCTCCTTGTACTGGTTCCTCTCCATCAGCACACGGGCCATCTCCACCCGGGTGAAGCGCTTCCTCTGGGCTGTGGGCACGTCGCTCTGCACACAAACAAACAAACGAACGAACACAAACCTAATTCAGCATTTACATTTTTGAAAGATGGGATCAAATATAGACTCTGAAAGGAAATGTTTCTAAATCAGATACATTGCATTTTAGAGCTGCAAATAATGATTATTTCATTTCTACTGCTGTTGGAGCTATTTGTCTTTGATTATGTAAGAATTTATTTATTTATTTTTGCTATGTTTATTATTTGTTTTTTGTACATTTTTGGTAATTTGTCTCACTTTTGCATATTGAATCGTCATTGTTTACATAATTTCTGCTAATTTAGTTACGTAATTGTTTCTGTGGTCACATCTGCATAAATAGGCCATGGTGGGAGGGCTCAGCAGGCATTGTGGGCACATGTTTTTTTGGTTTTCTTTTTTACCAGCGAGACAGAGAGGCAGCAGGATGGTAAAAAAAAACAAAAAACTGTATGTTTGCTGCTCAAGTGTAAATAAACCTACACAAAATGCATCTTTTTGTTTGGACATTTGCTGAACTTGCTGCTTAAAGCCAAAACCTGAACAATGCCTCCAGTGGACTTTTGTTTTGTTTAAGTTTGTTTTCTGGACGAATATTTAACACTACAATTGTGCATTAAGACTTTTTAAAATACATACAGTCCAAATAAGAGGTGGAAAAATGGTGACTGAAGGGTTCTAGAAACAGAGCATTGTATAGGAAGAATGTATTATTGCTGAAAATTATAAATTTATTAGTTTATTCTTTTTTTTTTTGTTCCATCTTTGTTATAAAATGGTCTTTCTGGATGTGTTTCTAGTCGGTGCAGATCAGATAACAATTACAACTGTTAAAAAATATGACCTTTTAATTTTTTTTTTAAGTCGACCTGTGACAAATGGTGCAGCCATATTGCATTTTCTAGTATTTGGGATAACAATAATCTTACTAGAAAACGTTTCAAAGCTAGCTGTAAGATTTTGCTCGTATGGTGTGCGCGGTAATTCAACTCAATCATACTCACATCATCTTCGTTGTCGTTCTTCACCTTGCCTTTGGTCTCCTCCAGCTCGGTTCGAAGCCTGCGTGAGAACAAGACCAGCTTTAATCGCACGCCTAAACGCACCTCGAGTTTGCGTACAGTCAGGCCCCTCACTTTTTGAGCTCCTCCTCCAGCTCCTTGTTCTTCTCCTCCAGTTTGGTCTTGGCCTGAGAGACGGCGGTCAGCTCTCCCTGTAGAACCTCCTTTTCGCACGTTAGATCGTCCAACTGGGCTATCAGGTCGTTTTTCACAACGTTCAAGGCATTTCTAAAAAGTAAACACACACACACACGCAAGCAATTTAGGAAACAAACTGCAAGCACTAAAATCTGTACAGAAAAAAACAGGATAGAGTTAGGAGGGGGCAATACTTACAAAAACTAATGTCACAATATTTTTTACGAGCACAACGATGGTGAATAATATTTTGGCTACAGAAATGTGCTAAAATGTGTCATATTAGCAGAGGGCTTAAATACTGTAAAATTACCCGTAAAGTGCAGAAATATTATGTTGTAACCTTGATTGATTGAAAGATTACAACTTCAAGCTCCTGATCTTTCTTTCTTTCTTTTTTCTTTTTTTAAATCATACATGGTGATTTTAAATATTTACAATAGATTAGGGCAGCATAACTAATCAGTTAATAGAATAGAATCGAAAGGGCAATTTTAATGGATGCAATTAGGAAACTGCAAAGGCTTACAATACAATCAAATATCCTGTTATATTCTGCATAAAACCTGCCAACCCCGTAGTTAAGACTTGTTGAAACATGCAAAAATGCAACTAAAAGTGATCAAAACCCAACTGAAAGTGTCAAAAATGCAAATAAAAGTCACAAAAACTTTAATATTCCGTGTATATTTTTTGTCAATTCTCCTGGCTGTGTTTAAAATGAACTTCGATATATATAGTGATAGCAATTCTGGTCAGAAAAATTGCTATTAGATAGTTTTCCCAAAAACAAAAACCCAAAAGGTTAGCCGCTAGCTTACAATTCCATACGTCTGCTATGACTACATGAGTTTTGCCATACCATGACCGTTTCATCCCTTTTATTTCACGTTGTACTCACTTGGTCTCCAGCAGCTGGGCATTTTCTTGGATGAGATGCTCCACTTCTCTTCCCATACCTAAAATGTTCAAGTCACAGAGATAAGTATATGCAAAATGTACTGACAGTATTTTGTTATTTGGGAATATTACAAACTAAAACTATTCTATGGCTATCCTTGAACACAATTCTTACCAAAAAAGTCGTAGTCTGACGGCAGAAGAGAATGCAAATCACAAATATTTAGCTCATATTACAATGCAAAGAGCCCTCTACTGATGCTGCCACTCCTAATATTGATTTTTGTTTTTTTCAACAGACAGAAGAAACATTTAGTTGTAACCATACATTTAAAAACGCACTATGTAACTTTTCATAGAGGGCAAGTCTTTGGTTTGTTGGAAAATTTAAAGGATTAGTATCGATTCCAGATCTTTTGATACTGATTTCATACACCAATCAGTCGTATTGGGAGATGAACACACAAGCCAATGGGAAGAAAAGTCACACAGAGCACCTTTAATAGTTAAACGAAAACATCCAGCACCTTTACTTTTAATTGTCTCTGTTGCAAATGTGAATAGAGGGCAGTATATCTACAAAATGACAATCATGATCTAGTCTATCTATACACATCGATGCTAATGCTACGACCCACCAGAAAACTCGTCTGTATGGTGGTGAGCAGAAGATAAACACAGCATGGGAGTAAAAGACTTGTTGGTAGAGCGTTCATCAGTTTTAATTGTATATCGTAGGTGCAGTGTGTGGTTCTTACCCAGCAGGTCAGCTCCCTCGTCCACGTCTCCCACCAGGTCGTTTCCAGCAGAAGACAGCTCCTCAAACAGAGAGTCGGTGTTGCGGTCAAACGCCAGGTTCTCTACGCCGCTCTTGGTAGGCGTACTGTAAGAAGGAAGACAAACATTTGATTATTTACCGCTCTTTTTATTAGAATGAATAGTACTTGATAAATAGTAACTTATTAGTAGTTTGGAGTTGAATTTAAATGTTGTCTCATGGTGTAGGTAAAATGAACACAGGGTCAGGAATCTAAAAATGCTTGTCAGAAGGTTTGGACAACATGGAGATTTTTATGTAAGATAAAAGCAAAAAGGTGAAAAATATTATATATATATATATATATATATATATATATATATATATATATTATATTCACAATAATGAAAAAAAAAACAAAGCATCAAACACAAATTCTGTTTTTTAAACATGTTATTGCCAAGAGTACAAATTGTAATAGAATTAGAGGTGGGAGATATACTGGAAAATGCTGTGATTCATCAAAAAAAATATAACAAAATTAAGAAAGAATAATGTGATATTTGCGCACATTTTTGGTACATTTCACAGTCCTATCATTTTCTGCAATATTTCAACATTAAAAAGACATCTACAGGTACCTTTTACCACATTTCTGATGGATTGTTACAACATTATCTAAATATTGTCAGAGATAATCACAAAAAATGTAAAGATTTCTATTTGTTGTCATTATCACTTATTCATTATCCCCCAATATAAAATTATAGCTTGAAACATGACTTTACAGGACAATGCATTGATGATGAATAACTATTTACATTTTTGTTTAGAGTTCCATCATTTAGAGTTCCACCAGTGTGTTTTGGGAAAGTGAGGTTTGTAGGTGTGCAGTACCTTGTGGCTTGAAGGCCCTCCAGCTCCATGTCCAGCTCAGGAGTGGACTCGATGATGGCCTGCACCGCCGACTTCTCCAGGTCGTCTACTCCTTCAGAATATACTGTGACAAACAAAGCAAGAAGACAACTTTTTAAAGCATAAACTGATTTAGGGATTACAGTTCAATGTCTGATACCTGTACTTCAAAAATGAAAGACCCTAGTAGTTAATGAAGCACATTAACAGGATGATGGATGAACATAAAATAATTCCAAGTTGTGGAGCAAGCAAACAGAATTTCCTCATAGTGATATAGCAAAAGTCTGTAGCAAAAGGTTGGATTTTCCCTGGACTCATTCTTATCAAACCGATGACATAGACTTTGGCTAAACCACTGGATTTGAAAGAAGTTATTTACGAACGATTAGCTAGAATAGCCCCAAATCTAATTCAACCCATTCTGGAAATAGAGGTTATGCAGATGGCATCACAACCTTCGGAATTTTAACAGTAAAGGCAAAATTTGTAATAATAACAGTGGCGAGTTGTGACATTATGCTCTGTAAGAGCTCAAAACACAACTAAAACGTGAAAGAGCAGTTAGTCTGATAACAAATACAAAAGTCTACAACTCAGCTTAAGATATATTTTGTTTCAGACATCTAAAAAAATAAAATCTAGTAAACTGTTGTAGAAAATAAGCTTAACAAAAGAACACAGCAACTACACTTAGACTTAGGGATCGCACATAGTTGAACAGATTACCTTTCTTTTCTTAGTCGGTTTGTTGAGGAAATAAACTCACCCCACAATTATTAACTATGTTCTTTATCTCCCTGTACCATTAGCTAACAAGCTAGTTAAGCTCTGCACAGTCGGAACAACAGAGAAACTACTTTCAGTTTCCAATTTGGCGTATAAAGTTAATTTGAGCAAAACAAAAGCTCCATTGACAAAAATAAGGCAAAAAAAGGCCGTGCTCTAACATCAACATAAACAATAAACCCACTAAACACCTTCATCATTCAGACTCGACGAGGAATCCTGAGTTTTCTGGACATCGGCGATATTTTTATTACTGTCTTGTTTGCCATTCTTCCTGTCCAGGTTGCTGTTGAGTCCATCTGAAGCTTCTTTCTCCTGACTGGACGTCTCCATTGTTTCCATGGTGACGTCAGAAGACGCTGCAGAGGAGGCCGGTGTGGTCGCCCCGCCCCTCACGCTGGAGGCTGGACCCTGAGATGAGCCGCTGGACTTTGTGGCTGTCGTTTTGGACGCGCTCCCCTGGTTGGACTTGGGGCCTCGGCTTGCACTGGACATTTCATCCTGTACATAAGACACATACACAAAACATTTATTTTGGGAGGAATTCATGTTTGTGCAGGTTAACTTTAGTGGAACCAAACCATGTGCTCAAAAACTAAGACTAGAACACCTTTGCGTATTTACTATTTTAAATGAATATCTGGACCATGTGGGTTTATCTTTATGGACATTGCATGATCTAGCTTTCCTTACACTTTTTCAGGCAAGATTAAAGACTCATTTATGCTCTACTTAGAGACAGACATGGAAACGTTCAGAGGCAGCGTTGTTCAGTCCACCATTTGGTCCATATACCTTGTCTGCTCACAGCTTATTGATGTGCTGACCACTAGGGGCAGTAGTGAATACAGCTAAAATGACCAGAACAAGCTGCTAAACAATGCCTGCCTCTTTGTTTGTTCTTCTAGTTGCACTTTATCTCCGGTTTTTGGTCAATTTTCAAATTGACTTTGAGCGTTCACTAGTGGTTACTTTCCAGAACACAGACTTGACATTAGAAAAATGGAAAATAAATCAATGGAAAAGCATAAATGAGTCTTAAAGGTACGAGAACAACATGCAAATAAATAACAATCATAATTTGAATTGTGATGAAATTAATAAGATTAAGTATTGATAAACACTAGGGATGGCGAGTTATTGATGATGATAATCGTGATTATTGAAATCACAATATATACAGAATATGTAGAAAATTTAGCAAAATTACGTCTCTATCCAAAATTGTAAACCTAAATGTAAAATGCTTTTTCACACGTCACATTAATTTTACTTTATCATTGAAAAGTTTATAAAGCTTGAGGACTAAGGATAACACTCTTCACTTGGTGTCAATAATGGTGTCAATTATGAATAACCGTAAAATTCCTGTTTCTTAATAATTTTGTACTTTTACATATTTTGCTGAGAATTTTGAGCTGCTCTGTTCTTTTAACTACATTACATGTGTTTCGACTATAACATGAAACTATCAGTGCCCTAAAGCATGCCTTGGTTTGTCAACACAGCATGCGTTTTTTAGTAGGTTAGTCTTTCCCAGAAGTCCATCTTAAAGTCACACCACGCCAGAAGTTAAAAGGCTGAAGCTTTCCCAACTCGTCTACCTGCTCCTCGTCACGGTCCTGATTCTTTGGGGAGCTTTCACTTTCCATTATGACTGGAAACAAGTGCTCCAGCTGCAGAGGAGAAAACACAAACCTGTTCCCAAGAGAACTGCAATAAAAACCCAGCCAAACAACAAAGAAATACACTTTTGTTCACTTCTTATACGCTTTTATATTGTGAATTTATGCTCTTCACGTACAGCTGACCTTTTTTTTTTTTATTACAATGTTTGTAGTTTTTTGCTTGTTTTCAGATTTTCTCAGATGGGCAGAAGCCATTGTTTGTATGAAAACACATCACCAAGAAAAGACAAAAATGTTGATTCTGATGCTTATATTTTTCACTTTCGGCTCTATGTATCCTGGATTGGACAATATATCCCGAAAGTCCAACATCTGACAGAAATGCAGAGTTTTTAAATACATAGTACATAAATAATCACAGAAAGTGTGTTATTTTTAATCGTGATTGTACTTTTTCAGTCTGAAATAGCCTTGATTTAGTCTCAGTTTTGTTTCTGTTTTTATTTTGAATACATTAATTAATTAATACATTATGGGATGAACATATTCGTTTGAATATAATTTCAAGTCAAAAGTCTATTAAAATATCGCAAAAAATACTGATATCACAACAATTAACAATCCTGTTGCATATCTCAATCATTTTCAATATTGTGCAGCTCTAATTTGAGATACTTTTCATGAGGCTTTTGTAAACATACAGCCAACCCTTTAGCTTCACTGCTCTTCCTTTTTATAGAAACACAAAAAACCCAATATGAAAGGGAATTTCTACGATACAGAGAAACGAAAAGAAAAATCCCCGACATAACAGATACTGATATTCGCACCAATATGTTGTCCTTCTTTAAAGTCAAGCACTGCTGATCTGCTCTAACCACAGAACACTGCTGATGACACTTCTGCTGTGCCGATGGAAGGTGACCTCGCTGGCGAACACTTTGCTAATGAGAAACCTTGTTATTAGTCACACAACACACTGTATTGCCCGCACTGGCACATTTCACGTCCGTGCCACACTTTCATCGACTAAAAACCTTGGGATTCACGGTCTATAAATAGCACAGAGATTGACGAGGTGAAAATCAATCGTAGCGACATCAGAGCAGAGGGTGGATCCTCCTCAGATGTAAACACAGCACACTGGACTCCGGTGCTTGTGCTGGTGCATTTGCCTGCAGGGGTGAGACTTGAGTTCCAGTAGCAGGCAGCTGGCTCCACTCTGCAGTCACTATGGCAGCACTGAGCAGCCAATGGGGTACATACAGAAACACAGCCCTGGGACTCTGCTGAGGAAGCTAGTTCTCCTGAACAATAAAAAGGATGGGCTCGTCACAGTAAGGGAAAAGAAACTGCCTTCATCTTAAGAAAGTCAGCATACATTTTGTTCTGTTATACAACAAATATAGATAAGTGATCAGTAACTGTTAGGGCTGCACAATTTGGGAAAAATATCTAATTGGGATTTTTCTGATCAGTATTGCGATTGGGATTAGATTTGCAATTTCTCTTTTAATAATGCAATTCTGTTCAAAGTTCACATTTTAAACACAACCAGGAGAATTGACAAAAAGACTGAAATAGATCTATGAACTGGCATACAGATAAAAGAATCACATGCATTTCAGAGCATGTTTGAACAGATCTAAACTACAGGGTTAGCAGGTTTTATGCAGAATAGGCATTTGGATGAATAAAGGTGCCCCATGTTTCGACTGGCTGTGTTTCCTTAGACTGGTTCACCTAGAAGCGCTTTAGAAAGCTTCTTTTAATGGCCATGCTCGGGGCCTGGCACCGCATCGTGGAGTAGACGTTTGTTACTTGAGCAAAATACTTCATCCAAACATAACAGAACAAAACAAGTAATGTTTTCTTAATAATAACATCTGAATTGTACCCAATCAATTCACGAAAAGATGTTTAGTAATTCCAAGTTTGTGGCGCTGTGAGATGTGGCAAAAGTTAGAGTGAATAAGCTTTTGGTTTAGTGTCAACTTATCAATGTATCAATAAACAGGAACCATCAGTTTGCTTTGCTAAGCAGGTGGGCTCAACATGTAAGAAGTTGGAATAACGATGATTTACCACAAGATCAAGTCCAGGTGTGGTGAGAAATGATTATTTTCTTTCAAAGCAGAACTAAGTAACTTCAGCAACAGAGTTCCCCCTCCTGTAAAAAGACACATTTTCCCCTTCCTTTTTATTGAAATAAGGAAGTGCAATCACATACAAAACATTTCATGTCACCAAAAATAAAAAGACCCAAAGTTTCTCAAGAGAGTTGTCTTCGGGTCGGCGTCAGGAAAGTTGCAGCTGGTGTTCTGCACAGAGATAGCAGTGGGCGACGGTATAGATAGCGGGGGCTTCAAACCCCCCGAAAAATGCATTAACAACCACCGCACGGACTTACAAAGATGCTTAATAAGGTAAACTTGTTATTTAGTTTTTTAGTTCTTTAATATGCTTTTAAACATCTTGATTTCACCTGAGCCTGTGTCCTCTCTTATCCAATCATCTTGCTCTGGTGCGTAGCTAAAGTGTTCCAGGAGCCAAAGACAGCCAGACCTCCCAGGGTTCTCTTTGGATCGTTTAAATATACCGGTACTGTTCAATTACGACAGCGGAGACACTTTTGGACTGCACCGATCTGCTCCAAAGTGAAGTTAAAAGATTTTTCTGGTCCAAAAGCTTTATTTTCCAGAATCGGACCAACGCCTTTAACCTGCTTGTGTTGCCTGCTAGTTTCAACACAAAATAATTACACTTTTGTTTAGTTTCCATGTTGTCTAAAACTGTCTCTGATAAAACTCAAGATCCTTCTAAAAATGTTCGGTCGGGAAATGTCCTGTTTATGTGATTCCTTTACAGTATTGACACTTCAAATGAGTATCTAGTTTTAATACTAATTTTAGTATTGATGAGTATTTAATTTCCGAAACTTTTGACAATCCAACTATATTATTATCATCTTTTATTATTTTACTATCATGTGACTGTGCAGGGAGAGACACAATATAATAACTGACCAGGTTTTATATAAACAGGTTTTGTTATCCAGTCATAGATAGTAGATAGACAGATTTTATTTCTGTGTCTTCTGTATTTTGGTGGACACATAACAATCATAATTTGTTCCAAAGCCCAATGTTCTTCTCACTGCTAAAATTATACACGTTGACAATCAGCATTAACATTCGAGATGGCCCCTCATTGAGTCGCGTCTCCAGTGGCAACCGTATGGAGACGCCGTGTCCCTGCCTCCTCCTCCTGAGCTGAGGGGTGGGCTCAGGATGGGACCACTTCCTCTGGGCGCCAGGCCATGGTCTTACTCACCGACATTCACACACAAAACTACGGACTGCTAAGGATTCGGAGCACAAATCACTTCTTTTGTGGTGAATGTGAAACGAGTGAAACTTTGTCCTGCTGGCAGTGTCTCCATTCTGAGGTAATCTGAGGTGGTCTTATCCGTCTCTGGTGTGAGAAGGTTGGGACAAAGTAGCCATTTGTAACTGGTACCCTAATAATATAGTACGCACAAGGATGTTTGCAGACTACATTTCAATTTTGTACCCATTAGAAAAGCTACGATTATATTTTGATTATCTAAATTCAATCAATTCTGACATTCCAACTTATGCCTCTGGGTAGTTTTTAATCAAAACAAGATCTAATTGTCAATGTTCCACTAGGCTTTCATTTAATGGATAGATCTAGAGCTAATCATGTGGTCTGGAGCACAGTTCAGACTTTGGAAGAAAAGATATTACAGACAGTTCTTTGTGTTAAGTGGCAGTTACTTTAAGTTCATGAAAGAAACTTAATAAATATATTTATATAATAATAGCATATATTTTATTCATAAAAATGAAAGCAGTATTTGTTTCTATTAAAAATATTTAATAAAAATGAAATCAATACCTAAAATGGATCAGTATGAGGAAAAACATTTCATTAATTTTTGAAGATTTGTCTCATACCACGTGACTTCCACCTGCCCAAGGGTTAATTCTGGGATCCCTTCTATCTTACCTCTACATGTTACCGTTAGGGTCAGTTAAATTAGAACCAAGTAACATCTTTACCTTAGTAAATGTCTGTCTAAGTCTGTGTGGTGTACATGTATTTGCATTTGATACCCCTGTCACCTCCCCGAGCTGTCTCTGCGCGGAAAACCAGCAATGCAACTTTCCTGACGCCGAGGACAACTGGCTCTCTTTTTTATATTTGGCGACATTAAATATTTTTGTACGTGATTGTATTTCCTTATCTCAATAAAATGGAAGGCGGGAAAAAGGGGAAAATAAGTTTTATGCATCTTTTTATTGGCAGTGAGGGAAAAGAGAAGTTACTTGCTTTAATGTGCAGCAGTGGTGTGTTCTATCACAATTCTGCAGACAACACTCAGATCTATGTTTCACTGACGACTGACGGCAGGTGAATATGGACCAGTGGATTCACTCTGTCACTGCATCCGTAACAACTTCCTCCAACTAAACTCAGACATGCCTGAAGTTATCGGCTTTGGCCCACAGAAACAGAAAGAGACAGTGGCAGCAGTCACTTCCAGCCAGGATAATAATGGACTCACACTTGAACTTTAACAGTCACATCAAATCAATAACATCAGCAGCTTTTTACCCTCTGAAAACACTGCCAAAATCATAGGTATAGCGTCTAAAAGAGACTTGGAAAGACATATCCATGCATATGTCTCTCCAAACGAGCAGAAAAACATTTTATTGATTGTGAAGTACTTTCGTTATGTACAAGTTGTGCTGTACAAATACATTTTGCTTGCTTGCAAACAGAAGTCATATTGTCAAGGGCTAACTGCTGAATATTCAGTGTAGTCCAAAAGAGTATAACCTTAAATCTCAACACTGAACAGCTCTGTCAGGTGTTTGTTACTTGATGGCGGGGACGTACCTTGAGACTAGTGTTGGAGCGCGGGTGGCTGAGGTTGTTGAATCTCCACAGTTCGGCTGCGTCTTCTGGCTGTCTGTGGGGGTCAGAGGGCACACCGTCCGTTCCGGGAAGCTGGAAGAGGCCGATGGAGATGGGGCGCTCCTTCCTGCAATTAGGCAAAAACATATACATAAGCAGTGTTGGAATTATGTCAGAAGAATACGCTGCTATTGTGTGAATCAGATTTCATTTCTTTAATGTCACAGCAGAGAGCATCAATTTGGCGCAAGGGTTTTCACTTTCAGTTGATCGGTTTCAGGATTAATCATTCATTATTGAGATGGATTATTCTGATTAAAATGATTCAGCATTCTGATGTACGGTACTCCATGGATTTCAGAGTGAATACAAATCACTATCTACAGAAATGTTAAATGTAAAGTTGATGACATGGTTTTATATATTTTAGTTCATAAATGCCCACATCCCTGGAACCAGAAGAAATGAAAATGACTCCTCTGAGGGACTAAAGCAGAGTCATTATATTTGATCTAACATTGGTTGATTTACTTAGAAAACCCCGTTCCCCAAAGAATAGGAAAATAATGCAAAAAGTCAAAAGTCAATTCAAAATGTTGTAGTGCATATTGAAGCTGGTGTATGTCTTGAACTCCGGTGACAGCTGCTGAACAGTAACTACATGGCGTTCACACTGACTGGCTGTAGGTATAGCATTCCAAACACTGTACAGTGGAGGGGAACAATAGCTTCCATAGTGACCCAGAGTTGGCAGCCGTTAGCCCAAAACAATGGACACTACCATACTGAGAGCAGAGGTCACATGCTGGACGCTGGACACAGACCGTTTTACCTCTTCATACCGGAAATTCACACCATTCAGTTTGTTCTAATTTAGGATACAATTCAGTATTATTCTTAAAACGTCTTAGATTACAGACTTGGCACAAGATGACGGAGTGACTTAAGTAGAGCTAAATCAGGACTCTTCGGTATTCTACTACAATACTTTGGATACCTCCACCAAAGCATTGTCCCCATCTTGCTCGTGGATTAAAGCGAGAGCTATAGCAGGGCTCATAAAGGTTCCTTAAATGACCCCAAATGCTGTTTCAGTAGGGCTCAGAGTGCACAGATCTCATCTCTTAACTTAAATATATATAATAAGTATAATGCTAAAATCCAAAGGGTGTACCACGGTTGACATGAAAAAAAAAAAAATTTAAAAATCACAAATTTACATAAACGGTTATACAAAGGGAAATTTATCTGACATTTATGTTCTAGGAAAAGCTCTTAGCTAAGGGTTACAAGAAATAATATTCATATTTTTATTTTTGAAAAATCTTTCGTTTCTAAAAACTTAGAACCAATTTGTCCTGTAGTGTGACAGCTAAGCCTGTAACAATAATTACTATTGAAAGCCAGAACAATATTTTTTGAGCTCAGTATTTATCGCGTGTATCTTTTCTTTGCACCAACAGGAAACTTTGTGGGGGTTTTTTAGTCATAGATTGAAATTTTCAGCAGAAGGTTGAATAATTAACACACACTAACTCATTAAATTACACTAATTAACGACTTCTGCTTCTTGCAGTTACATTTACAATTGTAATATGATTTTTTTTTTCTTTCTTTCTTTTTAATCTTTGATTATCTTTGGCATATTGTGTCACAGGTATAAAGTTTCAAGATCATCGTTTAGTGTGATATTTTCTGGAACAATATATCTCACATCAAAATTAGTTATTGTGATAGGTCTAGGACAGCTTTATTTATAGTTCAAATTTGTCAATAAAATCCTTTAAGATCGGACAGTTGTAGAAATATTAAACTAGCACATCAGACATAATAAGTTATTATATTTATAACAGGGCAAATTTGTAGTGAATGTCCTGTAACAAGAAATGTCACACAGCAGGACAAAATATGCAATGCTCATGAAAAGCCTTACTTGTTGTTAGAGAACTGATTTTTAAATATTTTTAACTATTATTCTATTTTGCTACAAAGATGTGTCACACCACAGGACAGAAAAAGGCGTGATGCTTAGAAACATTGACAGCGTTACATGGTGGCCAGTGAGATCATTTCACAAATCACAATAAGTCAATAGATATGAACTAGCCAAGAATTACCAGGACTACTAGCAACACCATTGCCTGGCTGAACAGGACGACACACGTTACCAATATTACATAAAGCGTTTAGTATGAGTGAGCCCCAGTTTTATGTCCCAGTGTTCCACTGAGCATGATTGACAGGCGGATGACTAATCAAAGAAACACATGGTCCATCCATATCAAAACAAATATGGTGGCTGAAAAACAAACAACAAATAAACGAAGACAACTAATTTAAAAAACAAAACGTACAGTATGACTACAGCGACCACGTAAATAATTTCATTAAATAGCACTTTGATTAGGTCTGTAAAATGACACCGTGGTAATGCTAAATGACACATGGATGACACCAGCCCAGGTATGATCACTTTCTCTGACCTACTTTTAGCATGCAGCATCAGTAAAGCCACTACCCAGCCCGCCACATGGCACACAACAGCATTAGATTGCCAGTACCTGCTGCTGCCGGCTCTGGGCAGAGAGGGCAGAGAGGGCAAGGAGGGCAGGGCGGGCAGGCTTCCAGTGGACACAGAGTAGTGCACGAGCAGCAGCACCGACAGAGACACCAGCACTGCCGAGTTGACCACCACAGCACTGCCCACGAATCCGAACACAAACAGCAGCATGCACCCGGGGTTCATGGCCATCGGTGACTCCAGCCTCTACATGAAGGCTGAGCAGAGCGGATCTGCGGGAGGAGTGAAGTCCAAACAGTAGGAGTCCGATCAGAAGCCCAGAGATTTGAAAGACAGCATCGAGCGCCGTTTCCTTCATGTGCAGGTGATGAGTGTGCTCTGGTGCTGTGCGGTCTAGAATGCTCCGACACTCCCCCCTCGCCCCGTCAGACCCCCTCCCATTCCCGATGTCGTTGCTGCCGCTCTCTCCCCTCTTCTTTTTTTTAAAGGAACTGGCTCACTGTCAAAGTGGCTGCATGCTTTGTAGTGTTTTTGTACTGTTGTGTTTGAAAATGATGTAGCGAAAATGTTTAGACTCTTCAAGGAGTGATGTATTTAGAGCAGCTGCACAGACAGCCTATACTTATACTATTCTATCCCATTCATTTTAACGAGCCTGCAAATAAACTGTACTTCTGTAGACAGTGCAAATGCGTGGTTGTTTTTATATGTAAGTAATAACTCTCAATATCTAACTTCACTGTTGGATTTGCATCATTTGGTGAAACCTCTTCTTGTCAAACTGTTTGTCCAAAATAATGTTCAATTTAAGAAATGTTTATTACAAGATTGTTAACATGTATGCTCAATCTGGGCACTAATAGTTAACAAAAAAGCGCTACAAGTGGTAATGTTTTGTAACGATGCTCTGGTGTACTCATTTACTGCTCGGCCGTCAGTCGCCAAAGCAGCCCCGGTTTTTAATAATGATGTTTGGAGGCTGACAGTAACTCTCCAGGCAATGCAGGTGTCCTCTTTACAAACACTAAAAGGGTCTATGCAACAGTCTATTTTCACTTTCTAATTGAACATTTGGAAAAAATTACCGCTGCCCTCTGCTGGCAAAACTGTAGTAGCATGGCTATTGCAAACAACATGATGAGAACGTTATAAAGTAATACACAACAATCATTTATACGGGTCACTAAAAGCTGAACCAAGTGCAAAGGTTTTGTTGGGTAGTGCGTTTCATTTGCCTTGTCTTATAAATATACCTCTAGTACACAACAGCGCCATCAGATACGCCATACAGATGTGACAGCAAAAAAGTTTGCTGAAACACTAGTAATAACGGATTTATGGTTAATTTACCTTGGATCTCACGTTGGTAAAGGTAACAGACTGGACTCTTCAGCTCTTTGCCTCAGATGGGAAACTACTGATCTTTTAACAGCTCAAACTAAGGTAAGCGGCTAACGTTAGCATCCAACTGACAACATTTTAATCTGCATCCCGTATCATATTTTATTCAATACATTCTGACAAAACTCAGACAATAATAACCAACGTCTGCCTCCCTGTTTGTGTGTGTGGTCTCACCGTGTCTTTGTGGGGCCGGACTCTGAAGGCTCTGGGGCAGGTGCATGCTGGTGTTTGGTCCTCTCCAAGTGCTCCATGTAACTGTGGATCATCTGAAAAAACACGCACATGCAAACAGGTTGAGGTTTCATCCTCAAAAAAAGACAGAAATGTTCAAACGAGAGTATAAAGTGATATTTCTGCACAGTTGTAAATGTTATGCTCCATTTGTGCGATACTAGAACTTCGGCCAAGACATTTCCAGGCACATTTCAGCACATTCCTGAAGCATTGTGAAAATATCGTCTGAATATTGTTATAGAGTTAGTGAAAAAAAAGCACCAAGATACTTCTGTCAATATCACCCAGCCTTACATGGGATTATATATGCTATTTTCACTATTTTCATATGTAAAAAAGCAAACAAACAAGGAAATATAATTACTAGGGATGCAAAAGGCATTCAAATTTGTTTTTTTTTATTATTTAAGCTGTCATTGTAGAACTACTTTCTAGCTTCTCGTGAGGTGTAACTTACCAATTAATCCTTTTCTTATCCATGCTAAATGTAAACACAAAAGATAATTTCCCTCATGTTTCCAAACTAATGTGGCAATTTTATCTTGCGAGATAAATAGAGGTGGGCAATATATCGAAATTAAATAATATTGTGAATATTGTTTTGAAGATGTGCAAAATTTGAATATCATGTGTATCGTTTAGCATTGAAAAAAATGCCACAAAAAGAGCTGATTAAAAATGAAAGGGGTTATTTTGTAAATGAGGCGATAATTGAACAATTGAACAGACATTTTATGTTTGTCTGATACTTAAACCTCAACTAATACGTTTAAAGATTGCTTATCAGCCAGCAAAACAAAAAAATTGTTTGTTTTTTTCTGTCCGACAGTTCATCTTTCAAATCAATTAAACATCAGTGAGTGAGGGGGCAAATCTGGTCCGGTAGCACTGATTTCTAGGACTTTGCGGCTGTGTTTTGTGCTGCGTTTTCTCGTCATGTCTCCAACACACAGCTGCCTCTGACGCGCCGTAACAGGGTGCTTTTATCAGACTCATCTCCTCCATTCAACGTTATTCAAAAAGGCAGCAGCTGTCTGAGGAAGGTTTCAGACATCTGCTCGTGATGTGCTCCTGAAATCCCCCAAATACTGTTTCATCTAACTTTAAGCATGTGGTTTGCTGTATTCAATTTAAGATGAATTGTGCCATGTATTGCTCGTGTTGTAGTTGTCTTACCTCTGTGTGTCTCTGATGAAGTGCATTGTACTCTTTCTTGAGCTCCGCCTCCCTCTCCTCAAATCTGCCGACTGCAAAAAGAAAAGAAAAGACGAAATCCCCTTAAGCTAAACTACAAAACATAGACTTCAGTTTGTTTGGTGGAAAAACTAAAAAAAAACAAAAACAAAAAGACAAATGAGTCAGTTGCAATTTTTCTTCAGATCCACAAGAGGGCCTCCGTGCATCAAGAAAACACTCAACACTTGTGATCATCAGGATGAATAATAAAAAAATAAATAAATAAAAATTGTTATTTGAAATACATTGACTATAGGCTATTTTATCTGTTTTCCCTGAGCACTTACTGCACAACAGTTATCTTACCAACAGCTGTGGGCATTTTAGGATAATATTTAAAGACATGAAAGAGGAACAGAGGAAGAGCTGAATTTAAAGAGAACTTTATAGTATTAACAGGAAGTGAAAGCTTTTATACTGTAATAATGGTAATTAGATTATAGCAGATTTCAATAACACTGAAATGTACGGAATATCATATATCATATGTCAAATAACCCAAAGTCAGGTTTAAGCCCCAATTTAGTTTTAGTTTTGACCCTGGTTTAGTCTTTTTTTTATTTCAAAACATTGACAAGTAAACCATTTTCATTTCATTGAAGTGTGGTTTGAAATAAGGGATGGGACAGTATGACATTTCCACAGTATGATAACCATGATTAAAAAAAACTACCATGGTATGACGTATACTGTGGAGTTGTGTATTGTATAATGTGTATGTGTTGCTTTTTTGTTGTGGCCCACTTCCCTGTGGAGAGATTTGTGGAAACACCGAGCAATTCAAGGCAAAACAAGGATCCCACAGTGAATAAGATATAATACGATAGGTATACATGGATTGAAAGACTTCAGACTATATCATTCTGGTTATTTACTTTATTTGTGACATGTTATACCTGCATTATGACCTTATCACCCATTTGTGAACTCAAGGCTGTTAAGAGTGTTGCTTATATACCACAGATACAGCTCTGTCAGTACTGTCAGAAACCCATCCTCATGGTGTTGATACTGTGGCATTTTACAGTTACAGGCAGTTACCGTCCCATCTGTAGGTATGATAAAATCTGAAAATACTGTTGTCGCAATATGGTAATGTGCGCTGACTGACCCAAAGGTTCATTCCCTGCTCCTCCCTGTGACAGAAAACTTCAAACCTCTAAAGTTCAATGGAAATCTCTAGGGGAACGATATTTGCAATTGTGATCAGATATGTTTTATAGCTCAGAGACCATGAACAAGACCTGATATTTAGTCCTGAAGAATAGCGGTGGGATTGAACATGAAAAAGTTCACTGGTCAATTTGAACGTCACCACCACATTACTGGCAGCTGTGTCTAACGTACAGAGATACACTGGCAAAAACCACAGAGCCTGATAAACTGCTGGGTCATTACTGGTAAAAACACTCATTACAGGTTTGCATAGTAGTAGCATAGAGTGGTTAGTGCTCCTGCTTCCCAATAAGGAGATCATGGGTTCAAATCTTGGACCAAACCAACATCACACGATCTCTCTGGGTGGAGTCTGCATGTCCTCCTCGTGTTACGGTGGGTTCTCTCCAGGTCCCACCAGTCCAAACACATGCATGTGTAGGTTTGTATGTAGGTGTGTAGGTTATTTGGCAACTCTAAATCGCCCCTAATGCCCAAAGGCACCCGCGACCCAGAACGGGAACAAGCAGTAGAAAATGAATGAATGTTTATTACAGAATAGTGGGAGAATAATGAATAATTTTGATGACTGCTAACTTTAGTATTTAGCATCATAAAATTTCCATTGGTTTGGGCTAAATGAAAAATGTAGATATTGTAACGATTAATTTGTCCCTGGTCAGAGTCAGAGGAGGACAAGCAGCGCTCTGACCCAGCTGGTGGAGCGCTCCTGCACACATCATGAGGCCTGTTGCTGCTGTTATATCTAGTATATAGTCAATAAAGCCAAGATGTGCACATAAAATATTGCATACTGATCACAATGCATACGCAAGACATTTTTGATGGTGTTTTAGGTTGGATACAGACTTTCATATTGTCAAATGACATAGTTAATGAGAAAAGGGAGACAGGCTGTAGTGCCATGTTAAACCAATAAGGGCACACACTGACTAAACCAGGACCAAATCAAGTTAGGACTTTATTACCATCATGATTGAAACCAGACTTTCTGAATATTTAAAATATACCACAAACGAAATATTCATTTTGCATTAAAGTGACTATAATAGTGATTATACTCTGTGCTGTACTATACAGTTATAGAATACACAGGCTTAGCCCTTACAGCAGTCACAAGACTGTTACAGTTGAGATTTCTGAGGAGAGTTCAGGAGCCACAGAAGCCACAGGAGCCACAGGAGCCACAGGAGCCACAGGAGCCACAGGAGCCACAGGAGCCACAGGAGCCGATGGCTCTGAGGCCCTGTGGATGCAGACGTCTGGACTGAGAGGACGTTTGCCTGCTGTATGTGAGTGAACTCACTCTGGTCTGCGTAGTTCTTGGTCTTGGTCTCCAGCTGTCGGGACTGAGACTCCAGCGTGATGACCCTGAGCTGCAGCTCCTTCTTCTCGCCCTCCTGAGAGTCCTCCATCACCATGTACCTCTGCAAGCACACACACGAGTACACAAAGTTCAAACCTTCCATCGATATCAATATACATCATTATAACTACAAGTGGAGTGTAAAATACAAGAGAATCAGAATGTTTTTTTTCATTGCCACTGTCGGTGAACAAAATTCACCAATAATGGCAAAAACTAGATACTTGCTTTGGCAGTAAGGTGCAATATATAACAATGAATAATAATAGAAAGGTAAAAAGTATACTATATGTGTAGTATGCTAAAAGAAGATAAAATAAGGGCATGCAAAATAATGTACCGGTATGTGTAGAATAAAAATTAAATACAACATATACACACGAGATCAGATAAATAGTGCAAACTTGCAGTGCAAACAGTGGAATAGTATTATTTACATTATAGTATTATTTACACAGCAGGTGTTATGAAGTGATCATATGAAGTGTCAGTACAAGTGACTCATTCTAGATTTTTGGGAAGAAAAGGTTACAGTTACACTGCTGGACATTTTTGTGCAATGTTAAGTTGAATTTTAGAGAGAGAAAAAGAGTATTTAGAAAATAATTTAAAGCAATAAAGAGTTTTTATAGTCCAGATAACAATTACAATCATCAGAAAATATGCCTATGACTTTTACATGGTGGACAGTTCAAGTCATGACTCTGATCTTTCAGCTGAGGCCCAAACTCCTTGTGTTGGCACAAAGTGATAGAGTTGAGCTCCAGTAGAATGTAGTATCTCTCCATTGTAGCAGTTATTTAACCTGCCAACGCAACAGGTGCCCAGCGAAGGCCTCCTCATAGCCACACTGCCACCTTTGTCTCACTAACATGAAGCTGTTCACACAATACTAGAGAAGCTTGTGTACTTCAATCCAGAGCTACTGCAAAAACACAAATAAAATAGGACTTCAAATGAGAAAAGAGGGATAAGTTATCAAAAAACAAAAACTGTGATATTTATCATCAGTCTAAATAAATTTGCCTAATAAGACTAATGATAATCATTAGACCAATCTTCATTTGTTGATTAGAAAGCCATTATTGAGATGTAAGTCAGCCAAACCAAAGTCATCATTTAATGTGAAAATGAATTGGAGAGTACAAGAGATCTAATTAGACTATTACAGACTACAGACAAACCATTACACAAATCATGTTCAAGCCATAGTCAAATACACAGCCATTTTCAGAAAGGTTTCCATGAAATTTCAGCTTTGAAATTGGGAGAAATAAAAAAAAATATATATAAAACGGTCAAAAAACATCATATTTTGCAGTTTTTGTTGGCAGTTCCATATCTTTTATCAAACTTTCTTTTTTTTTAACTTATTTAAACTATCAAACATGTTTTTGATCATATCATCCCAATCCAACTCATACAGTTAATAAAATTCAGATGTGAATGATCTTCATTAGCTGGAGAATGTTTGAGACCACAGAATATAAGGCGCTCGATAGGAGACCCTCAAATTCCAGAACTGTTGGCCTGGATGCCTAAACTTTTTTTATTCCCTTATTCTCTCAACTATGACTGTGAAAGCAAATATTTAGTTGTATTTGCAGGATTTAGGTTGTTATAATTCTCTCATTACCAGTGCCATTACACAATACTGTATATAGTCCATTAGTTCTCATTACTCTCTTGAAATTTGAAATTCCCAATCAGGACAGAGATACTCACATATCTTTTTTATTGATTTTTCACAAAAACAGAAAGGTAAACGCTAACACGTTTCAGCATGAAGCCTTCTTCAGAGCAAAAATTGTTACTACACTATCAGTGTATAAGAACAGATCTGAACCTAACCAAGCTGGACATACACAGCCACTATTTTTCACTTGAAATGAACAAACACCATTTTGATCAGGATAGGCAATATAACAAAAATGTCATCTTTTTTTTTTTTTCTTCTTCTCGATTACAATAGTGCTGAAACGGGAGATCGACCGATCAGTTGGTCTATATACAATAAAACTGTGTTGTTTTTTTACTTTGTTTCTAGGCATTAAAGCCCCAGTGTAGGCAATTTACATGAGTGATATTTAGTTAGAGCTAAAACCCAGGCTAAATTAATTACATGGTGCTGTGTTTTCTTCACTTTAGTGCAGCATTAACCTCAGCACTGCACAAAATGTGGCTGCAATGTTCTTTTGGTTTGCAGTGAGACAGGGCTGTGGACATTTCAAATCATTGCTATCACCATATTCAGGAAGTTTCCACGAGTGCGCTGTTATCTATGACCCTTCTTCCAGTTCTGTGATTTTGCATAGAGCTGCTGATCTCCACAAACAAGACCACACAGACTACAAAGCTGTTTTCAAGCCTCAGAGAATGTCCAGTGACTTGTTGAACATTTTACACAAATCAGTCAACTTTATATCATACATAAGAACTGGCTGGTATCAGTTAAAAAGCGGCAAACTGTTTATTGCAATATGTAAATCATATCTGATTAAAATAAAAAAAATAAAAAGGTCAAGTACAACATAAAACTTCACATAAATGCATTCTTATTTCCACACAAACATTATATCAAATTCAAGCGCAAAGGGGTAAAAGAAAAAACTTTAAAGCTTGAATAATACAATAATCAGGGACTTTTAACTTTTCCCAGCTCTCATCCAAGTCAGGTGTTTATTAATTCTCTGTGAGCCTGTAAACATGGCAGTCTTGTGATGCTGCCAGGGGTCGAGCTGGGGGCCCTCACAGGGGGGAGGGGACATCATCTGAACAGGGATGAGCATCAGCAGAGAGTCCCTGCGTCAGAGCACGGCTCCAGCACAGGGCCAAACACCACCTCAGGGGCCACAGGTGACGCTCCTACCATGAAAATTTAGCCACCATATTCAAACAATTCCATCCTTCATCAGTGCTTTTTCTACAACGCCTGAAGGTCTCGCTGTGGAACCGTTTACAATACAGATTCTCAGCAAACAAGAGGAGCTAGCAGAAAGAAGTTTTGCAATAATAATAAAAGATTAGATTTATTAAATTGCTAAATTGTGCACGATGTCCAAAAAATAACCTGACTCACATCAGATTTATATGTGTAGAGCAGAGTTCCACACACCGATCTGGAAAGGCTGTCGCTGAAAGCAGACAGGATGTTCCAAAAAATGATCCACAATGTAGGTAGAGAAAAAAGATCGTGCTTCACTGTGTCAAAGTGATGTAAAATTGTAAAAAGCTCATTGGGGATGGTTGAGTCATGAAACTAAAAGTTGCCCTGTTAAAATGTCATGTGGGCAGATTCGGGATCCGAGGCACTCAGTGAGTCAAATTAGAAGTTTAAGCGGGCAGCAAACGCAGCTCAACCAACAGCTTGTCTTCCTGTTGGAGTCTTCCTCAGGGTCTTTGTCATTCATACTGATTGGAAATCGAGAAAAGCACACATTTTTCTTCAGTGTATTCTATGTTACCGCTTGTATTTGGCTAACTTTGCCAGCAAGATGAAGGCTCGCGATTTTTGTGACAAACTCTTGAGGCTGGTCTGGTCAGACCCCTGCTGTTCCGTTACATTGTGATTGGGCCCAAACTAACATTGGTGGCTAAATGTATGTCAGAAGGGGCAACTTCCTGAGAGACTTACAGGCTGGAAATCTTCAAGAGAATGTAAAGAATGAAGCTGTCTGTGGTATTAATAAAGCAGATTTACTTCGAGCACTAGTTCCAGAGGGGCAAGTACATTATATTAAATTCAAAACTCTCAGGGAATGGATAAAATCAATAAACTATGTTGGAAATAAAAGATAATGTCACTGACCTTACTTGACCCATTACTAAAATCTGATTAAGGGGGAGACACCACTTGGTTTATGCTCAATATTCAGGCTTATGGACATTTGGTCAGTTTTGTTCATTTTGTCGGCCTACTATTTAATTTCACTTAATGACATCAAATTATGGGACTGATTCTAGTCAAAGTTTTCACTACTTCTTTAATGCAACTGCTTTAGAACACTTTACTAATACTGTTTTTATATATGTTTTTTATATATGTTTTTTGCAAATGGACATTTATGTCCATAGGGTCTACAGTGTGATACTTACAAAAGGGAAGCCTGGATAATATAAGAACGACAGGGAATTTTAAACCCTAATTCAAGTCAGAGGTTTAATTTCCACAACAGCTCAACAAATGTTCATACTTCCCTGTAAACAAATTTTGACCAAATGTTCAAAGGTCCTTCCACATTAGTCCCATCAGGACTTATTGTAACGGATGTATGGCACACTTAGAGAACACTGGTCACATGGCAGAAGTGTGTGCGTATGACAGTGCTCCGAGGAGAGGATGACTGCTCAGCTCTGCTCCTCATCGTCTCGGCCTGCGTTGCGTGGAGAATGGCGCCTTTGTCTGCGGTCGGACACGCGGAGCCAGTCAGATAACAGCGAGTCACTGTAGGCCAGTTCATTCACTCCGGCTAATACACTGCCGCTACAGGACAGTGGGCAGCGGGCAGGCGGGGGCTACTTCAGGGACAACTTTGGACCAGAGACCGTGTGTAATAACGATGAACTAGACTCAAGGTGTGATAAATGTATTATTTCTCATATTTTTCCATCTAATTCTATTTTCTGTTGACCCAATGCAAACTTAATCTACGTTATAATTTTTTTCCCTTATCATTACCCTCATGAAGTTCTCCTGTTTTTCACGACCCCCAGACACGCCCACTGGTCTGTACTCTTCACTTTGTTCTTTTTTTTCTTTAAGCTTGATATGATGACACTGCGGGGTGCACGGTGGCAGAGCGACTAGAGCTTCTGCCTCTCAATAAGGAGATCGTGGGTTCGAATCCCAGACCACCCCCACATCATGGTTTCGAATTCCGAACCTCCCTAACATCACACGATCTCTCTGGGTGGAGTCTGCATGTCCTCCCCGTGTTACCGTGGGTTCTCTCCGGGTTCTCCGGCTCCTCCCACCGTCCAAAGACATGACTGTGTAGGTTAATTGAGAACTCTAAATTGTCCCTAGTGTGTGAATGTGAGAGTGAATGGTTGTCTGTCCTTGTCTCTGTCTCTCTGTGTCAGCCCTGCGACAAGTTGGTCACTGTCCAGGGTGTACCCCGCCTAAGGCCCAAAGTCACTGGGATAGGCTCCAGTCACCCGCGACCCTTACCGGGAATAAGCGGTAGAAAATGAATGAATGAATGAATGATGACACTGCCTCCCCACCACTGCTTATGGCATTCATATACGTGCACTTTCTCTCCCCTCCTTCCTCCTGTTGTTTCGGGCAGGTGTCATCACATGCCTGCCTTATATCCACTACAGCAGCAGCAGAATCAGTGCCCTCATTTTATCTCCTGTTGGACATGTGCAGCAGATGTGACATGGAGCTCGGAGATCAGAGTTTTCAAGTTCGGACTACAAGATTTAAAGTAGAGCACCCTTCCTTCCATCTGTGAACACGACTGCGCTCTTGACTTGGTAAAAGTAAAAAATGTGACAGATGTAATGTTCACACTACTTCTTACTACTTCCTTTAGTTCTTTTATCAGCTGTGAACCTGCTTCTGCACATATAAATAGGCCGCTATGAAAATGTTGCTAAAGTCTTCACTGAGCCAATGACAATAAAGGTCAAAATTATCTCTCAAATATTGAGTTAGAATTATAATTCAATGTCCGGTGGATGGAATTTTATGTAATGATGACAAGAGATTACTTTTGAAGTCCAACCTCAAAATCCACCTTTTTAGATTTTACTGTTTAATGTTTTATAGTAATGTTGAAGTTGTTTTTTATTGTGATAAGCTATTGTGAAGTGCCCTTGGACGAAATGTGTGCCGCTTTGTTGTTTCATTATTTAGAATTCTGCACTTTTTCCCCAACTGCGACTTGACTGATGCAAACATATGATCAATATTTAGCACAGGTGCTACGCCCCTAAATATGTAATGATTACAAAAACATGAAAACTTGTCCAATGCACTTAAGGCATTTTGACAAGACAAACAGACAGCAGGGCTAGCTTTGCAGAGAAGGCAATGCAAGCGTAATGCTGTGGGCACAATATGTGACCAGATGACCCCCAAACCCCCATACAGACACACACACAAACCCACAGACACACACCAGAGAGTGATGCGATTGGTCAGCACTCAGAAGACAGAGCCAGAGCTGGAGGAAGTGCAGTAGTTGAGAACATTTCCTGCCTTGCCCCTTCCTCCTGCTGCTCGGACAGGACCCTGGACTCTGTGGCCTCACTGGACCGGCCCGGGACACGGCTCTACCCTGCTCACATAATCCTCTTCCACTCTGACTTGTTGCTCGAGTGAGCTGCTTAGTACCCCAAAGTGTGTCATGGTGCTGTGCAACTGGTTTGGCAAGAGTCTGATGTTTTGTGATATTCAGAGTGAAGGCAGCGACCTCTGCTAACAGGATTATCTCCAACAAATGAGTGGGGGAAAATAATGAATGTCCCCTTATGCCAGTGTTGTCACCATATTAAAACGTTAAACTAAATTCTGATACAAAAGAAAACACTTGGTACTCAAGATCAATTTCAATACTATATTGTCTAAAAGACTGTTCTTATTCTCATTAGACAGGAATTTAACACACAATGATCATAGTTTCTTCATATACCACATGAGAGTCTGGTGCAGTTAGGATCATATGTGGGCCCTGCAAGAATTCCAAAGTAATTCAAATAAATGTGTCTTCAGCCTCGGAGAACTACGGCCATGGTCTGGAGCGGTGTTCGGTATTGGTGTTCTCACGTAAATGCAAAGGCGCACCTGCAGCGCTATGGTTCATGTGGCAGGTAGTCTGCAAGTAAACCACTCAAAATATGGGCTGAACCCAACCTATTTTGAGAGAAAACTGTTCAGGAATGGTCACATTTTGTCCTATTTACATGATTATTGTCAGTATTTATACTTCAAATTATTGTTTTAATATGATTATCAATTTTCTGACAACTCTGCCTTATAAGAACTGAAAGTGAATGAATAATAATATTCAGAAAATCCGCCTGCTTGGGTTGTCTCATTTGAAGTGTAATGGACTGAATGATGTTCGGTCCAAACCTCTGCTGAGTCATGCTTTCCTGGAGCTTCTTGTGATGTGTTCTTCAGTGGAACTTCTCATTCTTCTAAGGACAGGAATCATGTGATCACAATGTACACTGTGGACCTATTGTTCCACCAAAGTATTGAAAATTGTATAATTATAGAAGCAACATTTTTCAACACGTATTCTCCTCATAGACCACAAGCACTGGTATGAGCCTGTGGCTGCCCATCCCACTGCTGGACTTTTAATAGTTTGTCCAGTCATAGGAAAGCCCTATGACATCAGACAAGTGGACCTGCCTTCTCTCTGTATACGGGGGCCTGGTGTCACCAGAAGAAGAGAGCAAGGTACTACATTCTTAAAAGACGAGAAACATAAAATACAGACAAAAGACAAAGACAAAAATAAAATACATAACCTATTCCAATTCATGACACCTTTCAGCATTCCCATTTAATCTGAAATAAAATATTTGGGGACCCACATAACAAAAGATCGAAACTCTAACCTCACTATAAACATTGAAAATAAACTTGTATGTTCAATGTAAATCTAAATTAGAATCTTTCTATTTCTATACTAGAGAATTTTGCTCTATACCAGGGCTATCCAACTTAAAGCCCCGGGGGCCAACTCCGGCCCTCCAACGGATATGATCCAGCCCTCAACCTCTCTTCCAAAAATAATGCGGCCCTTGGTAAAATAAAGTTGAATAGCACTGTTCTATACTATGCCAATTTACCCATGAATTAGATAAATCATTCTCACAACTATTTGGTGTCATGTGCTATAGCGCAATGCTATTTATGGCAACACGTTACAAGCTGCAAAATTGTCTAGAATCAGCTTTAAGATTTAGAGACAACAATCTATCATAACAAATATGTATTAGCCTAAGCTAACCTAATAACCGCTTAGTGATCAGTGTGGCGCCCGCTGAACTGGTCATCCAAAACACAAACTTCATTTTAATACACATAAGCACAGACATTTTTTTCATAGTCTTCAAGAAGTTCTGAGAGTGTGCTCATGGGTCAGGCCAGACGCACCAACGCACCGCGCACTGGCATCAAAGGTAAGACAACACTGCCAGCGTGAACTCAAATGTGCATCTGACTGAAACAACAAATAACCGTAATTTCCCACGAGTTAGCGTGCATTAACCGTTTATCTATCACAGGGCACTCATCTGACTCTAGACTGTAGCTCTTCCGCTCATTTTGATCGGAAGAAATACAATCCAGAAATGAAAAGCACAAACAGACTGATGTAATCCAAACATATCTGTGCTTCAATCTTTGGGACATCAGAAAATTCAGGTAGATCCAGAATAACACGCTCGCTCCTGACATCAGACTGTCCTTTACACAAGATCAAACTCCAGGTCCATCTCTGAAGACATGAAAACAGGTCTTGTTGTTCTCAAGTCAATCTGGACAAACATCCATCCAGCTCCACGAGCAGTCACAGTCCGAAAAGAGCCTCAGGGAGAGTCATCATTTGTACAAAGCAGCGTGGAGCATTTTGCCGCATAACACAGGCAGAGCTTGTGGATAATCTCTTAAGCACTATGATGCCAACTTTTATGATTTGTGAAAATAATTTGGGGAGAAATTTGGGCTGTAGACGACCAAAGAAATCCTTTAACTAAAGGCATGCCCTAACGACGGATTAGTTGACTAAAAGGAGGTGTGGCATAAGCTACTAAAACTATGAAGCATCTCCATGTATCTGACCCAAACTGCACTCAAAAGACTAGTTCTACTATTTATACAGAAAAGTACAGTGTATTTATAGTTAAACTCACGATTCTCTTCAAATTCTTCATCTAACTTACTCCATCTTCTAATTTTTGCTGTTGTATGTAAATTGTTGTAATCCAAATAAAAGAATTAGTCGACTAATACAAATTTTGGTCGACTAAAACATCATCAACCGATTTATCGATTAAGAATTAAGCCCTGGTAGGAATGCTATATTTTACTCCCACAATATATTCATTTGAGCCCACAAATTAAATTACTGTCTTACCCATGTCATCAGACGGGCTCCGTATAAAAATATCTCTCATGCTCTGTGTCCCGCCCGTCACTCACCTCTGCTGTGTACATGGGGCATTTCACGTCCTGACATGAGCACACACACACACGTACAGCTCTAGTGCGCCCGGAACAGCAGACGGGGCACCATCCATCACACAGCGTTAGCAACAGGGTTAGCAACAGGCTGCAACATGTCATCCATTATTAAAGACATCAACGCCTGGCTTTAACCTGCTGCGCCAGTCGTTCTGCATTTGACCGGAGCAGGAGTCGTACACACAAGGATTAAATGACTAAATGTGTGTGGATTTCAGAAGTTTGTCGTTTCAGAGCAAACATTATGTGCTGCCGCGCAAATCAATACAGACCAACTAGTAATGTGGTGCTTGTGTCATTATCGGAGGATTTCAGGACATAGTACTAGTACAAATATATCAAAAGTGGGATACAATATGTGATTACCGATTCAATTATTATATGAGATGCCCCTTTTTATTGTGTAGTATATTATTTTGAGTATATTGTTGCATTTTTCTTGCAAACCGATAATTGGAAATAATGATGTTAGTATTTATTTAGGTGGTTTATTTATGTAAACTAAAACTGAAGAATAAAAGTAAGGTACAAGTCCAAATCCATCCGAGTGCAAGGCAGGGGTGTGGGGAAGGTGTGTTTTGCCGTTTTCATTACAAAAAACACATCTTAAGCTTTTTTGGGTACCTAGTAGTGAACTGTAATATAAGTAGATCCTCATTTTTGTTCATTGTAAACGGCGATATTGATTTAAAACGGCTTAGTAATAAAAACAGGTCCAGTAACTTCCTGTTCAATGCAGAAGTGATAAGAGTATTTCACCATAACAGTCAGCTGATTGTCATTTACATGTTTTTATTTCTGAAAAGTGGCTACATGACCTTTTAGAATTCAACATGTGTCACTCGGAATCTTGATTTTACAAACTAAGGATGTGGGCGGGGATAGGGGGTAGGTGAAAACAAAATATTTCTGCGCTCTCAAGCCTCAATTGCAGGACAATACAGGGTTAACTCGAACATGCAGGAATCAATCAAAACACAATTTTGAGTAAACTAATGATGAGGAAACACTGTTGTAATGAGGTCTTAAAGGACATAGTAAGTTTTAGGGCTGCACAATATTGGAAACGATTGTGATATGACTATTAAGATCTGCGATAACGATATTATTGCGATATGTGAATACACTTTCTGACTAACAATTATTTTAGTAGTCAAGTAGTCAGCGATTATCTCTAGAGACTTAAAATAAACTAACATTTTTAACCAAATAAATTTTGAAATATTGTGAATGAAGGCTTCTAAAGAGAATATTTATGAATAAAGTGTACAATTGAGGAAAATCAGAAATGGTCTATTCTTTTTTTTTGCCATTTTTATTTGTTCTTAATAATGTCACTGTGTTTGTTATAAAAGTCTTTAAGTTTGTGTTTCAGAGTCTGGTTAGTGCAGAGGATGACGCCCATCATCAAAATACAACTGCAAATATTGTTTATAGTCGACTAGTCACGATTATTCTACTAATTGTATTGTGTTGTAGCCCTATTTTTGAAGCAATAAACTCTGTTATATTGAAATAAAAAGCAACAAATACAAAACCGAGGCTAATTTCCTTTGTCCTTTTTCAATGAACAAAACATTTGGTGTTACTGCGATATATTTTGTTAGTTGTCACATTGTTATTGCGTCAGCCAATACTGCGATATCGATTCTTTTGTGATATACTGTGCAGCCTAGTACTACTTCAGTGTACACAGAGGGTGACATATACTGTACAGAGCGTGTGGTGAACAGCGGCGCCAGTAACAGTCAATAGAATGAATCCATACACATCTATTAGTACACAGAGCTTCACAGGAAGAGTGAGAGTTAATCTGTAACGACCAGATAAACAAATTCCAGCCAGATTTGCATGATGCTAGTTCTTTTAAAAAAAAAATAAAGAGCGAGCAGAGGACACAAAACTCTACAGTGTAACTTCAGGATTTAATTATGATCAGTTAACTGTAGCTGCCGCAGTAGTGTGTGAAAACATGCTGAACAAAAGCCAATGTTGTCCGTTTAACAATATTACATGTACAGTACATTCATTCATGTTTGCATCCAACCAAAAGTCTGCTAATTTATAGTGTTTGGCAAAGCACAATCTGAATCACAGCAGGTCACACCAACTGGAAACTGAATTGGGTGAAAAGTGTCCTCAAACTAAGTACTTCAAGCTTAATTATACAAGTGTCCTTCTGTGTTATCCTCTGCTGTATTTGTAAGCCTGTCATGATAATTACTATACTGACTAACTGTTCCATAAATTATTGATGGCACAACATATTTCATAATTTATTCGTAGCTCAATATTTATAGTGTTAAGGGCTGCAACAGGTTACCCATCAGTGCAATTAATCGAGCAACTGATCTATTATTGAAAGAATTGGATTTGTCAACAAAGAAAGTATTCAAGTAATTGTTATCTGGTCTACACACAGATGTCAAAACATGCCAAGTGCAGAGAGATAAGATTTTATGACTCAGACAAAACTGTAAATCACATCAGAATCACAAAAGAAATGTTTTTGATGAAAAAACACAAAATGCCCTCAAGTCGCACCACTTCATCCTGGTCACATTAAGTAAGTTTGATATAAACACAAGCTTTTTGTAAACAATTAGTCCATGAATCAAAAGAATAATTGCAAGATTAATAAATTAGCAAAATAATTGTTAGTCACAGCCCTAGGGGAGCTGAAAAGGACCAAAAGAGCAAGGGTTAGGGCTAGAGTTATCAACTGTAACTAACCTGTACTATTCGGTTTTTAATTGCTGCAGCTCATGTTTTACACAAAAAAACAGGAGCATTTTTTAACTTTACTTGCACATTTAGCTTTAATGCACTTTAAAATGTGTTATCATAACAACGTACTATCCCGATACTTTACTTTGGGGTTCAGGAATAGACCCTTTAAAATGTGATGTCATTAAAATTCCAAATTGGAAGCGACTGGAGGCAAAGTTAAGCTGACTGTAAATTTCTCAATGACTATCTCACATTAGATCTAAATTCTGCTGGTTTTAAGTGTTTGTGTTGGGGAAAAAGCAACACATTGGAATTTCCAGGGTAGAAAGGGCAGTAAGTTTGCTTTTCTATAACAAATGATGGATAAAATACAGTTGTCTAGCCTTAAAATTATATTTAAGCTTCAGAACAATCTAATTTATAGATTAGTATCCAATATATATGTGGGCTCAACATTTATGAGTATTTCTACGGTAAAACCCGTAAATCTGGAGTGTTCCTTCATAAAAAATGCAAAGAGTTTTAGTCATAATTTCCTAAATCATAATGTAAAATACAATAACAAACGTGTTTGAAGCAGCTCTGATGTCACTCACATGTGTCTGACTGCTTTTCATTTTCCAAAATCATCAAAAATGTTTATATTTTGTGATGTTCTGAGGTTAAATCCCAGTTTCTCCAGTGAAATCATGTTATGTTACACTGAAACTTTGCCTCCATTCCGAATTTAGAATGTTTTAGTTTACAAACTGTTAGAGTCAATAGAATAGTTTCAAATGCATACCGAATGAATGTCACGTGTTTATAAGATCTCCTACTGTATTTTAGTTATTATACTCAGCTTTTGCATAAAAATGTTGACAAGTGTGTGCGAAGTTAGATGTACTTTCACACAGACTTCGGAAAAACGTTAAATCTGAAACTCCGCGGGGACCAAACTACGGCGTAAATTCCCGTGCCGCCGAGTTTTTCAACCCGGGACTTGGACTCACTTCCTCGGCGTGCCTCCTCAGCGCCTTCTCCCGCTCGTACTGCGTGACCAGCTGCTCGTTGTCCTCCTTGAGCAGCTCCAGCTCCACTTCCCGCTCCTGGCTCACGCCGCACGCCGTCTCCAGGTTCTCCAGCACGGCCACGACCAGCGGCATCAGCTCCTTCACCACGTCCTCGTCGTACTTCTCGATGAGCCGCTCGAACTCCCGGTAAATGGAGCTGGCCAGGCCGGACACTCGCTCGGACATGACGGCGGAGTTGCCCGAGTCATCGTGGTACAGGACTACTTCGTCCAGCTCCATGGTTTTTGTTTTTTTGCACTTATTTTGCCTCCACGGCTAACGGCAAAGTGCTAAGCCGAGAGCGAGCACCTCCAGCTGGACACGACTACTAGCAGTCCCGCCCCGGTACTTTCTTTCAGCGTGCTAAAACTTTTTAAAACATTGTTGCTCCCGTCCGGACGACTGTTCCTGGTGCGTGAAAACAGTGTCCGCTTGTTCCGGGGACTTGTGGAGCTCGCTAGCCCGGGGAGGGAGCTAGCACCGCGGGACAGAAGTCTTAACTTGGCTCCGCTGATTAGTTTTCCTGCGTCCAACAGATGAGCTCCTGCCGCTGCGTTCAGGGCGCCTCGGAACTGAGAGCACGAGAGCGGGCCAAACAGCAAAGCAACAGAAATCATGTGTATGTGGGGAGGAGATTTTTTTTCTGAGAGTGTTATACAAGTTTAAAAATAGTTTTCGTCACAGATTAGTCATATGAACAACAGCGATGTTATAAAAGCATCATTGTTTATTTAATAGTATTTAAACTTAAAAACTTAAAACTATTAATAGCTGCACCAAACTTCTATCATTCCAACATTATGAATAATGACATTACAATGTACCTTTTTGACAATGGCTAACTACATTATAAATATTTATTTATTTATTGAACTCGGGATCGTGACATCTTGCATAACACATTTTCAGTCAGCCCAGTGTTAAATCAATTGCGATTTTAAGATGCTAAATACTAAACTTAGCGTATTCTAACAATATATATTGATAAATGTATTCACCAGAAGTGACCCAGCAGTTTATTAGTTATTTTTTGTTCACTTTTTTTTTTAAACATTGTTTTGACTAATTGATAAATTTAGCGCACCAACAGCAAACATAGCGGATTTCCATGGTAACGGGTGTTTTCTATGGTTTTTTGACGTTCTATCCCGAGCTCATAGCGGGGAAAAAACAGCTTGTAGCCAGTCAACATTTATAATTCCAACTTCATAAATCCTGATATTAAAATGTGCATTTTGACCATGGCTAACCTAAATTGTATGTATTTATTTTTATAGACGCAGCGTACTTGACTGTCTGATTACGCAGAGTGCACGTAAAGACGTCCTGTGTTTTGACTGTTGGTTTTGCCCTGGACTGGTTTGACTGACTTCACGTGGTGAGGAACATTCAGGGAGGGGCCGTGGCAGAAGCGAGGACCTGTCACCCTATATTTTGGGAAGGGGGGAGAAAGAGAGCTTTTTATATCATAAAATGTAAAACTAAGTTTGTAGTGGCAGTCAGGAGAAACCAGAGATGCACAGACAGAACTGTTTGTTGTGCATGAAATATTTAAATTTGAAAGAGACTATTTGCCAGCTATTAATTTTGAGGTGACACAGTTAAAAGTAGGGCATCATGAATATATTTAATTATTTTCTTTCACCTGTTACTTGAGTAAGTTAATGAAAAGTAAATTTAAAAAGTTGATAGATTATTACAATATTATATTACATTAATAGTAAACTAAAAGTGTTCAAATAGTTTGACAAGTAGTGTTCAAAGTGTACTTTAGCCTAGGGCAGGCCTATTCAACATAACAGGTTAGTTGACACGTTTGTCTGTTGGCTCTGTTTTATTGCTGGAAGCACATATAAATGTTGGATATGTGTTCTAATGGCTGTGAATGAAAATAGTTGTAAATAGTTTTGTACATACATAGTTTTAAATGTCTTTTTCAGGCATTAGCGCTGTGGCTAAATCTGATGGGTTTACAGAAATGTTTGCTATGTACACTGTCCCTGCCAGATAAATAAATAAATGAATAGTGTCTAAACCCTCTCTCTGGTTTAACTCAACTTTAGACCTGGTTTTGACCTTGTTCAGACCAGGTTTAATTCTGTGATTCTTCTGGTTTAATCCTAGTTTAATTCTGGGGTAATTCTGGTTCAGACTTGGTTGCTGCTTGTCTAGTCTTTGTTTGGTTTTAGTCTGGTTCAGTACTAGATTGGCAAATTTTCAGATCAATCTAGAGTTTGTGTCTATATTTTTCCACAAAAAACTAAGAAAGCAGTTTCTATATTCTCATTGTTTAAACAGATCTAATGTTAAGGATATTTTGTACAACCCCAAACTGCAAACCACTGTTATCACTGCACTTACTCATATAGAACCTGTATATAAACGCCTCACTGTGCAAATCTTTAAAATTACATTTACAACATCCGATTAAATCAATGGTCAAAACTTGGAGCAATTTGATTACAATTTATTTGCATCAAGGAGTCCAACGCAGTCACATCATGTTTAGTCTGAGTTATGAATGCAAGCAGACTCAAACAACAAATGAAGATATTTCCTGAAAAAAGAAACATATGGCGAGTAAACAATACCAGGTCTGGGTACAATCTCGTGGTCGTCCCATACACGAATCAAACCGCGTGTATGACCGCCCCATTGTTTTCACTAAAGCATAGGCACTGTTCACTTTGATGTGTTATGACGAAACACCATAAACATACACAGGTACACGAAGTAAGAACACAGGACAAATGGACAAATGCTCCTTTTGAGTTTTGAAAAAAATTCAGTCAAATCTAGGGAATTGAACCATCGAACAGCAGTCACACACACAGGAACACTGACTACACAAATATTGTACACAGCGCACATTCTTTTACCATGGCATTAAGTCACCGAAAGACAAAACAATTAAATAATAAAAAAGGAAATTAAATTATTGTATTACAAAGTGCTTGGTAACAAATTGTGCTGCAACCTATCATGCTAGGTTTGTAAAGTAATGTAAACCCAGCACCGGGCTATTCCGTAAAACTATTCCCTTTCGGTTTCATCCAGTCTAATCCAACTTTGAACCAATCAACATTCATGCTCCTTAGAGGTTGGATTTTCCGAGTTCTGACTTGTAAATTCACACAGGAATACCCTTAGATCTCGGAATTCCAATTTGGAAACTATTTGTTGTTGTTTTTTTTCTCTCTACTGTCCGTATGTTGCTTGTGAACCTGCTCTTGCTCACCCTTTGAGCTTCTGCAGTTATAAATGCTCTTTTATGCTAATGGCACTAACATCTACAACAGGGTGTCCAAACGTTTTTCACCAAGGGCCGCATTTTGAACCATATACGGGGCCACAGACAACATGACAATGAAGTGAATCTTTCAAAAAGTTGCATTTGAAATAGTTTGGATGAACCACCACAGCTTTAATAAGGTTTGGAACATTTATTTTAGGGCTGTATCACATTAAAATGGGTTATGATAGCAGATTTTTAAAATTTTGCAGTCAAATGTAAACATTTTGGTTATGTTGTAAATATGGAGGTTTAGAAATGAGCTATGAATGGATCTACATTTTGGCTGATTTGAGCACTTCCCTGGTTTGTATCGTTACTGTACATAAACTGCAACGCTCTGCTCAATGGTTTTCTGACTTGTGAACTGGAACACAGAAACAGAGAAAACATCGCTCCGTGGTCCAAGTTCCAACCTCTGAGCCGAGGACCACTGGAACACAGCGTAATATCTTGTATGCTTTAGTATTATTTTAGGAGAAAAACTAATGTTTTCCGTAGTGCTTGTGAATAGTGTGAGTGAGAATCTTTTATGTAGTTTACTGTCATTTTAACATTATATATAACCAATTTATATAAGATATAAGAAGGGTTAGATTAAAAAAAAGATTTAAGATTAAAACAAATTAAAATCACAGAAAAAGAATTTAACTTTTCATGCATTGTATTAGAAAGTTCCCATAAAGAAACTACTATAGTCTTTGCCTGACCAGCCAAGACCACACGCTTTGACAATTCTTTACAAAGATGTTTTGGTCTGAAATCAAATCAAGTCCCCCACGATTTCAACTGACCATGATTAACCAATCAGAGATGGTCAGTTCATGTCTACACAAACATGGCGGCTCACAAGGGAAAAAAAGTAAACAGAAATAACACTAGAGGACTGAGAAATGGTGTATTCAAATCATTAGTGTCTTTGTAACTATGCTAGTAATAACTGGTAGCATGTTTTGAATTGTGCAACTGTCAAATGTTCCAATTTCAGACTATAGCTATGCCCTACAGTAATTTTTTCGGGTTAGCTTTATGGAATAGCCGTCTGGAAAATCTCAATCCCTGTTTACAATCAAAAAACAATAACTGTCCAAAATGAATCTTGAAATGACACGCAAAGGCAGCAGATTAATGTCCTATGTACTCTGTATTGACTTTTTGTCCATTAACCAAGTCATAATGTCATTTCCTCATCAAAACATACCTGGACTTGTGTTTTCTTTCATTCACACATGTTTGAAAGCAGTTTTAAAAGTCTGAGTAATGGAGAACACGGGAGCTTTCAGATGGGGTTGTGCTGGTTGTACGCTGAAGCGGCGGAAGGACACAGGGAAAAGGGCCGCTCCGTGGTGAGGCCCTGGAGCGCCCGCAGCACCACGTCGGGCATGTGGTCGGTGAGCATCCGTGGGCTGATCAGGACGCTGCGGAAGGCCATCTCATTGGACCAGTCGGCACGGTAACGAACCCGGGCGAAACACGACCTGGGGAGCAAACAGATTTAGGTACAATAAATATGTGGCTTTCACTTGGTAGAATGTGATTAGCCACTTTTTGAGACAATAGTGAATAAAAAAGTGTTGTTTTTTTGTGTGTTTTCAAGAGAAGTGTTGGGTCGTTTGTCACAGCAGAATGCTTCAAAAGGGGCCGGGTTAAAAGCAGTGTTTAAACAATGACTATCATGTGTTTCTACCAGAAGACACTCCATGTGACTTCTTGTGTTTGAGGCTATCCACAGCTATCATCAGCCTGAGTCTACATCTGGAATCCATTTTTGATACTTGTTGATATCAGTAGTTCTAAAAATGTATGCTTAATATTGAGTAGACACTACTTTCAACTACTAAACTAAATGTCAGTTGACAAATGGGTGCATGATGTGCACGTACATCCTGTATGCACAGGGCTCTTCATTTATAATGTAATCTTGGACAAAAATGAGCAATGAAGGCAAATTAGTGTTGTCACAATAACATTACAAACTCTATTTTGATATGATGGAATAAAATCAATTCCTATTTTGATACCGCAAAGATAAGACAAAATAATAGTTATTATTTCTTTATTCTGCAGACTCCTAGTCAGTCCTTAAATCAGGACACAGACGCATGAGGAGGCATCTTTCTAGATAAAATATAAATAAATAAATGATTTATGTTCTATCTTAATTCTAATTCTACCCCAAATGTTTATTGATGCCATTTTATAGTCTGGCATCAATAAAATCAGGGGTATCCAAACGTTTTTGTCATGCCTCAGATTGGAACATGTATGAAGCAGAGGGCCACAGAGATCTCAGAATTATATACTGAATTATATACTGATTACTGAGAAAATTATTGTAGAGGAATTTTTATTTTGCAATTAAAGAACATTTTTAGGGGAAGCTGGGAAAATAAAAATTGGTCTGAGGGCCGCATTTGGCCTACGGGCCACAGTTTGGACAATCCTGGTCTAGTACTTAATTATATAACAATAAAAATAATTTTAGTCCTTTATCACTATCACAGCTAGGGCTGCTGAGCCCTGGCTCGTGGGCCCCTGGTGAAGGTTTGGGGCCTCATCTCTCCTCTGGGCCCTGTGTCTGTGTCCTGTGGCTATGGGCAACTCTCTGCTCTTGGTGCAGACGGCTCCTCTGATGGTGTTTCCTGAACTGGTCCAGCTGTACTCAGAGTCATGTATTTTACTGTGTGTGCATGTGTGCGCATGGGGGTGCATGTGACCGTGTCTGTGGGTGTGTTATTCGATTGTGTGGGTGGTTGGGTAGGATGTGCACATCTGAAATAGTTTTCAACTAAATTTTACTTTGTGTTACATTTTATGCATGAAAAACATTTTGTAACTAAAGTTAGACTGATGTGTATGTCTAACCTGCGCGTGGGTCCGTCTTCAGTAATGTGCAGCACGCGGCCGGGCAGGAAGAGAGGTAAGTGAGTGGTGGTGTGGGCGGGAGAGTCGTCAGACGCCAGGCTCTGATAGGACGAAGAATGGCGGATGATGAGAGACTCCTCCCCCAGCAGCGGTTGGCTTAGCTCCTCCTCTCGCCTGTTGTCCATCTCTGTGGGAAAGTCGTCCGGGTCGCCCCCGAAAAGCTCGTACCAACAGCCCTGCAGCAGGATACGGTACTGGAACACAAGGGTTAGAGGGTCACATGGAGGTGGCAGGGCAGGGCTGTTAATGTTACTGTCAAGAGTCAAAGCAAGGTGAAGAATTCTATGAAACATAATTTGCAATTTAATCCAAATTAAACAAAAAGTAGAAAAAATTGCACAAAGGTGAAATCAAATCACCATCAAATGTCTACTATATACAGTAACTTTTCTGTTGATGTCTGCCACCATCTCGTCTCCACGGAGATTTTATTGCTTTGCCTGGAATGTTCCACCGTGAATATCATTTACATGGCCAGTACAGTAAAATCAGATAACAAGAATAATCAGATAACTCGATAATTAGATTTGATTTTTAGTGTATTTACAAGAACAAGAGAGATCTCATAATCAAAAGCCTATTGGCATGTGACATTCAAGAAATTTTTTGAGTAACTGTTGTATTTGAACGACAAAAGTACAAGGAATTTTTTAAATAATCATTTCAATCATTTTCACTTTTTGCAGCATTTTCTATGTCAAAACCTGCACAACTGTGAATAATCAGAACAAAAGCAGATTACTCACATTAAATGGAATTGTTTACATGACATTTCAATGATCTGATAACTCTAGAAATCAGATGATCAGATTTTTGGTGTATATGTAATCACAGCCACAAGCAGGTGACACCAGCAGTTTAATGCCATAATGTGGAACATTCCATGCAGAACAATAACAAACAGGTGGCAGACCCTCCACCAGAAATATTCTAGACCAAAAACTAAATATATACTATGATAATAAAATACTAATAATACCACATGTTTTGGTACATTAATAATACTAATAATAATAATAATGGTTTGGAAAGATTTGATCACAAAAAATTAATAAAACAGTGACACAACTTGCTAACATGGCAAACAAGGAAGAACAGGTGTAGATTTCTCAGATTGTCTCACATAAGCTTCTGGGTTGCCGTAGGACAAAATGCCATTAAAGCGTTAGCAAAGCACAACACAGTGTAGCCTAGCGATGGACCAGAAGACAGTGGCTGCAGTAAACGAAGGACTACAATGGGGGACATCCATGTTTTTGTTCTTCCTGGTATGGGGGCTTTTATTGCAGTAACAAGACAAGCTTTGTTTTGAAATGCCACAGCGGGGACAAACATTTCAGAGGCCTGCATTTCAATAAGAATTGTTAGCCACACCTACTATGCTAGTACATCTTAAAGGAATAATTAACATTCAAATGTAGTAAGTGCTTGTTCCTAAAGAAATTGATGAATAATTTCCTTATTTATATTTTTAATCTTCCTTGTTGTTCCAAATTAAATTCTCATGTACACTTTTAATTTTAAGGACCCTTATTGTGCATTGACTGTATTCTTAATGACCTTTAAACATGCGCTTGAGAACTTTCGCTTTGGCATTTCATGTTTTAGAATTAAAAAATGTGCTTTCTGTGGAAGCGGGTCTGGTAAATAGGATTCATCAGACTAGCATGAATGAAGCCAAATGCAATCCAGGTATGTTTTTGATGTTACATTATGGTTAAAATGTTTCAGGCAACTAAATGGGCACAGTAGTCACATATTATCAATTATTACTATTGTATTTTAGTTTTAACAAAATGTCCAATTTACTCCAAAAAGATGCTAAATTTACAACTAATAACACTTTTTATTCAGATAAAAGTACATTTAATATTATTTTAAAACCTGAAACCATTCTAAGTACCCCCTGGTAATTGCTCACGTACCCCAGGTTGGGAAACACTGCTTTAGAAACCTTCATTATTTACATAGAATTGAAAATGTGTTGCTGATAATACCAACAAAAATGTGAATACAGTACACTCATTGGTGAGTCGCAGGCACTAGACTGTTACTTACCTTTGGTTTGTTGCAGTTTGACACTATTTTCAGAATTCTCCTCTTCAAATCCTCCATGTTTGGAAGACTTAGTCTGCAGGGAAAGTGTATTTAAATAAACAACAGAAGGAAAGAGAGGGCATGTGTGTGTTGTGCCTATAATAACAGGGCAGTTCCACAAATAGATTCGGCAACACATTCAAGCCTGTAATAGACCAGTCACTACATTCACATACAGTTTTCTTAGTTGTGCATGTGGAAAGTACAAGTTACAATGATAAAGTAGTTTAGTCTTACCTAGGGACAAGATCTTTCCCCAAAACAACAGATATTACAAAGTCCTTGGTGTAATCAGCCAAGGCCTTGCTGCAGAAAGACATGACAAAAACCATGACAAAAAAGTTAAAACGCAGAAGGAATGTTAGCAAAACTTTCTAATAACTACACTTTTAATAGGCTTAAAGTGAAATTCACATACTTAATTCATAATAAACAAATCGTTTATTAACAATGATTCTGACTTACTTACTAACTACTTAATTAACACTCCAACTCCATAATTAAGTTGTTACAAAGCCAGAAAAAAAAATCATAATGAATTAAGTCTTTGTTAATACTTTATAAAGGTAAATACAGGTGTAGATATAATAGTGGTACCACAATGTCATATGTATAACAAGGGAAGGACTAATTATCTGTTTAACTTACCATTTATCTATTTACAGTATAACTTAAAGTCAATGTTGTGTCCAAGTGCTAGAATTAGAACGTCATAATCTCAGATGGAGGGCAAAGGTTCATTTTACAGTATTGTTCAAAGAGGCACTATTTTTGAAAAGTAAAGCTAGAAAAGTCAAAATTGTAAAGAACTTGATCATTATTTGTTAGGATATAGGTTAATAAGCACCATAGATTTATGATGAGGCTTGATTTGCAAATCTGGTGATGACTTCAAAACTGCACAGTAGACCTCAACTACAACTACAACCTTTAACCACAAACCTTGAAACGGAATGTTTCTCTGAGGCTCAAAGAAAGCAAATGAGTCAGCCTCATAAACAAGATGAATGACACAAGCGTGAAGGAAGCTAAATACTACTGAAGCTATAGACGGTTTTTATGGTTAAAAACTCTTAGGTAAGATTTGCATAATATGTGTAACCCGTTAAAAACAAAACATCTGCTTAATATTTAGCATCCAATTAGACAATAGAACCTTTACCTCACTAGTCCCCCCGGTGGCGAAAAGGCATAGCACTTCAATGTGGGGAAGGAGCTCTTCAGCATAACAGCCAACAGGGCAGCAGTGCCCGCACCCAGGCTGTGACCCGTGATGACCAGTTTGTACTCCTGTATGGCACAATAAATAAGTCCATCACAATACTAATCCAATCACTATACTATAGGGGACGTGTTCAAATAGTCCTCACAGGGGCAATGGAGAAGGCCTGGTTGAGGATGCCATCGTTGACCAGCTTCTTGTAGATATAACCGGCCGCCTGGCAAATCCCCTGTGCGATCAAATACATGGTTATACAATAGAGAAGTGGACAGAATGCTGAGAGCTGACAAGGCAGGCACCATAACACGGATGATACATTTATGATGAGACACTTGGTCTGTTTACCTTATGAGCATAACAGGCTCCGTTGACTCCCTCTAGTGGCAGATTTTCACATTCAGCTGACAGGTCAGTTAGGACGTCCTGGAGAAGTTGAAGTGTAGAGACTTGGATTAGTGAAGAAGAATTTCTATTGTACACTGAGACTTTTTAACTACATCATAACCAAATAAAGGTTGAAATAGGGTGACTGAAGGCTTCTAGACAGAGGATATTTACATGCATGCGTACTATTGTTGCTAAGTCCAGTTAACAGTATCAATGGTTAATGGTCGATGGTTACTATGGTTATTTTTTGCAATCGACTAGTCACGATTAGTCGATTCATCATTGCAGCCCTAGTGTCAATACTAACTTAATATCAATAGCAAGGCTCATACAACCATATATTAGCCAACTTTGATGTTAGTGCTGAAATAGACCCTTCCAGTGATTGTAAACAAAATACTACGTTCCATTAGCCCGATACCATTCCATGAGTTATCTCTAATGCATTTTCAATAAGAGAGTTGGCGTTATCCTTCAAACATTAAAAGCTATGGAAAAACAGAGTAGTTTTGACGACTGTTTGTGAAGATTGTTACCGTGAGCGATTTGTGTTGAAATTAGCAAAGCGGCACATGCAAACAACCTCATAATAAACATTTCTTGAATGTTATTTTGGCCAATAAAGCACTAAAAACTCAGCTTTGTTTCACCAAGAGCCAAAAATCCTACACTAACAACATAACTTTAGAAACTTGAAATTAGATGTTGATACGTGTTGGTAAATGTGGTGAACATATAAAACAACAATCATGTGTCTACAAACGCCAATTTTTATTTATTTATTTATTTTTTGCCTCATTAAAATGAATGGGATACAATGTTTACATAAGTACCAAGCAGTGTGTGCAGCTGTTTTAAACACATCACTCCTGGATTGCTATATTGTCATCAGTAGAGGCTGATATTACTGAGGCAGGGTACTTTTTACCGTTCATTGCCTTAAATGTATACATTTATATTGGTATTGTTAATTTCACTGCTGCACAGAGAACTCTTGGATTAGGTGTATGTTGCTCTCTTTGGCAAGTCAGGTTTGTAGGCTAACTTACTTTCAATTATTAAAAGGACGATCTGAGTAAACTGGCCTATATAAAATTACCGTGCCTTTCCATTCTAAGACCCTGTGTTAATAGGGGAACAACTTTCTCCTACGTCTCAGGTTTTTAGATTTAGTCTCACTTCTCCTTTTGAGAGTTTGTGACGTGTGGGTTCACTGGGGCATGTCTCTGTCACCAGCTGTGCCTAGACTTCTCTTCCTCTCTTCAAACACTCCATCTAACAAGTTGAACATTAATATAGAACAGATGTAAGTAGAAAGCACGCACCTTGAGAGACAGTGTCCCTCTGACGGCCACCAGCACAGCCTCCCTCTTGTGATCCAGCGCCACAAAGAAGGGGATCTCGTAAATCTGTGGAGAGCAACATTGGCGTTATCCAATCTAGAACGTAAAATGTCTTAAGATGATTGTGAAAGTGGTACCTGGTTGTGGAAGCTGACGTGGATGAAGTCTCTGTATTGTAAACCGGTGCTGTGCAGGATGGAGGAGAAGTGACAGCCCAGGTGGTCTCCTCCCACGATCTCGTACTCGGCTGTGGAACTTCTGCAACTGGAACATATCATTCATGCAAGTAATGTAATATGACGTGAGTAAAGACAGTTTAAGCGCTCAAATCATCACAATGAGTCCAGACTTTAAAAACAGGCACTTGCAGGTTTCAGGTACTTTGTTTTTACTCTAATAAGACAATTTATGATTTATCTGCTCATTTACTTCTTACGCATTAATTGTCTTATTAGAAGAAAAACACAAGTTGATAACAAAAAGAAGACTACATTAAGATAAGTTGCTTATATAGTCCTAACTGGAATACTTGAATATGCATATATGGGGCAGCAGCTGTAAAGGGGCACTATGTAACATTTGTGGTGGTTTAAAGCCATACAGTGGACCATTCAAGGTAAAACAATGAAATATCAATAAAGAAAAGCAAGTGGTGGACGCTCCATCAGAAAAGTTACACAGTGCACCTTTAATCTAATCTCAATCAAACCAAAACCGCAATTTGATTGGTTGCAATTAGCAAATTACATAGGCAGCAGATATTCATGCTATGACATTTCCTCTGCAAACATCAAAATATTCTGTCTCAATTAGGGATGTCAAGATTATTCAGTTACTCATGATTATTCAGGACACAATATAACTGTAGAACAAAGAAATAATGATTGCGATAATTTTACAATGTAAAGCACAGAAAAAGTCATAGCAGACCAGTCATCATTCTTTGTAATCTCTACATCAGTGGTTGCCAGTGTTATTTATATTTTTCAGTTTAAATTTAAAAAATGGTCTATATCAACTCTTCTATATATGTAGATGTAACTGGACTGAATTTCATAATATTTACATCTTGTCATTTTAATTGTATAATTCTAAATGCTGATTTCTGGTTTGAGCCCAGTTTAGTCCTGATGTAGGCTGGATTTGGTCAGATTCTAGTTCAGGTTTAGTCAGATTTTAGAGGTGTTCTGTGTGTATCAACATTTCCTAAAGTACCTTGAACCTTACCAGTCTTTAGTGAGTTTACACGGCCCGGTCAGAGGGTTGGAGTAGATGAACATGGGCCATCCATACGCCGCCGCCGCAAACTGCATACAGTGAGCCGCCTTCTCCAGCTCCGTCTCCAAGTCCTCCCCCTCGAAGGACAAGAACAACAACTGTTAAAATAATGGAATCCCGGTCAAGCGTCGACCGTAGGAGCAGAAGTACTGACGAGGGGTGAGGAGGGGCTGTGGGTTGCTATGACGTCCGGGTCTCTGCTCTGCTCCTTCTTGTCCTGCTCCTGGTGCAGCAGAGCCAAACCGGCCGCAATGTCACTGGGAACAAGGTCTGTGTCCTGTCACAAGAAAACCGCACAAATGAACACACAAACAGCACAATAACACACAGGTTTGAAACAGAAACATCCTATTATTAAAGTGCATGTGACAGGTTAAACTACACATTTGACTAAAACGCAGTAAACATGATTTAAATTTAAGATTTTACTAGAAATGTTGTCTAATTTTCCCCAGTTTGACAATTTTGGTGAAGTTTATAATGTTACTTCCTGCTGATTTGAACTTTATTTTTCGTATTTTCTTCACAAACTGCAAATTATTTATTCCATCTATTCCACTAAATAAAACATGAGAACTAACATGTGCACTTTTTTTAATAGTAATCAGTCAATTTTGTTTTCCTCCCCAGAAAGTGTACTGTAAAAGGAGAACTTGGTGGAAAAAAGCGCTGCCTTCATCTAGTTATTAAACATTTTATCTTTGCAGACTTGTAAGAAAGAGCCATGTGAGTCACTACATGATGCTTTGTGTCTGAAAAAGCTGTTCTAAAGCTGTGCTAGGGGCCCAAAAACCCCACGCATATGAAAACTAGTGATGAGCCAAAGGATTTGTGAGAGCGAGGAATGAGTTAGAAAGGTTTAAATGCTTACTTCCTTATTTCACTGCTTTAGGCTTTAAGTTCCTTGACATACTGCCTTTGAGTGCCAGTATTTGTGTTCTCTCCTTTTATGCACATGTTTTTACTATTCATGGATAACAGAAATGTGTAATATCAATGTTGAGAATTCAAAGGGCATGAGCAACATTGTGGCTGTGGATAGTTTTCCTCAAACAAAATGAAACATTGATAAATAATTGTGTTTAAACAGGTCCTCGTGTTTGTCTAATTATTACTTAGCTTGTTGCGATGGTCTCTGTGGTGAATATTTATCATAGTTTTGCATCAGTCAAGCTGCAGTTTGTGAAGCAAAAAAATGAGAATTAAAAGTTTAAAATGACAGGAAGTAGGAAGTTCTAAAACAGAATCCGTATGTGATCAGTAAGCAGTGTTTCATCCAACATGCAGGGACATTTTACACACAACATCAACATTTTTCTGACAGTTATCAACCACGGGTCTCAAACTCAGGGCCCAAATTATTTTGATGTGAAAGTTTAATGAGTTTAATAAGTTTTAAGTATAAAATAAGTCCGCAAGTTCATATGAATGGCTTTGTTGTGTGTAGAAGGTCCCTTTAATGGGCAATGAGCTGAACGAAGCTACTAATCACAGTGGAGTATATGGCTGTTTCACAACAACTATGCTATTTATACACTTCTGAATGTTCAAGGGGACCATGTGGCTCTTTGGGAGCACCTATCCGTATGAAAAGCTCTTCTCTACCTTGAATTTACTGATGATCATCTTCAAGCTAGAGTTGGGTGATACAGTGATAAAAATTTAATCGTGAGCCCATCCTTGTGACAATCAGCTATTTTTATGACATCGTCGTATCGTGATTCACTGTTTGTCTCTGTAATGCAGCTGTCTGTTCAAACACACTTTTTCTCCTGTTGTTTAGCCTCTGTAGCCTCTGAGCAGATGACTTTATTTACCTCTTACACCTCTTAAGTGCAATAATTCAACTCAATGCACCAAAATGCAACTAAAAGCGACAAAAATGCATCTAAAAACTACAAAGACGTGACTAAAAGTGGCAAAGACTCACTTAATTAAAACAAACACAACTGAATGTGACAAAAATCTGGCTAAAAGTGACAAAATTATGCTTAAAATGTGAATCTGAATAGAAAATCTAATCACAATCACAAAACTGGTCAGAAAAATCACAATAACACAATTTTTTTTCCAAAATCGTGCAGCTCTATTAAAGGAAATAGAAAAAACAAAGTGAACACAAATCATGATAAAACCGAAATCATCATCTGGCCCCAAGAAAATCGTGATTATAATTTTTTGCCATATGGACCAGCCCTACTTCAAGCCATGCTGAGGGTCTCAACTGTTTCCTCCATCAAGCCAAATGTGGCTCAGCTATGTGAGAGGTAGCACTGAGAAGCCAACTGTTATGTTCTTCAGTATTCCATTCATGTTCAGGCTGGATTTTTTTTTTAAGCAAAGCTTTTTGTGGAACGCGTCAGCCTCACCGTGACTCCAGTGGCCTCCAGTGGCCCCCAGGTACTTTAAGTTTGAGACCCATGGTTTAAACAATCCTATAACAAAAGGTATTATTATTTGTCAAATCATAACTATTGTGTATTTATATAACTTTTTGGACCTTGTTTACAATATGGCTGCAAGATAACAGTTGTGGAATTACGTCTACTTATGTCACATCTGTTGCTCATGTTCAACCAGGAAGTAGAAACACAAATATCACCAAAACAGTCAAACTGAAAAAATAGGCAAAAAAAAAAAAATAATCTAAAACCTTAGCTATACTTCAGTGAATTGTGTAGTCTATCCTGTCATATGCACTTTAATTAGTGTTGAAATAATCCCAATTATATCTGATACAATTGTCTTCTCAAAGCTTTTTTTTTTCAAATGATTTGTATTTTTTGTGTGTGTGTTCTACATGTAAAAAGAGTATTTTTCAAAAATGAATGCAAATCAAATACTTTCTTCTAGTGAATCAAATCAAATGTCTCATTTTGCATACTTAGCAATGTTGTCTCCTAAGACATATTCAGCTGCATTAGAAGCGCGCGCCAAAACTCCATCGTCCCACATGTGTGCTAGTTCCTTACGGAGAAGAAGCCGCTGACGAGCTGTGCGATGCTGGAGAAGGCGGCTCTGTGGCTGTCGTCCTGGGGCAGGCAGCAGCACAGCAGTTTGAGGCGGCTCTCCCACACCTTCACGGCCAGCGAGCGCGCCGTGGACAGGAACTGGCTGCCCTCGCTGCTCTCCATGTCGCGCACTCCCAGCGGCTCCATGGAGGGCGCCCCGCGACGGGTGCTGCCCAGCGGGTCGAACACGAACACCACGCCCACGCCGGTGAACAGCAGGATGATCCAACTGAGAGAGGGGGGAGCGAGGTGGAAGAGGGAGGCGGTTAGTCTGTGCAACTGGAAATGTATTATGGTAACTATCTGTGGTGGAAACGAGGCTGGAAATACAAAGCTGTAAAACTATTTTGCACATATTCTGCATTATTTGTATTGTTAAAGCTGGGGTACCTGATTTTCATACTGCAGAACTGGAAGTAGGTTTTTGAATCTATCGAATATGTTCCTAGCTCTCACAAACCTGTTAAAATTCACATGCATTAATTTTCGGTCCTGTGCAATGCTTTAATCCAGGTTTTTCAGACAGCAAAGTAGAACTGGGGAGGACCACCCAAGCACAAACAATCACAGCGCTTCTTTTAGCGACCAAATAATACTAATAATAATTCAAATCCCAAACCAAACCAACTCCTCTAATTTTACAGTGGCTTTTCATTAAACATAAAAAACAAATTGTTACTCTGAGTAGGGAGGTCAAGATTATTCTATTTATTTATCGGGATTATTCACATCAAAATATAATCGTAAGAAGCAACAATAAGTAATTTCAGTTCAATCTATATTGCACAAAAGTCAGACTACATGTAAAGCAGTTTTTATCTGGCTGTTTATGTGGCTATGTCATTTCTTATTCATTTAGAAAGTTTGACTTCATAAAGCTAGACTTGAGAAATAAATCAAACTAAGGATTTCACCACTGGTTGGGCAAAGTGCCAAAAACTGTGAGTTTATCGTAAAACTGTGATGTTTCTTCTCACAATAATCGTAACACTGATATTTGATATTGTGACATCCTGACTAATGATAATAATAATTTGTATAATTCTTCCTTCACAGGTTGACATTCAACAGCACTTTTTAAAAAATTACTTTTACAACAATGACCAATATGTTTATCATGATGAAGTCACTTTATTTAAAAAGGTCAAAACCCGACCACGAAGGGACTCGAACCCTCAATCTTCTGATCCGAAGTCAGACGCCTTATCCATTAGGCCACGCGGCCATGACTAATCCCATTACAATGGACAAAACGCCTCACAGTGGCAGGGGACACTCAAGCTAACACAATATTTTTTATATATAAGAGGCCCATCACATAAACCTTTATGAAACAAACTAAATTCTACGTGTTATTTGTCTTTTTTTCATGTATAAGACTAAACAGAACCATGAACCAAAATCTCACATAAAAAGTTTACCATTATGTCATTCATTTAAATGTCTTTCACAACTCACCTGGCAACAACAGCGGCGATGACGGCACCCACAGTGGCTGGGTCGCACCCTTTACTGTCATCAGACACCCACACTGCACCCAGACAGGCCCAGCCCAGCTCGGGCAGGTACAGCAGAGCTCGCAGGTACACTAGAGCAGTGATGGAGCGCCGCGGACCAGGGTTTGTAATCGTGCCTAAGAGGCAACGTTATATTAGACAAAGAATTGGTAATAAATAAGTTATAAAAGTTTGTAAGGATGAAACAACACAAGACATTATGTAATAATGCAACATCTGTTTTAGAAAATACTGAACAGAGAGCTATGAGAAATACAGTTTATGGTTTTGTAGCGAAAGGCAACATGGGGAAGAAATAAGTTGTGCATACTGAGTTTAATCCTTTGCCTTATGATAATTTTTAAATTCGAGGCTAATCTGGAATCTTGTAATATTTAACCAATATTTATTCTGCCTTTTCTATCAAATCAGGAATGTAAGGCTGTCATAATTATTACTTAATCGATTTATCATTCAATAAATAATAGCTGGAACAGTATTTTTTTGTCTTCAATATTTATTGTGTATAATTTTTCTTTGCTTTTCTGTGTCTATTTTGTCATTTTCTTGAAGTACGTTAAACTTTGAGCTGTTTGAGTTGAATAAGTAACTACTCAAACTAAACTAAAAAGTGGATACAAACCAAGTATTGTTTCATTCTGCTTTGTTTTTTCCAGCTCAGGCTTTTAAACAATATTTTACATTTAGAAAAGGTGTCCGTCTATCGATCCTACTAGTTATTGTGACAGTGGCGTTTATTGTTTACCGTGACATTTTTCTGTTGGAATATATAGTTTTATTGTCACAATAGGCCTACACGAGCATGCGCAAATTCCAATGTCTAGTCAATATGCTTTTCTTCACAATGCTGTAAAATGTAAAACGTGGATATTGTTTCATCCCTACAATTACTATAGATGTTTGTATAGTTTTACCTTGTGCACTGACGTAAACAATAGCCCCTAGTGAGCAAATGATGCATCCTAAGATGACCAACAATCCAACGAGGTAACTGTGAAGAACTCCTCCTCCTCCGCAGTCAAAACGCCCTTTGTGATAAGAGTACAGAATCAGCGTGCCAATCCACCTAAACAACAAACAAAGCACATGTTGAGAAGACAATTAAAGTCAAGTGTATCAGTGACAGAATACTGATTAAAGTGCATATGACAGGTTCTTATGTTTTTCTAATTATTACTTAGTTTGGTAGGATAGTTTACATCAGTCAAGTTGCAGTTTGTGAGGAAAAATTTTAAAATAAGTTGAAATTCACAGGAAGTAGTTCTAAAACAGAATCCTTCCATCTATCAATAAGCGACATTCCATCCAAAATGCAAAGACAATTTACACACAACGGACACAATTTTATGACAGGTTAAAGTTTATATGACAGGTTCTCATGTTTTTCTAATTCTGACTTGTGGGAGGGCACCTATAGTAAATATTTCTCATAGGTTTACATCCGTGAAGTTGCAGTTTGTGAAGGGATTTTAAAAATAAATGTTTAAAATGACAGGAAGTAGTTCTGAGTTCTAAAATGGAATCTCTCTACCTATGTCAACAAAAAACAACATAGAGTTGAAAACAGTCAATTGATACATTTTTCTGACAGTTTAAATAGTCATTCAACAAAATAAATTAAAATGATCAGGTATTTTTATTTGTCAGATCATAACTATTGTGTAATTTACATGAATTTTAGCCCTTGATTTCAAAATGGTTGCTATGTAACAGCTGTAGAATTATCTCTATCTTATTACTATTTCTATCTATTTACTGTCCATGTCCAACCAGGAAGTAATATGATAAACTTTCACAAAACTGTCAAACTGCTGGACGACGTTTCAGTGAAATACGTAAAGCCGAGTTCTAAAATGGAATCTCTTTATCTACAGAATGTCATCAATGGGAAACATTCCAATAGTAATTAACACACAATTGACACGTCTTTCTGACAGTTTAAACAATAAATTAACAAAATAAAAGGTGTAATCAGGTGCTATTAACTGTCAAATAATAACTATCGTGTAATTAATTATGGTCGTTGTTTACAATATGGTTGTAGGTAACAATTACAAAATCACCTCTTCCTACGTTACATCTATTGCTCGCGTCCAACCAGGAAGTACAATTATATCAAAATTATCACCAAAATGGTCAAAGTCAGGGGGAAAAATGCCTTTTTGGTAGTAAATATCATCATGTTCTCTGTGTTTTAGTGAAATGTGTACTTCAGCCTAAAATGCATTTTAGCACTTAAGTCCGTTTACATACCAGAGCACTCGGACCAGCATTTCGAAAGATCCGGGGAAAACCAGGTCGTCACTGGCGATGCCCCAGCGCCGACCGAAAGCCACCATCCCCGGCATCGTGACAAAGTGACAGCTTGGTTCACTGACAGACAGACAGCAAATCCGCTTTTCACCGCCGCCGCAGCAGTTTTTACGGGTAAACAATTGACACTAAAGCATGATTTCACATCCAAATGGTCACAACGCCTGGTCCAAAGCAAACGTCCCCCATGCCCGCTGTAAACACGTAAATATATGATCAACGATCGCTCACCTGTGTGGTTAAAAGCTTAGCATGATGATCGAAGGTCTGATCTTAAACATTTAATATAGTTTCAAATAGATACGACTGACTAGTTTAGGGTAGCTGATAGTCAGAGCCCTGTCACACCCGATAGCGGACTAAATGTCGCAATTAAATGATGGGATTATTCACTTTCTCGTGACTATCTTTAGCTTGTAGCGTTAGCTTAAAATGTGTCAATCTTTTCTAAACGTTTGTACGGTCTAATCGTGTACGCCGGCCGTTCCTGTTAATAATATATAAACAGAAGTCTATTTTAATATATTTTTTAGTTCTTGGCAATGAGTAAAAAGAGCAAATATTTTTTATTTGAAATAGCTGGGCTGTTTTGTTTTGCTTACCAGCTGTGATCATGTGGCTAATGCCCCCCCACCGGAACAAAGACTACCGAACAAAGGTTCCGCTTCAATATTTTTTAGGTTACCACGCCCTCTCTTGGTATGATTGTATGTCAGTAACTCAAGTGTTATTAATATTACTTTAATACATACAATACTGTGTGTCCAATATCAATTGCAAAGTAAATGGTATAATTAATTGTATTCCCAAATGTCTAGTATTAAATAATATTACATGTTTGCTAAGGTTGTTAGTGTGGGTTAATGCATTGTGTGAATTACTCAAACTGAAGCTTCTTTTGAATAATACAATGTTTATTTAAAAAATAAATAAAAAGTGTGTTGTGCTGTGTCCATTTTGAATCACGACTTACTCCTGACGCAAGCACGTGGTTCCATGGTGTAATGGTTAGCACTCTGGACTCTGAATCCAGCGATCCGAGTTCAAATCTCGGTGGAACCTAGGTTTTTTTTTTCCATACATTGTCTTCCCGGTTTGGCTTGTCATTCTTTCCTATTGTCCACATTCGTACATTACACCGTCATGGCTGTGTTTCACTCGTGCAATGCACAAATTGACTGCGCTTCAATGTTGCATTTGTAGCTTTAATTGTTGTGAAGCGTCAAAAACGTAGCGACGTCACGTAAACATGGCGGCACACATAGCACGGCAGTCTTTATTATTTTGTTTTAGAGCAAGATTACATGGCATTTCGAATCAAATACAAACACGAAACAAAATAGACAAACAAATAACCAGTGGTTTTAGGATACGTGCAGCTTATGGAGCCAAAGGATCGAATCCTCAGGTTGGTGTGGCGCAGATTGTTACTAACCATTGTTGCTGTGCAGTTTTTATTTGTTTTACCACATGTGTACTGTAAAAAATCTCTTTTCTCGTTTTTAGGAGAGCCCAGTGCAGATTCCAGTCGGTGAATAACCACAGACACATTAAGTCATTAATTAAATATGTTTTTTTTCTTATTGTTGCATGTTGTCTTCTAATTTTAGAGAGACTAACAATATCCTACAGCAGAAGCAGTGGTCCCGGTGGTCAAAATGTCAATAAAGGTTTAGATATTTTTAATTCATTTTCTCGTTTATAATTTAACTTGACTTAATTTCACTTTTGTGGCGTTTTTTTGTCCAGTAAACACAAAAGCTGAGGTCCGATTCCATGTGCAAACTGCTGACTGGATCCCAGAAGATGTCAGACAGAAAATCCTGGAAAAGGTGACTTCTACCTGGCTGTGTTTCTAACCACTGTGTTACATTGATCATATTGTGTCGTTCAGAATAAAAACAGAGTCAACAAGTCCGGTGAGCTCCTAGTGACATCAGAGGTGAGCAGGAGTCAGCACAGGAACCTTGGTGACTGCATACAGAAGATATCCGACATCATCGCTGAGGCCACAGAAAAACCTTATGAACCAACACCAGAGGATGTAGCCCTAAGAGCAGCAAGGTACTAACAGGTCAAAAGTATTTTAGTTTCTTGCTTAAGGCATCAATAAGGCAATATTATTCTTTTCAGGTTGGAAAAGAGGAATAAAGAACGGCTAAAGCAGAAAAAAATAGCATCAAACAAGAAACAGAGCCGACAAGTGGGTTTTGACTGACTTGTACCATTGAATGTGTTTATTATATGTTTATTGATTACTTCAATGCAAATAAAATAGTAATTTATACAGTCTATTCTAGAGAGTGAAATAACCTTTCAAAAAATCTTTTACGTATGTGTGACAGATTAGTAATTCATATAGTTCTGGAGCCAAACCCATCCAAGGTGATTATGTTTTTTTCTTACTATTATTTTTCATTAGTGTGTACCTCTGACCATTACAATTTTTTTTTTCCCCAACCTGGCCCTTTGGTCCCCCAAAACCACTTTTTGATGCAAGCCTCAGATGGAATTTTGTCAATGAGTTAAAGTGGTGCTATAGCCACATACAGGGTCACATACCAACGAAATAAAAAAAATTGGAACTCATAGGTTGTGTTCACCCATGTGACTCATGTGATGATGTCATAACCCCAGATCACATTCAGTTTTACCATGAAATACTGTATCTCAAAATTCAAAAGGTTCAACTTAATTATTTCTCTTAGTGATTAGCGCTCATTGTATTCCAACAAAAATAAGCATTTTAACTATTTAAATTTTAGCTGCCCACCACTGATGGAAAGTTGTGATATCACTTGAACGCATCCTATAAAATAAAATACAAATTCTGGAATGTTTATCAATATTGTTATTTAAATTGTATTGTTGTATGTACATATTTAGAATATAAGAGTGCGCTCTGAGTAATACAAGTTGGACCAGACCAGAGGGCAGGCTCGCTTTGTTTTGTTTGTTTCTTGTGTGATTGTTGAGTAGAGGAGCTTCTGGACTGGTTACAAAATGTTACTCATATTGCTTTATTACATAAAATTGTATTTAAACATTAAAAGTGAAACTGGACAAGAAGAAAAGAACTTAGCAGAGGATGGTTTCGATCCATCGACCTCTGGGTTATGGGCCCAGCACGCTTCCGCTGCGCCACTCTGCTTCCGCATTTCACATGAGGACTATATAGTATTTGTTATACTGTACAGTATAGGTCATGGAATTCCGCCCTTCAAATCTGTATTTACTACATTATGTTTTGGTCAATGGGTTAACTTGTGCGCTGTTTGAATAAAGCGGTCGTTTTAAAATAATTATTTCCATAATGGTGGTTTACTAGTTCAGCGTTTGGAAAAGCTATTTCGTGTAATCCATAAACCGGATTTTCAAAGTAAGAATGAGCATGAGCCTGATCTGTTTAATATCAAACAGCGTTTAGTATTATAATAATAATGAAAAAACAGCTATCCGTGAAAGGGCCCCTTTCAAAATGCGACCACGAAGGGACTCGAACCCTCAATCTTCTGATCCGAAGTCAGACGCCTTATCCATTAGGCCACGCGGTCAGATCCAGTGTCGTTGTCCTACAAATGGTATATAAACCGTACGAGAGGAAAAAACACGCAGTACAAGAGGATTTTCGGATTGTGGCGATTGTGTATTCATGATCACACAATCAATCATGAATACGACCTCACGGTGGTTAGTCGAGCTCGTGCAAAAACAAAGTACGCGCACGAACGATTTTTTAATATCCGCAGAGGTTCACGTCATGCTGCAGGCAGGATCTCGAAACACGTGATCTGCCACGAGATTTTGGACTGTTCACGAATGTGGGGTTCAAGAGGAGCAGGTCCAGGATAATAATAATAATAAAGAACTGAGTGGACTTTTACAGTAAAATATTTAATAAAAAGTTGCAAAACATACAGTTTTAGTGGCATTCACATTTAGGCACCAAAGTAAAGTTGCAAAAATATTAAAACTAATTCATACCCACACATACAAATAAATACACAGTTCATATTGAGCACCCCTACACATACTTTAAGACTTTTACATTTTTCTGTGAAAGTGAAGACATTACAAACAGTAAAGAGATTGACGAAAGTTAGGCACATTCTATAAACACATTCTGATTCATTTTCCAAACCAGTTTCTACACTTGCCATCAGTTTTCTCTCAACACTGAAGTTTCCACACTTTCATACCCTTGACCTTCACACTTTTCTGAGTTACATACAAAATCTTACTTTCTTCATGTCATCATTTGTATAAATCATCAGTCATAATAAAGGGTTGTCTGTCCACAGTTTTAAGAACCACAGTATAACATATTGTATAAAATATCAAAATAAAAGACATTGTATTGTGAAAGAGTTATACAATTTATCTTTGCAAAGCCTTGTTAAAGGTGTCTTAGCCTGTTGTAATAGTTAGCAAAACACACTATCGTAGTATATAATAATAATATATTAAGTAATATATTAAGTGTCATCAAAACTATTCCAAGAGTAAGGCATCAATAAAAACATTGTCTAAACTAAAAAAAGAGAAAAAGTTATAGTTAGAAAGTTGAGAAAGCACAAGGCAAATTTTCAACAGTACTATTTGTTACTTTGTTCTTTTATTATCTAATTATACTAACATGAGTAAGAACACTAATTTGCTTTGATAATGCATTGCAACATTACCTTATTTAGTAAAACTAGCTAATAATGGTTAAAGAAAGTTAGTGAACATTTTTAGATTATCAAAAGAATATGGAAAGTTGTTGATTATATTAAATGCAACACATTTTCTGTCCTCCCAATGGAATCCATCCCTGTCCTCTCAATTTAACACTAAAACTTGTTGATAAGGTAACTTATTTCAGGCAATAGGTACTAGTACTTCCCAAGTTTGGAGACCTTGACAGGACTTTGCATTTCACATGGCTAGTGATGGTTAAATTAAAAAAAGATAAGCATAAAGCTATTAAAACAGCATTTTAACTTATTCATCATATCAGTACCTCTTTTCTACTTCGCCAAACCTTCATTCCTCTTTCGGGAATGAATCATGGACATCACAGCTATCACAAAACACTAAACACTCCCTTTGAATGAAACTGAAGGACACATATTATGCATTATTTGTATTGTTATTGGCCTTTAAACATGCTCTTGAGTACTTTTACTTTGCCGTCTCATCTTTTAGAACTTAAAATAATGTATCTACTGAACACACACACACAAACACTATTTTATATCTGTGAGGCAGTCCCTGATTAGGGGTTGTGTTAGCACTCCATCTACTGGCTGCTCAGGTAATTACAAAGGGGATATAAACAATAGGTAATGCTCAGTTCGAGTCTGGTTATGATTTATGATAACGGTGTAACGTCCATCTCTACGTGTATGACGTCACAAAACTTTGAAATTTGGAATGGTATATTTTTTGAGGCTCAAAGGGAGAGGACTTACTGAACAAGATTCATCAAACAAGCATGACTGATGCTAAATACAACTGCAGGTATGTTTTTGATGTCGGAACAACGTTATAAAATGGTTAAAAGCTCAAAAAGTCAATTTTGCAAAATATGTGCCCTTTAAACCATACTGTGTTTTTAGTGTTTGCTAGATTTGCCTGATTTCCCTTTAGCTTTAGCCGCTTTGGTTGCTTTGATATCCATCTTGGTCTTCTGGATGCGTGAGAATATCTCCTTGAAAAGCGTCTTGTACTCCGGCGTGTTCTGCCCCAGCCGCTTGTCCACTGCCTCCACCTGCCTGCTGATGCTCTCCATGGCCTCGGGCGTGGACGGCGATTCCTGGGTGGGCGTGGTCGGGGGCGGGGCCGGGATAGGAGCCATAGCGGCGCAGTCTTTCATGGACGGGTCGCGGGACACGGGCCGGGACGTTTGGACCTCGGCGTGGCACAGGCTTTCCTCGTGCCGTCGGCATTTGCCCAGGAGTTCTTCGTATTTCTCCAGCAAGGCGTGGTACTGCTCGTCGACCTCGCGGAGAATGGACATGCCCCGTTTGCGGACACTGTTGGCGTGGAGAGCGTAGCTGCCCCTCCTGCGGCCTGACGGGTCCCGGGCCACGATGGCGTTCAGGGCCGTGTCGCTGCAGCTCTTCCTCACCGGGCTGGAGTCGGGTAAGGTCTCACCCCCGACCCCTTTGCCGTCCTGGGAGGTCTCGCGCACACCTCCGCCTTCCTCCTCCGCCGCGTCCCCCTCGATGAAGGTGTCCGTCTCAGGGGTGCTGTGGAGGACAGTCTGGGTCAGGGTTAGCCCGTCCTCGTCGCTGCTCAGGAGGTAGGTGCGAGCGCGGCGCAGCTGCTGAAGCTCCAGAAGTTCCACCTCCAACTCACGGACCCGCACCTGGCAGCTCTCAGCGTCCTGGAGGACACAGATGTTAGGTCCAAGTTGTTGTTTTTTTGTATATCCTACATGTACGTACTATATTTAATACAATTTCTGCTGTTAGGTGATCACATGCATGCCACGGTAGCATTTTTTTTTACACAGTTCTTGGTGAAATTGAAAAGTCAATAAAATAAAACACAAGCGTATTTTACCAGCTCATACATTTTTCAGTATACTTGAGAATCACAATCAGAAAAGCTTTTGTGCGGATGTGAATGAACAGAATACACAAGCTAGGAATGTGCTTTGAAGATTTGGTAAAACTCTAAATACAAAATTTACAATAGGCCAGTGTAATCTAAGTTTGTAAGTAAGTTTGTACAGGAGTGATCCATCATGGAAAAAGTTTCAAAGGTACTCATCTAAATTCATCTTAAAGCCACAATCCACTTGTCTGAAGACAGTGACGTGAAGATTATAAGCAGGAGAAGAGAGGGTTTGAAAGAGGAGTGATGAAGGACATTTTTTTGTGGAAAAAAAGAGAATCCCTCTTTAAACAGAAATGGTGGTTTACTTTAAGATATAATTTATCGGCTGTTTAAAGCCATTTAAACCATGGTCAAGTGAGAAAACACACCAATCAAATGCTAATCGGGGAGAAAAAAAGGTAGTCAGATCACAATAGTGATGTCGCAAACAGGTAAACAAGGGCAGGGTAATTTCAGAGGAAATTCCTTCCTTAGTCAGCTCAGAGCAATATAAAGTTGACTTTCGCAAACCAGATTCTTAGATTGAAAAACATATTCCAGATTACTATTACTACAGATTTGAAATATTTTCAACGAAAAATATACAATAGAGTTATTTCAAGTTCAATAATTACTTTCAGACTTAATACATGCCACACCGTAGTAGTCTGTCCCTGCCTCACCTGAACTCGCGTCTGCAGTCGGGAGAACTCGGCCAGCAGCAGGTGGCACTCCCTCTCCACAGCGTCCCTGCGCCCTCTCTCGGTCCTGATGGCTGCCCTCAGGGACGACACTGCCTCACGGAGCTGCTGGTTCTCCTCCTCTTCGCGCGGCTGCTGCTTGGGCTCCACAGTGAAGCTCTCCGCCCGGCCTACCACGAACTCATCCTCGTACCTGCACAGCAAATGAAAATGCAAAAGATGTCTGCATTATCTGACTTTAAAGATAGGCCTAATTATAATTTATGGTTATAGATATTATAATGTTACATAAAGATTCAGAACAGAAGCAACGATATCTCAAGTACAAGTAATGTATTTTGCTTCAGAACTAATAGAAATCTATTTGCAAAGGGAAAAATGAATATTGAAATAGGTTGGTTTCAATAAAGCTGGTAAATTTGTCACCATACAATCATTTCAAACTTGATTTTGATACTACGGAAAATTCTTGCTGATACTTCCATACTATGACAATCATGCAACAATGAGATTTGTGAGATTTTGTAAAGTATTTTTCATAAAAAGACAAATTGTTTCTTTAAAATGTGCTCTATGTAGCTGCTTGTCTCAATGGAGACATGTTATTGCCTTGATTAGAAAGTTCCAAAGTATGACATTAAGACGGTCACATTGTATATATTAGAAAGCAATTCACCAAAAAGAATTACTGTAAAATGTAATTACAATGTACACCTTTTACACTGACAAATATGTACATAACTGCCAACTTACCAATGCTGGTCATATAATAACATTGGCTCTGATAATAAAACAGGACATTATGGGCTTCCTTTTAGCTCTGTACACATGACCTCTGCCCTGTGCCTGAGCTCTGGGGCGGTGCATACTTGGGTGCAGTGCAGAGCTCTCTCAGACAGGGGAAGGAGTGGATGGTCTTCCTCCTCTCTCTCTTCTCTCTCCGCACACGCAGCTGCTCCATGGACCTGAGCTGCTCCAACTGCCCCGTCAGCGCCTCCACCTGCCTCTGCAGCACCTCGATGGACCCACTCAGGCTGAGAGCAGAGAGAAGACATAGTCAGAGGTGATGTCAAACTGAGTAAGTGATGAGCGGTAAGAGTAACCACTGGCCAAAAGCAGAAACCAAAAACATAATAGGTCAATGTACAAGCACAGTGATGATAAGCTTTTGCCACTTGGAAGAGTTACAAAAAGTTTCTGTTGCTTCCAATCTATGTATGCTAAGTATGGTGCAGAAAAAATACTCTTGGAAGAACAAAAAAACAAAAAAAAAACAAAACTGGAAACTGGAATAAAGTTACCATATATGTATTATTTATTTCACACCATTTCTTGAAAAAGTGGAGAATAAACTGGTCTTGTAAGAGCAGTTTTTTACACCACCCTTGTTACTGCGTTTCAATATCTTTCAAACTATATCTATTTTAAGGTATACCTTATACTAGAGAGGGGAATTTGTACTGATTTGCAGTGTTTTGTCCTTTTGGTGTTTTTGAAGTCGATAATCCCTCAATCGCCTGAACCTTTCCTTTCATGTTGCTGTTTTGTTTTTTTTTTCAAACAAGTCCTTGGGTTATGGTAAACAAGGCCACGTTTCAACGTTCATCCAAAAGTCATTTTCAGTCTATTAAAATGGTTTAAGCATTTATTCTCTCCTATGTAGTCCAGTCCAACAGGAGGAGTTATAACTAGTCCTTGTTTACAAGCCTGTCCATTTCAATCTTACACTTTGAGTTGAAAAGACCTATTGAGGCCATCTCTTTCTCAGAGCTGTCAATCAGCATTTGACAGTCTGATTTCTGTCAAGGTGTTATGAGGCTACTGTGGACACAAGGGAGGTTGTATGTCAGACCAACCTCTTATCCATACTCTTCACCCACGGCTGAGTTTTACAAAGCGCAAAGGCGTCTGCGCTCTGTGCGGCAAGTGATGGAGCCCCGCCCCCTGTGCGCAGCTGAGAGGAGCGGATCGTGCGCTCTGTGGGACACTTGTGTTTTAGGCCTTTATTTAACGATGACATCATGTAAAATGATGACTTCTGCCACATGATTCCCTTTACAGCATTATGCACAGCTACACGATAGTGCCTGGTCTTTAAGCAGGCTGTACTAGGCCTACATAAAAAAAGAATGTAATTATTATAATATTCATTTATCAAGGCAAAGATAGCACACACGGTGATCCTGTGCTATTTGTCTGCTGTTTACCTTGCAATGCGAAGACAACGTGGGGCACTGAAGGACATTATAAGGGATGAATTAGACTCACGCGTCGAAAATCTGTGTGGATTCGATATCATCTGTTTTACGTCCCTGCTGATGCTTTCTTCTTTTGATAAAAGTAGAATAAATATCAGTGCGTTGCAACTCAATAAAGCTTCCCTTTTGTGTAATTAGCCGCCCCCGTCAGACTTGTAGTTCAACAGCATCCCAAATATGAATACATAAGTGTACCACAAGCTTATTAGAAGTTAGAAGTTTAAAGGGGACATTCTGCAAAATCAACTTTTAACCTTGGTTTTTTTTTTGGAACTTTATTTTTTATTGATTTTTTCACATTACAACATTAGAACAACAAATGCAATTGAGTCGGCAAAAAGTGTCAGCACACGTAATATCAACACATGACACTGGAATGTGATTACAATTGGTATTTGCATAAGATAAGCAGAACAGCAACAACAATCAATTAAACAGCATTAGTCCACCTTGAATAATAAAGATCCGCTTGTAGCCTTAACATAAATGTTAGTCTTTCCATTTTGTGCGTTTCCTCAATTAGTACCAGCCAATCTTTTATTTCAGGTGGGTGTGGCTGAAGCCAGCTACCTTTTTAGCACAAGCACATAACATTTTGAGGAGGTATTTTACATTATTTGGTATATCAGAAGATAGGTCTCCCATGTAAAAAGTCCTCATGCTTTGAGTTGTGGTAACACCAATCATTTGTTCAATTGTGGAACCAACATCTAACCAAACTGTTTTAACCTTCACATGACCAAATATAGTGAGCCTCGGTCTCTCCACAACCCCTCCAACTTGTAGAGTTGTTTGTATTCCAACTTCTTTGTTGCTTGGGGGTTATGAAGAAGCGAGTTATATTTTTCCAACTGAATTCTCGCCAATATGAAGAACAAGAAGTCGAAAGAGCATTTTCACATATCTTCTCCCAATGCTCATTTGAGATGACTATATTCATTTCTCTCTCCCATCTTTTTTTGATATAGTGTGTTGATTTGTTTCTACCACGTATTAGGCTTTGGTACAGTTTAAAAATAAGTGATGAACATCCCCCATCTCATCCACGCCCCTTCCGGTGACTACTCTATTTAAACTTCCCGGTCACACACACCAGTGTTCGTTATTTCATGCCCCTCCCTCCCACCCTCTTCTAATTATTCTGTCTTATCCTTTAGTCGGGGGGTATCGAGGCCCGGGAGCCTCAGCCTTCATCGCTAGAAGCCCCAAAACTGCATTTATCATCTACTCTCAGGCATTTTATCGTTATTCTCGTTCGCCAATAAACTTCTGCATCCAAGCTCGAGGTTGTGGTCCTTGCTAGTGAATTCGTATATAACTGATTCTGTGAAGGGACCGTCTAATGTTATCTTGCGTCTGTCTTCCAGCAACAAATCCAGTTTAATCTTCATCTATTGAATCTGAGATAAAATAATTCAACCTGTTTGATATAACTGATACATATAATTTATAATCCTGATTTAAAATTGAGATACGAGCTGTTTTATCCTTACCGTCTTTGGGTATGATAGTTATAATTGCCTCAGCCCAAGATGGTGGTCTTTTCATGTTTTACAGCGTCCAATTCAAAGACTTTAAAAGGACTGGCGATAAATCTTCCTTAAATGTTTTACACCACTCTACAGGTAAACCATCTGTACCAGGAGTTTTATTGCTTTTCTTTTTTTTTTTAAACTTCGTCTAATTTGGTTTGACTCATTTCTGTAGTTAAACTATCATTCTGTTGTTTTACTATTGACGGTAAATTTGGCCTGTTTTATAGTGGGCATGAAATGCTGCATCAATCCCATCTAGAGCCCTTTCCAAAATCCCTGTCATCGGGTTAATAACTGAACAGACCGAATGTAATATTTGTTTTTGGCGTAATTTTTGTGCAAGCAGTTTAGTAGCCTTGAGTCCCATAATTGGATTAGTTTAGAATTATATACTTTTTCTTCTTTATACATCTACATTTGAATTACATTTACATTTGAATTCTCTTTAGTTTAATTTCTTCTAATGTCTGATTACATGGCTTTTTGGAGTGTTTATTTTCCAATTCCTTTAACAATTTATCTAGGTCTTTAAATAATCCTACCCTTTCCTTCTTAATTGCTGAACTCAGTGATATGAATTTGCCTCTTATCACAGCCTTCAACGCATCCCAGAGAATGTTAGGGTCAACTTGTCCATTGTCATTTAGTTCTTTTTATTTCCGCTTTCATGTCACCTTCCACCTTTTTATTATTTAGAAATCCTGTATTTAACCTCCATATTGTCTGTTTAGGTCTCGTCTCTAAGTGAAGTGTTAAATATATAGGTGAATGCTCTGACAAGCTCCTGGCACCGATTTTACAGCTATTAATTCTATGTCTATCATTGTTAGACATAAAGAAAAAATCTATTCTTGAATGTACTGAATGAGGGGAAGAAAAAAAAGTATAATCTCTGTCTATTGGATGTATCTCCTGCCAAACATCAAACAAGCCCAGGTCACTCAAACCAATTCTTAATAACTTACTTTGTGGTGTAACCATTCCTTTGGTATTACGGTGCATGTGTCATTTTTGTGCATGATTGTATTAAAATCACCCGCACATATCAAAACCCCTTGTGTTTTGGAGGAAATCATTTCCAAAATTTTGAATCATAATCAGGGGGCAGGTATATAGAAACAAGAGTGGTTAATCTGCCCTCTAGTGTTTACATTGAACCCGTATGCATCTGCCTTTATTATCCTTTATTTGTTTAATGTATTCAAAATGTATTGATTTGTGTACTAACACCGCTACCCCTCTTTTATGTCCCACTTTTAAAGAACTATGATAGGTATTATTATATCCAAACCTCTTTAAATTTCTCAATGAGTTTCCTTAAGAATATGGGTTTCCTGAAGAAACATTATTTGTATTTTCTCCTTTTTCATCCATGAAATCACTCTACTTCTTTTAATAAGGCTATTTAGACCATTTACATTTTATGAAGCTACTCTATAATTGACATCAGCCATACCAGGTGTCACTAATAAATATGCCGACTACAAAAATAATGGAACATTCAAAACAAAACATCAACAAACAGAACAAAACAATTTCCACCATTAGGGCCCTTCTTAGCTCTGTCTTCCCATCCATAATTATCCTTCCTTACAGTTAAGCACATTCAGTCCTACTCCTTGTAGGGGCTCCTTCTCTGCTAAGAGCACAGTCCTTCTTGGCAAGAATTAGTACAAAAAAAACCAAAACTGAATAAATATATATGTGTAATAAATTAAGAGCAAATCCCCTCCCCAACCCAACCAGAATCAGTGGTAAAAATACCTTCCTATATTTAAAATATAAGTGTAATGAATTTCTATAAGAGAACTATTCTTTAGAAAAATAATAATAATAAGTAACAGACTAAGGTATTTGTATGGCTTTAGATATTATTTTAATCTAGCTAAATAAAAGATCTCAGGTAAGCACCAACCAAGGTGGATGTATTGAATAAGGCACATATATTACCGTATGTCTCTCTGCTTAATATTTACGAGTACTTAAACTTAAATGTACCTATTTACAATTAACCAGTGCTATTTGATCAACCTCTTCAAACTGACAACTGATCACGTTGAAAACCACGAAGCCTGTCACAAACTCGCTCAGCATGAGCATGAGCTGTCCATCTTGTCCCAGTGCGCATCACGAGTGAGGACCTGCTCCCAGTCTATGTCCGGATGATGCAGTGAGTCCACCGAAAAGCCCCTCCTCCTTAGGTCCTCCTTAGCTTTCTTGGTAACACTTTATAATAACTACACTTATTCATGCCTTAATAGAGCATGAACAAAGACTTAGTTCAGTATCAACAAACTGTTTATTAAGAATGATTCAGACTTAGTAACTATTTAACAAATATTCTAACCCTAATTTCTAACCCTAACCCTAACCATAACCTTAATTAAGTAGCTACTAATCCTGAATCATGTTTAATAAACTATATATTCATTATTAATTAAGTCTTTGTTAATGTTTTATTATTGTGAAATAAGATGTAGTTATTATAAAGTGGTACCGCTTTCTTTATGTCTTTGTATTCTTTCATCTTGATATTAATCTCTGTTGGCATGTCGTTGGCAAATGAAATCACTTTACCGTCATAGGTGACCTTCTTTGCCCAAGCAGCTTTTAATACTTTCTCTTTGATATCAAATCTCTGAAAGTTGACCAGGATGGACCTAGTGGCCTGATTGTTCAGTGGTCTTGGCCCCAAAGAGCGATGTGATCGTGAAGGTCCGTGTCCTCGTGACATTACATTGATTTCTTCGTTTGAATGAATGAAGCCATCTGGAGGAGTCGCACTCACACCAGGGCAGTGCGAGGGCTGGCAACATTTCCCCTTAAGCAGACGTGCCTAATCATTTGTGAACAGGAAGAACAAATCTACCACTATAAACATCACATGGAGTTTGAAGGAGTCAAAAGTAAGCCTACAGTAGAAGAAGGCTTAGAGAAGTCCAAGTGTTGGATAAATAGTGATGGTAATATGTAAAAATAATACGGCTCATACTTTACAAGGAAACCGTGGCCTACAGGCACATTTACCTTTCATGTAAATTTACCTCTAGTGCAGAGTGCAGAGAGTGGTGTTAATGTTATGCTGCAGCTCAAACCATTTCCATCAAATTGAAAATGACTTTCAGAATAAAATCTAAGACTTGATTTTGTCCAGTGGCCTTCCTTTGAAACCTTTTCTACTATGGACCACTCCAGGATGAATGAGGGAATACATCTGCTTAAGTTATGTTTTTCTACCTCTTGAGTAATCTTTTATAAGTAATATGGTAATCTTTAGCTCACTACCTTTTATCGCTACTTTCTTCCAGTACATTCTTGTAAATGCTAGTCAGTGTTTACCTCTCTATCTTGTGCTGCGAGCTCTTGCTGTCCTGCACCAGAGTGTGGTTGGTGCGCTCCAGCTCTCGGGCCGTTCCGTCCAGCTGCTCATAGACTTTGGCATGTTGTTCATTCATCTCCCGCAGAACGTCCAGCTGCTTGGACAAGTACTGTAAGCACAAAGACCAACCTGTTACTAGAGTTTAGGTCTCATACAGTTTGTTTGTATTTATTCTTTTATACTTTTGAACATTCAAAAGGTGTAGCCTGCATTCTTACTGGTACAAAAAGTAACTACATCTACAACTAAGGGTGAGCAATATTGATAAAAATGAATATCTCAATCCTTTTTTTCCATTATCTTGATAATCCAGTCAATATTTTAACAATGCATCAGGAATGGGCTGATTTATTAAGATTGCGAGGAGCAAAACTTTGTGAAATTTAGTTCTTCTGCAAAACAGGTGTTAAACGTTTGCGCAGAACAGACTGTTGCAGTTTACATGTCACTGTGGTGTTGAAAATGGTTTCAAATTATTGTGTTTGGCTCATTTACAAATACAAATAGGCCTACTACAAAATAATAGAGTTGTTTATTGTATAAACACACTTTAACTGCAACACTTTTGTGTTGGCTTCTTTTATAGACTGTAATACAGTACAATAGCCATCCTTTGGGTGTCCGCTTCTTCTGACTCACACCAAATGTACGAACAAAACTCACGTACTCCGTTGTATTGTTCAATGTCTTTTATTTCAGAATAACGATCATGCGGTGCGGTGCGTTGCGGTGCGTTGCGGTGCGGTCAAAGACCGTGTCGGTCACCCTCCAACTCAGATTGTTTGTCACTCACACCTGTCCTCCCGTGACCCAATTATACCTAAACCTAGACCCGCCCCCTTTCCTCTGGCTTAATACATTTTAACGCAACATAGACTTTTCTTTAATTAGAAAATAATGAATTTGTATAATGTTTTTAGAATATTACATTTATTAAATAAATTATGAAATTAATGTAAGCAATACAATTTAGACTGTTTCGTTAATTAAATTATGGCTCTAACAACTTTAATAAGCAACACTCTGTGCCATCACTGGAGCTGTTCACAGAAACTGTGCCTCAAATGGATTTCAGGAGTTCATCCTAGATCCTTTCAATGTCCTTAAATCGTGCCCTCTGTGAGAGAGACTAGTATTGATGAAACAGGAGAAGAAGCGACTCATCCACCTGTTCCACATCTCATCTCTAAAGCTGCACATGTCCGTGCTGTGCCGTTATCTTGTAAACTCTGCTTTCACAGAGGTTGTAATAAAATTCTCGCAATCCGAGATCCCAAATTCATGTTTTCAGCAGCGCAGAAGAACTGTCTTTTTCTGCGTAATGTTCAGACACTAATTCCAGACTATCTTTACACCTTAAAATGTAAACCTCATAAAAAACATTTATGTGCTATATAATTAAATGAATGTATATCATAATAAAGTTGAGAGGCTAGTGAATATCATCATTCATCACCATAACTTCTTACATGTGTCTGTTCTCCCAAAGGAGCAGCAGCAGAAGCACGCGCACATTTGGGCTTCCTCTGCGCCCGCAGTAAACTCATTTACATATCATACACTGAGTTTCTGATGGTAAATATGGTGCAACACACCCACAAAATAGCGCATGCAAATTTTAAGTGGTAGTTGCAATTTAGTGCCTGTCTTAGTAATTCTGGGTCCATATATGTGTCCATATATTCTTTAGAATGATCAGATTTGTGCGGGTTCCTTTAGAATATTTCTCATAAAACACCAGCTTTGTGTACCATGAAATAAGCGTACCTCGATCTCCTGCACCTGCTCTTCATTAGTGATGTACATCTGCTGCAGCGAGTCCTCCAGCTCCTTGTTCCTCTCCAGCAGAGTCTTGCCCAGCTCAGCGGCCAAATGCAGGTCTGGAGACAGAAAAGAGACAAATGATAGAATACAATTTTTATGCTGGGGGTATTTTAGCAGAGAAATGAAGGGAGGTAAAAATAGTCATTGTCACCATTAATAAAAGGCTAATGTTCTATTCTGTGTGGGTTAAAAATTGGTCTAGAAATGACGACAATGATCAAAGACGTCACAATGTTTGTACCAGGGACTAATTCCATCATGAAGCTACATCTACATTTTTACTGTGCTTTTTTTTTTTAATTCATATATGTGTAACTTAAAACTATAGACAACTTTAGACAGGTGTTGTGGACACGTGTTCTGAAGCAATTTATCTTTTCTCTTTCTAGGCTACTTTTTAAAAAGGTATGAAACACAAGTAGTCAGACAAAGTGCCATGAAAACAAACTTGACATTTCACGTTGTTATTTAAAGGACAAATATGATTCATTATTTGTATTGTTACTGGCCTTTAAACCTGCTCTTGAGTGTCTTCAGTTTAACATGTCATGTTTTAGAACTAAAAATAAAATGCTTTTACAAAGAAAATATAACTTTATCACTGCGTTGGGAGATGTCATTTTGACTTAGCTGTGGCTCCATCTACTGGCTGTAGAGGCAATTACACACATGTAAATATATACCCACAATGCTTTGCAGTAAGTAGTGGATCTGATGAAGTTGTAGTTATCATGATTAGATGGAAGAAATATTTAGAGCGAGTGTGGCCATGATTTAAGGACTTAAAACAGCAAAGGATTCTGGGACGTCAGCATCATCTACGTAACACGCTGAAAAAGTTCAGAACACAGTGTTGGAGAGAGAGGATTTATAAACCAGCATCCAAACAAACATGAATCAAACTAATGCTACTCCAGGTGTGTTTTTGATGATGGAACAATGTTAGAACATGGATGGATAAAAGCTCAACAAATCAGTTTTATATAATATTTGTCCTTTAAGGTGAGACACTGCAGGTGAATAGGAAAAATTCTTAAATTTAAAGATATCAATTTGAAACTTCTCCAGAAATTTAAGAAAAAAAATCATGTAATATTTTCATACATAAATAAGGCATTCTATGTATAAAAACGGCCAAACGGCACATATTTGGCACATATCTGGGACATTTTAATCTGAAAAATGAACAAAACTTTTTGGTTCCTTTTGTACACATATTAATTATACAAAAATGTACATTTTGGCATAAAATTCTAATTTCACCTCATTAAAACTTAATAAATAATCGGATAATCAGGTATAGAATTAGATACCAACAAATCCTTCTGTACGTTCCGTCAAAATCTTGTTAAGTACAAGACTGTGTGTGGTGCTACTTTAATGGAAAAAAATATGCTGAATCTTCGTGCAGTCCAGTGGTGTAATAACTTACCACATACTGATCTGGTGCATGTTTGCCTGTATTCTGGAGGATATTAGCTGTAATAAATAGCTGGTTGGCCCATTCTAGGTTACATGGTGTGGTTTTATTTTTAGTGCCCCCTCAGCCCCCCTAACCCCAAGCCCCTGAGTTTTGTTGCACAGGCCCTGCACTCCTCGCACGCAGATTCCCTTCTTCTTTCTCCTCCAAAACTGTCAGTCTGCAAATGTTTAATCCAGGACAGCTAAACATATATTTTTGTATGTACATTTATAACATTGTCTTTTGCAAGAGCGAGTTTGACTTCGCTGTGCGCGCTCGTGGCGCTTCCGTGCGTCGGCTGCATTTGCGTCTTTTGCTCTTTCATTCATTCAACTTTTTGCCTCCTTTCTCCGCGAATATGAGGCCGATTAACGTCAAATAAAGAACATTTTGGAGTTTGAGACCAGAATAAAATTGTTTAGTGGCCCCCGAATAAACCTGATCTGCATCTGTCCCGGTCTGCTCTAAACCCAGACTCCGTTGCTCACTGTCTGCGCCGCGTAAAGAGAAAAAAGGAGTGATGCTCAGAGCAGCTCAGAAGAGACTGCGGGGAAAGAGGAGGATGTAAAGTTTGTACTGGTCTCTAAACGGAGAGAAAGCACTAAAGTACCGCAAGGGTAATGACTGTTACGTATCACTGATCAATTTGTAGTGAGTACACGCAAATCCAGCCGCACTTCTATTGAGTTTATGCTATACCTGCGTATCACGTAGACAACACCACTGCCGCAGACTTTCGTCGAGATTCTGCATTTGTTTCTCTGTGTCCGTCAACCTGGATCCACTTTTTTCGGCTCGATGCTGTTATTTGGCTCGCGCTAAGTTGAAGCCCTGGATGCGCAGCAGTCACAAGTGTGTCGCTGTAACTCTGTCGTAAACATTTGCAACAGTGCGCAACATTCGCCGACACGAAATAAAACAGAAAATAGGACGGGAATGCGTATTCATAAGTGTTATTTGCGCCATATTTAGGGAGACGATTGGTCAATCTATTTTTGTATATTAGAAAATATTACACGACTACGCGAGCCGCCAATTAGGCTTGGAGAGCCAAATGTGGCTCGCGAGCCGCGCAATGAGTAACACGGGCCTATAGTGTCTCGCCTAAACACAAGCAGTTATCTAATATATTAAATGCAAAAAGTAAACCTAAACATAAATAAACATTTCAAGCATAACAAAAATAAGGCAATTTAGTCACTTTCTAAGATACTTAAACACTTGGATTATGTCTCTCATGCCCTCTGCTGGCAATAGTGAGGAGTGAAGCATTTTAGAATGAAAAACAACCATATTAACGCTGGTGGTGTGGTCAGGTTAATTTGAGAGCTGAAAAAAGGTCTGTTTAGAAGGAGACAATCTAAAAAAAAACATGTGATGAAACAACAATGGATAAAAATATCTAAATTTTTATCAAAATGATTTAAAAAAAAATCTTTGTTTCCATACTGCCTGACTATGTGAAGAGTATTTCTCAGTATTATTTTGTCCTTGGCGCAGCTCTCCAAAGCACTATGTCAGTGTCACCTTGTTATTTGTGCCGGTGAGTCAGCAGAACACAACCCTGACTGGACACAAAGCATTCTGGGTCCTTTTAAAACAGCAGACAGAGAGGAACTAATGGCTGCTTTTCTGGAGCAGAGCCGACCCTTGACTCCTGTAATAAACTGTTATTATCATGGACATACGCAAGAAAGACAACATGCAACTCCTGAGAACGCAGCTTTGCATTCATTGTCCATCCTTGGTCTCTCCACAATTTTAGTATTAATTGTCCTAGTTAATCAACTTTACAGATCGATACAAAGACAAGTATTACTGTAAGGATAAGTATCACAATACTAACTGATACTAAAACTAGCATCGATTCATTTTAGAACAATTTTGAGCTTTATCGAAAAGAAAGGACTCTTATTTTGGGTAGAAGCTTTTTTTGTTTTCATTGTTGGTATCGAGTATCAATATTTAGTCATTTGGTGAACTGGAGTTTGAAATTTTTGTAGTGAAGCCTACTTTTAGGCTTTTATTCCCAAGCCAGGGTACTTTTTTTTTGATTGAGCGTAATTGCAAATAGTATTATTATCATGTGGTTGATGCTGACATGTCCATTAATAAAAATATATATTTTAGATTTTCATATTACAATTGTAACTGTAGATTTTTTAAAGGGGACGTAGAAAAATTACTTTAAACAGTGTTTCTACATCATTAGTTTAGTCAAAATTGTATTTCAATTGATTCACACATGTTTCAGTTAATCCTGTATTATTCAAGGCCTGAATGTTCAAAAAATGTCTTTTTCTACCACAACCTATCCCTAACCACCGCTTTGTATCTACATGCAATTACTTCTACAAAATCAGACTCGCCATCATATATTTAGGTTTAAAAATGCCACACAGTTACTGTTTAACAACAAAAACACAATGAAAATTAGCGCTGGAAACGGCTGCTTCTTCTGGAATTTCCCCATTGTGGGACAATTAAAGGATCTCTCATCTCTCATTCAAAATGTTGCCTGCAGTTCTAGAGTTTTAAACAGGAAGTCAATGCATCTTTTTCAATTATTAAGCTATTTTACATCAATGTTCCAATTCACAATTGCCAAAATGTAAATTAGCCTCCTACACATGTTATAGTTTAAAATGAAATACCCCAAAAAGAATATGTCTTTAGATGGGAAAAAAAAACACCAACAAAATGTTACAAGCTCAGCAAAGTCGATTTCGCATAGGTCTAAAATTTGTATTTCATCATCTCAATAATAGAAGGCCCATTTAATAAAACTAGAAGTCAGACAAAGCTGTATAAACATAGCCCTTTGGGAATTTACTTTTCATTTCCTATTTTATTCATATGCATCAAAATTGCTGAACATATGGCTGCAGTTTATTAAAAGAACCAATGTACCACTCTTTCTAGTCTGCAACCTCAACAAAAGGTTACAGAGTTAAGCAAGCTAGCAGAAAAACAGCTAATGCTAAATGCAAACAACACATCTGCTACACCATAGATATATTATATAGGTATAGTCCCTCTAGACAAGCTTCTGGGAACAACACATGACTTCCGTGTAATGTCCTTGTAAAGTCTCTGACGTGGCCTTTCTTTACAATAAGAACATAAAAACGCACTGAAATTAAATTGGCTTTGATTACTGGTGCGTTATAAAATGAGTGCGCCGCTGCTAATTTGTTGAACAAATGTTTTCCCAGATGAAAAACAAAGTCAATTCACAGTGGGAATAGTAGCACATCTGTCACAGAACAAACAAATGTCTGACTCCAGGCTGTTGTTCCATCTGCAAAGTGTTTCATGAATAAAATATAATGAAAAAGAATTATGTAAACACTGTAGGAGGAGAATATTAGTTAGCATCACAAACATCATGTGAAGACAGTTCCAGGAACAGTTGTTGCTAAGGGCTATGTAAGGAAATTGTTCTATAGGAGATTGTCTTGCTCCACTGAGAAATTCATACAATATGTGGTTTGTTGGGGGATTTATGCAATTTTAAATAGAAAATGGCTCAGGAGGAAGAAAACGTTTTATAATAAGTATACAACTTATGGCTTTAATGCTTAACAATGAACATAGAGTTTAACTACTTAATTAGGAGCTATGGGGAAAGAACTAGGGTATTCATTTAGTACTTAGTAAGCCTTTTTCACGTCATAAAGTAACATTTGTTTTGCTCCACAACAGATATATGGCAAAAGCAGCTCTTAGGGTCAAAATTAGCCTGCAGTGCCCTGTCTGCATCGAATTATGGAGTGTTTTATTCTCCGCAATGCCGGAAGTTAGCTTGCTATTGTCTGTTAGCTTGACCATGACGGCAAAACTCACTCTAGCATCTTGGGAGTTCTGAAAAACGCTGAATAATTAGGATGCTGGGAATGCATTGGGTAAGAGAGAAATGCTACAAAGTGTTATTAACTAGTTCTGTTTTTAAGTTTTTAAAAGAGGTTTCATTCTATCGTTCTTTTGTGTGATGTTTGCATCCTACGCAAAAAGGTTCCCTTTCTTGAAAATGCTTCATACGCTTGATAGTGATAGGCTGTTCCTGTAAGCACAGCAGCATTGACAGGCAGGTTAATGCAGAAAACAAAAATGATTGCTCAACTATGTCATTTTTCTAGTGGAGGGTCGGCTACCGACTCGTTTCCAAAGAGATGTTATTGCTTTGCCTGGAGTAGAGTCACCAGGGAAAGTTACATGTCAGATCTGTAAAAGTAAATACTTTTTCCTTTTACTTCACTACATTTGAGAGCAGGAGCTGTACTTTTTATTCCACAACATTTTGAACTTGACTGATATAAAAGTATTTTTTTCTTATAGTTTATGGTGACATCTTGCCTGAGGAAAAATGTACATTTAGTAATTCTTTAGTATTTCTTCCGCCGCTGACTTTTATTTATTGTTTAATAAAAGAGTTATATTGTCTAGTATTTCATAGTTCAGTATTCATTTTTGACTGAGGACTGTGGCCAAAAGCTAATTGATTTCAGAGCTAGAAAAGCATTTAGTCTTACCATTTAATTCCTTTGGAGTTTATACACAAATCATTACATTACTTTCCTTCACACCTATATTTGGGGGAAATATTCATATAACAGGGTGTCGATTACATACATAAAAACTTTAAAAAGAGGCATTTCACGCGAAAAGAAACTATGCCAACACGGTGAAAAACGATTCCATAAAACTTTTACTCCATCTTCTCTGTTCAACCAACCAAATCCCACGAGAGCGACACAACACTAGCCTACAGTGTCCACATCGAGGTGTCATTCTGAGCTGAGGGAAGCCACAGTGCATTCCGAGTGCGCCGCAAGTGCCAAGAGAACATCCCCGAAGAGCCAAGGAGACAAAAACGCATGGGGCGACTCTGAGCAAACCGCTGAGCAAGTCAATACGGCATTTCGCCCACAGCGGAAACCAGACGACATCATAATGACAAAAAAGTGGCCAAGCTTGGAATTTGAAATCAAGATTCAGTTCAAGCGCATGGTAAACACATTCATTTGAGAGAAGACCGGCCAAATAATTGAAGAATCGCGTATAGGACATCTTTGTAGCGAAGTTACACAATCAAAATAAATGCTGGTAGTTGTATTTATCATTCTAGCTGATCGCAATTCAGCTTTCACCCTTTCATAAAAGTGTGCACAAGTACTTTAGAGCGCACTGATCTCTTCCACAGTTGTTTGGGTAGGTTGTGTCCGTATCTTACACCCATGAGAATCGCTGGAATGTGCAAAACAAGACGTCTGCTCTTCCTGCCTCCCTGTGCAAGGACACATACCTCAGAAATGATCAGCTTTTGGAGCAAGCAAAGTTCTGTATTCAGAGTAACAAAGTGGTATAATTAAGCATTCTAACAGATAGTTGATGAAGGGGTAGAAAACGCTTGGCTGGCAGCAGATGGGAGCAGATGAAGTCGCATACTGCCGTTGGACATGAGCCAGCGGAGGGTCTGGCCGAGACACAACACGACCAGACAAAGGAGACAGCAAAAGACACGCCTTATGTCGCTAAAGACTCTGTGGAGAGCTGCAAAAAATGGAAACGTTAAAAAACATGAGGGGAATAAAAGGTAAAAATGGTCAATGGTTTCAGTGTTTTGCAGCCCCCGTCTCCGATTATTGTTGAAACAGTGTAATATTTGGAATAGTATTGGTATGAGCTAATGGTAAGTGATACTGTACAGCTGCAGAAAACAGATGGTTTGAGGAAAAGAGGTCAGCGCTGCACGATTTGGGAAAAATATCTAATTGGGATTTTTCTGCGATTGCAATTAGATTTGCAATTTATGTCTTTAAATTATTTAAGTTGAAAACAGGTTTTCACAAATTTAAAATACAGGTTCGGCCGTTTAGATAATGATTTTATTTTATTTTATTATTTTTTGTTGAGGAAATTATATTATTTCAAAAATGTGCGAATTGTGCCCATTGACATTGTGATTTTGATTAGATTATGATTCATCTTGCAGCCCTAAAAGAGGTCAGAGAAAAATATAATTTGTGGCTCTACATACCCAACTTACCTTTGGGTTCACAAAATAAAATTCCAAGTCATTTTTTCCATGTAATTTTTGAGAAAAAGAGATTTTATTGATTTTTATCATTGACTGGCATTGTCTCTATACTAACTTTTATTTCATTAGTTTTATTCTATAATATCAATATAATTGAAATGATATAATCTGCTACCACATATCTGGTCAGTATCCACCATGCCATAAACTATGAAAAAACATTTTGAAAAGCATATGAGAAAAATGAAATCTTAAATATAAAGCAATATACTTCTGAGATATCGGCCTACTATGAAAATTGCTAAATCGTCATATTGTTCAATAAATGCTAGATCAGGGGTGTACAAACTTTTTCCATCAAGGGCACATTGAAATATAGACCAGGCGGAGGGCCACAAATCAATCGTGAAATGTTAAAAAAAGCTGCATTTATCTGATGTTTTAAGTACCACCACATCTACATTCAGTCTCTGTCTTAATGTCAGGTCTGTATTGCACCAAAATGTTAGTTCTTTGGGTTAGAATTGTACAAAATGTGAAATTTGCTGTAAAAAGTACTTCTCCGGACAATATGGGCCAATTCACCAGGAAGCCTAGGGGCCAAGAAAAATTGGTCTGAGGGCCGCATTTGGCCCCCGAATATCATACCATCAACCGAATAATCGACTAAACAACCAAAGGACTGCAGCCCTAATATTTTCTTTGTTTAATCTTTATCGTGTGATCCTGTCTTTACACTAATAAGAGAACTTTTTGTTGGAGTATGATAGCATTTGAGGTGTAGAGGTAAGTAACTTCTATGACTTGTTATAAAAACGAACTCATAAAAAAAGTATTTCATTAAATTTCAATGTGAAATTTATTCATTTCATGTTTTCCTGATATTGTTTATTTAGAAATGGGTTTTCAGGGATTGTCAAAGTAGCATATAGTTTCAATATTATTGTTTATTGTGATATTTTCTGTAACAATATATGTGTAGGAGAAAATAGCATTTTTCCCCTCAATCAAATACTGTCGGCTCAGCTCTTGTTATCTTTGCCTACGTCACTGAGGTGCACGATTAAAGCAGAAGCACAGCCAAACTGAACTACACTGGAATGCAAACAATCGCAATGTCTTAGGGCTCATGTCTCGGGTCTCGCATTGATAGCAATAAACTCTAGAACTTCATGCCTCTTCTTTCAACTCTCTGGCTACCTCAATTTATCCGACCCACAACAATATTTTACTTCAGAATTTGTTATTGCGATCGGCTTCCTCAGATACAAACTAAAGCAGATCTTGCAAATACTTGTCATAGTTTGCTACAGGCTGCAGGCAACATCTAGTCTGCTGCTTCCCCAGAGTAATGTAACAATGAGAGCGCTGTCTCCCCTCTCTCTCCGCTCCAGTGACGTCTCCAAATGTCACCGAGTGAGCACCAGGAACGAGCTCAGGCCTCACACGTCCTCTCTGCTCACTGCTCCTGACCGGTTGCCCCAGGAGTATTGAAGGATGGGTCATAATGCTAATGCCAACCGGACTCTTAATCAAGTTACAATACAGTGGAGTTTTGTTTGTAATTCATAGATGTTACTGGCTCTTCACTGTGCAACTGTTCATGCTTTGTTCCACCTTGTGTTGTCATTAGGGGTGCGTTTACATTTGTTAGATCATGCATTTTTGCACGATCATGTTAGATCGTGCAAAAACAGTTACAGTAAAGTCATTTGGTGGCTTACATTTCACTGCGTTCCAAAGACGTGTTCCAGTTGTCAAGTAGTAAAAACAATGAGCAGAGGGCTATAGTTTATGTACATTAACGACTAAAAACAAGAAACACAAACCAGGAAAGTGCTAACACCAGCCAAAATTCAGATTCAATTAAGTTAATTTATCAACCTGGACAGGGGTATTACACTACAACAGTTTATAAAGCATCGCCTGGCAGTGAATGTTTGCTTTTGTTGACAAGCTCTGTTTGACATTAGCAACACTGCCATCACAGAGCATTTGAAACTGCAGAACCTCAACGGCAGCACAGGAGCAGAATCAGACAGCGGAGGGACAGTAGGGAGACAACTTGAACGCAGCATTTGTATAGCAATGATTTCAAAAGCCAGATGTATTTTACAGAAAATGGTATTAGAAATGGAAATATCTGTTTATGCAATTGAACTCTTTTGACTGGGTTTAGTCCTGGTTTTGTACTAGTTCTGCCTGTTTAGTGCCGTCTGATTAGTGGGTATAGTGTTCACAAGTCTTGTCAAAATTTTAAAGATAAGGAAAAGGCTTGATACCAGCACCAATTTCAAAACCACAATGATTTTCTTTTACAATGGAATGTAATTTTCAACACATTGGGGATATTTTTTGCAATCCCAAAATTGTGTTTTCAGAGGTGGCACCAATCCAGCACAGAGGTCATAATGCTCAAAAAAAAAAAAAAAAAAATCAAAACTATGCAAAGGTCAGCTTTTGTCCTATTTATGTATTATCTTAATATAATTAGATGCAACTGAGTATCTAGTTTCGGTATCGATTAGTATCTGGGTATTGATTTTTGTTGTTGACAATCCTGTTCTGCAGATCAGCGCTCTCTCCTCTCACTCCAGCTCTCACATATAAGCAGCAGTAATTGCTTGGCACAAAGACAAGGGATTGGCGGATGAAAAGAGAAACAGGAAATGAAGGAGTGAACTGAAGACTTTTTTTTTAAAGACCTAGAAGCGCTGCTGAGTCACACAGGAGAGGCGATTCAACATGCTAGAGCTGCTCAAGTAGTCTTGGAACCATGGAGTTTGAAGGGAAATAGCAGAACAGTATTATAGATGTGGAAATATTAGGGATGCAAAGATCTAGATATATAGATATGTATAGTTTTAGAATGACCTTGATCTATATCAGAACTACAGCAAAATTATAGGGTAATATTTAGAAAAATACTGTTATTTTGTGTAAAAATTACATTTTAACAAAGGAGCATTTTTATTACTTCGTCATATTTTGAAATGTTAATTTATTGTAACAATACAGCCATACATTGTTAAACTAAGCTATCAAGTGTGGAAAATGAATGCATAGTAACAATTGTTAACATATTACAATATAATTCGATTATTAGACAATAAATACATTTTTGCAGTAATAACACAAAAACCTAATTGTAGGTTATAAATGATGAATTTCTGTGTGAGTGGGATGGGTGATATTGACCAAAATCACCCACATTATCTGTGTAACAATATTCATCAAGAATGTGTTCAAGTATGCCTGTAAATGGCTTGTTTGAGTTCAGGCATGAACCCTACAATTAACCACAAAAGTGCAGAAATATCCCTCTTACATACACTAGATGCTTCTGTTCAATTGATTTTTAATCAGCTCTTTTTGCATATCTTCAAAACAACTATCGCAATAGTATCCAGTGTAACGTATTTTGTTCTAACACAGTTGTGTCTCTTATCTCTTATTATGCTATACAGTATTGACAATTAATTAGGCTGGTCTAAATTACTGAAATATAACTAGTCTTTTGCTTTACAATCACATTATTAAGCCATAATAACAAATTATTTTTATCATCCTGATGCCAAATCATCACTAATCCTGTAAATCATCGACAACTCCTTGCAGGTTCAGAAGGACATATATCCTTTGTATTAAAGTACAGTGCTGTAAGAATAGGCCAGTATAGCTTTAAAATATCACCGCCATCAGCTGGTCTTTTGTTGTATCTGACGCACCGGCCGGCAGACTGGTGCTGACTGTGGGCCGACACTGTACGGTACATTCCGGCCCACAGTCTGCACGTACGGATGCTGTGTGTGCTCCGAGCGTCCCCGGGGCTGGGCTTACCCTGCTCCAAGTCCTGCTGGTCGTACCACGGCTCCTCTTCCTCGGTCACGAACTCGTCCATGGTCTCAGAGCCGAGCATGGGGGCACCGCGCCTGAAAGCACAGAAACAAGCCCGTCCGTGGGTGCAAAACAGCTCCAGGGTGAAGTCTGTGCGGAGGAGCCGGCGGCTGGAGCTGAAACAACAACGGCGTGCACGACCGAAGCCGCCCGGCCTCACGGTGGGCGACAGGAGGCGGAGGTGCTGGAGGGTCGACGTGTGCTGTGTGTCTCCGCGGGGCTGGCTGCGTGCTGCTCGGTCACTCCCACATCTCCATCACCCGCTGCTGCTGCTGGTCCTCCTGGTGGACGTGTAGCTCAGACGTGGCAGCAGCAGATGTTGCAACGCCGCTTCTGCCCGGTGGAAGTCCTCTGCCTCCGGTGCTCTTTGTTTGGGGTTTTAGCGCCGCTCTGTGGATGCTTGGGGTGCTGCAGAAGGAAGCCTCAATCGGCCATTAAAGCTGGAGTGCCCAATTTTTTGTTTTTGTAAATTAGTACGTTTTGTCTTTTCCACCGAAGAGTATGCTGTGAAAGCAGCAGGGGGGGGGACTGCCGGAGTTTGACTATGCCATATGAAAAAAGCCTTAAAATGAATGCATGTGACCATGTTCCAAAGGTTTCGTAAAAGTTATTGACAAATTTAAATACTTTTGGTTTCATGATGTGAAAATCAAGCACCCCGACTTTAATATATGTTTTCATACACAAAAGCTCCAAGAACTAAGTCCCTAATCTACCAGTCCTTATTTAGTCAACGGAACCACGCAGTTCCTCTTACTCACGTTCATACTGACAGATTTAACATAAGACGTCACATATGTATGGGGTTACACATACATGATTTAATTAGGTGGGAATAGGAAAAAAACAAACTGTTAAATATAAAAAAAAAATAAACAAAAACATTATTACCACATTTATTCAGAATAATCAGTTTAATTACTACTTACTAATTAAGAATAGACTTTTTAGCAATTGAGTCCAAATCATTTTTCGTATGGGTCAATAAAGTTTCTGTAAGACTAATGTATCTGCGCCAGAGCAGTTTCAAACGGGGGCGAATATACAAAAGAAATCAGGAAATAAAATGTGTTTCTATGCAAAAAAACAAAAAACAAACAAATACCAGTCTATTTCTGTAATATTATAATAACCCCCCCTACATTGTTGTTTGTAGTTTTGTCAACAGTGTAATAACCATGTTTAGCGGCTAGAGGGCGTAGTAGACAATTAGAAATGACAAATACCCTGCAGGGAACTTATGAGGCTTTTAATGACACAATTATCAGACATTATTGACAAAAATTGTTTCGCTATGACAAATTATTGTGTAACATTTTTGTGAATTTCTTACAGTGGTGGAAAGTGACAAAATAGGCAGACAAAAGAAAACGTACTGTACTCATGTTATCTGGTGCAACTTGGGTACTTGATATGATACATTTTATATGGGATATTTTTCACACTTCAATATCTCTCAAAATCTGTTCTAAAAGTAATCAACATTTTTTTCTTCAATATTTTTATTTACAAGTTATTTTATGACATGTTTAGCCTGTATCTGTACTTTTACATAACTAGCAAAATTGAGCAGTTCTGCCACCACAGGTTTTCTATAAAAGTCTGCATTGATGACACAGGATGGCACAAGATAACTTGATAACTACTTCCTCACTGAAATGACCATAGGCTGCTGCGGTTGTTTTATCATGATGTTGTCATTTACAAAACCTTTTGGGAGTATATGATATAAATTTTAAAAATAACATCATTGCAAAAGTATATCTGTTATTTGTGGCTGGCTGCTTTAAATCACAATTCTGAGGAGTTGTCATTTATTCATCAGCTTGAATAATTCTGTTGTTGTCATGACAAGAATGAGACATCATTCTCTCAAAAGATTTTCACCAGACTTATTCAACAGTCTTCAAATGAATCACCAATAACTGACAGAAAAGAAAACAAAAAAGCCATTGTTGAAATATGAATTATCGATGTATTTTTGTGGGTTTTACTAAAACAGAGAGGGAGTGGAGGTCACATGGTCAATGGTGTTACATCTGCTGCTGCTGTCAATCGTGAGAAGTGAAACTAGCACCTTTCATCAACATGATGCTTGTAAAGTTGTAAACATACAGTAAAGCTTTACAATATTGTTTAGGCACTGAATAGAAGATAAAGTTCAGACAAGGAGCATGGACTTTAGGTATACTTTGATCAACATGCTAAATGGGCTGTTTCTGTTTTTCACAGCTAATGCTAACTTTTAATACAACAGAAAATATAAAAAAAAACAAAATGTAAGGCAACGACTATCTGATTTATTTTTTAATGTATAGATTACTACCATTTTCTTTTGTTTTATTTCATCTATATCATTTAAAATTAGCCTTAGCATTGACCCACAAACGCCTCCATTTATCAACACAGAAATGTGACAGGAAGTACTCAGTAGTACAATGAGCTAGCCTGAAATTCTGTGCACAGAGCCTTTTTCACATTAGCGCCCGGCTAGTTCTGGTTGCCATAAGAAGTGCGTATCGTCAAATCTTGATCCATTCACTCTCTATGGCAGGGGTTCCCAAACTTTTCTGGCCGGGACCCCCATAATAGCCATGTAACCAACTTGGGACCCCCAAAGTGAAATGAAAAATATATTTTTTTTAAGTGTCAAAGCATGTTAAATCAGGTTTAATATTGGTTATTTGAATAGTTTATTGTCTTATTAGACCCTGTTTCACCAAAAAGATACAGTTGTCATTTGAAAAATAGAGCAAATGTGTCATATAGATTCAAATTAGATCTTAAAATCATTTCGCGACCCCCAGCTCATCCCTCGTGACCCCCCACTTTGGGAACCACTGCTCTATGGGAGTTAGTCAAGTCTTGCAAGAAAAAAAAAATCAACTTTAAAAAGATCTGACGACGAAGAGCAAATAACAGCTAAATAATCACTGGCAACATGTTAAAACCTTTATGTACAAAATAAATATGTCAGCAGGAGAAATCTGTGTGTCTGAAAGTAAGTGTTTTTGTCTCAAAGTTAAAGCCTAAGACAAATTAAAGAGAAAGCAGACAAAAAAAGTACATAGAACAGTGTTTTTGTGAACGTTAGCTCAGTTTGTGGCGTTATTACAACATTATAAATAAAAAATAAATGTATCAAATTAGGTTAGCATTAGCTTAGAGACAAAAACACAACATTTTATAAAACACAGGTCTCCCCCGGTGAAGTATTTCTACCGTACGTACGGGTCTTAACATACTGCCAGTGATTATCCTGCTGTTTCTCAGACTCTGCTTTGTATCCAGTGATTATTGATTTATTCTAGCAAGACTCGGCTAAATCCCCATAAGGAATGAACAGAGCAAGGACTGAAGCTCGCATGCCGGAACTAGCAAGTGGGTTTCTTGAAAACACCACTGATAAAATGTGTTTCTTGCTTTTTGGCCTCATTGTTTTGCTCAAATAAAGTTTATATGAAAAAATGGAACTCGAAAGTAGTTTCCATGTTATTACTCCAATTGTGCTGAGCTTAGCTATCTTGTTTGCTAAAGGCAGTTGTTTTTCAATTGCCCCCAAAACAATTGTAAAACAATCACCCAACAAACATACTCTGGAACATTTTTTAGAGAGAAAAATGTAATGAGTTCAACTGTGTGTGATCCCAAAGTCTGTATCAGTGAGCGTACTGCAGTGTTCTGTTGTTAATCTGGTTTTCTACTACTTAAATTGTGTTTTGAGCTCTTACAGGAGAAAATTCCATCGCTCATAACTGACACTCACTTAAGATCTGAGCAAGACATGTTCAGGAAATAGGAAACTTAATCATACATGCGACTGAAAAGCCAATAACTAATATTTTGCAGCTATTATTGGTTGAGTTGGAGAAGTCTGAGTCTACTTTGATTAACCCGAACCATCTGTACACTGATAGTAAAGGAATGTGTACTTGGAAGTATCAAAGTATCACATTCCCATAAACTGGGAGGACCAAAAGTTCAAATCCAGATATCTGTCTTTTATTTCTTCAACAATGTTAAACTGGAAAAGAGGGCAGTGTGGTGAAAAACCACACTGCTGGAATAACAAGAAAGAGGAAAGGAAGGAACTGGCTCATTGTTCGTTATTATTATGTGTAAGATGCCTTGACCCCCACATATGGAAAGAGAACTTGCCTTTTTACTGTAACTCTTCGCTGTGTCAATAAACGATAAGAGAATGGTTCCAGTTCATCAGGAATCACACAAAACTGTAGATTTAGAACAGAACAGATTTATTGTCAAGTACAAACAATGAGAGTTTGGCATTTCTGATTCAACAGCTATAAAACGTCTGACAAAATATATGTAATTCTGTACATTTAAAAAGGGAAAATAAAAAGTTAATTTCTATTTGTTGGGTCTTGAGAGTCAGGAAGGGTCAAAAAGTTAACTTAGAGGTACAGTAAGTAAAGTTTAATGCAATATAAAATAGCATCAGAATAACTTGATTTCTCTGAGTAGTTTTCACACACCATACATTGACCTCTATTGAGCACTAAGAACTGTTAGTGTTATCACAAATTAACAACTCTATTTCGATACTAAGGACTTGGCTTGATACCTGATTTCAATTTTGACACACCAGTGGAAACATAAAATGGGTCTTATACTAGTTCTGATAAAGATCAAGATCATATCTATTCAGGAAAAGTCAAATCTTGTCCTATTTCTGTGTTGTTGTTTTTGTATTGATACTTGCTTAAATGTACATCTAGTTTTTATACTTTTTTTGAGTACTCTAAAAGTTTGGGTTACTCTTCTTATTGTGAGAAAGTCTACAAGAGACAAAAGCTTTAATGTTGACAATAATGATTTAAACATTTGTGTATCTTGCGCTGCTACTTCGGATATGATTTGGTTTGTCTAATTTTTATCGTCCATCCTTTGAAAATACAAGGCTTTGAGCATTATTTGAATTACCATTATGTCCTTCCAATTTCATTAGGTCCAGACAGTGGCTATGTTTACATGCACAAAATCTGATTACTGTTTGATTTCTCAACATGCACAAAATCTGATGTGACTATTCAGAGGTAGTACAATATATGATCATAAAGAAGACCAGATGATTGTGCTGTATACATATCCTTTTAATAATCTTTTAACGTAAAAAAACATCTGATAATCATTTTGAGAGCGCATGTAACTGCAGCCACATGCTTACTCTTACTTAAGTAGTTTCCCCAAATCCTTTTTTTTTTTTTTACTTTTGAGTCACTCTGTGGAAAGTCTGTAAGTCTGTAAGTTTTTAACAAGTCTAGTCTTATTTTTATTTTATTTTATAACTTCTATTTTCTTCTGCTGGTCAGTTGCATGTAAATACAAAAGTAAAGTAAATAAAAGGAATTCTGATTTTGATTACGTTGTACTTCTACTTAAGTATTTACTCTGTCTTGAATACATTTTTGGCTAGTCTACCGCCTCATACTATAGCGTACTATTCACTGGAATGAAAAAATATGCAACTCTTGACATGATAAATGATCTTCAAGTCAGCCCATGCCGCAATATCTTCAGGCATGTTTAATACCATTTCCTTTATTTCCCTAATTTGTTTACAGAATAATGAAGTAATTCATCTTTAACAAACCCTTTCTAATGCAGAGGTGTTGTAAAAGTTGTTGTCTTCGGAGGTATTCGTCAGCTGGCAGGACACCAGATGGAAGGACACCCCTCCACCCACTGCACCCTGCTCCTTTTAGGGTCGACTCTTGTCTCCTTGGTTACTGAGGACAAAAAAGGAGAGAGAAAGGGGCCCGGGCACAGCTGGTCTTTAGCAACAGCAAGGAGGGGAAAAAAACTCAAGTGAATGAGTGTGGCGACCGGGGGAGAGAGAGACGAGAGCACAAGCAGGAGGAGGTATACTCACAGCGCACAGGAGCCTTTAGGAGTCTGCAGATCGGCCACCGAGAGTCAAGTTACCCCCAAAACTTCGAGCTTCTTCACGACTGTAAAAGTGGATGAGAACAGTGTTGGGAGGATTGTACACAAACTTAAGAAACAATCGAGAGAGAGAGAGAGAGAGAGAGAGAGAGGGGGAGGGTGAAGACTTTGGAAGGAGAAGAAGTCTGGAGAACATCAGTTTTGGGGTCAGCTTTTGAAGAACTCCTGCAGTAGTCAAAGAGGTATGAAGCAATCTTTTACTTTCCATAATGTAAAACAATTCAAAGGCTTTGAAATTCAGGGTTATTGTGAATATCACAAGGCTATTATTCTGTTACATGCATTAGCTACGTTCTGTCACATAATAAATATAGGTTAATGGGTCCATGGGTTTCAGAGTGATGAAAGTCTAGCACCGTTACAAAAGAAATACTGTATTATATCTTTTGAATGGGGAAAACGTCTTCAAAATTGTACCCATCCATAGGTTTCAGAATGATGAGAAGTTAGGATAGTTGATATAGCAATTAAAAAAAAAAAAAAAATATATATATATATATATATATATATATATATATATATATATATATATATATAGTATATCCATATATTTGGAAATTGTATTCAATCAATAAAAATAATAAATATAAAAGGGAAAAACGTTTTTATATTAATGTAATCTGCTTTGTATAAGCTTTATTTAATTGTTGTTCTTAATAATATTGTTTATTATATTATTCAAATTCAATTATTTATCCACAAATGCACGTGGCAACCAGGCAGCGGAGAAAGTCAGGTAATGCTAACAACTTTTTCAAAATAAAGTTGTGATAAGTCCTTTCTTACAACTGTTAATATCTGTACTTCGTGTTGACCATACCTTAATTGGTGGACTCAAAGCAAAAGCCGTTTGTAATTAAAAACGTAACTATATATGATTTATTATTGTGCTAACATTATGCTAATTATGTCATTATGCTAACGCTAAATTACAGCCAGGTAACAAAGCTTTATCGTTAACAAGCAGGAGAGAGATAGAACTTACCTTCTTTCATGAATCACCAATGAATACGTGACTCTTTCAGTTAACCAATTAATATTTTCAAAGCTAAGACAAAATAATAGCTTTTTGTGACACTTTGAAAGAAAGTAAAAAGTAGCTAAACTAGCTAAGTTAACAAAGTACACTATGCTGGGTTAGCAGTAGGCTAACTATATGACATACACTTTTTGAGGCTTGGGAGAGACAACTTTAAAGGGTTAAAGAGTTTAAGCATTATTTTACTATCCTCTGGTGAGTAATAAAGTTTGCTGTATGTTATCTGCTGTGTACATTTAGCAATTGTTCCTACATTATTTCACAGACATAAATGAAATGTAACGTTAATGCTGTAAAAGAAGGTGCAGTATTTATTTTAGGAGCAGTGCAAAGCAGTATTTTTTTTATTAATCAGTGTAATTGTTATTTTATTTTTCTCATTATAATGCTGAGAAAATTGGGTTTTACACAAAGCAGAAAATAATACATATAAGAATTCCTCTAAAGTTCAGAACAGGCTTCTTGGACTTACTAAAAACCCAGCATTTGGCCAGTTAACAATATTGTTAGAACTGCACAATGTATCGCAAGTATTAATATACCGTAATATTGGCTAATGCAATAATTGACACAGTATTAACACGGAACAGAAATAACATCCTTTATCCTTCCAGAAGTCTGATTTTATTCATGATTTTCAGTCTAAATTAACCAAATTTTTATTTTGACTCATTTTGACTAATAACATTTGTTTTAGCATAACTGAAATTATTGTGTCAAATGTATATTCAAATATCACAATACTTTCAACATCATGCAGCCCTACCTTTTCTTTCAAATTCCAACATTCCCTAGTCAGTATAATGCTGTATGAAGTAAACCTATAAACAGATATCATATACAAAAGGAAAGGTTAAGCCCCCTTGTGTTTAATACATTTGATAACAGCATTAAAGTGCATGTATGTGTGTATGTATCTTGTTTTTGTTTTTGCTTGCTTTTTTAAATTATTACTTTGTTTGTTGGGATATAACCTGTGGTAATATCATATCATATAGTATCATAGTTTTACATCAATCAAGGTGCAGTGTTTAACAAAAACTAAAAAAAAAAAAATATATATATATATATATAAAGTTGAAATTTACAGGATGTAGTGCGGAGATCTAAAGAGGAATCCCTCTGATGTCAACAATAAGCCACATTTAATCAAAAACACTGGGACAATTTGCACACAGCAAACATACATTTCTCACAATCATGTAAATATGGATTTTGTCCCTTGTTTACAGTATGGTTAGGTAACAGTTATGGAATTACCTCCACCTATGTCACATCTGCTCATGTCTAACCAGGAAGTAACATTATAAATGTCAGCAAAACTGGCAAACTGGGGAATAATTGGAACATTTTTCAGTATAATGTCACTAGTATCATGTTCACTTGTGTGCATTTAACAGTCTAACCTGTTATATGCCCTTTAACATCTTTTGAGTACTGTTCTGTTTCAGTCGGTCGTATGAGACTGGACAGCAGCACCCACACACAGCTGCCCCTCTGACGATGACAGGGCGCTTCAAATGCCACGGCCAAAATAGCTCTGCCTTGGTTATAATTAAAGTGAAACGCCCGGGCTGTGCCTCTGCTGTGGGGTCCTGAGTGAAGGAAGATTGTAGGGAATTAAGCTGGACATAGTTCTGTATGTCTGCATGTGATTAGACATAATAGAGAGAGACGTGGTCACTTAAGCAGCAGTGAATTCAGTCTACATCAGTCAGAGGTGAGCTATAGCCAACAGACTACCCCAGTAACAATTTGTGTCAAACGTTTTTTAAGCTTGATACCAATTTTGATCCCACAATGAGATTTTAAAACGCTCTTTGTAGACTTTTTAGAATACGCTGCAATTTTCAACGCAAAATAATAGTACTTTCTTTGTTACCATGTGGTCTTATACTAGTACTGGTAAAGTTCAAAGGAAATTTCACATTTTCTCCTGTTTGTGATTTTTGTACAAATCAGTGTCAGTAGATTTAGTATTGATTATCTTAGTTTCAAGACTTTTGTCAACTCTAGAATACTGTTGTTTCAGGATAACATTACTCAAGTAGGAGTGGAAAAGCATTGACTTTGGCTACAACAATTAATTTGTTATTTGATTGGTCTAGCGATTATTCTTCAATCAATTTGTTGTTTAGACCGAAAAATATAGATTTTATTCCAAATTTGGCCTATATAAAGCTAAGGTAAATAGTTTGATGTTGTATGTATAGTACACTGTTACTTCAAAATAATGACTTATGTACTTGTGTGATAAAATGACCAATTTACACGTGTAACTTTGTCTAAAAGTCATACCTAACTCAAAAGTCACTTGTTACACAGTGAAAACACACAGTGAATATTTATATATTGTAAGCTGTAATTGCAGGACAGACCTATACTTAAAGACGAGAGGGAATGGGCGGAGTGACGTTTTCTTTTCACTTTCTTTAACTCCATCCTGTGACTTTGGTGTGTTATTGTGCTATTTCCAGGTAGAGCTGGGGCCTTGTTTTATTCCGCTGCAAACTCCACCTTGTCCCTGAACACCAGAATGGACACCCAACAGGAGGTGCTCGACATCATCCACAGAATATGGACCAAACTGCAGGCGCTTCCAGAGGCCGGGGGTCTGGAGATCGGGGCCTTTGCTGTGCTCCTGCTATTTGCCGGTAAGAGTTCAGAGTGCAAGATTCAGATTGAAGCTCAAATGTGTGCCCATGTCATAAATGTGCTGCTGTTTGTTGTGTGCAGCCACTTTCTTCTTCCTGGTGGTGATCTCCTGCACCAGCTGCTGCACTGCAAAGGCAAACAAGCAGATCACCAAAGTACAGCCCGTCTGACCTCCACTGCAGTCATTCCACATGTAAATACACCATTCATAGGTCCATGTGTCACTGCTTTATTTGACACAAGTCATCGTCATTTTATACATTTTGTAAGTGGTCCAGATGTTAAACCAAACAGTGATTGCAGTAGTAGTAGTATGAGCGTTTTCAATGTCCTCAATGAGCCGTAGCACTGGCATCTACAGTATTTGACCCTTTGGACAAAAGAGCCAGTGTAGGAGTTTCTCACAGAACAGATCATTTGTCTCATCAAATTAGCATTGCTTTCTGTTTTATTCACCAGCACAAATGTACGATACATTCCATCTTCTCTTTATAGTACAACAGATTTTATGTGAATTCAAGTGATACTGTGTTTGCTTTTGCTTGAATTAAAGAGCAGCAGCGCCTCCTGTTGTCCTGGTTAGGACATTTTTCTTGTTTTACAAAAAGTGCCAATGTTTGGTTAAAATCCTTTTGTTTTAATATGAATTAGTTTGAACTAGTTGTAAACAGTGCTTTATATTTTCTGTAGCAGAAAACACTTTTGATACTGGTACAACATGTAATTGTTGATTTTAGGTTTGTAATTAAATTGATTTAAAGAAATATTGAAAGTGGTCTTTCCTTTTCCAGTTTGGTATTATGTTTGCATTCACTTTAACTATGCAAACTAAATGATTATTGGATTCTTGTTTTTCCCTCCCACAGACTATATTTTTGTGTAAACATTAACCAGGAACAGTTGCTCACTCTTAGTCTTGTACACAGAGTGCAGACTTCAGAGTGGCCTAAAAGGCAGAGCTGAACAACTGTGTCCTGTCCTTGTTGGAACTGACCAGAAGGTGAACAGAAGAACTTGTGGGCTACATGTAAATTTTTTGAGCTGCTAAGGTTGGATCCAAACAACTGAAGCAGGTTTCTGTCCTCATCCGCTCGACTACAGTTGTATATTGTGAGGACTTACTGAGGCGTGAGGAGATCGCACCAGGATATGGCTGTGGAGAGGTGATCTTTCATACGCATGCAGACAACAGTATTCAACATCTGCACTTTTCATTTTGTTTCAGGAAACTTAAAAAACTAGCTGTTGGTTTGACATTGCTATTTGGAATCTTTTTCTTTGCATAAAAACTCTAGCCTGTATGCTTGATTATGTTTTTCGTAGTGACCGATTGGCCAGCGAAATAGTGCCTCACTGTGTCATTTTGCCTATATTTCTTGTTGTATCTGTCGATTTGTTTGAAGCACAAACAGATCGAACTGATTACATTTTAAAAACAAATATACTTTTTCGAGTACTTTTCAGACAACATTTTACTGTTATCACTGCAATTCATTTTACACTTGAACAACAATATACTTGAGTAAATCTTTTGCTTCTGGGGAACGTGATTTTCGCACTGCTAAACAGGAAGTACATTTTTAATTCTGTGTTTGCAATCTACTCTGTGGGGGAAAACACAAAGATTACTAAAGACAGTAAAGTCGTGCTGTTAACTTTTAAACAGATATGAATTCTGCCAGGGTCAACTCCTCTAATAAAACTAAATATTACATAAAATCACATTATAAAATTACAACATCATCATGTATTTAAATCAGCTGAACATGTGTTATAATGCACCAACAAATAAGAAACATGGTCCTGATTTAAAGCTGTTTAGAATGTAGAAGCGGATTTGAATTTTACAATAGTTCACTTGCCACCCCAAATTTATGAACCTGTCATGACACGTAAAAGCTTCCATTCAAGAACAATTCAAGAGACAGACTGAAAAGTTGTAGAAAATCCCACTTGATGAGGAGGGGTCTGTACTTAATTTTGCCTTGGGCCCCCAAATTCCTAGATCCGTCACTGTTTTTTCCTATAGGAGTAATTGCTTGGACAACTTAATTGAGCAATAACTACAGATTATAACCTATAATTCATCTAAACACAAGTACAATGATCATTATGTTGTCTCTCCTTTCCCTTTTGCAGCTTCTTGGAGCCGGTGAAACCCCCCGAGTCGGCCGAGGGTCTGGTGGACTGGTTCCTGTTCCGTGTCCAGCGTGACCCGTGGGCGCTGGGGGGTGCAGTGGTCATAGCGGTCTTCATCTTAGGAACCATCTCCCTGCTCGTGTTCGCCCTGGTGTACGGATGCTGCTGTAACACACCTGCGCTGACGGAGAGAAGGACGCCCAGGGGGAAGAGGAGCCCAAACGAGGTCATTTAGCCCGCAGACGTGACCTACATAGGACTGGGTCAATAGACTGATGATTACACTGTTGTTCTGCATGTTTCACTAAATTTAAATTCTTGTTTTTGTTTAACTATATCTGCTTTTTGTTTGTTGAAATCAACTAGTTTTGGGCGTTTTTGTAGTCTGCCTGTAATAAAGCAACAGCATTTTCGTTTTTCATTTGTTTCTTCTTGTTTAATTGTTTATCTGTTTGTTTATGTTGCACTATTTCTTTTTTTACTTTGTCATCAAAAGCAGAAAAAAGGAGAATGAGGAAAAAAAGGTGCACTGCTCAACTTTATTTTTGTTTAACTTTTATTTATGCACGAGAAAGACGGCTGCAATCGGAATAATTGTGACTAATAAGACGATCGTAAGTGTATTTTCATCATCTAAAATACATGCAAAAGAAGTTTTATCACAAAGACACTGGCAATATTGAATCTAAGTGGCAAAACAGAATAAAGACAATTCAGATTTCCATCTCCAATACATTTTATTAATCAATATTCTCTATCTTGTAGTCTTCAGTCATATTTCAACCTTTTCAAAAATGTATTAATGTTCTCACAATATAAATAGATGTTTGACTCGTAGAACTACTGTCAGCTACTAATAAATAATCTCATTTGCAACACAGTGATCTTATTACTTTGCCTTTAATGTTCGACAGTATCTTCATGGCAAAAGCATGGAGCCACCTGGCCAAGTTACAGGTCAGATCTGTGGATAGGTGGCCCCGCTGCCAGTAAGAATGCATGTTTTTCTAGGTAAAAAAAAACCTTGATAGAGACGCTTTGTAGCTACAATCTGGCATATTTTTTTTTACCTTTGGTCAATACAGATGTTCATTAAAGTCTAGATGATCATGTTTTTCCTAATTATTTCTTAGGTAAATATTTCTCATAGTTTTACGTCCATGAAGTTGTAGTTAGTGAAGAAATTTTGAAAAATAAAAGTTAAAAATTACAGGAAGTCCCTCCATGTGCCAAAAGAGAGAAATCCTTGTTCACATATTAAAGTTGTAAATAAATCAAATAAAATTCACAATAATTGTAAAAATACATTGCCAGATATTTGTGAAATTGGTCTGATAGTTATTGCAAAAACACATATATGCTATGTTGCTCTTTTCCCAGCAACACTTAAAACCCGTAGAATTTTGATTAGAAAATTTACATTTACAGTCAACTTCATTTTGCCTCCAGTCACCTCCATTCTGGAATTGTGATGACATCTTTCTTTTTTTTTTTTTTTTTTTGGGGGGGGGGGTGTAACATTTTAACATTTTAAAGGCACCACCATTGGAAAAGCTTGTTTTGCTCCTGTCCGAATGTAGACTTTATAAAGAAAATTGCTTTTAACGTAATTATTATAACTGGCAAATTGTACATACATAAAAGTACATTTTCATCATCATTGTCCATTTTTTTTCATTGTCCTAATCAAACTAACTGAAGCATACTAATAAATAATTTCCAAAAGCTTAACCCAAAAGACCATAATGACATATGAGGGTTGTGTATCTTTAAATATTTTTGATGTATAAAATGTCAATGTTTTAGCTTTGTTACTGCATGCCTCCCCTTGGCATTCTGTTCTGTTGTCATGTATCACATGTTTGCTCTTTGTCATTATTTACAATGATATTGCATCAATTAAAAAAAGCACAGAGTCGGCGGTGTGCACCAATAAACAGCAGTACACTAGAATGAACATTTGCTCCAATATGACGTGTCGGGCTGAGGCCTATGTGCTGGATCCAGACACCGACCTGGAGTTTGAAGTACACGCCATACAAGTACTACTTCAACAGGACGTTGCCGTTTTTGGTAAATAACAGGCTAACTCTTGTATCTTTCGTATTTATCGTGAAATGATTGTGTATCATTACCTTATATTTTGTTTTCATTCTTTGTGAATGCTGTTACAGTTACATGCGATATCATCAACAGACTGTATAGGGTACAATACTGTTATAATGTGATGCTATTTCAGTTGCTTGAAGTAAGATACAAACACTTTATTATATATTTTTTGAAATTATAATGCAAATATTTAAAATTTTAATTACATTATTATTATCAGAACACTAAATACTTTTTCCTACTTCCATGTGTAGTTTGTAAGGCTCTGCTGTCCACAGCTCCATCTTGCATAACTGTCCATCCTGGCTTTAATGTGAACTGACTCAACATTTATGCATTACAAAACATAAATTACATCTAACGAGACAAATACATGGGAGAACACAAGAAGAGTAAGAGTATGAAAGTTTAATAACACGCTGCTGCATGCTTCATTTGTAATATGTCCAAATATTACAGAAAACAGTGTAACTATAATAAGTACAATATTTACAAATCAACCATCATGGCCAGGTCTGACCCCCGCTCAGACATGTGTGCAGCGATGACGTCTTCCTTTGAGGCCCTCTCAAACTGTGCACAGAGGTCTTTGGGCACAGAAACTGACTTCAACTGCTCAACAAATCTGCCAGGCTCCCGGAAGACCTCAGTGAAGAGGAGCTGCATCAACTCGGAGACATATCCTACAAAGTGTAAATAGTTTAGCGTTAATAACATGTTTGTTTTTTTATTTTAATTTTAAAATAGTTTTCTTACCAAATGTAGGTTTGATTTTGATAGGCTTTGCTGTGCGGTTTCCTTTTTTATATTGTGGTTCTGACACTTTTGAGGTTGCCTGTTCACATTTGACATTTTCATTGAAGTGCATCCCTGCCAGGTACAGCCTGCAAACAATCAGAATGTTCCAATTGTAAAACAGAGTTGCAGTAGTTGGAAATGTACCCCCCGATGTTGGAGGTTACATAACTAAACAAGAGAAGTGAATGGAAAAGGTGTGTACTTACAAAACAGTTATATTACTTTACATCTACCGATAACACATGATCACAAGTATATTTCTTACCTGCACAGCATCCCCACAAATGGGTACACCACGCCTCTGGGTGCAAAGCGAATCACAACACTGTGAAACACATCCAGTGAAGATGTTTGGTAATCCGAGCTTAGTTTACGAACCTTTCCAAGCACTCTCTTGTCCAAAAGTACTTTTTCTACTTCGTACAATGCCAGAGTCTCTTTGTAAATAAACAGCATATTAATATAAACGAACACAGAGCTCTTATGTCATAGTTGTGAACTATTACAAACCTGGCCTAAACCACTTGCTCGGGTCTCTGGAGACTTTCACGGGGTGAGCACAGTTTGGAAATTCTGGATCCTCGTGTGTGTGGACATCTTGAATGTGGTTTATGAGGGACGTCCACTTCGCCACTTTCTCTGATCCTGTTTTGGAGGAGGATGCAACCCAATAGATGTGGTTTTTGATTGCTGGTAACCACTTCTTTATCAACCGGCACTCCTTTTCCTTGGAAATCGTCTCCAGCTTTTTGGAGATGCCTGTGAAATAACACATGCTTATAATGAACTGACATAACTGACTCAAGACGAACTAAAATACTAAAAAATGACAAACCTTTTTCGAGATGCCAGGCGTCGTAATATTGGGTTATATTTCTTTCTTTTAGGCATGTTTTGACCTGAGTGTGACGGTCTGTGATGATGTTGTCCACTTCTATATTGTTGGTCTGTAGTAAATCCAAACTTCTTTGCAGTCCTTCCTTTTCCATGCTGAAGCTTCCACTGACTTCATTGTTCTACAGTAACATAAACACACTCATTTAAATACACCCACACACAAATCTATCCAGTGGAGAGTAATGAACAGCACATACCCGCACAAGTTGGATGTCAAGTACCTTTTCACTATCTAGTTCCATCATTGTGTAGCTCCCATACTTGGTGCTGTGTCCTACAAAAATTAAAGAGCTGTAATAAGCGGGCTACAATGATGTAATATACTTCATTTTATTTACCTGGTGAATCTGCCCTCATCTCACCACCCAAAGCTATTCTGCCTTTCTGCTTCAACTCCTCAAAAAAGACTCCTTGATCTTTCTTCCACTTGTGGTAGATGGCAGGCTCAAGAAAAGATTGAGAGTGTCTTTTGAAAGTGTTGTTGTTATGGACTTGAAGATTCATCGCCTTACAGATCTGATGAAAGGAGATTAAAATTATTAGATTAAATTATGTAAATGACTGCATACAGAATGCACTTAATATAATTTAGTGTTTCTCGTACCTTTTCCGTTTTTACAAAAGATCCTCCTGAGAAATACACAGCTGCAGAAAGCTGTAGGTTGCCCACTGGTGTGCTTCCCATCATAGGCTGACTGTCCCACTTCCGGGAATACAAGCACTTTGGACAGTTCTGAGTGAAAGAAACAAACGTCCCACATTTCCACTTCTGGAGCGTGCAGCACTGCTTACAAACTGGACACGTCTGGAAAAGTTCTATCAAATTGCTCTCATATACAATGTATTTCTGGTCTCGGAAGTTTGGGCCTGGCTCCATTTCACTGTTACAGAAAAGAGACTTACAATATATATAAATTATGTAAAAACAAAGCATTACAAATTACAATTTAAATAAGAAACGTACGTCAATTCAGGCGCATATGTTACAGAAGCTCCGGGCTCAAAGTTTGAATTGTGTGGCTGTGATGTTGAAATGTCCAGATCTTCCTCCTCTTCTTCCTCCTCCTCCTCCTCCTCCATTTCAAGACGTGGTCTCTTTCTAGGTCTTTGTCCAGTTCCAGATGGTATAACTGGTGCTAAGGAAAACTCAAGCCACACCCGAGCTGTCTCTGTTGTACTATCAGCTGTAGCAGCTGTAGCTTGTACACCTGAAACGAACAGCAACAAAAACATTGTGTCACTAAAAGACAAAAGATGAATGCTAAAAGCAATGAGTACTACTTATATAATAATAAAAATATGACTAATTTGTATTTATGGAGGACAAGATCTAGGCAGAGTTACAGTGTGAAAATGTACCATACTCTAATTTGTTTTTGTTTTGTGTAAAGACATACCTTTACTTCTGACATGGTGTGACTTCAGGGTGCCCACAGATAACTGTGTGGAAACAGTTCTAGTGGACAGTGATGTTGAGGGTGTTTCTAGTGGACAGTGATGTTCAAGGGGCCATTCGTCGTTTTCTTCCTTCACCTCCTGCTTCACCAGAGATGGCTCCTGTGATGTGCCCTACAGCAATAATAAAATATATAAAATATACTGTCTGCAAAAGTTACCCAACATGAAGAAAAGCATCAATCACATTTCCAGCACATATGTACAGAAATTAGAATAGATTAAAAACACTGTTTAGGCATCATTAATAAAATAACAAATGTACATTTCAATATTTTTTCTTATTTTACACTTTTAATTCTTAACGTGAATCACTTGCATCACAAAACAATGCCATAACAAACACTTGAAAACATGAAAAGGCTAAATCAGCTGTGGCTGGTCACATTTATCTGTGGCTCGTATGGTTTGGGCCATAGACCATACATATCAGTGGACTATGGGAATGTAACGTCACCCGTAGCGTTTGGCTCCAGCCTAATGAAGCCCATCGCGGCTAGCAGTTTTTTTTTTTTTTTTTATTATTATTTTTTTATTGATGTAACAAGAAATTACAAGAACAAAGAACATATATGACAACAGAACAATAGAGTAACAGAAAGCCAGGGGGAGACACATACAGACAAAGCCTAAACATCTACATTTCATACATCAAAAATATTCAAGGATACACAACTTTCATATGTGACCACAGCCTTTTGGTTCAAGCTTTTTGAAATGGCACACAAGTATGCTTCAATTTGTTTGATTAGGACAGGGAAAAAAATGGATAATGCTGGTGAAAATTTACTTTTATGTATGTAGAATTTGCCAAATATTATAATTAGATTAATAACCATTTTCTTATTAAAGTCTACCTTCTTATCATGAAAACCAAAAATTATATGTTCAAATGTTAAACTAAAATTAGAGTCAATGTGATCTTTTATAAATTGTAGACAGTCTTTCCAAAATGTTTTAATAACAGTGCATTCCCAAAAAAGATGACTGATGGTCTCAGGGTGTTCTTTGCAGAAAGTACAGTTAGGGTCAATCGTTTTTATATATTTTGTCATAAATTGATTTGTGGGGTAAATTCTGTGAATTAGTTTAAGAGAAACATCTTTCATTTTGTTATTTATAAAGAATGTTTGATTCATAGTCCATCCTTTTTTCCATATGGTGTCAGGGACAAAGTTTCTCCAGTAAAAAATAGCAGAGGGCACAGAAATGACTTCTTGTTGAAATAAAGCACGAATTCTTCTGTTATTTTTACGGACAGGAGTAAAACAAGCTTTTCCGATGGTGGTGTCAGTCACAGTCAATAAGGACACATTTTCATCAACAGCAGCAGTCTTAAAAAGTTCACATATTTATTTGGTCACAGCATCGAAAACAATGGCATATTCTTTGGGAGTCACAGCAAGATTGTGTTTGAGATTGAAGTCATTGTATCTAAGCAAATGTCCATTTTCATCAAAAAGCTGACCCACCAGTAGGATTTTCTTGTCAAACCAATGAGGGAAGAATAAGGACTTTCTTTTGTATAACATGTATTTGTTGTTCCAAATAAAAAAATTATGAGGAGAGAAATTATGTTTGTATATAAGTGCCCATGCTAAAAGTGTCTGTCTGTGGAATGCTGATAGTTTAACTGGTATTTTATCAACATTATAGTTACAAAGAAGAAGAAAATTGAGACCACCTACTTTTGAAAATATATAATGAGGAAATATATTCCAAATGGAGGTTGGGTTTTTTAGATAAGATTTGATCCAGTTTATTTTAAATGTATTATTTAAGGTTGTAAAGTCAAGAAAATTCAGTCCTCCATTTTCATAGGAGTTCATTACAACCGATTTTCTTAGATAATGGATGCGATTTTTCCAAATAAAATTTAATAAAATTTGGTCTATGGATTTAAGTGTCTGATTGTCTATATACAAAGATAATGCAGAGTAGACGAGTCGAGAAATACCCTCCGCCTTAGATATTAATACTCTGCCTTTTAAACTCAAGTCTCTTTGAAGCCATAGATTAAAACGTTTTCTGGTCTTGTCAATTAAAGGGTTGAAGTTCAATGAAGTTCTCTCCATTTCATTTTTAGATATAATAATTCCTAAGTATGTTATATTATTTTTAACGGGAATTTCACAAATATATCCTAAGGCACAATTTTTTACCGGGAGAAGCTCACATTTTTTAATATTGAGATGAAGTCCTGAAACATTAGAAAAAGTCTTTATTAGGTTTAACGCAAAAGGAATTTGGTCGCCGTCTTTCAAAAAAAGAGTCGTATCATCGGCTAACTGACTAATCAAAATTTCTTTACCAAAAACAGATATACCTTTTAATTGGTTTATGGATATATAATTTGCGAGGGTTTGAGTGGCTAACAGGAATAAATATGGTGAAATTGGGCAACCCTGCCGAATTCCTCTATTAATATTAAATCGAGGAGAAGTACCATATTTTAGTTTTACACAACAATTAGCATTATTATACAGTAATTTTATTGCATCGCAGAAAAAGGGGCCAAAACCAAATTTATTAAGACAACTGAAGATGAAATTATGATTAATGGAATCGAAAGCTTTATAAAAGTCTAAGAAAAGTATGAAACTTTCATCGGGGATTAAGTGTGAATAATCTAGTATATCGAGTACAAGTCGAATATTGTTTGAAATGTGCCTATTTTGCATAAATCCAGATTGTGTTTCTTCAATAATGGAGTCCAATACAGACTTTAATCTCCGAGCAAATACTGAAGCAAAGATTTTGTAATCATTATTTAACAAACATATGGGACGCCAGTTATCAATATTTAGTATATCTTTTTTGGGTTTTGGAATTAGGGTAATCACCCCTTGGTTTAATGTTGGGGGCAGTGTGCCTTGGCTAAGGCTTTCTAATAATACTTGAGTTAGAAAGGGGGCAATTAGCTCACTAAATTGTTTATAAAACTCCCCTGTTAATCCATCCGAGCCGGGTGATTTGTTATTTTTTAATTTGCCAATAGAAGTCAGTATTTCATTAACAGTAATAGGAGCGTCACAGAGATCACGTTCATAGGGTTTAATTGGTTCGGCGTTAATACTATCTAAAAACTGTTCAGGATTCTCAGTCTTATTTAAGGCATATAATTTACTGTAAAAAGAGCTAACGAATTTGGCAATTACTATGGGGTCAGAGTTTATTTGGCCATCTATGTTTAATTGTTGTAGTGTATTTGATTTGGCACGATGCTTCTCCAACTGAAAAAAATAGGACGAGTTAGTTTCACCCTCCTCTAACCATTTTAGCCGAGATCTTACGAAGGCACCTTCAGCTCTTTTTTTATAAAGTTCATCTAGCTTATGTTGTAAAAGGGCTAATTTCATTTTATCATCATCTGATTGATCTGCCAGATTTATTTTGGAGAATATCATGATGTCATGAATAATTTTATTCTCTTCTGTCTTTTTAAATGTATTTAAGTCAGAGCTAAATTTTCTTAGATATTTTGCAATTTCATATTTGAAGAGTTCCCAGTTGTTATTGTAACAGTTTTCCACTTTAGCTTTGTTAAAGTAGTAAGATACAGTTTCAGAAATATGTTGTTGCACTGTATCAAATTTGAGCACAGAATTGTTTAGGATCCAGTAGGCTTTTTTGTTTTGAGATGTATTTTGATATAATTTAATGGAAATATGGATTGCTTTGTGATCAGTGAGCGGAGTAGGGAGAATATCAATATTTATATCATCTGTATCTAGACAATCAGACACGAGCCAGTAATCAATACGTGATTGCCTGGAACCACTATTGTTACTCCATGTGAAAACAGATTCTGTTTGGTATTTTTCTCTCCAGAAATCTTTTAAGTTAAATCGTTGCATAAATAAAAGTAACTGATTATTAGGACTATATGTTTGTGGTGGCCATCTATCTAGTTCATTATTTATTACCATATTAAAATCTCCTCCTATTATAATAATTGCATTAGGGTACTTGTTTAGACCATCATTTAAATCATTTTCTAAAAGGGATAGAAGTTGAGAGTTTTCATGTTTAGAATTGTAACCATAGATATTGACGACAATAAAGGTCTTATTTTGATAATCTAACACCATGAATACGAAATGTCCATTGCTGTCAGATTTGTGTAAAAGGATGTCACCTTCAAATTTGTGTTTTACTGTTAGAGTGCCTGCAGAATGCTGACTTCCATGTGAAGGGAGTATAGTGTCACCCCATTGGGATTTCCAGAAGTTGGTATCATTACATGTAGAATGGGACTCTTGAAAAAAGAAAAAGTCTGTATTGAATTTTTTAGCAAACAAAAACAGTGCTTTACGTTTTGTGGCATTTTTTAACCCCCTGGCATTCAAAGAACCTAAAGACAAAGACATAAAAACAAATAAAAAATACCTGAATGGGTAAGTGTGTGCGCTGTGTTACTTCGACCTATGCGCCAATATTAACAAATTAAATGGAAAAAATAACTTAATGAATTAACTTAACGCTACGATAACATTCTGAAAGGAAGCAAAGAACAGAGGAGCTGCCTGTAATGAGCTCGTTAATACAACATTTGGAATAAGAAGCAGCATCTATCACGAAAAGTCACTGGAACAACTGAAATAAGGAGTGCAAGCTGTTAAACAGTTCTAAACAAACGTGAGCTTATACCGGGTGTAGATTGTGCTGTAAAAATCAGGTCAGAGGAAGACGGACTTCTTTGCCATTGATATAGGCTCTGGGACCAACGTAGTAAGCAGTCTTCCCCTCTCTTCTGGCCTTCTCTACTGTTGGCCACAGCATCGCGGCTAGCAGTTATAGCGGCTTAAGTGGAACCAGACTCCATATTTGGACATCCGAGTGCGTATCGTATCGCGGCAACCACACGGACTAATCAGGAGCGAGGTTGTAAACGCGACACCAGATTCATGTAGAGTGTGTCAAAACAGACATTTTAGTTCTAGATGGTGAGCTTGATAGAAACAGTTACAGAGTAAAGGACACCAGTGTCCCAATAGAGGGTGAATGGAAGCTCGGCTTTATGGAGCCAGGAGCGCATCCATGGATACTTCCTATTTGGAACCCGGCGGCTAACATGCTAACGCGGTCCACTAATATATACGGTCTATGGGTAAATCGGTCAGTCCATGATCAAAGCCTCACGTCGATCCTCACCACAGAATAGAAATAATACACATAATCTAAAGTATTAAGCATGGCCATAACTGCATAACAGCAGGTCATGAAATATAACTTGTGATGTAAATATAATGCATGGCCCATACGTGAGTCTCACAGACGCACAGCAAAGATACACTTACAATGTGTTACACTACTGTTGTACTTACAGCTGGGGGCTCTTCTTCGGCTCCTTTTATTGTGGGGATGGCACCAATTTTCAAATTTAACTTCGTAGTCAGCCCAACTTCGAAGTAACCATAATTCTGGAAACACTCTTTAGTAAAGTGTCGTTCGCAAACGAACACAGTCTTGCTGGTCTGAGGCAGTTTTCCATAAATAAACTCCATCCACCTTCCACGTGCTGTTTCGTCTTTCGGTAAATTAAATAGTCTAGAGACATGTTTACAACCAAACACACATTTTCTCCAAGAAGACATGGCTAGTAACAAACAGCGGTGTAAGGAGCAGCAGAGTGGCAACAATAGAAGAGTAAGTAGTAGTATTCAAAGCAAAGTGATGCTAAATAGACGCGATTACATTGGCTCCGCAGGAGGAGGGGTGTGTCATTCATTGAATTATAATACCAGTTTCTATGGTTTAAAGATACTGAGTGCTTCCTGGGGGGCTGGTTTCAGCGTCTGCGTCATCCTGGTGAGAAGCCCCCGTGTGCCTGCAATGGTGCCTGCTCACCCGAGGAGGATAAAACAGAGCGGGAATCAATCAAAAACACTTTGGGCACACATACGAGGTACAAATAGCCCTGTAGGAAGGTTAAAAGCTCTGGGAAGTCGATTTAGAAGGATATAGACCCTTTGAAAACATTCAATATTTCAACGTGAGTAGGTCAAACATTTAACAATATTGAAAATAAATGAAAAAAGTAACAAAGAAAGACAATTTAGGGTGCCGCAGGGACTACCTCCATGAACTACAACTCCCATTTTTAAAGTTATAATAACCACTACCACTTCCGTAATCAAGCTGGTGCGTAAACTCGTGACGTTTTTAATCTGCGACTCTTCGTTTATGCGACGCAACGGAGAAGCAGCGATGGCGAGTGGTAAAAAGAGTGCGCTACTTTCCTCTTTAGCGGCTTATGGAGAGTCCGAACCCGACTCGGACTCGGACTCAGATGGATCGGGTAAGAACTCATCTAATGGGCTGTTTTTTTAGTGGATTGATCACGTTTGTAGACATTTACAACGGTGTCTAAGCATCGCTTTGACTGGAGCTTCATGTGCTAGCTAACAATGGCACAGTAAGCTAAGGATATTAAATAACTTTACAAGGTCTTTTTCAAAAGTATTTTACAAATGTTTTTTCTGTTTACATCTTGTGAGTGTTATGTATTTAAGGTGATATGTTATTTAGAATGAAAAAGCGACTGTAAAGATAAAATTGTGTTAGCTACAGTATGTGAAGCTGGATATCACAGGTTTTCTATTAAGTATTCAACTTCTAACAATTCAAAAAGAATAAAATCTTGATTACTGAGCGTCAATCAAAGTCAAAAGTCATTCATCCAACACATTTTAAAGCTGCAGTATGTCTTTTTCTAATAAATGGCCGTCTACCTGCGTGTTTCCATGGAGATATGTCTTTGTAACTCTAGAATGTTTCATAAAATGTATTTATATCCAGGCCAAGTAACAGGTCAGATCCCTAGTATATTTAGCAAATCAGGAAACTACAATGGAAACTAATGGGCAACTTCACTTTGTATTCTGTAAATCATATGCCACAAATGACCAATAGATTAAAATACCTGGAACCGCTACGAGGCTAAACATGACTCACCTGGGCTTCATACAGGTCCATATTCCATTCTCCTGCAGTCGTTTGGTTACCTTATATGATCAGACAAATTTTCTCTCTAAAGTTTTGCTCACACTTGTTGAATGTGAAAAAGCCATCCATAAGAACATTCTTGAGGCTTGTTAATTTGGCACTGTTAAGTTTAGCATTCAAATGCTGGTGAACTAAACAAGTGGAGATTGTTGCTGTGGGTGTTTAAAACTTATACTGCTGATAAGAAAGAATTTGCTATAATTTAAGAAACATATGAATAGAAGATGGCTTAATTTATCTCTTAAAAGGTAAATCAAGACTAGAACTAGCATAGAAATATATCAAGGATACATGAATCATTATAGAATCGAAATTGTGATCTGACTCACTCATCCTTAGGTCAGCGTGCCTTTATATTAACAATCCAGCGCGTAGTGTTTGTCTCTAAAATTCAGTATTTGAGCATCTACTCCAGTCGTGTCACGCTTTCTTATAGATTGCTGTCTAAGGACGCCTTTGTCGTCTTTGCAAAGGCGAGCAATGCATCACGTAAGTTCTGAACACCCAAATGACTGACTGTGCCATATTGTGGAACATTCTAGGCAAGGGATGTAACATCTCTACCTGAAAGGTTAATTGTACACCTTTTAAATTGTAGGCAGGACTTGTCTGTGAATGTAAAAGATCATCTGCTTGAATTAACAGTAAAAGCAGACGGGCTGGTATTGTTGTAATATGTTTATGCTTATTTCTTCATCTTGTGTTGTTTTTCTCCTTGTCCCTCTCAGAGAGCAGAGTTGGAGGCCTGGTCTATGGCTACGGAGAGGACGACCTGAACAAGACTGAGGATGCAACTGGCAAAGTCTCTGCAGATGAAGATAGCGCAGGAAGCAACTCGGTCAGTATCTTAGAAGAATCTGTGCTGGGTGCTACTACTTCAAAATGCTGTATTTGTTTCTGGTGACCATGTTGTACTGCGGTGTTTCTAAAAAGAGCTCAGGAACCTAGATGCAAAGTTAACTAGGAAATGGCACACTCCACAATGCAAACAAAAATATAATCTGCTGTAGTTTGCACTGAAAAACTCATCTTTATTACAATTCATCAACAATCCACCTGTCCTGCGAGGCTTTGCGATTTCATGACACCCTTCTGTAGGGTCTTGTCTTGTAAGATAAAAATATCTGTAATGGAACAAAAACTTGGCTTTTTACAGTTTGAGCAATATGCTATAATAGCTATTCTAAATGAAAGAATACAATTTAGGTGCTATGTTCATTTTCTTTTTCTTGTCGTCATTTAGTGCAGCTCTGTATAAATAAATAAAAATGTATTATCACTTAATTCCTTTAGTCCTGTGGATGTGTTATTGGTTTAGTCTGATGAGCCTAGAACAGTGTTTCTCAAACTGTGTCTGTTTAAATATTTGTTTTATTTAGAGACAAATATATTGATGTATTTCTCCTTTTTAGGTTAATAACAACTACTTTATCCACAGCTTAGTCTAATTTTAGACCTGCCCTTGTCTCATTTTAGACTGTTTAACCCTAATTTAAGCCTGAGAAAATTGAAATTTAGTTTTTGATGCTACTTGGAATAGGGATGGTATATTGATTATCGGATATGAATGATAAAGTATTGGTCCGATATTTAACATTTAGCCAGTATTTGGCATCCCAGACTGTGTATCCATGTATCATAAGTAGTATGTATAGTAGTAGTATGCATAATCAAACCAGAAATTGTATTATATCCCAGATAAATACCTTTTGTTGTTATTTTTTACAAAAGGGAAAATTTGATTTGTGAACTTTACTGTGACTTAATACTAATGTGTGGTCATATCTTCGCTTTTGGCCACAACAGTTAGACATATATTAGTATCGGCCCAAAAAAAATCATATCAGACCATCTGTAACTTGTAAAGTCAAATACTGTCTTTGGCAGTGTGAAGCGTTTGAGGACCACTGGCCTACAACCAGTTCCTAAATGTTTAAATGTATCAGCTGTATGTTGTTGAATGTGTTTATATATATATATATATATATATATATATATATATATATATATATATCTTAATAAAGCATGGGCAGAGACGTAATTAATAATGAGCAGTTTTAAGCATGATAAGCATGATTCATACTTAGGGTAATAATGAAGTAGTTGAGCCTGAATCATTCTTTACAAACTCTTTGTTTATTATGAATTATGTTCATGCTTTATTAAGGAAAATTAAGTTATAGTTATTATAAAGTGTTACCCAGTTTTCTTTCTGTTGTTTTTATCTTTTTTATTTCCAACATGTTACCTATTCCACAAACTTTACAAATGGCCGCTTATCCTAATGGCCCGTCGACGCTGCTTGGGTCCCGGTCCCTGAACACGAGCACCGCCTCTTCCCTGCTGTAGCCGTCCTGACGTTGACCTTGTGCATTTTGTGTTTTCATAGGAGATGGAAGAATCAGACGAGGGGAGGGACGCGAATGATGCGGAGGTATTTGAAAGCACTTAGAGGTGGATCATTTGACCCCAAAAAAAGTGGATGTTCTTTTTTTGTGGTTGGTTACTAACACGGGTGAGGGGGAGGCTTGGTCACTAGATGGCGCTCTGGGTTCACTCATGTTGCTGTTGGGGTTGTGTAAAATGATCTTGACTCTTTTCTTGTTGCAGATAATTATATCAGAATTTTTGGAATATAGCAGCTTTACTAACACTACTTTTGTGTGAGATTTGAAGTAACCACATTTTTGCTCTTTGCTGTTCTTCCTGTATGGCTATGGCTGTGGCTCAGTGGCTAGAAGAGTGCATACCTTTGTCTATCTGTAGTAGAAGTGGGCAATATATCAAAATGCATATATTATGGTGAATGTTTTGGAGACATGCAATATTTTAAATATGAAGTGTGTTGTTTATTGTCAAAAATGCGACAAAAAGAGCTGATTTTTAAAAAGTGATGTTATGCGGTGATAGTTCTACACTTTTATGATTAGTCTACCTGATATTTCACATTTGATAATTAAACTTCAACTAATATGTTTAAAGACACATTTTAACACATTTTTGTTGGATTGCCATAATATTGTTTGAGTATCATTGTCGGGAAACTCTACTTTCCTCTTTCCTCTATCAGACCAGTGTATGTATGACCAAATGAACCCTTTTGGATTGTATACCTCTAGTTTTTAACTTTTTTTTCTTTTTTCCCCCAAAAATTAATGTCTGATGCTTTTTTTTATGTCAATATTCCTTTTAACAGTCTATAAGGAATGTGCTAAAATGTGCTTGTAAATATCTCCGCTGAGTTTCAGTATTTTGCAAAACATGAATGAAACATGAAAATGAACCGCAAAAGTGCAGAAATATCACTTTTATAAAATTACATGAGATGTTTCTGATCAATTTAGAGCTCAGATGCCAATATGGAGTGTTTAGAATCCAGAGGACCCAATGGCCTGAAACTGTTCTTTTTTGGGACAATGTGTATTATATAGTTTCAATTTACTTTAAACTCATCCACAAACCTGTTTTACTACAAACTGGATAAGTGTGTGCAGATCCCTCTCTGCTCTGAAGTGTTCAAACTTAATATCGGTCTTCTGGAGATTTAAGATCGATGAGCCAAATATGATACAAAATGCAAATATGAGCTTTGCAACATAGGTCCATCTCTAGTTTTGACATAACTGGGCCTGGTTCTGAGTTTGCTATTAAAACTGTTAAACTGCATTAATCTCATTTTAGTGATGTGACTACTATGGAACATTTATGAACAAATCCTACTAGATAATCCCTTATTATAATATTGACAAAAATTAATCTCAATTATTATTATTTTTACATTATCTCTAACAAACAGACAATTAGGGATGTAGACATTCTGTGGAAGTGTGGCACTGGCAAATGCTCTAAAATCTATTACGTATATGTATTATTTGAGCCTGTATCTGTACCCAAAGGGCACTGATGCGACCACGAAACTACAGGAGATCACGCAATTACAAATATTTATAGAAAATACCTCTAGTAAACACAGAATTTAGAATCTGAAGATAACTCGCTACATACCTCCTCCTTTCTGCAACTAAAGAACTAAAGCTCTACAGTCTATTTTAACCAAGCATCAGGAATGTGCTAAAATGTGCCTGTAAATGTCTTGTTGAGGTTCAAACATCACAGATACCATAAAACTAACCACAAGTTGATACTCTTGTTTGGAATATTAAAATGAGACGTTTGTGTCTCTTTTTAAGGTCACTTAGTTTAAATTAAAGACAATACAATTTATATTTGAATTGAAGATGGACCAATATGTCATTTGGCCGACATATCAGGCCTTTTTAGTGTTTCGGCTATCCGCACAGACTGATATTTTGTTTGGGCTGACCACGTGATTAAACAAAAGATGTAGTTTTTATTTGAACACTCCAGCGCAAAAAAGGCACTGTACTCATCATACTGTCATTATGTAGAGCAGTAGGGCTCTACGTGGGAAAAATATCTAATTGTGAGTTAACTGACCCGTATTGCGATTAGATTTGCAATATATGTTTTAATAATGGGTTTATATATACATTTTAAACACAACCAGAATAACTGATATAAAGACTGAAATGAACTAACAAACTCACAAAAGAATCACGTTCTTGTCACTTTTACTTGCATTTGTGACACTTTTAATCACATTTTTGTTGCTTTTATCATGTTTTTGTCGCTTTTAGTCAAATTCTTGACACTTTCAGACACGTTTTTGTCACTTTAGTCGCTGGTTTCATAACATTTTCATTTTTTTACTTGTTCAGTTTTCATGCAGAAGCAAAACAGGATAATTTGTTTTGCAGCCTTTTACTAATTGTGTTCATTCAAATTGAGATTTTGATTAATTGTGCCACCATATAAAGCAGTGCAATATATAGACAGTAACTAAGTTCATGGGAACTTCAAAATGATCAAAATCTGCTATACATATCAGCCCAAAAATACTGGCAGAGCTTAATGACAATTGGCTGCTTGGGATTCTAAATAAAATGGGTAAGAAAAAAATAATCTTCTTATTCTAATATAGCATATCTCCAAAACAACAATTGAGATTTTATCCGGTTGTCCAAATATATATCCCACCTTTTATCCCTAATCCAGGCTCTAGACCAGTACTAGTCTTGCTTTGACAGACCTTCTACTTCGTGTTACTTGTACTTCCTCTCCTGCACCTTTATCTGACTAGTGTAAATAGGAGATATTGTCCATATAACGCAGCTGATAAGAAGCCGAGAACAGCCGGACTTCATTTACCTGCGGAAAACCATGTGTGCCCTGCTCTGAAACGTTGCCTCTGGAAATACCAGCGTTGTTATTGAATCCGTAATCTCCGGTTTGCTCAAATATTCAAACACTATTACGATTACACATCCCAATTTGTCGCTTATTGCATCGTCCCGTAATTGGATAAACTGACAAGCGCGCACATATTTTCACCCGTCTCTCCAATTTTTGTGTGTGTGTGTTGTGTTCAAGTATGTGCTGAAATGCCACGAGGAAAATAAAACCAGCTGTTCAATCTGAGGCAACGTGATGCAAAAACATCTCTGTAATAAATTCTGTGGGACTTGAGGATTGAAAAGTCGGTTGGACTGGGTCGGAAAGGCGTCCCGTCCCGTCTGTTCATTTGGAAGATGGGTGAAGTAGGGTTGCACAATGACGACTTTTCACGCACACACGCGTAAGTGTAAGTGCAAAAGTGTTGCGAAAGTTAATTTGTGGTGCGCTAATGTGGTTGACAGTTGACATGCAATATTGGATGTAGATCCTAGGACGATGAGGAAGAATAGTTTATAAGCGATGTAATAAATTGAATTAAAAGTGACACTGTGTAATATTGAGGAAGAAATCTTTTACATAATTCCCAGAAACAAATACATGTATTTTGGGTGAAGTAATTAATTTTTTGTCAGTATGTATTCAACGCATAAATACCTCATAATAAGTGTCCTCATAAATACATACACATATGTATTTTTGTTGGGGTGGGTGGTTCTGGATTTTAATGAGCCAATACCAATATCCAGTATTTGGCTTACTGCTGTTGCCAGTAGCCGATATTTGACCATTCCAGTATTTGTTTTAAAAGGCCCACAAATCAATTTAAGTTGAAGTAGAGTTCACATATTAACTCTTCACTTATAAATGAGTAAATAACAAAACATAGATTTTTATGTATATTTTAGCCAAATTGCTTTTCTGTTTCAATTTTTACTTAGTGAACTGTAAACGAGGCTTGGGACACGTCTTTCAAAGATAATCGGAACAACAGCCCCTGGTGGTGATATAGGAAAGTGCATAAAATATGCCCTCCGGTGCTTTTTTTTTTTTAAATCATTTTTTTATATAGTGTATCTTTTAATGTTTTAAAAATCACATCAGTTCCACAATTTTAGTATGCTCCTATATAGTCAAAACGACATCGACAACAACAATAACTGATACAGTAGCCTGTCAGTTTCGGAATGATAAAAATAAATAATATATATATTTTTAGTAATAGATCATCAAGAAGTCACAGTAATCAAACCTTAACTGTTCAGCTTCGAATTTTTGTTTATTATTTACCATAGTAAAAGTTAAAGGTTACTTTACTTTAAAATCAAACAGTCACTATAATATCAATATATTGATGTTTTGTATTTCTTTATTTTACTGTCAGTGTCTATTTGTTGAATGGAAGTCCTCTTTAAAACGACAACACAGGGTGATAAGTGCTGCTGTTGTACTGCATTCGGAGAAGAGGAAGCTACAGTACAGCGCCCCCTTCCTGTGGACAGAAACTAACACTTCATAATATTTTCAACAAAGCTTCATGTCTCCACTGTCAAATGGTCACCCAAATTAACCCGGTCCAAAATTGCCTCAAGCTCCACGGCTTTTTGAGTATCCCGTTAAGCCACACAATTGAAGCTTTCATAGATAAATGAAGTTGATTGTTTTCTTTTGATGTGGACATAGCATTGTGGTGTGTCCTGTCCTTGTGTTTTCCCTCTCTTCCCCTATCTGTGTTGTTTGTACCCAAATGCTAATTTAGTCAATTAAATGCATAATTAGTCAACCAAAATTATATATTTTCATATTATGTATGGATGTGGAACATGGACGCTGAGTTTGTTTACGGCCTGGTTGTGGGCTCTGGCGCTTGGATCTAATCTCCACTCCCCACCGTGAATGTTCAACAAAAATATCAGCACATTTAGTCGATAGTTTTAGTCGACAAAAACTAACCCAATTTTAGGCAATGGTGTTTCATTTTAGTCAGCAAAAATATGACGCAGACGAAAAATATGACCCCTCTCACAGACCAGCTCTCTGCCCAGTCCCAGCCGTTGCTAGGTGCACCCTAAACAACACCACCCTGTTCCCCCTCCCTGGCTTACGCCCACCCTGCTGGCACGGGCACAGCAGCGGGCCACCCCTTTAGACCGGCCCAAATTTACCACCACGGCTCCTCCTGCTGCGTCTTGGAAAGTCCATTTGTTGTGATTTGTTGCTATGACGTATCGATGGAATGGCTGCCTTTTGTGTCCAGATGGGCATTTTTCAGCGGAATGTTCTCCGCACCGACCGCAGAATTCCACAGGCTCCTGTTTTTTAAAGGGGAATTAAATATGTTGTCTGTCTCTCTCTTTCCCTCCCCCTTCCTCCTTTTTATTGTGTTGCAGGTGACAGAAGCAGAAACCAGGGATCCCAATGAACTAGTTGGTGAGTGTGACGTGTGCATGTTCTCCAATCACTCTGTACGGCTGTGCAATTAATCACAACAATGTTACAATATTGTTCCCTCATCAAAAACATACCTGGAGTTGTATTAAGCTTCATTCACAGTTGTTTGATTTGAGTTGTTCAGAAAGTCGTCTCCCTCTGAACATCAACAACACTCCATTCTGAATTTCCCAGATGTGTGACCTCTTCTGCGCTGTTTTTAAGTCCAAAAATCATCACCATACTCATTCTGTTTATTAGCATGTCAGAGTCAGGCTTACATTTTTTTATTCCACCTATGTAATTCCCTTTGCAGCCAGTAAATGTCTTTTAGCTCTTAAACATGAAATGCTAAAGTAAAGTTTCCCAACAGCATGTTTAAAGGACAAGAACAATACAATAAATGCATATTATTTGTCCTTTAAAGCAGTGGTTGCCAACATTTTTTGTCTCTAGTACCCCCTAAGCTTTGTCTCACACTCAGAGTACCCTTAACTTGAGTTTGAAGTGAACAAATGGGTTTATTAGTCACATACTGTCAGTTATAACAATTTTAATTCTATTTAAGGTCCAAGATGCTCCAAAAAGATACAAATTGTACAACTAATAACACCTTTTTATTCAGATAAAAGTACATTTCATATTCTTAAAACCTGAAACCATTCTAAGTACCCCTTGGTAATGGCTCACGTACCCCTGGTTGGAAAACACCTGCTTTAAAAGACACACATTATGCTCAATTTACTTTTTTGTGCTTTTAACCATCTCATAACATTTTTTCCGTCATCAAAAACACACCTGGTTTTGTTTTTAGCTTAATTCGCGCCTGTTTGAGGAATTCTGTATACAAGGTTCCCCTCTGTGCATCATAAAACACTGCATTTCAAATATATTTCAAATTGTAGAAATTCTGAGATCTCCTGTTCATGTTTAGGTTATAAATCATCGCCAGACTAGGAATTTCTTCTGTCAAATTGCGTTCATTTTTACTGCGTGTTTGTATTAGCATGTCAGGGCAAGTTTCTAATGGCTAGATGTTGTGTTTTCCCCATGGTAATTTCTCTGCTGCCAGTTATGGAGCGCTAATACAGTCCTGATGAGATCGCCTGTTCTATAGAAAGTAATCTGCACTTTTCAATTTTCTGACATAAGGATTCCTGAATTAATTGGCATGGCAACGGTCCTTTTATTGTTATAGCAATAACACAATTCAAATTCAAAATATTATATCTTTTGACTGGGGAAAGGTCCTCACAAAATCCTTCAAATCAGGAAAAAGTTATTTGCCTGAAGCCCATGAGTACATACTTTATTATAATTTCTTAAACACAAAATACCAAAGTTAAATTACTCAAGAACATGTTTAAATGACAAGAACAATACAATAAATGCGTAATGTGTCCTTTTTAAATGGGAAAACTATTTAATTCTGCGTTTTGAGTGCTTGTTCTGCCCAGCGAAACCCGGAGATCCCAAACCCAGATCTAAAACAAGAAAGCACAACATGGCACTAGAACAGGTTAACGTTTGACACTTTATAAATAAACATTAAAAAAAAAAGATCATTTCCAAATTTGCATAGAAGGAGCGTCCCTACTACCCAATCTATAATTCTTTTTAATATTGCTTTATAATGTACGACTAGATGTTCATTTCTCCATAAACTGCTTAAGGTGCTTAATTACTCAGTGAGTCACCAACTAGATTCTACTTGTCAAATACTGTGCCCTGAAGTCAGACTTACTTGAATTTGAATAGTGTGTTTGATGGAAAAATGTCATACACAAGGCATAAAAACAAACGAACGAAAAAACCCCAGCAAAAAACTCTTGTAAAATGACCATTTAAGCTGCACAATGTAGATTTTCTAGAAGATCTGCCATGTACTTGTATCCGTGAGAGGTTCTAGCTTTGTATGACAGTAAACATACCCATCTTCCATTATAATTACACCAAAAAAGTTACACCTTTATTAAATAACATTAGTCATTTTCTGGGTCAATTGCTGACTAACAGGAAGTCGATTCAGCAGTAGTTTGTCAGTGCAGGCTCACAAATGCAGGTGTGGAACTGGTCACCAGATGAATAAAGGGAGTGTTCACCAAGTTTTACTCATGGTCTTTGCTTAACCACAAAATAACTAACCCACTTCCACCCTTTTAAAGCAGACATATTGTGTAAAATCAACTTTAATTAGTGTTTAACCTCATCATTAGTTTCCTTAAAGCTGTATTTCGATCCTGTATTGTCCTGCATTTGAGGCTCAAGTGCTCAGAAACTTCCCGTTTTTTACCTATCACCTATCCCCACCCACTTCCTGGTACTTATTTGTGATCTGAGTGATACATGTAGCATTCTAAAACGTCACAGGCGCTTTTGAAAAATGAAACATTTAAATGACAATCTGCTGTTTGTTATGGTGAAATGTCACAATTAAGACTTTGGCTTATCAGTTCTGCAGTTTTAAATAGGAAGTTAATGGATCTATATATTTGATAAAGACGTTTTAGATCAATATTGCAGTTTACAATGAATAAAATGAAATGACCTACTTGTGTTATAGTTCAATAGTAAAAGCATAATATGTTTCCTTTTAATATTTTCTATTCTGATCAGTGGTAAAAGAAAATATGGCATTTCAGAGTATTTCTAAAGTCTCTTTTGTGATTATATTCAACAGCACGGCTTCATTTATAAGTAGTTTATTATTAACAGAAACCAAACATAGCCTGTAAAGCTAGCGATCACTTTCGCCTAACCATGGGTTTCAGAATGATGAGACATTTGGACTGTTGCTGTAGCGATTAACAATTCCAAGCAAAATGTTATATCTTTTGAAAAAAAAAAGCCCTCAAATTGTTGTGTATTCGGGATTCTGAAGCCCGTGAATAGTGACTGGTCACCATTTAGCTCTGGTATATTTCATATAAACCTTTTGCAAAAAATAGTTTGAACACTTGCTGAGGGCTAATCAATCACAAGACCTATCAGTTTTATGTAAAAATTGTCTCTGAAACTTTATAAAACTAACATTTCACAGAATTTAAAAATATTGAAATATTTTTCTTGGTTTGAAAACAACTGAAGTATGGACTTAAGTTAACGTATAGCTTTTCTTAATATTTGAGTTGATCTAAAAGCCTATGGGAAAAATTAATGGTCTTTTACTTGTGCAGGCTTCAAAGTGAGCAGTACTGTTGAGCTCTATACTACTACTGCTACTACTACTGCATTACGACGTTTTGATAAAGTTTCAGATAAAATGAATGGGACCATAAAACATTAAGTTGTGAAATACAAGTACAATCATAGCTTTGTAACTAAACCCTGTACAGTTGGTCCGCCCGGTGACAGCAGTCTTATCTGAAATATCTTGCATAAACTTCAAAGGGAGTGTATGACTGATTGGGGCAGGGCAACATTTTTATCACAATATAAAAGCGAAAATGTACTTTAACGGTATGACAATGACAATAAACAGAATACTTGGACCTAATTTCTGTTTTCCCATGTAGATCACTTCAGTTGCTATGGCACCTCAGCTTTGACAAGAACTCTGTTCATGCAAGTGGTGAACGAGGCAAAAGTCTCTCCGCTAAAATATAATACAAAGTAGATTGGTTTGTGTAAAATCTTTAATGTACACATACAACAACAATTCAGCAATGCACCTGATTTTCTGAGCAGCCTGAACACTGCTTTGTAGTCTGTGTAGAACTTGATTTCTGTTGAGCTCTGCCCCATGTAAACTAATGCAATGGAAAAAAAGACGGCGCCGCCCATACGTCAGCTTCTAAAGGTGAATAGGGTCATTGAGCAGTTAGTGCTCTTGTCTCACAGCAAGAAGGTACTGGGCCTTCTGCATGTAAAGGTCAAAGAAACAATACATTGATTGAAGGTGCCATTACAGCAGGAAAGATATAGCAGTAATGACTGGCAATGATCCTGAAATTTAGCTTTTGTCTTATCTTTGTCAAAAACTAAACATTTTACACATTAGTGACCCTTACTTTTGTAGAGGATAAATTGCACCCTAAATCTGTAGTATCTTGACATCTGATTCACTTTCCACCTTCTATCATCATCAAAAAGAGTTCCTGGAGATGTTTATGAGAAATAGACTTTATTATAACGCCCTGTACATAACGTTTATTGATCTTGACAATTAAAATGAGATGATCTTGATGAAATAATGAAAGAATGCTGTACTCAAACTAATGTGAACCTTTAATTGAATAAATGATAAGCTGAATGCCATAATGTGGAACGTTCTGAATGACCTGCCTAGTGTCTAGTCTGCTCCAGCTTTACCGCACATGGCTGAAAGGAACAACATCCCAAAGCCAAGACCATTAGCGGTGGTACTTTCCCATGAGGTGTTAATTACACACATTAAACCGACAATCCCAGACATGCACCAGACTAGTGCACTCCTCAGTTTTGCTTTTTAGGATTTGTTTTTTGTTGATTTGAGTTCCATCGTGCACAGTGCATTCCTCCAGCAGAGCGGCCTGGTTCCTCTGTGCTGTGTGTCCGTAAATGTCAAAGCGCGTCGGGGGCTCAAACGCGCTCTTTGTCCCCTCTTTGAACGGATGTGCTTTGTTCATAAGTCCAGTGAGACCCCCAGGGCACACTGCCACTTTTTCAGACTATTTTCAACGCCTCGCATGGAAAGTTTAGTCCACGGTAGAAGATAAGCGTTGTCTGTGTATCGCTTTTTTGTCGAAGTTTGAGGTTATTCTGCCAATTGAGTAAATGCAGAGTTTAGTTGTGTTTTCAGGACGGAAGTAAAATGATATTCAAAATGACAATCAGCCACTGGTTTTGATTAAGTTCACGTAATTAAAAGCAAAAAGGTTAATTCTTTTTGCTTGCACTTTTCAAATTGACTCGAGCATCTTAATTAACTTGATAGTTCCAGGGAGACGAGCAGATAGCGCTGCCAGGCTCACGTTATATTCCATTTGTCCTCGAAGGTCGAAACTTGGACGTTGGAGTGAGTTTTTGTGTTCCTGATGTCAAATTGGAAAAAACAATGTTCAGTACATAACAGTTTATGTACATTAATGGCTCAAAATATTTAATCCCAACTTTGGAAAACACTCAATCAGCCGAACTGTGATCCAATTAATTTATCAACATTGTTTTTACATTAACATCACGTTTAAAATGGAGTAGTTCTGTTTTTCAAGGCAATAAAACACCTTAGTGTAAGTAAGTAAAACGTTTAATGCCATACTGTGGAACATTTCAAGCAACATAACATCTCTGGCTCTGTACCAGTTATTTGCTGTTTTAAAAATGTGAAAAACAGAACTAATCTATTTTGAACGGTTCTATGAGGCTTTGGAATCTGAGCGGATCACTTTTCTGTCCTTTCTCTTCTAAATCTGTGCTAGTGGCCAAAAATATATGCATGTGAATATTAAAGGGCCTGGAAATAATTTAGAAACATGAGACAGGAACATATTGTAGTTTGAGCAATTATCCAGGCCTACTAAGTTTTTTTTCTGCTGCTCGGATATTGCACTATGATTGTCTGATGCAGTTGTTTCCATAAACTTCTCCAAACTCCGCCTACTTTTTGCTGTATTTTCACTCTTTAGAATGCACTATGACAGATAACTGTTGCCTTCCCATGATTCTATGTAACAGTGGGCCTGATTGGATAAAAAGAGGTGACCCTGCCAGCTGCTTCTCTATTAAAGAGGCTATACCTGATTAAACTCATCAGTGGATAATAAGAATGCTCGAAGAAGTGAAGAATATTTTGAACAAGTTTAGTTTTTCACTTTAAACCAAGCACCTTTTAATACTCAACAAAATGACTAGTAAAATACATGGATTATATATAAACTCTCAATTTTCTTTATTTAGTTGCTTTTACTTTTCGATGCTTGATTTAAGAGTAATTAGCTTGACTAGAATAAAGTAAAAGCACCACGTGTCAAAGGATTTATGAGAGCTAGGAACTATATTTAAAGCTAAAGAAATAACTCTACCAGTATTATTTTGGAATAACAGTACCCAGACTACTGTTGAGTAAATCTGTAATTGAACAATTTGTTAATATATGTACACATTTACTACTTCTCAAGCAATAGTATCTTAAAGTACATTTTAGGCTCCTCTCCCTCTGCTAAATCACTTTAGTCACACACAGTATTTCAGGAGTTCTTTCTAAGTTCCACAGTCCCCTCTGACCCCAGTGTCAGTGGGAGGAGTTAACCCCTTCTGCCTCACAGCTGATGTGCTTGTAAATGACAGAGGAGGGGCAGGGCGTTGACTCTTTACTGTAGCACACATTTTCTACAGGAGATGTATATCCAGCGACACGTGTCAAAGGTTTTGTTACAGGAGCTGCCTGTGTTTCAAAATACGCACCATAAAACGTGACGAGACAAGCAGGGAGAGGAGTCAGGCAGTCGCTGGTCCTGTGGTATTTACTCAACAGACAAACAGTGATAGAGATTGGATGTTGTGGTACAGCGCTAATCTTACACTAGATCCTTTGTAAGCCTGTGTAGAATATCTCATTCTGAACGATAAGATAAACTAACACAATGCATTCATTGATTACGTTTTAATAACTTGAATTCAAGATACGTGTTTCGTTGATGAGAGGCAGTAAATTGCGTTCCTTCAAACTGAATGGTCAACATGAAATGTAAAAAAAAAAAAAAATTCTGCGCTTTCAAAAAAGTCTGTGCCTCTGAGGCCCCCCAGGGAGTTCCTCGCCCCACTTTGGGAATCACTGCTGTAGAGAGGAGTGAAGAGAGGGAAAACAATCACATGCAAAATTTACTTAAACTAAATTCGGTCGTTATACATATTCAGTGAAAAGTTGCTATTTTAAATGAAAATGTATTCAATAATAAATTAAAGATGCATTATGTAACGTTTCTGGTGGGGGGTCCCATGCTTGTCTCCATGGAGTTGTTATTTCTTTGCCATGGATTTTCCAGAAAACGTGCATTGTCACTCACAGATTTGATCTGTAACTTGGTCACTAGACAAGAGGTGTCGGTAGTGCACCATTGAAGGACTTTTTCAGGGGGGCTTAGTTTTAAACTATCACTTAAGTAGATCATAATTTTACATTTACTTAATTGTAAACTGCAATGTGAATCTAAAACATCTTAGTAAGAGTAGAAGCGGGTCCCTTGACTTCCTGTTGGAAACACAAGGAGTGGATTGTCATTTACATGTTTTTATTGTTGAATAGTGACTACGTGACAATTTAGAACTCTATATGAACTCCAGAACTCTATATGTATCACCAGGGTAGAGGGTAGGTGAAAACACTGGCACCTCAGTTGCAGGACAACACAGGATTAAGTCAAACATGCATCAATCAAAATACTCCTTTGGGTAAAATAACAATGAGGAAACACTGTTGTAACACGGTTAAACACTCATTAAAGCTGATTTCGCACAATATGTCCCCTTTAAGTAAATGAAGAAGAAATTTACTACAAATTTGACCGTTTACCCCATTTGTTTTTGGTGTCATGGTAACCCTGCAGGAACTGTTAAATTCAATATTGTCCTCCACCTTCATGCAAGAATGTATGCTCAGGATAAGCAGCTACAGATGTCAAATCATCTTTTTTTTAGTGTCCTGACTTGGGTGTGAAGACTTCAACGCTGTGCTTGCCCCAACACAAACACTTCACCCAACTTTTAACAGTAGAAAATGTACTGTTAAGCCTAAGCTCCGTTACTCTCCACAGCCTTGACAGCTTAATAATGGAATTCTCTGCCAGATCCGATGTTCTCTCCTCTGAGCCCTTTTCAGTCAGGCCCGCACTTGTCCGAGCCTTGTACTGAACTAGAGACTTGCACACTGTCTCGCGGGGACACGGAGAGAAAGTGAAAAATGCCTGGCCCGCAGTTAGAAGAAGAAGACGACAGCACGCTAAAGTCAAAACAAGGGCTGGGTCCACAGGGAGGGGCAGGAGCAGGCCCTGACAGCAGACACTCCCTGCCTGCCCTGTCAAACTCCCCCGGGGCCATGGAGCGCTGCATGGAGAATGTGGAAAAGCATTAGATTGACATTAGATTAACATGACATTTCCACTGTCACGTAGTCCAGGAGTCATAGCTCTGTAGGCTCTTTTCAAACGCTGTATCATCAAAATTTCAGAATGGAGACAAAAGGAAGTAGACTGTGTTATGTTTTCAATAATTAGCTCACATCAGATCTAAAGATTATTGGATTTAAATCTTTGTGTAGGGAATAGAGCTGTAGTCGACAAAACTACAAACGAACAAAGAAAGTAATTCTTAGTCAACTAAAGACATGTCCCATCGACTAAAAGGGTGTGTGGAAAAAATGTCAAAACTAGGAAGTACCTCCGTGTTTTTGACCCAGACTACAAGTGCAGAGAGTTCATCGACTCTCTTTGGAAATGTTGTTTTTATATGTTAGGCACCCAAATCTTCAGCTAACTCACTCCATATCTTCTCGTTTTTGGTGTTTTTACCATATAAATCCTTTTAATAAGAATAATTAGCCAACTGACGAAAAGTTTGGTCGACTAAGACACTACCAACCGTTTAATCGACTAAAGAATTACAGCCCTAGTAGAGAGAAGAAACAATCCTGAATTTCCTTAAAAAACTACTCAATGTTTCTGTAAGTATTTGTGTTGAGTGTCTATCATAATCTTCTATTAAATAATAAGCCAAAAAAGTAAAACACAATGTTAAATGTGGTTAAAGCAACTGATATTACATCTATCAGAGTGTTGTTCATTTGACAAAACTACCTTGATTTTTCATATTTTTGTGATATTCTGAGGTAGGGCTGCAACAAGTCACAACTAACCGATATAGAACTTGTCAGATAATTAAGTAATTGAATAATGTTTAACTGGTTATACACAGTTTCTAAAACATGCCATGGGCTGAGAGAAGAGGTTTTATGACTCAGACAGATTAGTAGAGAACAAAAATTTCACAGATAATGTTGTGTTTTTGATCATCGCCCTTTTATCTGTAATTAGTCTCCACCAGGACGTCCTCAAACAGTTTCTATTCAGCTTTATCTATGTAAAATTGAGCAAAAATCTCATATTCACTGGTCTTTCGCGTTCTAAACAGCTAATCAATTGGATTAATTGAAAGAGTAATCACTACAATGTCCAGGATAGAGATGTCATAGCTTTTCTATTACAAAAGTTATCCAATTGTATTGGAGTATTACTAAAGTATAATTTCCAACAAAGTATGTCATATATCGATAGATAAAATAAAAAACAACAACATTATAGGCTTAGAATTTTAGAATTTTACCTTCATCAAACAATAAGATATGTGTCTGTCACAATCTGCACAAAAAGAAATAAAACACAATCGGAGTGCTTTTACTATGACAAAACCACCTTGATTTCTCATCTTTTGTAATATTCTGTGGTCAATCCCAGCTTCTCCAGTAAAATCACATTATGTTCCACTTCACGTTTGCCTCCTGTCTGGAATTTGGAATGTATTTGTTCACACACTTTTAAAAGGTCTGTTCATGGACAAGAAATGCATTAATAACTCACTAAATGTAACTTTTCAAGAGAAAACGTCCTCAGTAAAGTGCTCTGTTGTGCTTGTTTGTCATCAGCGCTGTTCTCAGAGAAGGTGAGGAACATGTCTCCAGATGAGATCCAGATCCCCCCCCAGCCACCCGGACGCTGCTCCTCCCAACTGCAGGTAACCAACTCTGCACACAACAACTCTCCTCCATGTGGAATGATAATTACTATATAGATTCAATAAATAATGGCTGGAACTATATGCTAAATGCTCAGCATTTACCGTGTGGACATTTTCTTTCCAATGGTAGACATTTTTGGTTATTTTGATGTTGAAAATTAAGGTCTGAGTATCTTCTATGACAAATTATAGATACTAAATAATGGCGAGCTTGTTTTATTTTATCTTTATACTTCTTACAGCAGGGCTATTCAACTTAATTTTCCCGAGGGCCAGATTTGAGGTCACACAAAATATCCCAAACTCTAGAGCTGTTTCAATAATGATAAAATAACAACTGCCGCTTTCAATGTTTGTGAAAATATAAAACACAAAAGGCTTTACCAACATTGTTCTGCAAAATTGCCAATCCAGAACTGAACCAGAATGAAACTAGATACTAACCAGATCTGAACACGGACTAACCCATAATCAAACCAGGTCTAAACCATAGCCAGTCCATGTTTGAACTAGTTTTAGCCAAAAACTAAACCAGGAAACAAACAAATAAACAAACAAAAAAAAAATATATATATGTTTCTTAAAATTTGGAAGAAGGGTCACGGACTGTAATGGATTGTTTGGCGGGCCTGATCTTGCCCCCAGGCCTTAAGTTGCCCCTGGTTTTCAGCAATTCTGCGGCTTTAGTTATTTTGTCAGTGGCATTAAGTAGCATCAGTATTATCATGATATTTTGATGTAGCACTTTATCGCACTTCAAAATTTGAGCTCGTGACAATAAAAAACAGCAGTGAAATCAACAAAATGCCAGAGCCACTGCAGTGTAACCTTTGGTCCTGTCTATTGGATCCTGACTGTCATGTTTTCCGCTTAATTAAAACATGCTAAAATGAACAGTGAAAAGATATCAGTCTTGCTTTGCTTGGGGCTAAAGTCTGCAGTCTGACAGTCAGAAAGGCTCTGTGTGTATTGTATATTGCTCATAGTTCCCTTGTGATGGTTAAAATAATGTGATGTAGGTATTAAAAGTGGTGTTGAAAGGTACGATAAGGTATGCTTTATGAATCCCTCAGTGAAACGTAAACTTGTGATGGTGTAATGAAATAAACCTTGTGTAGGTGTGTATAGAACACAGCTGTATCACCAGGAGATGTGCTGAGACATGCTTTATGCCTTTGTGCTGCTTTGCACGTCTGATTCTCAAAGCTCTCAAACCTGCCTGCAACAATATCATCAGCTGCACAAGCGTTTATGCGGCAGAACAACAAATAAACAATGTTGTGTGACAGGTTTGTGATGTTCCCTCATTTATGTCATATTTAAGCACTTTTTGCTGTTAGACTGAGCAATTTCCTTTTCACATTCAGTAGGGCTGCGACTAAAGATTATTTTGCGATTATTCTTGATTAATCAATTAGTCCTTTAGATTATGAAATGCCATTAAATTAGATTTTTACCAAATGTGACTCAGAAAGTGACCATGCTTGAGAACACCCAGATGTGATGAAGTATATTTACATACAAAATGGGTTTATCATAAAGAAAAAGAACAGAATCTGCAAGTTTGCTGTCCCATTCTGACATAATTAATACTGTCAGCCCTAAAGCCTCGACTCTCAGTTTACGGCATGTTTTGTTGCCTGTGTATTGTTCAGTTACTGTTCAGTTACAGTTTAATTATTAAATTAGTTGACTGTTATTTCAATAATGGATTAGTTGTGATTAATCAATTCATTTGTTTCAGCCCAAAAAGAGTCCTATGCAAATACAAATAATAATTGCAGTGTTCATGGTTAACTGTTTAACAGATTATCCGCCACCAATGCTTAACCAACTTAACCAACGGTTTGCCTGGTTAACTGACACATTTGATTTTCCTGTACACTTGTAATTCACAACTGATCCACCAGAGCACACCTGAGTGTTCTGTTTCCACTGTGGCGTCTGGGGGAAAAAAGTTTGCTGAAACTCCAAAATAGTGGATTTATCTCATATAGACTGATCAAACTTGAGACGCTGCAGTGTTTATGGACTCATATTTATCACACATGGTTAATTCAACTCGGATTTCACTTTAATGAAGAAAACGGACTGGATTGTTCAGCCTTTTGCTTCAAATGGAAAACAGTCGATCCTTTACTTGTTCAAGTCTTAATGCTATGTTCTCCTGTTTTTCTTATTATAACTAGTTAATATTTATCATAGTTTTACTTCCATTAAGTTGTTGTTTGTGAAGAAATTTAGAAAAATAACAGTGTAAAATTACAGGAAATAGTGCGGAGTTCAAAAACAAAATTCCTCTGTGATGTCTGATTAAAAGATAATTAAATAAAATCAAAATGTTATCAGGTATTATTTATTGCCAATTACTAACTATTGTGTAATTTATATGGATTTTGGCCCTTGTTTACAGTCTGGTTGCTAGGTAACAGTTATGGAATTACCTCTAACTATGTCTTATCTGCTGTGCATGTTCAACCAGGAAGTACAATTATAAACTTTACAAAAATGTTCAAACTGGGGGCAAAATGTGAAATCTTAAATACAATCATGTTTACTATGTTCTGGCGTAGTGTTTTTCAACCTTTTTTGAGTCACACCGCACTTTTTTGGTTGAAAATATTCCACAGCACACCACCAACTAAAACATTACAAAATCACACCATTCAGGGACAACAAGTGTTATTTATGTTGCAGATATTGTCCATGCCATTATATGTCTGGTTCTTTAAATTTGCAATGGTGGCTGTTTGTCAAAAGTTGCCCACACTTAAAAATAGTAAATTACTCAGTTAAATCCATGAATCTGACACTATCTGTTAAAGAACAAATTGAAAACATGCATCACTGTCTCAGGTTACATTCACAATTCAAAATTACACTCTACTCATGTGCACTTTGGCATCTTCTAACCAAGTAAATATCTGTTCCTTCTTGGGTCGGGCATAAATTCTAGTGGCTGCATGAATCCCGAGACTCGCCCTTGTAATTAAAACAGCACTCTTGAGCTGCTGCCTCGTGCATGTCCCCCCCTCTCTCTCTCCAGCTCCACAGGCAGGTCGGGACACAAGCCTGAGGTAGTCAAAAGCCGAGTAGGGTGCCACTCCCCGACGGTGAAATGAACAAGTCATGAATCAGGCCTGAATCACCAGAACAGCTCTGTATCCATGCCCCGCAGCCACGCAAAGACACTTTACACAAGCGCCGCACAGATAACAGCCAAATCCACTTTTACTGCGGGTGATATTGCGACACACGGAGGGATGCATCGTCTTGCCGTCATTGGCTAATCGTTCTTTCTAAACTCTGACGTAAAACAAGGTTCACGGGAGTTTATAGGACAGACTTTGATTGGCGTGTTGTGCATGGAGCGTTTGCCCATCAACCTGAAGGGCACCAGTCGCTGTTGTTCTTGGGCAAGACACTTCACACACCTAGTCAATGAACAAGGTTATGGTTGTGATTACTTTTTGTTCGCAGGAGCCCTAAGTAATTGGCTGTGCAATTAATCGAATTTCAGTCAAGATTGAGATTCAGTCATTTCTGATAGTCAATGATAAGTACAGGGTTTTTTAATGCAGATTCCCGTGCAGATTCAGACTTTGAAGGAAAGGAAGGACATTTTTAACTATTTATTTTGTAATAAATGTTGTCTGTATCAATTTATATAAAAAGAATAATGTTAAAAACAAGATAAGTCGTAACTAATCCAGTATTGAAATAGACGTTAACTAATGAAATGTATATCTGTATAGTATCTGGAATATACAGACTTATATTATTTGACTTATATACAGACACAAAATAAACGTGTAAAATATGTTTTTATTAATGATTTTGTTTTTAAATTGTAATTGTAGCTTCATTTCGGTAAAATGTTGTCAAAATTTGTCACAGGCATTTTGCAATCTGAACAACTAATCGATTAATCACTCACTGGATTGATTCAATATCTGATTTAAATACTAAATTGTCAACCCAAATCTGCAGCAAAATAATAAAGTGTGAATGTGGAAGACAATAATGTATGTAACCGTATGACAAGTATACCACAGAAAGCCTAATCATTCAGTGAATAGTGTTTTTCTTTATAATAGATGATAATCATATGTTCCACCTTTTCTACATTACCAAAAACCTCCTCGTCAGTGACAGACCAGCAGCATTCCTCTGTCACTGCATCTGCTGCATCTGCTGTTCTGCGGTTTAGTTTGGAACCTGCTCGTCAAATATCTCCAGACAGTAGCACAAACCTTCAAGACAATACCCCCATTCACCATTACACAACAGATTGTTTATTTGGAGTTTGAAGGATTGAATAATTATGGAAATGGCAGATGAATCTTCAAAATTGAGATTCATTCCAGTTCTTGTTTATTTGTCATGTGTCTCCAGTGTACTTTTTAAACAGATCCAGGAGCACAAACATTTAAATCAAGAATCCAATGCATTTCAGGACGTGTTTGTTGTGGCCTAAACTACAAAGTTAGTAGATTTAAACATCGGATGGCCCCATAAGGAGACGGAACATTTGTTATTTTCAGAAAACCTAATATAATGAGGAAAAAAAAGAAGCAAAATATGATAAGGCTTTGGGGTTTAGACCTGTGTTTCCCAACCAGGGGTACGGGGACCTCAAAGGGGTACGAGAGGAATTACCAGGGGGTACTTAGAATGGTTTCAGGTTTTAAATAAAGAGTAAATATGCTTTTATCTGAATAAAAAACCTGTCATTAGTAAATTTAGCATCTTTTTAGAGTATGTTGGACCATAAATATAATTAAAACAAAAAATATAATAATAATAATTTACTATATTCAGCCATTAAACACATTTATTTGCCCGAAACTCAAGTTAAGGGGTACTGAGAGTGTGAAACAAAGTTTAGGGGGTAAGGGAAACAAAAAAGGTTGGGGACCACTGGTTTAGACCATAGATCGCTACAGAAGATATCACAATAAACGATGATACTTAAATTTATGCTACTTACACAATTACCAAAGAACAGGATAATCCTAATAAACACTTATTTATTTATTTTTAGAAAATATAAAAAAAAATGTGCACATGATAATTAATTACCGGTAATAACAAAATATATTGTTCCATCAGTAATTATATATGCATTGTGATATTGATTCCTGGCTGCAGGTATTATTTAAAATTTTGAAACCCAACTATTTAAACTGTGATTTTCATTTGATTGAGATACATATTTCCGCTCTAACTATTGATTTGTTTATTTTGTAACAGGAAAAAATCCACAAGCTGTACGAAAGAAAACTCCACGGAGACTTTGACACAAATAGCCACATTCAGAAGAAGAAAGAATTCCGAAACCCCAGGTACTGTCATTTTCTGGCCCCAGGCTTTTATCTGCTACCTTTTTTTTGCTGCTGTGCTCATTTGTCAACTTTGTTTCCTTCCCAGCATTTACGAAAAGCTGATTCAGTTCTGTAGCATAGACGAACTGGGAACAAACTACCCCAAAGATATGTTCGATCCACACGGCTGGTCGGAAGATTCCTACTACGAAGCACTAGGTGAGCTTTTGAGTCATTGTGACATGAGCACATTTGAGTTCAACGCTAATTTGTGTTTTTTTGTTGGTTTATTTGTGTTTCAGCTAAAGCACAGAAAGTGGACATGGACAAACTTGAAAAGGCCAAAAAGGAACGTACGAAGGTGAATTGCACATGTTTTATTATTCATTTTGATCTGTTTGCGTCATGGACAAGTCTCTACCAGCGTCTGTTTGATTCAAAACTTAAAAAAGAAAAAGCTCATCTTAGGTCATGCACACACAGCTTGATAACATAACCCTTTCAAAAGGAGTGCTGGCCCAGTAGTAACTACAGCGTCTTCCCTCAGTACTGCTAGTTCTAATTTGATATTTGACATTTATTAACCTTATCTGTCTCCACGAGGACAAGCAGGTGACAGGTTCGATTTGTGGAGAGGCAACCCCGCTCACTGTAAAAATGCAGGTTTTTATTAACAAAACAAACACAAAACAAATGCAAGATTTAGGCCCAGCCTGTTAAATCAACTCCCAAACTGCCATTTTGTGCCAATGTTTTTGATTCTTGGAAGAAACTGGCCCCATTAATCCACAAACACATTTTACCCACTTAAGCTCTGCCAACATAGACATGCCATAATTCTTTTTAAAGGCATTGTACCTGATTTTTTACTATTTTGAAATGGAAAACAGAAGTACTATGTCTTTACAGCAGTCACATGTATCGCTCACTTTCCTAATGCAGTCCCAGCATCCTAAATATTCACCGTTATGAGTTTATCAGCACTTTTCACCAGTCTTTGAACCCAAAGCCAGTTTTGCCTTCTCAGGTAAAGCTAACAAACATTAGCATGCCAACTGTGCACTTCCTGCTTCTTGTCGTATGAAATGCTATAATAAATAGATGCATTTTCACCAAAATAGATGCTTTTACTATATATTTGTGCTTATTACATGCACAAAAAAAATTGGTTACATGAACTCTTTCTGTTTTTCACTTTCAAATCAGTAAAAATCAGGTACAGCGCCTCTAAAACTTAGAATCCAGTTGCTGATCAGCACGTCTAGTTTTAATCCCCCAGGCAAACGCGTGCAAGTGCAAAGCATCCATTAATTACAGGAACACATTATCAATTTTATCCTGACAACATTAGCTTTATCAACATGCCATGTCTCACTTTAAAGCCCAGATCCTCCAGAATTCAGTCAGCATGTTCATTAACATTCCATACAGTGACTTTTGATCATTGCACAAAATACAGCGGTAGCATTGTTGGCATCTTTTGTAAAAGCTAATGGGGGAAGCCTGGGTCAAATAATTTTACTCATGAGTTACTGTATAAAGTTATATAAAAAACAACTTTAACGTGCATATTAATTAACTAAAACATAAAAAAAAAACATGCGATTGGGTTGCAAGATTTATCGCAGTCGAATCGAAATCGGACGTGATGAGCCAATCGCAAAGGTTGAAGCGCCATAATTTACTCCAAAAACAACAAAGTATTCTGGTATAATCTGAATAAAAACCCATTACCCTGTAGTTTAGATCTTTACAAACATCTGAAATAACAGCATTCTGAAATACATAATTTCATTATTTTGTCGGTTTTAATGTCTGCTTTGGATTAATGCTGTGCAATTTGGACTTTTTTCCTCCAGCGTTTTTTATTTTTAATTTCTGTCTTTTTGTCATTTCTCCTAGATGCATTTAAAATGTAAACTTGAAGAACAAGATGGTTCGGTTTAAGGCCATACAGTTGAAGTTTCTTAATAAAGCAATAGCATCTATGTGGAGCAGGTCCACATAGATACTCTCCACCAGAAAAGTTTGACAGCTCACCTTAAAAAACTGATCAAAATGTTCCCAAAACGATTTGCTTATGTGGAACATGAATCCACTCAGCCTGACTTGAACAAACATGTACAGTACATATCAAGGGCCTGTATTTACATTGGAAAGTGGTAATTGCACTGACGCAGAGATGATATTTCGTTTTTCTTCATAGCCCGGAGGCATGTCAGCACATACCCCAGCCTTATTTTCCCTTAGACGACACATTCCTCTGAACAGCTTGTGGGGATGAGTGTGGAGCTGACTCATGGTGTGTTTTACAGATCGAGTTTGTGACGGGGACAAAGAAAGGCACCAACGCCTCCAGCACCGCGGCCCCCACCTCCAGCAGCACGAGCAGCACCACGGCTACAGGTAACCGCACTTCAGGAAGTCTGCGTTCCTAGTCGTGACTCGGACTTGGGTCAGACTTGAGACATGACAAAATGTACTAAGGCTTGGAACTCTGCTTGGACTTGAATGACACTGACTCAGGACTTGACTTGGACTTGAGCCCTGGCATTTGATGCGTCACTTCAATAAATAAATGTTTCGAAACACTTCCGTTGAAATAGTTGAGAGTACTTTCAGTGCTTAATTTTACAGGAACAAGCTGTTACATATTCCTCACCACTATTTTTGTTGGCAAAACCTTCTAAGGTCCATTTACAAAAAACATAGACATTGCAAAAATACTAGCTGTATTTTCTGTAATTTGGTATAAAGAAACTCAAGAAACTGGAAACTCAAAGCAGAGGACTTCCACTTGTAGGCCAGTGACGTTGGACTTGACTTGTCTTTGACTGGGATTTGACTTGGACTTGTCCATCTTTGACTTGGCACTTGACTTGGACTTGTCCATCTTTGACTTGGCACTTGACTTGGACTTATCTATGGAGGTAGATATGAAGAATAAAACTGACACTCTTGAAGATTATTTAATAAAATCACCTGCATAAATAAACTCACCTTTATAAACTTAAGCATAACTGTTTTAGAGCCAGACTAGAATGTGTTTAATGCAGCATCAAAAACTTAAACCCACATGACTAATATGCATAAACTCAGTAGTAATAGATCAAAACAAACGGACAGGATTTAGTCTTAGTTCCAGATACATACAGATACATCTCCTTACTGCATAAATAACCTCCTTGGTCCTTATTGTTGACCTCAAAACTTTGCTCTCAAATGTTTGAAATCGAAGGAGGAAGGAGGTTTTATAGATTCAGTCTCTCATGTGTTTGTGTTGTCCTCCAAGCAGATGCACAGAAGAGGAAAAGTAAATGGGACTCTGCCATCCCCGTGACCCAGCCCACCATCATCACAACCTCGGGCACCCTCCCTGCCGTCGTCTCCGTGACAACCACAGCCAGCGGCACCAAAACCACAGTCATCTCCGCAGTGGGCACCATCCTCAAGAAGGCCAAGCAGTGAATGTACGAACGCAAAGGAAGAAGACCTGCCTGTAGCTTCATATGGGACACTTTTAGGCTCCGTGCTAATTCAACCATCTCATCTACAGACCAGATATTTCTAAAACTTTGCAAAAACTTAGGGAATTGACCCTTTAATTGGATGCATGCATTTCTTATGGTGAAAACGACAAATCGACAGGACAAGAATGGAAGTTTGTTTATCTTTCGTCAACTGCATAATTTTCATCCCTCCGATTATTTTACAGTGGCGATGTAAGTTTTTATACTGTACATATGTATTTCTCAACAGGTGAATAAATAATTACAATGTTGCCTTTTCACTTGGATTCTTATCTGTTGTGTTTGGGGGGAAAATGGTAAAACTTTTTTGCTTCTTTTTTGGAAAGAAAGTAATATTATAGGACACAGTGCATTTATAATCTGCATCTGTTTTTGGTACAAAGGAAAAACATGTGGCGTCCAGGAGGAGCATTTCTCATTGTCCTGCAGATTGTAAAGTTCATTGTGAGCACACTTCAACTCCCTTTGCTATTTGATAAAAATATTTACTATTACAACCAGCACTAGCTCACTGGCTTTCTCTTGTAAAAAGGATTGGAACATTTTACTTTACCTTATCTTAAGATATAATGTTTTTTGTATTTTTATGTGCATTATTTTATTGCATTAACTCATGAATCAGATTTAAAATACATTTCTTGGGAAGCATAAGGGGGATATTGAGATCAAGAAAAAGAAAAGACGTTGGATACAGTGAGTGATTGGACATAACTCATAATAATTGCGATTATTTTGCACTTAATTGTAGTAACGATTATTTCTAACATTTTTTTCTATATTGTCAAAATTATTCCATAGATAAAGTATAGACCATTTTTTTTATCAGTAATATTTCAGAAAAGCTCCTGTACTCCAGGTTTTGAATAGCAAAAGTAGTGTGCTTGTGATTCTGAAGTTAATTGTATTTCCGATTACAATGCTGAATAATAATAATTGAAATCATTATTATAAATATGATTAAATGCCTGTAGTCTACCAAAACGATACAGTCAGAGAGTTGAGTTTCCATAAGATGTGAAATGTAGAACAGATAACTTTACTGAATAATGTGTTTTAGTAGACTGTCTATTTGACTCACAAAATGCTAAGAGGCCAAGTACAGCTAACAATTCACAACATTAGCGTACGAGTGTCACGAGCAGCATTAGCGCATGCGCAGGTGAGAGGCAAGGCAGAGCAGCGCGCGCACTCCGCTCGAGACAGGCCCGCGTGGACACCACCGACATCACCGTCACCAGCATCACCGCCGCCTTCATCACCTTCATCACCGCCATGGCGCTTCTGCAGTTCTTTCTTCGTTAGACTGGTCCATTAAAGTGACTTTTATGACTAACTGCTTGTTTAAGTTTGCTGGGTTTGCTATTTATTAGAATGCAAAGAAACTAACGTAATGCTAAAGTTGCTTAGCCTAATTAACAACAGCATTTCCTACTTTATTTATTTAACTTTATTTTCACCACCTAAATCCATCTTCTGATAACAATGTTAACAACTGCATAATGAGTGTTTTTATTTTTATGTCACCATTAAGGCATAGTTTTGTGCACTGTTTGTAATTAGCCTACTGAATGCCCTTAAAAAATGGCCCGTGACCACTTGACTTGATCTGTTGTAATGTTGATTCCTAGACTAACATTTTACAAGTTAATAAGTTAAATCTTTCACTATTTGATTCATTAACATCAATGAAAGAATAATTACGTTTACATAGTCTATGACATTAACACTGACTAACTCTACTTATTGGCTTTGCATTTAATTGAATTTAAATTGACTCCTGATTAAATTGTGTCGCAGTAAAAGCATGTGGTTTGGAGGAAGTCAGAGTTTGGAGTTCGGAATTTGAATATACATTTTATTTTTGTTGTATAATTTTAGGTCTAAAGTGTGTTTTTTTAAAATCTGTGTATAACTTTATGTAAACAATGTTACAGCAGACATTTAATGAACAGTTAGTGACATAGTAGTAGATCTCAAAGACACTTCATCGTGATGTGAATAGTGAGGGGCCAGTCTCAGACAGAGCCTGTGTGTGTGCGTGCGTGCGTGTGTGTTAGTGTGGGCAGTGTGTGGGTAGTCTCTGTGCTGGACACTCCTCTGACCTAAACTGTTGAACAGCTCTTTTCAGAAAACCAGCATCAAACATGCAGCAGAGTCGAGCCAGACTGGACTGTTCCCTCTGATGAGCTTACCAACAACTGCAGCTTCTCATCAATAGTAAGTAAAATTTAATTACTTATATTGAGAGCTGAGAGCGTATTTCGGACGTTTTATTAAAAGCCATACTATTAAGAAGTTCATTTTGGGTTTTAAACTATTGAAATTTGCTTTCAATTTTCACAAACTTGGTGTTTTTTTGCTTCTTTATGGGGAAAATGTGTATTTTAGCTCCTGTTGTAAAGTTATCAGAATGTCATTAATTCCCCAAAAAATAAAATGAATATAAAACATTTCTTAGATCCTATAGGTCACAATTTTGATCAATCTTGATTGATGTACTCTTGGTAGCTTTATATTGCGTTTAAAAAGCCACAAAAAGCTATCTCCGTGTTCTGACAGTTCACACTTCACTGCGATTGCTTAAATCCACCTGTCAGACACGCACAGCAGACACTGGGTAGGGAAAAGTAGATGGAACATTTTGAACATAGAGCTACATTTAATAAGTGTAAGAAAGAAATATAGTTAGTTTATTATGTTCTGTAAGTGACTTTATGTTGATATGGACTCAAGGATGGACCGGAAGTGTGGTATGGTGTGATGGCCCACAACTTTGAAGATTAAGCTACTGTTTCCTGTGGATTGGTTCTGCGTCAGAGTAGCCATCCAAGCTTCATGCTGTCCAGACTGGAACCTGTGTTGGATAAAAAGAAGGCATAGGATGTACAATGTAGAGTGTGAACTTGACTGAAAGTCCCTCACAAAGCAAGAATTGAACATAACACCTTGCACTGAAACTTATAAGAACTGAACTAGAGGAACAATGTGGAACCGTATTGAATAGAATGTCTCTGCATTAAAATAAACAGTGAACAGTGAACAAACTGTCAATATGACATCACTGCATTAAAAGTCGAGCTCAGACTCATGGATCAGGCTCTGCTGTCGAGGAAATATGTGTCCAAAAGTCCACACGTTTCCCAATATAAGGTACTATATAGTGGACACGCCATTTTTGTGCTATCTGAATGTCCAGCAGGTGAAAAAGTAGTAACATTCTAAAGTCTGCTACTCAAAGTAGTGTCCAGTGTTGGTCACTAGACCGGTCAATATTGACCACTACGCTTGCAAGAGTCAGAAAAACAACAGCGGATAACTATAAACAAACCATTACGCTGCATGGTCGCTAGCGTTAGCCGCTTACCTTAATTTGAACTGTGGATAGATCCCCATTTGATGATTAACGTGCTATCCGTGATAAACAAAACTGGTATGATGATTATTAGTTCATAATTATGTGGTTGTCAGGGGGATTTGGCCTATATTCATCACAAAAATCAGTTTCTGGCTACTTTTTTTCCTCCCAGGTGCCAGAGTCACATGACTCACAGCGTGTGAATCGCTCCGTGATCGCGTGCAATGTAAAATCCACTGAACAGAGCAGGACTATGTAGTTTTCGAGTGACATTCGGACACAGCCATGGACATTTTACAGACTTTCAATACCTTTGAAGTTATACAAGTTTAAAATTTGGGTGATTATAATTGCTATTTAGAGCAGTGGTTCTCAAACTAGTGGTCGGGACCTCAATAGTGGTCGCGAATTTATTTCCAGGGGTCCCCAGATGATGGGGAAAAATGTATACAATCGTGTTAAACAAGGCTTGACCCCCTTCAAATGCAGTGATAAATGTAGATTCCCATTTGTTGGCCAATCAAAGTCATTTTTCTAGGTCAATATTCTCTAAATAAAATAAAACATTAGATAAAAGGCTAATTTATCACTTTGTGTGTTGCCTATTTTTTTGTGTTTGGGGGTCGCGAATGTGAATTATATTGTTATTTTTGGGGTTTGATTGAGAACAGTTTGTTTGAGAACAACTGATTTAGAGAATAGTTCATGCTCTGATTGAATATATCCTGAAACTACTGTGGTTGAAGCCAGAGCCACAGCCCTGTGCTCAGTGACATTTGGGGATCAGTTTGATGCTGATGAGGCATAGTGCAGCCTACTCTGTATAAAAATCACATTTGCCAGCACTTAAAGGTCCCATATCATGCAAAATCGACTTTTCAGAGGTTTTAACCTTCCTACAGTGCTATTTGGGCCTCGTATGTTGTGCCCAAAGTGGTTTTTTGATTGATTCCCGCATGCTTTCGCTAGAGAACTGTCTTTTCCGTCCCCCTTGGCTGAGCAGGCAGACAGGGGCTCCTCACCAGGATGACGCGGCTTCACTAAGATGACGCAGCGCTCAAGCCACGCCTCCAGGAAGCGCGCAGCCGCAAGAATAAAAACAGTGAATGCTAATGCTACACAGTAATTACACGATGGATACGATAGATAGAAGAGTTAGCTTGTTATTTCCCAAACGGCAACGTCCGTCGTCGAGGTACTGGAGCACGTTAAACTCCAGGTCAGATCCTGGACGTAGGACTCAGCACGACGCACCGTCATGACGGATAAAATGTTTATTCCCGTGTTTGTGTATCGCTGTTTACCGGAGCACACGGCGCATGCACCATCTCCGCTCTAGGCTATGTCACGGGTTGGGAGGGGTAGCCACGCGGGTTGGGAGGGGGATGCACGCGGGTTGGGTGGGGGAGGCAGCCTGCTCTCTGTTCGGTGGGGTCAGATCTCAGAGTGAGCCGTTTGCTTTTGCAAGGAGGGGGGCCAGTCCAAGAAATTGGTGTTTTTTGGAAACTGTTGTTATGGATATTGCACAACGCAAAAATTTATTAACAAAGCCCTTAGAATAGACTGTGTAAAGGGCAAAATAGCAGAATATGGGACCTTTAATGATAATCTAGTCATAGACGCATTGTTTAGAGGAGGGTAAAAAAACATCTCCGGTCTTGAACTCAGGTCCTCAGAACCAAAGTCCAAAACAGTTAACAGTAAGGCACAATCTGGTGTGATTTGTGTGACCATTATAGAACTATTCTTTAAATAGCCATTATAATTAACCAAATTTAAAAAGTAAAAGACCATTTAATTCTATAACTTAGAAGGTATTGAAAGAATCCTCAATAAATGCATCAATGAAAGGCAAAAGTGTGTAAAGTGTGCATGTTTCTTCTTCAACAGAGCTTGGTCCATGAGTCTCAGCAGTTTGTTCACTGCTGAAATGCGTATTCTCACAGATGAAATCACACGTTTTTATATTTTTGTATTTGTAAATGTGAAACGCTATTTCTTTTGTATTTCTATTCTTTTGATCAAGAATATTCAAAATTGATTTTATGCACAAATATAGACTCTCTCTTGAAGTGGTTGTGACCTCTTTTCAGACCCATGGGGAGAAGATTTTTATTCTCCGGAGAGGGTAGCTGCGACAACACAATCAGGACCAGTGTGTATTGTGTGTCAGGGGCAGGGCCACAACTTCCTCTATTCTTTCTCGAAAAAGTAGTTACCTAAAATGCTGCTTCGGTAGGTAAAGTTAATATTTGGTAAAAAGTAAGAGTAACTGGAACACTCTGGTTAGTGATTTAGAGGCGGAGCACCACGGTTGTTTCTTTTATGAGTCATTTAAGCTCAGGATTGTAATTTAAATGCCCCAAATGTAAAAGAAGTGTCCATGTGTCTCTAGAGCAGAGGGGGGCAAACTAAGGCCCGGGGGCCACATGTGGCCCTTTTGGCATTTTGATCCGGCCCACAAAGCAAAAATTGTATGAGTTAAGTATGACACATTTGTCATTTTATAGTTGCCTGAGCAGCTGTTTGTTCATTTAAGATCAGTTTTAAGAACAGCCACCACTAGAATAACACCAGACTTTGATGCTTTGGATAAAAAGAGTGACCAACAGCACTGTTCGCACTAAGTAAAGGTCATGATTTCTGCTCTCCTGTTGTCGATTTTGTGTATTTTAGGCATTACGTCTATGTGTATTAGTATGTGTGTAAAATGGTCGGGCCCCCAGGCAAGTGTAAACGTCCAAAGTGGCCCTTGCGTCAAAATAATTGCCCACCCCTGCTCTAGAGTGACCACCTATCCCTCTTTTGGTTGTCCTACTTAGTCATTTAGGCCCATGGCCCTCATCTTGCCTTTTCACTTGTGCCATATGGTTTAACATGTGAAATAATGGTGCAAAATCATTATTAATTGCAACAAATGCAAATGTTACTGTCAGCATAGATCTTTGGTCACTTGCAGAATTACTGACAGTGGAAGAGGAACGTACACTTAGAGTTACTTCAGAAAAACTCATTTTGAAAAATTTGGTGTCAGAAAACTAATTAAACTAAAGTAAATTTTCTCCAACAAGTTCCTCAAGTAAATGAGTAATTCTATTTTTGATGTATCTATGATCCAAGAAAGACTTCACAATATTTTCAAAGTTTATGAGAAAGTTTATGGAGTTTATGTTTATAAGATGCACCGTAGTCTAAAACAATCTCACACGTCTTTTTAATTTTCAATTCTAAAACCTCCATCTACTTTTAACTGAAAACTAAGACAGCACAATATATTGTAAAACTATCTAACTAAACTAAAACTAAATACCTCACAAAATGTGGGTTTTTAAAATAAAGATGGGTGTTTTTAAATGAAAAGGGCAGATTTTATTTATTTATAATTTTCTTGTCTGAAGCCCTAAATTAGCTTTTTTCTGACTTGTCACACATTTTAGTTTCAACATAACTGAAATTATTCAGTCAGAAGTATATTAAATAATGTAGAAACACTTTTTGAGTCTAAATTCACAAACGCCTTGCTTCATTGTGTGAATGTATGCAGCAGCGGCGGAGGAGAACGTTTCCCACAGCCCGCGGCCACTGTTCCTGCACACCGAGCCACTCCCAAGGGCAAGGGAGGAGGCCACGGAGGAGGAGAAAGCAAAGGAGGGGCCTGCCGCGCACTCTCAAGCCCACACAGGTGAACTGCTGTCGGCCCTGGAATGCAGCAGCGGAGGCAGGGCACATATACAGACACATACTGACCCGAGAGAGGTGTGGAAGCTTTGCACTTTTACACGCACAGACAACCACGGCACTGCACCTGGAGAAAGAAAGAGAGAGGAATCAAATCTCCTTTCACGCACCACTTCTGGGTTTGATTCAGTAAATATTTCACCAGGAACGGGACACCGCAAGAAGAAAGTACAAAAGAGAACTTGTTTGGAAGCAGATTGTTGAACTTTGAACTTGATAACTTCTTTTCTTATCAACGCCAAAGGAAGCGACAACTTTTTCACTTTTTTGTGTTTGGAGAAGCCTCAAAGGATATAGCTGCCAATTCTTGCTGCTCTTCTTTTGAATTTATTACCGGGCTTGTGGACTTTGGAGCACAGAAAAAGGTTTGTTCTCGCTGCAACTTTTGTTTCATCCGGCACTGTACACATGCTTTTTTGTTTTTTCTTCAAGATAAAAGGCTGCGTGGCTTATGTAACTTCATCTGCTTTTTTGTGGTTTGGGTTCAGTGCATAAGAATAGCTTTTTTTTTTAACCTTTTGGTTGCTTTGACTCGTTGTTGTTGCGTCTTGAACAAAGGAATGCGCAGGTAAGAAAGTCTATCAGTTGAGCCACGCTGCCAGTAAGAGTTTTTTATTAACTGTAGAAAAACTTTAAATGAGAAGTTGGTGTTGCGTTTGGGAACACTTCGTCAAAAGATATATTGAGACATTTTGAAGGTAACCTTACATGTTGATTATTTTCTGAAATATTGAGATTAGATCAGGGTTTTTAAACAAAATTCAGTTTGCAGTGCACTTTTTCAACACTTAATATTAGAGACATTTTAACTTCTAAACTAATACCAGAATCTCATGCATTTTGGAACAAATTTGTAGAGGTTTAATACACATTTAGAAAATGTGAGGACCTTTTTTTAAGCTAAGTTGTAAGTTTTTATCTAAAAAAAAGAAAACAACATTCCTATCTAAAAGTTGTAGTGGTGTTTGAATAGGAAATCTGTGGCTATGTTTACATGCACACCAAAAATCTCATCATAATTTGATTTCTGAAGTTTTCAGATTATTCAAATGTCATGGATGGTTACATGCACATTCAAAATAGAGATATAAAATTATTAAAATGACATGGAAATCTGATGTGAGTTAACTAATTATTTTCTGATCATGGTCCCTCTTATCCAATTTTGCAGTCGAGAAATCAGATACTAATCAGATTTTGGTGTGCATGTAAACATAGCCAGGTACATCTGATGTGAGTAATCTGATTTCTTTCTCATTGCTCACACCTGTGCATGTTATAGGGCGGAACATTGTTGCAAACTAATGTGGCAAAGACAAAAATTAAAAAGAGGATGTTAGAGATTGAACGAGCTATAGAACAGTTGCTCTAAAACTATCCAAGAACAGGTTTTTGGTTGATCATATTTCTTTTGTGCATGTAAACAACCAAACAACCAAAAATCAAATCTAATTATTGAGTTATTTGTTTTTTCTAGTTAACTGATTTTTACTGGCCATGTAAATGTACCCAGTGATCAAATATAACAAAAAATGTGGTTTACATAGGTGAATGAATCTTCGAATCATTAACTTGTTGATACAGTCTTGATATTAAGGGCTGCTGTGTTGAACATTTTTTGGTACATTTGACAAAGTTGTGGCTACCATTGAAGTCTGTTGCTTACATATTTTTTTGGAATGCAGCCTTCATATTCCCAGATTTTATTAATAAAGTAAGTGGATTTCATTGACAGAGTATAGATTAGTTTAAAGGAGACGTATCATGCTTTTTTTCAGGTGCTTAGAATTTAACTATAGCATAAGTAGATCACGATTTAACATTTTGTACATTGTAAACCACAATATTGATCAAATTTTAAAGGGATGGGGGTAGGTGAAAACATGAGTTGCAGGACAATACAGGATTAACTCAAATATGCAGAAATCACTCAAAATACAACTTTGATTAAACTAATAATGAGGAAACACTGTTTTAGGAAGATTAAGTGTACATTTTTTGCACAATATATCCCCTTTAACATGGAAATTCAACATGCCTCATCGGCCTAAATGTAAATCTACAGCATTTGGCTCATCTGCTGTATGTGTTAATGTCACTCCTGATGCCTACATGGTGCTTTCATCGTGGCAGCTCAGTCTCGGGGTCAGGTTGAAGGCTGTTTTTGTTCCCGACTCTCCCACAGTGATTTATGCGACGTCCCATGGCAGCGGCCCATGCACACACACCTGCTAACAGCCCGTTCCCATGTGTTTTTAACTCGGACAGGTCGTCTTCTCGCCAACGGGAGAAATTCCTTGTCGGGCTTGTAAATCTCAACAAATGTCCGCTGTTTTTTTTTTTTCGTGCCCCATAACCAACCAACCAGTCGTCATTATCAGCCCACTCAAGTAATTATAGTTCACAGGCGCATAGTTGTTGCATTGTTTGAGTTGACTTCATTTTTGGCATCTTTACTCAAGAATCTGCGATCTACTATACATGATGTGTTAAGACACAATTGTATCATTTGTTTTGCATCTAGTTAAAGGTGTGTTATGTAATTTTTGCACTGGAGGGTCCATCACTTGCTAGTCTGTTTAGCATTGTTTGATCATATGTGTTTTTATTGCTCATAAACACCTTGAAAAACAGACTCTGCCAAATGTCATTCTGTGGAATATTCCAGGCAAGGCAATAACATCTCCATGGAGACTAGCAGGTGACCGACTCTCCACCAAAAAGTTACGCGCTGCACCTTTAACTGCAGGGAGTTAAGGAGCTCATTCTGTAAACAGAAACAACAGTTTTTCTATTGTTTTCAGTAACATTTTATTCAGTACCATTTTTTAGCAACTAATAAAGCATGAACAAAGACTTCAATTTATATTCTAAATTCATAATGAACAAGAAGTTTATTAAAGTAAGTTAATAGCTACTTTAGGTCATTAATTAAGTACTTACAAAGCCTGAATAAACAATTTGTTCAATATGAATTAAGTCTTGAAGGTGTAGTTATAAAATAAGGCTGCAACAATTTATCGACAAATTGTGACTTGTGGACTATACAAAAATAATTGTTGTATTTTGATAATAGTTCTAGACTCTAGAGACTCTAAAGGACCTACAAAACACCTTTTATATCAAAGACAGTGTCATTAAATCAAACAAATTCTTATTTTTATAATTTGTATCAGTAATTCACTTTATTCGTAAGTATTCTTTATGTAGAAGCCTTCAGTCAGCATATTTCAACCTTTTATTTGGTTAAAAATATATTTTATAAGTCTCAGTGTACAATCAAAATAATTGTTGGATTATTCAACTTATCTAAAAAATAATCAATATCTAGTCAACTACTAAAATTTAACAGTTACAGCCCTATTATAGTGTCACGTGTTACCTCTTATATCTTTTCTATATGGGACACAGATAGGTAATGTTAATAAGTTATGAAACAGAAATCCCACATATGCTACCTATACGTTTACTGATAAAGCAAATTCTTGAATGAAATGAATTTAAAGTTCATTCACTGCATTGAATTGAAGAGATTGAAAGACAGATAGAAGTAAAAATGTATCGGGGTCATTAATAACACAATGTCAAAGTTCACATTATTCACTGGTTGTTGGAGAAACTGTGGCTCATCACTGCCTGTGTTTGGGTACTGTCCTGTTATTCATTAATATTCAAAACCCGATATGACTTTTAAAACAATGTATTTTGGACAATCGATTGATACTGGTAGAATGTACTTTTTGTGTTTTTTATTAAAGGAGACATATTTTTGTCTTATTGAGGTACTTAGGATAAGGGTTCAAAATCAATACTAGAACTTGTATCGAAAGTAGATACTCAGTAGAGCAAGTATCGATACAAAAACAAAACAAAAAACTGCTGACCAGTATAAGACCAAAATGTTTAATATGGAATGTACTGTAATTTTGTGTAAAACCTTACCTAAAAAGCAGCTTTAATGATCATTTTAATATCAAAATCGGTATCGAGAATTGAGTATATCCCATAGTATCAAAATTGAAATTGAAAATTTTGCATGATGATAATTCTATGTAGTATTGAACGATAGCATAAACAGATGTGCTGTAGTTACAGGTTGTGTGAAGGATTTTCAGGTGATTTAAAAAAAACTACGTCACTTCTCTCTCACTGCTCATGTACAATACCCCCCTCCTCCTTGCCGCTCGTCCAGAATGAACACCTACCAAATGTGGGGATGCGCACGTCGTTAGCTGGCTGCATGAGTATTTGTTTACAGCTACAGGAGGTAGCCAAGCCAGAGTAGTAGAGGGGGACCAATCCTTACGCCTTTCACAAGTAGGTTACAGCCGTGATTGGCTGAAAAAATCCTCCATACAACCTTTAAGTAACATTTTTTGGAATACTTTGTACTTGTACTTTTAACATTTGAGAGCAAGTATCTATACTTTTTACTCTTCTGTTTTACTGTTTACTGTTTTACTCCTCCTGCTCTGTTGTAAGGTTTTGAGTTCAAGTCCCAGCTTTGAGCATACAAAAATATAAACTTGAGAAATTGATTGCCAAAAAAATCAGGACAAGTCTTTATCAAGATCATCACATTTCACTCTTTAAAGTAATTTAATACCATCTAAAGCGTGAAATACTTTTACTACTCTAAAAATAAAATTTCATGCACATACTTCAGTACTTTTAGTAGTAGTAGACATACGTTTTTAAATGTAATTCTTTATTTTTACTTCAATAATCTTTTGCTCCTGTATCTGTAACAAAACTGAGTACTTTTTCCACCATTGATTGTGAACCACAATATTGTTCTAAAAGCACATTAAAGTTGATTTTGAATAATTTCTATTTCTTCACGTTTGATTTGGTTAGTAGACACTGACTCAAACAGAGTTGCCGTCATGAAATCTAAGTTTGTCTGCTGTGTTTTGTGCTGCAGGGAGGAGATGGGAAGATGGGCCTTACGTCTCTCTGTGGCCCTGAGCATTTTCACCTTTCTGTTCTCCTGCTCTTGGGCTGAAGGTAGGAAGTCGCTATTTCACATTCGCTTGACTAAAGTGTAAAATTAGGCCCATCCAGAATGTCTAACATCATTGTCCCGTGGTTTCCTTTGTTACAGACAACTACTGTTTTGAGGCCCGGGCCAAAAGCTGCTCAGAATGTCTGCAGGCCGGGGTGGACTGCGCCTACTGCCCCGATGAGGTGAGCACCCACATGCAAGACAAATCACAGAAATAGGTGAAAATTGGGGCTTTCCTGAACAGTTTTACATTGTTTTTTTATCTAAGTCACAACATGCAGGTATTATGCAATGTAATATTAAAGAAACTATAATTATTTTGTGTTGACAATGACATTCCATTGTAAAACACTGTGGTACCAAAATGCTTTATTATCGAAATAGAGTTAGAAATGTGGCAACACTATACAGAGATGGGCTGTGATAGAAGCACAGTAACTGTCAATTAATCTAAATATTTTATTAGGGCTCATATTATTAATCATAGAAAACTGATGAATTAGTCATGCATTGACACAGCTTAACAAACATATGACAAACCAAAGACACTGCAGAGATCTTGTGTTGAACACCGTGTGTCCTGTTAAAATGGGTAAAACTGCCCAAATATTTCACCACATCTGTCACTACATTTGACCACACACATTCATTATTAAATACAACATCGAGACGTAAATTGTAAACTGTAGGGCTTTAAAATAATGTATTTAGGTTTGTGAAATAATTATTAAATTATAACATTTTCTTAAAAAATGCCAAAATACTTCAAAATAGAAATGAATAATGCTGTGCAACATAAAATGCAGAATAAAACCATTAAATCTTCATAAATGTATAAGTTTATACATATTTTTGAAATTTAACATGAAGCATTTTACCATCTTTTTGGTGTGCAGTGCATGTGATACCAACCACCATAAAAAGTGTTTAAATGTACTCATTCGTGGGTTAAGGCTGAAAAGGTGGGTTTCAGATGACATCACAGCAAATACTGATGGGGCAGCTAAAATTTAAATAGTTAAAATACAGATTTTTGTTATAAAATTGCTGTTTCAACGGTCTACTCAGTAATAAAAATATGTTTAACACCATTTGATATTTCTAATACAAATACAATGTAATCATTAGGGAAAATTGACTCTTGGCTCTTCATCTGGGAGTTTGACATCATTATGTTCTAGAATCTGAGAACCACCAATAATGTGCAGTTATTATATATTAGTATCAATAAATATAAAATAGGAATTAAAAGCAGAATTGATATGGAAAATAAATATAGAAAATCTAGTGATTTAACATTGTTCTGTTGCTTCCAGTCTTACAATGGTCCTCGCTGTGACATGTACAAAAACATCCTGGTTCATGGCTGCAGTGCTGCGGCTGTCATCACGGCTAAGAGCTCCAGGTCCATTGACATGGTATGTCCTCTTCTTTTACTCCGATTGAAGGCATTGCAGTTTTCGTTCAGTAAGAGCTTTTTCATTTGTTTTCCAGCAAGAAGCCATCAACGTGGGTTTGGCCAAGTCCCAGGTGTCTCCTCAACAGATGACCATGAGCTTCCTGCCCGGAGAGGAGAAGATAGAGACAGTGGAGGTGTTTTCTCCGCTCAAAGGCCCTCTGGATCTCTACATCCTCATGGACTTCTCCAACTCCATGGAAGACGACTTGGACAATCTGAAGAAAATGGGCAAGCAGATGGGTGAGATGTGCACAGTTTTTCGGGCGGTATGATTGTCCTGTCTATAAGAAAGTGGTTTCAGCTGTGGTGTGTGTTTACAGCGACGTTGGTGGAGCAGCTCTCCGACGACTACACGATCGGCTTCGGAAAGTTTGTGGACAAAGTGATCGAGCCCCAGACAGACATGAGACCTTCAAAGTAAGAGGCATTTTTATGTGCAAATTTCAAGGTCACAATGAGGGAAATCAAGTGGCATAGTGCCTAAATGCATTTTATAGGTAAACATCTTCACATAATCAGTGCTGCTCTGTGTTTTTAAAGAACATTCACTTTATCAGACTCCTTTTGACAAAATGCAACTCACATTGCACAAAAATGTCTTCTGCGGTGTAACTGGAACACTTTCTTCAAAAATTTCTACAATGAGTCACTTGTGTCAGAGACAGTTAACAAAGATGTATATACATTATTTACTAATTGACAATGACTTCAGGATAGAAGTCGAAACGTCTCGATTTTCAGTGTCCGGATGACAACCCCTGAAATTTTTTTCTACGTTATTTTCTAAAATTACATCTTTATAAATAAAAAAAAAAATAATTATAATAGGGTAATACTGTGATCAAAAGTGTGTCCTGTGGTATGACATGAAACATCACATATTTGAAAAGACAAACAAAAACCAGAAGGAGGACTCTGGGCTTCGAGGTTGAAAACACAGCTTAGTATTATATTCTTATTTCTAATTTAGGATGGGACATTTACATAATTATTAACAGTATAGACATATTAAGTATTTATTATATTTTAATTGTGACAAATTTGTAGTGAATGCACATGTAGCACATGTTAATGTCACACATAATTAAAAAATTACTTAATGCTTGAGAAAAAACATCATTATTTGTGTTGTAGATTAAAAAAAAATCTATTTTTGTACAAAGGTGTATCACACCTCTGGACAGAAAAATCATCCTAAAACATCAAATACCCATAAACATATCTTAAAGTTTTACAATGTTAAAGACCAAGGTTTATGTTTTCAAAGGTATCAAGGTCTCAAACCAGACTATAAGCGCGTCAAAACGTATTTGTAGCACGTCTCTCAAATGCAGACGACAGCTCCTCTCAAATGTTCTTTTATAATTTAGAACACAATAGATCTTTTATCTCAGATTTACACAGTTTAGAGCTTTGCACGTTGATTTTGCAGAATTCCACGCTGTTTTTCAGTCTTCTGTATCCACTGACTCTGCTTTTTTGATTGCCTCAGACTTAAACAACCTTGGCCCAACAGCGACCCTCCCTTCTCTTTTAAAAATGTCATCAAGTTGACCAGCGACCTGCAATTCTACAACAGTGAGCTCCAAAGGGAGAGAATATCTGGGAATCTGGATGCTCCTGAGGGCGGCTTTGATGCTATTTTACAGGCGGCTGTCTGTACGGTGAGTGCGTTTACAGCAAAGCACACAGAAATTACATTTCAGAATCAGAAAAAGGTTTATTGCCATTATCAGTGAACAAAATTCAGTCAAACATAGGAACTTGCTTTGGCGTAAAGTGCAACATATAACAATGAATAAAGTAGTAGAAAAATATACAAAGATATATATGAATATTTTATGGATTCTCCAAATAACATGAATATGGTAATATGATTGAATTAATTTGAAATTTGGCCTGTAAAAATATCAACTCCCACCCACTGGTCAACCTCTTTATCACTCAACAGGAGTGAAAGATGGAATTAACAAGCAGATGATGTTATGGTAACGTTTAACATTAATTGTTTATAAGCACTTTAAAGGAATCTGCTAGAATTTCTCTCTTGATTGTTGAAGTTTATTAAGCAGCAAAACAATTTGTACATAATAAGCCATAAACAAAAAACACTCACATGCTTTTTGTTTATGGCTTATTACCATTTATGAGGTATCATAAGCCATTTACAAATGCTTGTAAATGTCTCATTAGCTTTAAAGTACCACTTAAAGGCAATACACAGCAACTTTACATTAATCGACATTAATCTCTGTAATCGCCAAGAAAATCATAATATTTATTTTTTGGAACGTTGCCCTTCTCGACTCAATACCTCTTTGTGTTGCTGACTTTAAATAAATGTTACTCAATCTGCCATCTGTTTCTGTGAATATTTAACTTTTAAGACAAATTCAAGTTCAAAGTCAGTTGAAAGAATGAATCACTTCTGCCTCCCTTCCTTCACTTTGAGCCCACCCTCGTCCAGCTCGCCCATGCCCCTCTGAACTTCTCCTCTGCTCCCAGGATCAGATTGGCTGGCGTCCGCACAGCACCCACCTCCTGGTCTTCTCCACCGAGTCGGCCTTCCACTACGAGGGGGATGGGATCAACGTGCTGTCGGGGATCCTCAAGCGCAACGATGAGGCCTGCCACCTGGACGCCTCGGGGAAGTATACTGAGGACATCACTCAGGATTACCCCTCGGTGCCAACGCTGGTGCGGGTGCTCGGGAAACACAACATCATCCCCATCTTTGCTGTCACCAACCACTCCTACACCCACTACCAGGTCAGAGACACTTGGTTTTAATTGCAATGGTATTTTTGTTTTGTTTTCTTTTCAATTTCAATCATTATCTTGAAAATAGCATAAATGAAAAGGAGTAGAAAGAACTATAAACTCAAACAGGTCTTGACTCAATAGAAGTAAATGTAAATATTATTTGGTAAGAGTAAAAATTATTAGGTGTTATTATGATTATTACTATGGACTCAGTAAATGTTTAGACCAAGTTTATAAAATCAGACAGTACAAAAAAATAACTTGTAAATACATATATACATATAAAATAACTTTTTATTGGAGGATCGCTGCCTCCTTACCTCAATGGAGATGTTATTGCTTTGCTTGAAATGTTCCACAGTATGGAATTAAAATCCTGCATTTATTCAACTACAGGTGATTCTATAGCATTCTTCCTGTGATCAGGGTGGCCTCTAAACAGATCTGATATGTAACTTGGCCAGGTGGTTTCACCTGCTTGTTTAGTGCCATACATCGTAACATTTCAGGCAAAGCATTGAAGGCCCTGTACCAGCTTTTTAGTCTTTAAACGTGCAGTAAAGTCTTTACATCAGTCACATGTATTGCTCACTTTCCTAATGCAGTCCCAGTGTCTTAAATATTCACCCCATGAATTTAGTGCTTTTTTACAAGTCTCTGAGCCGAAAGCTTTACAAGTAACGCGATCAAACATTAGCATGCTAACTGTGCGCCTCCTTTGTATATAACGTTCAACAAAAGTTTATAGGGTGAATATGTTTCGCCACTCATCCAAATAGCTTCTTCACTTCCTCGGACAGTATTTGGTTAGACACTGCCTTATATCTGTCTACACAGAAATAAGCACTCTATTTGTTTTCTGTAAGGAATGTTTGTAAGTGTCATTTCTTAATTACTATGGATGTCTAATAGGCTCCATTCTCTCTCTACATTTAGAAATTGAAAGAATATTTCCCCATAGCTGAGGTTGGACTGCTGCAGGAAGACTCAAGTAACATGGTGGAGCTCATGTCTATGGCTTTTGAGGTAAACAGTCAGTAGTTTTCATTGTGAGCCAGATAACATGAGATGGAGCGCCGTCATTTAAGTCTGAATGTCATTTCTTTACTGTTTCAGAGTATCCGGAGTAAAATGAGCATCCGTGCGGAGAGGCCCAAATCGTTTGAGGCTCAGTTCTTGAAGACCACCGGAGAGGTTGCACAGTACGGGGCCTTTGACTTCAAACCAGGGGTCGTTGTAAGTTAACTCTGAATTTGGTCACTGTGGAAGAAAGTAGCGAAGTACAAAAGTAGTACGGTAGTTGAGTCAAATGTTTACGTATCTGTACTTTACTTAAGTCATTTACTTATTTAAGTGGATACTTTTTAGTTTTACTTTTACTACACCATTTGAGAGCAGGCATTTGTACTTTCTACTCCTCCAAGTATTTTTTGTTTGGTTTGAGGTGTTATTTTTAGTACTTTTATGGTGTCGTTCTGCATAAAGGTTTTGAATTTTGAAAGTGCTGGCTCTGAGCAAGCAAGAATAAGTATACTTAAAATTCACAAGAAATGTATTCAAATTGCTACTGATAACCAAAAATCGGTACAATTTACGTTGAACAGTTCTCAGAATCTATATGAAATACTGTTTACTCTTAAAGTACATTTTTATTAATGTGCTATTTTACGTTGCTCTCGTATTTGTACTTTTATTAAAAATGCAATACATCTTCCACCACTGCTCTTTTGTTGTTTGTTTTACCAAAAGTTCTTCCACTGTACTTATACTGCTTATTCATCTGATGTTTGTGCGGCAGGGCAAGTTCCAGATGCGTCTCAAAGCCCTGCAGAAGGTGGATGATAAGTTGGTGTGTCAGACGTCCCCGCAGGAGAGAGATGGAATGGTCAAAGTCAAACCCACCACTTTCAGCACAGCAATGAACATTCAGGCCACCGTGCTGTGCCCCACCTGTGATTGCGAGAAGGTGCGTGCCATTATAGTTCTGTTTATGTCACCCAGGAATCCAGTCAGAGAATCACTCCACAAGATATCGAGACAAAACGTATCCTCATTTACCACTTTAACATTCTTGGTTGATCAAATCTCTAAAGGGAAGAACTTTAGAAAGGTTGAGATTTAGGATTTTCATAACTGTAATTCATAATATTTGTCAATTTTATTGTACTATTATTACGTCAATGCAAAATCATTTTTATAGCTAAAAGATTTTGACAGTGATAATTTGCACGTTTATTTTGGTTCATTGGCACGCTCCATTTAATGTAGAATATGATGGATGCGATTTATACAAAGAGCAGCAGTGCAAGTGTACAGCAAGGCCTGGGCTCTGCTGTCTGATTCTACAGACTTTGGCGTCTTTCCTCAGCTGCGATGTGTATGTATTATCTTTTTTATATCAAAGTGCTACAGAGGTCCCCACCTTCTCGTGTTGTGTCTCGATGTTTAAATCATGGTCCACGTTCACAAAATGCACTGTCTGTCCTTTCATATTGTCAAGAATAATCCGCAACAGTAGCCTTCCAAAACTACAGTAAAAGTTTTAACCGTGTCAAAGCTCCTTAGGCTGGTTCATTAGCAAGGACCACGCCACCATGAAGATATGCAACAACAATTATTTATTGAACTGAGAGACGCTGATGTTCCATGGCTGGGTGGGGAGACTCTGTGTAGGGGCTCTGTCTCGGTGTCTTGCCCAGCCGATTTGAGACCCCCTCCTTTAGGAGACTGGATGCTGAAAAAAGCAGGTTATATAGAAGGGAACGGGGGGAGGGTCGAGAGAACAGAGTCAACCGGTGACTGAGGCGTTATGCTGGTATAAGAAGGAAATAGAGGTGTGGTCCGGAGACGGTGGTGGAGCGTGGTCCTGCTTACAAACCTCAGTTAACTTATTAACTACATTTATATGTAACGCTTCCTGTGACTCTTATACAAATAAAATCTCAATATATTTCTCATCATAGTGAACGAGTCAGACATAGAACACGTTACTGTAGTCTTGACTTTATTACGTGAAAAAAGCAGGTACAGCCTTAAAAGATGTGGATATATGTATATGCATATTAATTTGCTCCCAGTTCAAATATCCAAACTGTATTTCCAGACACCCATTATTGCCTCGCCCAGGTGCCATGGGAACGGAGATTTGGTGTGTGGCAAGTGCAAGTGCCACGACGGCTGGTGAGACACACTGCGATAAGTACTGTGTTCATGTTTTTAGGCTGTATTTTAATATTCTTTGTGTGTATGTGTGTGTGTCCAGGGTGAGCACGTACTGTAACTGCTCAGCCAGCTCCTCTGCACTGGACACCAGCCTGTGCATTGGGCCGAACTCGACCGAAATCTGCTCCGGGCGAGGGGACTGTCTGGCGTGTGGACAGTGTGTGTGCCACAACCCCGACCAGTTTGAGGGGCCCTACTGCCAGTATGACAAGACGCAGTGCCTGAGATTTGGAGGGTTCCTGTGCAATGGTGAAATGCGTTCATTTAACCACAAATATGAATGAATGAAACACGACACACGATAACACGATAAATGTGTGTGTTTTAGATCGTGGCTCGTGCATTATGGGCCGCTGTGTGTGCTCTGATGGCTGGGAGGGAAACGCTTGTGAATGTACCAAAAGCAATACCACTTGTTTGGACAACAATGGGGTGAGCACAAGCATTGTTTTGGACATTGGACATTGGACAGTATCGACTTATTTGAGCTTTTAACCACGTTCATAACATCATCATCAAAAACATATCTGGAGTTGCATTTAGCTTAATTGACACTAGTTGATGAATTCTGGTTTTAAAACCCTTTCTCCGTTCTGAATTTCTTCAAATTCGATACATTTTTTTATGTGTGACGTGGCTCCTAGAATCTTCGGCTCTGTTTTTAAGTCCATAACATGCAGGCATTGTGGCCACACCTGTCAGGTCGTGAGTGACTGGAGCCTTTCCCAGTGACTTTGGCCCTTGGGGGTCCCATGTTTTTCTAATTATTACTTAGCTTGGTGGGACCCTGGACCCTGTGGTAAATATATGAGATTCATTCATCTATCAAGTGTCTGTAAAAAGAAGAAAAAGTTGAATTAAAGGAAGTAGTTCTAAAACAGAATCCCTCTGTCTATGTTATCGATAACCGACATTCCATGTAAAATGAAGGGACAATTTACATGCAATTATTTGAAGATGCTGCACCTTGATTTTTACTGTCTTTAGATTTAAAAAACAGAACTAGTTCGTGTGCATATGACACGTCAGACGACACATTTCACTAAAATGTAGTTTGATATTATATTTAAGATATTACTAAACATTTTGCCCATTTCCTCCCAGTTTGACCATTTTGTTCATGTTACTGTGATGTTACTTCCTGGTTGACCATGGACAGCAAATATGACACAGGTAGAGGTAATTTCACAACTGTTACCTAGTAACCAGACTGTAAACAAGGGCCATAATCCATATAAATAACATGATAGTCGTGAATTAACAATAAAAACAAATATGTCAGTTGTTGTAAATTGTCTCTGTATTTTCAATGGTACATCGCCTATTGATAACATCACAGAGGGATTCTGTTTTAGAACTCAACTTCCTGTACTTTTAAACTTTTATTTTTCAAAATTTCTTCACAAACTGTGTCATAAAAGTCATAAATAGAAAAACATGAAAACCTGTTGCATGAACTTTAAATTAAACCCCAATTTAAACCACCCCTAATATGCACTTTAAATATCTAATGAATTTGAAAAAAAGTATTAATTGCAACATTTAGCAGCTTGTTCCTATTGTTTTGCTTTGTTTTGTCAGGGCCTCTGCAATGGACGGGGCTCGTGTGTTTGTGGCCGCTGCGAGTGTCCGAACACTGGGCTTGGCATGACGTCTACATGTGAGGCAAACTTCCAGGTGAAGGATTATTAGCTCTACCGCTCCTACAGCAGTCAGATTGTACATCCAGGAGTTCATAGTTTTCATGTTGTGTTCAGGGCCTGCTTGGAGCTTGTGAGGCCACCAGAACTTGTGCTCAGTGTCAGGCCTGGAAAACTGGGGAGAAGAAGGAGAAAGCAGACTGTGACACATGTTCTTTCAGAATAGTAAAAGTGAAGGAACTCAAGAAACGTAAGGAAGTATTCTTGATGTGTGAAAGAACACTGCGGGATTGAGGTGAAAGATGTGGTTTAAAATGATGAGGAAACACTTTATCTTCTTTTGTGCTCTTTTAGCTGAAACAGTGCTAGACTCCTGCAGTTTCCGTGACGAAGAGGACGACTGCACTTATTACTACACTGTGGACAACTCCAAGACCGCTCTGGGAGGTTTGGAAGTTCAAGTGCTAGAGAAAAAGGGTATGGCGTAATATTTAAGTTTATTCAAAGTGATTGTTGTTGTTCTGGATGTGTGCTCTAAAGTGTAATGTCTCTACAGAGTGCCCACCGGCGAGCCTCCTGTGGCTGCTGCCTCTGCTCCTGTTCCTGCTACTGCTCCTGGCTCTGCTGCTGCTGTGCTGCTGGAAGTACTGTGGCTGGTGCAAAAGCTGCTGCGCGGTAAGGCTGTAGTCCTATCATCGTTTAGTACAGTGTTTTTTATCTGCCACGGCAAACCATTTACTACCAAAACATCACCATATCAGATTTAGACAGATTTAGTTAAAAAAAGTATATATATGGGCCAAATAATGTCTGTGCCACTGTCTGGTTCTTTAAATTTTGCAATAGTAATGGTTTTGCATTCTTTTTGATGCAGAGATTGTTCAGGATACTCCAAAATGGTAAACTTGTCCAGTGTTTTTCATCCTTTTTTGAGCACACTACTGAAACATTACCAAATCAGACCATTTAGTAAAAGGTATATAGGTATAAAGGTATATAATGAGGCAAATAATGACTGTGCAGTAGTTTGGCAACAGTAATGATTTTGCGTTGTGTGCTGAAGTTGCTCAGGACACTCCAAAAAGGTGAATTAGTCAATTACATCTATATTTGGATTTTTTTTCCATAGCACACCAGTATCCCCCGGCACACAGGTTGAAAATCAAGGGCTTTGTCGATTAATTGGTTAATGCAGTCTTTGTTTTGATTAGTGGACCTGTTACTTTATTGCAATCAGATTGATTTATTTGGAGCACAATAGAAATGAGAAGGTTTGGAATGAGTTATTTTGAGATTTGGGAGGGAACTGTGAGTTTAATCTGCCATTTTACAGAAAATACAGGATTATATTTGTTCTAGAAATGCTTTGAAAATTAGTTTTAAGAGCTTTTACCAGCACCATGAGTCGCTGGCTTTTGATTAATTGATGGACAAGACACGCCTTTAGTCAACCAAGAATTTCTTAAGTTGACTCCAGCCGTACTGCGCAGTACTCACATTATACACTGTGCACAGAGCTGGACATGAGCGCAGAGGTTCTCAAATCTTTTCAGTTGTAACCTCCATAATAACAACCGTAGACATTCGCAATCTCCAAACACAGAAAAATAGGCTAACTTCAAAATGATGATGTAGCCTTATGTTTAATGCTTTTTTGCTTGATTTTATTTTCAGGACATATTTTCAGGCATAGATTAATTCATTTGGTTGGTCAACAAATAGAAACCTATATTTTAATCCTTGTGTAAAACTGTTCAAAACTGCAGAACTGATCAGCCCCGCATTGTCACTGCATCAGTCCACACATAAATCCAAACCACTCACAGATCCTTTCAGCTCTCATCCATACCAGCCTGACACAAAACCGAACATTACAATTTAATTAGCTATTATCTTCAATTTGACCATGACCATGGGAAATGTTGTCTAATTGAAACTCACATTGAGTATTTTCTTACTATTTACTACAGAAAACATTTTGACGTCAAACTAGTAGAGCTAGAAGTGGCTATAGTGGCTATAGTATACTCCCAATTAGCACTTACTCACAGTTGGTCTGTGTTAATGTCATGTCCTCTTGCCTTCTTGTGACTTGTGACTTGTGACTTATCCAATCACATAATAATATATTTTCTTCTCTTTCTTGCCAGGGTTGCCTTGCTCTACTCCCATGCTGTAAAGGAGGTAAGAGAACATTTTGCAATATTTTGATACTTTGCTTTTCAAAGAGAAAGTTGGTGAGTGCAATCTTAGCTCCTCTCATACTTTTTATGCTAAGGAAAGGCTGCAGTCACTGTGTTAGATTGCATTCAATGTGAGCCCGGGGTAATAATCTTGTGGTAAAAAGACTTTTCAACATTCGATCATTTCTCTGCAGGTCGCATGGTCGGTTTCAAAGAGGACCATCTTTCTTTTCTCCAGTCCGAGGTGGCCGCTCCCAATCACCTGAACACTCCCATGGTGCGGACCGGCCCGCCCAAAGGCACTGATGTGGTGCGTTGGAAAGTCACAGACAACGTGCACCGCGGGCCCAACCACCCGCTGGCTCAGATCCAGCCCAACCCCAGAGAGAACAGTGAGTCACACAGCTGTTTATACATTTGATAGACTAATATACTGTATTTCTTCATAGTTTTTGTCAATTATATATTTGTTCTAGTCAGTGAGATATTTCTGTGGGCATAAATTAAATTAAAGTTGTTTTTCCTGATTTTTACAGTCTTTAAAATGTGAAGCAAGGCAATATTATGTTTTGAGTGACAGATCTAGAACAAACAAACATTTAGACAACTGAATCTGAAACTCTGAAAAATAAACTAAATTATTTTTTGTTTGTAGTCCCATTTCCCATCTCCCTGCGGCTCAACAGACAGTTCTCAGAAAACCTTACCTACCCTGATTCTAAAGATGCCGAGCAGCTACGCAAAGATGTCAACGACAATGTAATAGTCACATTGTGAATTACTAACTAACACTAAACAGAATAATAATACAAATATTCTAATGGTGTCTTTAATTTCATCCAGTTAAATGAGGTTTACAAGCAAATCCCTGGAGTCCAGAAAGTACAAAAGACCACCTTCAGGTAAGAGCCAGTTGATTAACAATTCAATAGCTCTTTCAAATAAGCAAGACTTTGATTATTGTTTTGTTTTCACAGAAAACAGAAAAATGCAGGAAAAAGGTAGTGACAACTTATTTGTACCTACTATTATAAGTTCATGCTGACCATTTGTTTGTGGTACTAGAGAAGAGAACGTCATAATGGACACAGTGCTGGCAGCTTCTCGCAGCAGTTACCCCGACATCGTCAAGCTGACCGAGAAGAATGTCCAGTCTGGAAACTTCCACAACCTCCGAGTGGTGCCAGGCTACTACACTGTGGCCACAGACAGAGGTATGCCGAGAGCATTTTTCAAAAGTGGTGTCATGCTTTTCTTTGTCTTTCTAACTGTAACCAATCCTAGTTACTGTTTAAATAGCATTACTATTGAGAGCAAGGTTATAAGGTTGAAAATCACATCAACGGGACAAAATGTGACCTTTCCTGAATAGTTTTTGAATGATCTTTATCTTTATCAGATCTAGTTTAAGACAACATTGATACAAACAAAATAACAAAGTAGGGCAGCACAATATATCTCAAAAACATCAATGTTGCAATGTTTACTTATGCAATAATCAATATTATTTATTATTGCATCTTTTTGCATATCACACAGGCCTTATAAAATTTGCAGTGTAAAAAATAACTGTTTTGTTCACATTGTGGAACTGAAATTAATATTGATTATCAAGCCTGTTCCTTAGTATGAAATTGAGTTTGAAATTTTTGTATTCTGACAACACTAATTCAGAGTAAACAAAGCAGATGGCAATAGTGGCAGTGTTGGTGATTTATACTGTTTTTACGTACTTGCATGATACAATCAAATTCAAATTAAAAGTTGTCATTTTTTACTTACCTAAAGAAAAGCGGCTCCCTGACTGGTCTGTGCTTCTGGAAGTAGGAGCAAACAGTTTGAATACAGAGATATTTGAATCCATGTATTTTCATCAAACAGCGAAAAAACATCAGGGACACAAATTACATTTTTACTCATTTTATAACACTGTTCCCTCATCAACAATCACGTAGTATTTAGCTTCATTCACACTTGTTTGGCAAATACTGTTTAGAAGGTCCTCTCCTTCTGAGCCTCACAAAACACACTTTTAAATTTACCTGATGTATGACATCGTAGGTAGAGCTCTGAGATCTCCTGTACTGTTTTAAGTCCACAAATACTTGCCAAAAAAGTTATGAGCATTTCTGCCTGAAATTGTGTTTTTTACTTCTGTGTGCTTGTGTCGAAATGTCGGATCATGTTTATCTTTTCCATGTAATTCCCTCTGCAGCTAGTAGATGGAGCTCTGACTCAATTCTTGAAGGTGGGAAACACCTGACTGATATGAAGTTGTGTGTTTTTTGTCTATACATTGTGAACTTTACGTATTTTTTTTAAATTTCACGAAGAAGACAAAGCACAACTCCAAACATTTTTTTATTAGAACAAACTAAATAACATTATGAAAAGCTCTAAAACAGTAGTAGTATCTCCTTTAATCTGTCTCACTGGTCCACAGAGGCGACTGGAGCGGTGGAGTTCCAGGAGGGGGTGGAGTCTCTGGATGTGCACGTGCCTTTGTTTGTGAAGGACCAGGATGAAGACGAGAAGAAGCTGCTGGTGGAGGCTCTGGACGTCCCTCTAGGCATCGCCGGGATCGCAAAGAAGTTTGTCAACATCACCATCACCAAGGACCATGGTACATATGAGGGGCTTGGGTTTACAATGAGCTTAGCAAAATTACGTAATTTTGTTCTTGCAGCTTTTTCTCTGCACATCAGCTGAGTAAAGATTTATTTGGCCATGCAGTCCGTGAACTCGGCAAGGAATGGCATGGTCTGTATGGCAGAGTAGGAGGACACTCATGGCAGTGATGTGACCACAATGTGCACAAACAAGAAGGAGGGGAGGAGGTTGAAATGAATCGATGTGTCAGTTTATTTTGATATAATAATGCGATTAAAGAGAAAAAAATGACACATTGCATTAATTTTCCCGGCTTTAAAAATAAATAATCTTATGCATGCTGAATTGTTATTTTATGTTTCCTACATTGGTTGCACATTGGTGGGAAGTTGAATGAACAAATAAACATCTTATTGCTTTCTATAGAGACTTGAAATTTTACAGAATTTTTATGGTGCAAAATCCTTCTTATGATCTTACAACATCAGTATTGTGTTTCTTGATTTAATCTAAAGGCATTGTTACATTTCAAAACATTACCAGCCAAAACAAGTTCACATCAAGCCCTGATCTATAACCTGAATAACTGTTGTTGATGTCTTCCCTCCTTTGTGTCCTGCAGCCCCCAGCGTGTTCTCCTTCCTCCAGGACAACTACACGTACAGCAGGCAGGACGGAGTGGCCAACATCCCCATCATCAGGGACATCAGAGAGGACGGGCGCGCTCAGGTCTCCTACCGCACCATCGATTACACCGCCAAAGACAAGAAGGTGCGCACTACTGCAAGACTAAAAATATGAAAAAACTGAATCAAATACATGAAGAAAAATATTTGGGCTTGTTTTAAACGTATATCACTTTAAAGGATTTAGTTCCCTTTGGACAGGTTTTAGCTAGACAGAGATTAACAAGACAAAGAAATTACAACTAACATTCCTTTTGACTTTAAAACAATGTATCTGAGACACAAATCACCTACAATAGATTCAATAGATGGATATTTTTGGAATATTCTTTTGACTTCAGCGAAAAATGAATGTAGCTGAATGCAACTTCAAGTATGTTTTTGATGACGGAACATTGTTAGGACATGGATAAAAGGAGCAGAATATGTCCTTTTTTAAGACAAAAGTGTTCTGTTGTGTTCTTAAGATACCCTTATTTTTTTGCGCCCTTTTTATTTTTATTTTTTTGTGCTATCAAAAAAAAAAAAGTCAGTGTAGCCTTGTTGTGGAGTCCAAATGAAGTAAAGCCCATACATTTTTTAAAAAGAGGATCTGCGCATTTTTGTTGAAGGACTACATAACCGTTGGAGGAGATCTAAATTACGCTCCTGGAGAGACGCAGAAGATCGTGCCGGTGCGTCTGCTGGAGCTGACGGAGAGAGATGGTCTCCTGGAAGACAAGCAGGTCAAAAAGTTCCACATGGACTTGATCAACCCTCAACAGGGGGCCAAGCTGGGACGCTACCCCAGGACCACCGTGACCATCGCCGACTTACCAGGTACAAAACACTCTGACGCTACCCTCAAACAGATGTTGTAACAGCAGGATTTCATTGCTTTTATTTGTTTTTTATAAAGAATCCAGCCAGGTGATGTTCAAGAGCCCCACCCATAGCTTTTCCACCACCGACTCGCTCTACAAAATCCCTGTGATCCGCACTCGTAACCCAGCCACTCCGGCTACGGTGAGGTGGCGCACCAAGAAGGCCCAGCGTTTCGATCTGACGGGAGCGCTCAAGTTTGATCCCAAAGAGACCGAGAAAGACATTGTGATCAATCCCAAAGCGTACCCGGGTCCAATCAAGCCTGAAAACTTCCAACTGGAGCTGTACGACCCTGGCAACAACGCTTCACTGGGAGAGATGAGGACCACCACAGTCAATGTGACAGACGGAGGTACAGTTTATGCATAAAGGACTCAGAATGAAGGAAAGATGCTGCATGTGTCAAAATGGTCTCACTAAAAATCGTCAATATCTAAAATAAAAAAGTGGTGAGAGTGTAAAAGTTAACATTTCAGCCTACTCATTTTTGAGCACAAATACACAATTGCAACATAATGTAACAAAACGTGCAAGTTGATCTTGTAACTACCTAAATGAAATGATAATGGCAGAATCAAAATAAAGAGATATTTTGGATGAAAGTGAGTTAGGAGCATGATGAAAAATGATAGCCTGATAATAATAACACGTCCTGGATATTCCTGGAAAAGTTTTCCAGACATGAAAAATGCATAGAAAATGAAAAAAAAGATAAGATACCCTGGAAAATGTATATTTTGTCCTTTAAAATGTCTCGGCCCTTTTGCTCTGCTGATTTATTGCATATCAAATTAATACAGACTACTACTGCCATCATGACGGTAAGAAAAGTATGTTTTGGGGGAAAAAAAACAACTCTAAAACCCATCAAAATGTAATAAATGGGCGCAACATTTCTTGGGGGAGGACCCTCAAACCCCCTTCATCTCTATATCTTATTTGCTACACATGACAAATGTTAGAAGTGCAACGTTAGGTGGACAGTAACATGTTTTGGTTCACATGTGTTCTCCGTCTAATTTGTGCCCAAAAATGTTGTTTGGTCTATCGGTTCTTACAAGACAGGTGCCTCTTACGCCACCGGCAGCCATTTTGATTCTGGTTGCTATTGGAAACAAATTTAAACTCTCAAATATCACAACAGTCCCAATCTTTACGGTCAGCTATAGTTCTGACAATTATACAACAATAAATGATAACGTACAAAAGAACATCTGCATTTTAAAACGCAAATGCTGCTTTGTTGTGTTTCATGTTTAGAAAATGGTAATTTAGGTATTTAGGGATTTAGGAGCTACACATTACATTAACTTTGCTAATGATGTTTTAGCATGTTTCAAAATGTAAAAGAACAAGATACATTCATATAAGAACACCAGACTGTCGAGCGCAGACACAACTTTTAACTTTTTTGTTTTAATATAATTTTTCAAACAATGTACCACTTTTGTCCTTGTTTGTAAAGCTTCCAGAATGCTCCTTTTGATTCTCAGCCCTTGCTTTATTATTTTAACACCTACTATTGTAAAATTAAACATGTGCTGAAGACTTGCCTATGCTTGTGCAGTTCCAGAGATCAACCAGAAGCAGCAGATGGGCTTCATTAACAACACAGCCACTTCCCCGGGCGGACACGTTCTGGCCCCTGGGAACCCAAGGGCCGTAGCCACGGGACCCAGAAGCATCCGCCTCAACTGGGACCCTCCACCTGGCAACCCCATGGGCTACAAGGTACACACAGGCTTCATTTTAAAGACAGAGCAGATGTATCAACAAAGTGATATCTTGCTACAGAACAAGGGTTATGATCAAATACACTGGTGCATGCAAGACAAGATTCCTCCCCCAAATCCAAATAATCCAAGAATACTTTTAAAATTTAATTTATCCTGAATAAAAACACATTAAGGGGTGCACGGTGGCGGAGCAGCTAGAGCTTCTGCCTCCCAATAAGGAGATCGTGGGTTCGATCTCGGACCACCCTAACATCACATGCTCTCTCTGGGTGGAGTCTGCATGTCCTCCCCGTGTTACCGTGGGTTCTCTCCTGGTTCTCCGACATCTTCCCACCGTCCACAGACATGACTGTGTAGGTTAATAGGTAACACTAAATTGCCCATAGTGTATGAATGTCAGAGTGAATGGTTGTCTGTCTGTTCGTGTCTCTGTGTTAGCCCTGCGACGAGTTGGCCACTGTCCAGGGTGTCCAGGGTGTATTCCCGGGAACGGGAATTAGCAGTAGAAAATGAAAATGAATGAAAACACATTAAGTAATGAATTTTTGAGACATAATTGTAGTAGAAATAGTTTATTTAACTATAAAAACTCTGTTAGCTTCAAGGCAGCCTTTGTTTCCAATAGACCTCACCCAAACATAATACATTTTATTAATAAATAAAATCTAAATTATTCCTGACTTTTACTTTTTAATTATGAGGCCAATATCACCAATTCACAAAAAGATCTTTAGTAATTCGAAGTTTGTGTTGCTGTGAGATATGGCTAAAGCTAGAATAAACAAGAAATTTCCAGTTTCTCCTCAGCTTTTTCTGCATGTATTTCACTTCTCTGCAAACACTGAATGTTAACCTCTCTTTATTTAATGCATTGGGTTCAGATAATGTTAGACACATTATGCACTGGAAATATAATCTTAACGTAAGTTCCATGCATCAATAAGCAGGAAACAGCTGATGCTAACGTGCTAGCTTTGTTTTACCAAGCATGTGGGCTCAACATATAAGTTAGTATCGCTACAAATATTGTGGTTTATCAAAAGATCTAGGCAACATTTGGTGAGAAATGTTTATCTTTTAATATCTACTTTTTGGTGTCTTGAATTGTCCTTATTTCCCCCAGTGTGGAAGCAAAGACAGCTAAGCATGCATATTGAGACTAAATGTTGTAATTGCGACATCCCAGCTCATATTATCTGAATTAAAAGCTGCTGATGTGATGCTGAACCGGCTGTATCATAATTATTGTCGTTTGTGTGTGTTCTCCAGGTGAAGTACTGGATCTACGGAGACCCAGAGAAGGATGCCACAGTGGTGAATGTGAAGAGCCCACAGGCTGAGCTCACAAAGCTGTACCCCTACTGCGACTATGAGATGAAAGTGTGTGCCTACAATGCCCTGGGAGACGGATACGACACTGACATGGTGCCCTGTCAGACTCTGGAAGACGGTACATGAGCACAAAAGAGACAACACAATGCCATCAGGGTGACTATAGAAACATCAATATAGTTCAGGTTCACCAAAGTCATTTGAGAGATTTTGTCCAAACAGTGCAAGGCAGTATTACTATTATTAGAAGTTACTTTACTGTTTCAAATAAAAAGGTACATGAGAAATTAGAATGGAATCTACACTCTTAGGTGAACATCTCCCATAGTCACAGAAAGAGCATGAAGCATGAGATATTTCTAAAGTGTTCATTTGTAGCAATGGTTATATGTTAGGGATGTCTTTCTGCTTTTGAACCAATAATACGGCAGTATGGAAACCATCTGCGTGCCCTCAGCTAATAGATTTGTAACCCCGTTCTCCATCAGCCCCCGGTGAACCAGGACGTCTTGCCTTTAACGTGATCAGTCCCACAGTGACTCAGGTGAGCTGGGCTGAGCCCGCCGAGACCAACGGCGACATCACAGCTTATGAGGTCATCTACACACCCATCAACGACGACTTGAGTAAGAGCCGCTCCTAAAGATCCAGTCTGAATGTTTCCACACTCTGTAACAGTCTGTTCTCTCCCCAGAGCCTGTGGGTGCAGCCAAGAAAGTGCACATAGACAACCCCAAGAAACGCATGCTCCTGATCGAGAACCTCCAGAGTGCCCAGACGTACCAGTACAAAGTCCGAGCCAAGAACAAAGTGGGCTGGGGCCCCTTCAGAGATGCCAGCATCAATTTGGCCTCGCAGCCTACCAGGCCTATGTCTAGTAAGACTTGAGCAGTCACTAACACACAGTATACACATGTGCGTGGTGTCTAAAGTGTTAATGAACGTGTGTGTCCTCAGTCCCCATCATCCCGGACATCCCCATTGTGGACGCTGAGGCAGGAGACGAGTACGACAGCTACCTCATGTACAGCAACGAGGTGCTCAAGACTCCAGGAGGCTCCAAGACCCCCAGTGTCTCTGGTGATGGTGGGTACAGTACTCTTCTCAGCATTCCTTCTCAGATAAGGCCTTATTCAGTCTTGGGCCCCCTGGTGGTCTGTTAGGCCCAGCACACAGGGACAGTCCACTTAAAGCTGCAAACACCTCTGCTTTAAGATAGCTGATGTAGTTTTCATATAGGATCAATAATAAATAGTCCTGTTAAGACCTCAAAATATTCCCACAAGGCTGGAATTTTGTCAAGCTGGTGGGTTCGGACCTGGACCTGCGCACGGTGTCCTGGAAAAGGCACGTGGATGTGATTCCCAGGAGTCGCCTGAGCACAGACACCGAGGGCAGCTCCGAGGAGACCCCCCCTCGCCCTCGCCCCCGCCCAGGTGAAGACCCACCCTGAGAGATAGCTTGCCCCTTTCTGCTCATGTTCTGCACTGTGCAACCTCAAACCTAATCCTCCCACTGGATACTCCTGACCATGTTCCAGGCTCAAAATCTGGAGAAAGGTCCCTGGGCGGTGCAGTGGTTAACGTCAAAGTTCCCTATTGGGATGCTGAAAGACTCATATAATGCAAAAATTGACTTTTTTGACATGAGTTGCATTTCGCTTTCACACTTGGTTGATGTTTAGTGAGTCCTCTCCCTCTGAACCTCAGAAAATACTTGGTTTCAAATTTCCCAGATTTATGACACTGGAGCTTCAGATGTGGGAATCGGCGGACTACTAAAAGCTCACATTACGTCTTATTAAAGGCATTATTTTAAGTTCTAAAAGATGCCAAAGTAGAGATACTCAGGGGCACAATACAAATAATGCATAATATTTGTTCATTAAAGGTCACAAAAACAAAATAAACACAATATGTAAAATCTTGCTGGATCCAAGCTTTTATATATTTCACAACAAAATCCACAAGTACAGTTATTTGTTTACAGATTTTGGGAGACATTTTCAACTTGTTACCTGCTTTGCTTTCATTTAACATACATTTACTATTAATTAAATACCTAAAAAACTACATGACACCATGATGACACACTTGTTAAGCTCTTAAAAATTATTTGTTATTTGTTTTGACAGAATTCAATATGAACGGCAAATGGGAACAGAACTTCCTTTTCCCCGGAGGCACGCCGACGCGCAACCTGTCGGCCTCCTCGTCTCCCATGTCCACCATGAACTCCTCCTACCGAACGGGTGGCGGGGGCTCCTCCTACACCTCCGAGACCACCACCACGTACATGACAGGACCGGGTAGGATGGGCGGACTATAGTTGTTCAAATGACATGCTGCTTTTTGGTTCGTTATTAAATGCATGTCTGGTTTGGCAGGAGGAACCAGGAGAACTGAGGTGATTGGAGGAAGAGGCGGACTCACTACTACGGACGTCATCATGAGGAAGCGCTCCGAGACGAGACCATACACTGATGAAAATATCCGAGACTCCATCGTCATGGGGGACGTGTCGGCCAACTTTCCTGACCTGGGTAAAGAGTATGGATTGAAATAGTTAAAGTGCATATGACAGGTTAGAGCTCATATTTCACTAAAATGTATTGAATGAAGTTATTTTACTTCAAATTGTGCCTGATTTCCAGTTGTTTGACAATTTTGGTGATGTTAATAATGGGTCTTCCTGGTTGGACATGGGCTGCAGATGTGACGTGTCTGACTGTCCACACTATTCCCTACAGACGGCACTATATAGTGGTCACACAATGTTTAGTGGCGTCCGAATGCATTCAAATATATGTTGTATTCCAGTTGTGTACTGGAATTATTGATTCTGGATATTAAAACCTGAGATCAAGTCAACAAAACATTGAAAGATAGGGTTCAAAACATACATTTGCATGGTTTAACTTTCATGTAAATTCGCTTTTTGAATATTATAAAGTAGTTTATTATATTCTCGTCATTATGCTGCCTAATGGAATGGTCAGAAGCCAGTAGTTTTGACAAGAAGCAAAGCCTAAATGTCTAGTTTTGACGTTGATTTTGGCACTCAAAATTTTGAAACGTTAAATTTGATTTGCTGAAACCTGCATAAACCTTAATGACATCACAGAAGGATTCTGCACTATTTCACTTTTATCCCTCAACTTTTCTCTTCAAACTGCAACTTAACTGATGTAAAACTATAATAAATATTTACCACAGGTGCAATCCCGCCAAACAAAGCAGTAATTATATGTTGATAAGAACCTGTCGTATGCATTTGAATGTTTGAAAAATGCTGGGGCTGCAGGCTGCTGCTGACTGTCGCTCACTCTCTCTCCTCTGGTTATTTCCGCGCTCCTCCTCCGCTTCTTCATCGCTCCTTCAGGTGGCTTCGGTTACTCGGGGACACAGAGCACGTCTCAGAGCCAGTTCAGCTACAGCCTGATGCCGGGGTCCAGGGCCAGGAGCGACTCTACGGAGGTCAACCAGGCCCTGTACAGTCTGGACAGGGTGCTCCACGGTGAGTGCAGAGTCACAGCATGGGCCTCCTCTTTACCGCCGCGGCTGCTTCTGTGGGAGGTTGTAGTTTGTGTGTGTGTTGGAGTGTTCTGTGTCTGATGTCTTGGCTGCTGATGTTCCTGTGGTCAGATGCGCGTACCCCAGGCGTCCCCGACACTCCCAGCAGGCTGGTGTTTTCCGCTCTGGGGCCCACGGCTCTCAAAGTCAGCTGGCAGGAGCCTCACTGTGAGAAGGACATCCTGGGATACTGTGTGCTCTACCAGCTGCTCAGTGGAGGTATGACTACTACTAACACTACTACTACTAGTACTAATGCCTCTATTAGTAGTACTGATACTACTGCCACTATCAAACCTTCGTAAGAAAACACTTCCAATAATGTTACATCTCAGTTTTAAGATAAGATAAGAGACTCTTTATAGGTGGGGAAATTCCAGTGTGGCACAAGCACAAGAAATGTAAAGTGCATTGCAAATTAAATAAATTAACATTATTATTAAGAGCAGTATACAGTAACGGTAATAAGCAATAAAATATACTGTAATCTAACAATTTCTCTAAAATACTACAACATACTTTAAGTCTCCACAAAATGACTTTTAGATAAATGATTCAATCAAACAAAAGCTTTTTCACTTTTCATTTGGAATATTTTTATCTAGAGGAGGAGCTTCCTCCTGCTTATGGAAATAAGCAGATTTTATCTGGTTTTATCTTTCTTTACTAAGTACCTACAAAATAGATAGAGTTCAACAGTTGGGGTGATTTCTTTCATTTTCCTTATCTACTTTTAAACAAATTCAAATATTAAGAGGCAAAATGCTGACAAACCAGCAATGGGATAACACATGACCACAAAACTAATTACATTACAACCATTACAAATAAAAATAAAATATTATTGAAAATATTGAAAACAAACGACACCATAACTTATTTCAATACGGTAAACTCTATATTTATTAACCCCCACTAAACTTTTGGAAAAGGCTATAGAGAAATGACTTATACTTTGTGATTTTGATGGACACTTGTCGCTGGCTGCAGATGAGGTGAAGCGGCTGAACGTGACAAACCCAGCGGAGAACTCCGTCCTCATCCAGGACCTTCTGCCCAATCACTCTTACCTGTTCAAGGTGAAGGCCCAGAGTCAGGAGGGCTGGGGTCCTGAGAGAGAGGGAGTCATCACCATCGAGTCTGCAGTGGACCCCCGCAGCCCGCTCAGCCCCGTGCCAGGTAACACTGTCACACCACTGGCTCCACGTCCTGCACATGAACACTCTTCTGACACTGACAATATGACGTTGCAAGTGGAGTGGGACAATAAGCAACAGTGTTGTGTATCACGGATGATCACCATTAAACCACCAGATGGAATAAATAAATCTACATCATTCCTGTTTCACTTTTATCAGCAAAACTATACTTTAATGGTTGTTTAAACATGAAACTTTTTATAATATAAAACATATTATTACATCAAGTAATCTGAATATTTTTACTTTATCGTTGATTGCAATTATTAACTATGATAACTGTGAAACAACATTGTCTCATGCCTAGCTGAAAATTTGTTCTGAATAAGTGTTCCTTTTATAATAGGAGTATGCAGTTAATCGAAATTTAATGGCGACTGCGATTCATTGTCTAATTGTTGATGATCAACTTGGGTCTTTTTAATGGACAGCTCTACAGCCAATCCTCATTCAGTAAAAGTATGTGGTTTTGAGCTGGAGGAAAAAAATTATTTTATTTAATTTTTATGTTAAATGGCACTGAGTAAAAGTCTGTCTTGTTTATATTCAAGGAAATTATATTCAAAGCCATTTTCATTTGCTTTAAGAGGACAACGTTCAAATTGAATCAATAATCAGCATTGATCAGTAAGAAGAGAAATAGCACCCAACCTGTTTGATTCAACTGTATATTATCCTGTATAAATTGTTGGGCCTGTTGGTGCTGTGTGCAGGCTCCCCGTTCACCCTGAGCACCCCCAGCGCTCCAGGACCTCTGATCTTCACCGCTCTGAGCCCAGACTCTCTGCAGCTCAGCTGGGACAAACCCAGGAAACCCAACGGAGACATCCTGGGATATGTGGTCACCTGTGAGCAGCTGCACGGAGGAGGTACCTGCTGTTCACTACAATACGATGAGGGATGATTTCAGAGTGTCAGATGGAGCAGGGGCCGGTAGATAGACTGGGGTTTGTGAACAAATGAATCTCAAATCCTGAATGGAGGCAGGGAATCAAGGTGGTTTTGGCCAATAAAAACTAACATCACAGCGTCTTTGTAAAGCATTAACTGATGTACTTTACTACATTTGTTTAAGTAGATTTTAAAAATGTTTAAGGTTTTACTGCAAAAAATACTTCTTGACCTATATTAGTTCTTCACTGTATCCACTGATTGAATACTTTTGCTATAACGCAAATACTATTGTGTATTCTGCTAAAATTAAATCTGGAGACGTATCAAATATTATAAACATTTTACCCCGAAAATTCAAAATTGTAGCTTTATTTGTGTTAAAACATAAATTATTATTTAATTATTATTTATCATTATTAGTATTTCTTTCTGATGTCTGTTAAATAAAATTGTGTCTACTTCACTTTGCCCTCAGTCACCTCCATTCTAAAAATGTGAAGATTTCGATGACATAGCATTTTAAAGGCTCAGTATAACTCTATGGGAGATTTACTGCTGTTGAAAGAAATATTCAAACTTTATCATTCACAAAGGTTATATCGTATTATTTGACTCTGTAAACTTGTCATATTAATCTCATGTCCTTTCAACTGACAACAATCCTGTCTTTGGAGTTTAATAATGGCACCACTCTCTGAAGCTGTTGTGAAAAAATAATTTCACTTTTGTTTATTTATACTGACAGGAGACTTATAACTTTGTGCCACTTTTTTTTCATGTGAATAGGCCCAGAAATGACAGAGATATGAACCATAAACCATTGATTGAATTCTACCCGACAGTTCTGACCTGTCTCTAGCTCAGTCTTTAATTACTTGGATATTGTAACGTCACACTTTGCTAATGGCCTCTTGTTTCTGCAGGAGATCTGCGCTCCTTCCAGGTGAACGGCGACAGCTCTGAGACCAGCCTCACCGTTCCAAACCTGACAGAGAACGTTCCCTACAAGTTCAAAGTGCAGGCTCGGACCACTCAGGGCTTCGGTCCGGAGCGAGAGGGCATCATCACCATCGAGTCTCAGGATGGGGGTAACGTGACCTGTTATGGATTTTTTTTCAAAAGCCTTCTGGTGTTAGTTTGTGGGTTGAACATAAGTAACCCTCCGCTGCCCCCTTCAGGAGGCCTGTCACAGTACAACAATCAGTCCATGACCAGGAGAGAGGTGTTCCAGCTGCCCACAGAGGTCAGCACGCGCACCAATGTGTCCCACACCATGATCAACGAGCCCTACTTCTCAGGTATCACACACTTTTCATTCTTTTTGCTTTAACATACAAGTATATTCTGTCCTGCGGTACTACAACAAGCGTAAAGGAATATTTTCACTAGCATTACATCATTTTGTGTGTAGCTGTTTACAAAAAAATAGGATCCTGTCGCAGTCAAAAAATGACTTTAAGAGAAAGAGTGTGACTTTTGCCTATTTTTCAAAATAACAGCAAAACTCAAAGATGATGAAAAAAACCTCCCTCGTGTTATTTTTGGGAAGTTTAGTTTTTACCTGTCTTTGCGTCTACTTTGCATCCTTTATATGGGAATAACATCATATTTGAATTTTTGGTACGTGACCTTTTTTTACTCAAAGAATAAATAAAATGATGAAAATGAACCCACTCTTTGTGTCTATGCAGAGAAAATGGATTAATAATCAAAAAACACAAAGCATTTTTAATGTGCTAGAAATATTTAAGTAGGACCACGGGTCAAAAATGGCTTTAAGAAGAAAAAAAAAAGTTTTTAAGAAGGGCCTCAGGGTTAACAATCACAACAAATTTGCAATGTTAACAAAAATATCATAAGTTACCTAATATGTCTATAGTGTTACTTTAACTATTATGTAACAGGCCCATCCATTTTATTTATTTATTTATTTTCACACAAATAGATTTTTTTTTTTCAGGAAATGAAGCTGTCACACTGCAGGACATCAGACACACATGCTCATTCAGCGTTTTTGAGAAAAGTCAGATTTTACAGAAATAAAAATACAGTAATAATTTCTTTTGACCTGTAGCTTAAATGACAGATGAGCTTCCTTCTCTTGTAACACCGCTGAACACACTTTGGATTACAGCTATTACTTATGACTCATTTTTTTAGATTTAAAGTATGAATGAAGGTATAATTTTAGAAACAATGATATAGTAATTTATTTTTATGCCAACAGACCATTATTAACTGTCTCTGATAAAGAAAAGTGTTACAGTCATACCGCTGAACATTTTGGTATTTTTTAGAACTTCATTCTAAAACTGTGTGTACTTAGAAGACATTTTTGTGCAAGAAAAACTGTAAAAAGTAATTAATTGTGATAACGCAAAAAAAAAGAAAAGGATGTCCTGTTGAATCCTCCTTTGTGTGCTGCAGACGGGATGATGATGACCACTCAGCACACAGAGACCAGCGGCATGTTGACCCGACACGTGACCAAAGAGGTGGTGCAGAGGAGCGTCGTGGGCGGAACCACCGTCACCAAAAAGATGTACTACGAGTCCTAAAACGCGCCATTATTTATCTCCAAAGATACATTTACAAATTACGACAACAGCAGCAACTCCAAATGTTATTTATTTTCAAGTTCATTGCAGCCCGGATGATATTAAAGCGTGTTGCTGTAGGCTATGCACTGGATGTTACTGTTACTAAACTGTTACTTTCACATGGCATGGATTTTCAAGCATGTTTCCAGCGTTGTAAAGCTGTGGTTGAGCTCCCCCTGTTGGCGAGAGGTGGTGTAACTCTGAAGGTTTACCTGAGGGGAGCAGTAATCTGAGCTGGCTTCACTAATCCAAAGTGACCTTCAGAGCCAGACGCATGCTTTTCCTCTTTTCTGTTGTAAACAAATGGTATTTCAAGACTTTTCACATTGAGAGTTTAAGTATTTGTCAAGCAGATATGAACAAATCAAAATAAGGAATTGTGATTTTTGTAGTTACAAGGCGAATAAAAAGACATTGTACATAAAGGCTGTATGTAATTTAGTTGACTATTCTTAGGGCTGACACCAGTGTATAGCCAAACACAGAATACAATGCAATTTCTAGATTTATGTAAAATACCACATAAATGTAACTTGGTTTGCCTTTTGTAAGTCATTTTATACAGACTGTTAAGTTGATGCATTTATATCTTATCTTGTCTTTGCCTGCACAATGTATTTTGACATTTCAATATTACAACACAGGTATTGGTATTGTCTAATGATTGCTTTGTGGTATAAGAGCTGGTCTAGGAAGTGTTTTTCAGACTGAACAGAAAGAATGACATCTTTGTAAACGGGTTGTTATTAGCAAGTAACACATAGATTGCAGAATGTTTTGCAATGTTTTATTTGTTGGCACCTTTATTGCACTTCTAAAGAGTTTAATAAAATCTTACTTTATTAAAAAATAAAACTGTCTCTAACTGTATTACAGAAACATAAGGTATGTTTTATTTGTGAGAAAAAATATGTAATATGAAAACTTTTTAAAAATAAAAGATAATTCCATCTTCTTAAATGTCTGAATTCCATTCATATATGATAAAAAAAAGCAGTCACATGCCTTAGTGCAGTCTGTTACTGGCATAAGCTCAAACTACATTCATCTGCTGCTGTGAGCTGGCTCCACTTCTTTTTGCTCTTTATGCTTTTACATAACACAGAATAACAGTTTGTCAAAGGTGGAGATACACTGGGTCTAGAACAAGGCTGCTTGGACACACATGGTAGAAAGTTTAGAGAGTTGAAGGCAGAGTAAGTGGTGCACATGTAGAAGCTGGTGTGAGGGGACACGATGCACAAGGCCATTACAGGAGGAGTCCCTCAGGTCCACAGACAGGCCCCAGGACACAAACACGGCTGTCGCACATGTGCAGGTCTGATCACCAGGTCTCTGAGCACCTCCACTGTGCCAAACACAGGGAACACTCTCTCAGTGAAGCTGTGGCTGAAGGTGTAGAGGTGCGAGCGCTTGTCCGCGTCGTAGAAGGACAGCTGGCCCTGGTCATAGTCCAGGAACAGGCCAAGAGTGCGAGGGGCCAGGCTGCGGGGCAGAGGTGTGGGGGGCACTGTGAGGGCCTTGAGCTCAGAGCCTCTCTCCAGACGCAGTGTCAAGAAGCCTGTGTGTGTGTTGAGGGCACGGTAACCCCGCCTCACCGCAGACTCAGAGGCCACGCCCACACGCCAGTCCCTGTCTCCCACCTCCACCTCCCAGTAGTGTGTGCCTGAGGTGAAGCCCTCCTGAGCCGCAGCGCACCACCAGCCTGTGAAGCGCTGTGGGCAGCAGGACACATCCCTCTGGCCTCGCTCTGGGACACAGCGCATACGCTTGTCCCCCTCCGACAGGAGCAGGTCTGCGTGGGCCGAGTCCGGGTCTAGGACCACTTCCTCTGTGGGAGTACAGCAGCACAACGTCAGCACAACATCAGCAAGTCAGCACACAGCTTTTCATATTTAACACTTTTAAATACATACCTGCACTTTCACACATCCAGTTCCACACTGTGGAGAAGACAAGTCAGAGTGTCAGAGGGTTCTGTGTCAGGTGTAAAATAGTGAGTTAGAACAGAGTCTTACCTCCATGAGGGACGTAGCGCAGTGCATCTGAAATAAAGTCATCAGGATGTTAGTTGCATAATTCAGTTTATCGAGCTGATGTTAGAGGTGCACTCACCCACTGGGCGTCTGCTCTGGGTCCTCAGCAGCCACTGCTTAGGCACATCCTCCTGCACACACAGCCGGTCACACACCTCTTCTACATTAACACTACACATGAGGCTGGATAAGCAGACCTTGATGGGAGAGAGTCCGTTGATCACAGCCAGGAGAACCAGCTCCATGGCAGGCAGTAGTGTGGGCAGTCGTCCTCTCTTCCACTGGAACTCCAGGTCATCCAGCATCATCAGCACAGGCTCACCAGGCCACACTGTGGGCTGAGGAGCAAACACCCACTTAGCAACACTACACACTGTGTTTCAATATGATTCTGGGTCCTGGGACGTCCTGCTGTCACAGTCTAAAACACTGGATACCTCAGTCACAACAGTTGTTCCTCCACCAGGAGTACTAACTGAAACCATGTAGGTCTCCTGATGAGCTTTTGTTTTGAGAAGTGAGTTTTCTTCCGATCATGTGTGTCATCGAGCCGAGCTTGTGGGACAAATGCATGCAGGCATTGATAGTGCGGTGTGCAACAGGACATATATGTTTTCAAAATACATGATTGTAATTGCATAGTCTTCAGGCACTAACAATGCAGACTGACCTGTCTCTTATTTATTTTGTCTGGTCTGTTGTCCTTGTGTGTGATCGTAAAGTGTGTCATATACTATAATCTCATTAATAAAGCCTATCATGTAATAAGTGTGTCAGACATAAGAGTGTGTGACCCAGTGGCCAGCAGTGACTAGCAGACAGTGTCTCACCTCTGGGCTGTTCCTAATCTGCCTGCTCCAGTCCAGGATGAGCCTCCTGTGTGCCCCCATGTCGGCCTCTCCTCCAGACTCCAGCATACAGAGCAGCTGCTCTCTCCAGTCCCTCTTCTCTGGCCGCTCGTACTCAGCCCTGCTCCTGGGCTGCACAAACACACACACACACCCCACAGTAAGAAACACTAATTATACAAGTGTGACCATGTCCTACACCACAGCCTCTACCTGGACGTGCTTCTCCAGCTCAGAGGCCCACTCCACTATGAAGTCTCGACACACACAGGGTGGCCACAGGTCCTCACCCGTCCAAATGTGGCTCAGCACGTTCGATCTCTGCCACAAAAACATACACATTACTCAAGAGGAACGTTTAACTGTTTATTAGTATTAATACAACGGACATATATCTTTACAAAATCACTTGCTGCACCATATTGTACTTCAAGGCTATTCAACTCAATTTTTCTGAGGGCCAGGTTGTTTGGAGGACCATGGCCTCTGGACCGCGTAGGTGCAGACATGCAACTTTTAGCACTATTTTTTCAGAACTTTCAGAACTGAACCAGGATTAAACTAGGACTAGATACCACCTGGGTCTGAATCAGGACTAACCCCAAATTAACCAAGGGTATAACCCAGGACCAAACCAGGTCTAAAGCAGAATTAAACAAGGATTAAAGCAGGACCAAACCAGGTCTAAACTAGTACTAAACCAGAATTAATCCAGTTAACAAGAGGAAATATATTTATTTCAATCAGGACCCAGAATCACTCCCAAGTATTGTTTTAATAGACCCTTTGAAATGCTTGTCAGAATACTAAAATTTCAAAATGGATAAAACTGGAGACAAAAGTGAACTAACATAACACATGTTCAATGATTAACAGAGACATTAGATCTGAATGCTAATGGTTTAAAGTCTTGGCAATAAGCAAACATTTAAGTTTGCTTCCCTATTACAAAGGATGGAAAAAAACACTATTTTCTAGCCTCAAAAATTGTATTTCCGACGCACAAAAATTAAAGGTAAAGTATGTAATAAAGCTGTGGAGAAACACCTTTCTGTAAGTGTTTGTCAAGTAAAACCTAAATATCTGGATTTTGCCTTCATCAAAATGCTTAGTGTCTATAATAATCTCCAATAAGATATAAACATAATGTCAAATAAGATGATCAGTGTCTTTAAACCCCTGGCTCTGATAACACTCACATGTATCTGAATGGGTATCATTTGCCAAACCTCTAGTGATTTTTCATATTTTGTGATTATCTTCCACTTCACTTTTGCCTCCTTTCCTGAATTTAGTTTTTAATTTGTTAAGGATGTAAAGTTTGTGACATTCTTCAAGATTTGCGCGCTATGGAATAAATTCTGACCATGATTGTTTCATGATTCAAAAAAAACAACCTGGCAGATTTTGTTGAGTTCCCGGGCCAACTCCATGATGAACAGCTGACTTTCCAACAGCGGCTCCTTCTTCTCGAGCTTCACTTTCTTACGGGACTCCTGCGAAAACCAAGAACACACAACAATCACAACAAACTCTGACCAAAACCTAACCAGTATCCATGGCAACTCTGACCCCATACCGATACCTTAAGCCGGATTTTCAGCTTTTTCGCCGGCTCTATGAGAAAATGCAGACATTCCCTTATCATGTTGCCGCTGCTGGAGGTTGTAGCAAAACCCTGTGGTGCAAAAAACAACAGTCTTAGTAACTTGGCACTTGTTCAAGCACGAGCTAGCACTTTTTTATGAGAAAGCAGTGCACTTTTAAGCACAAACAAGCATTCCCAACCCCAGGGGACTTCATTACTTTCCACCTTGATGGCTACCTCGAATGACAAGATGCACGGTACATTTCCCAACCCCAAACATGCGTGGGCTGATGGAAAATTGGACAGTATTCCAAGGAGATCTGAGGCAGCAGCACGGTGGACTGCTGTAGTGTTGAATCAGCAGTTCGCCTCCACCTCCATGCCAGTCAGATGCACTTGGGAAATGTATGGCTCTTTTTGCTGGAAGCTGTGCCAAATGATGCTGCTCTTCTGTTCCAATGGCTTCTGTTTGAACTCAAATAAATATCGAGTTTCCTTTGGGGGGGGAGGATTTAACCTGAAAATAAGTCATTCACAGTGACGTTTGATTGAGTCTTGTTTATGTTTGTTGAGAAAGTGCAAGACATGTGAGGAGGGAAGAGGGAACACACCATGAGAGGTTAATCTTGTTAGCTAATTAACTAGATACAGGCTAAACTAAACTACTCTAATAGCTAGCATCTTCGTGGTAACTTTAATTTTACTGCGTGTATTGTTATTTTGCAATCATGCAGCCATTTTAAACACACAAATTCAAAAAGGTTTAATCATTTTGTTTACAATTAAATAGCAAGAACAAGTTGTGTGCTAGAAAGATTAGAAAGAAAATCCCGGATTATCACGGGCGCCATTGGTAACCTGTTCCCAGCCAGGTAGTGACTATTTCGGGAATGACAGGGACCAAACAGCCCTTATGTCATCGTCAACACACTCTGCACGAACATAACGCAGGCTACACTTTACATTTTAAGGTTTGCAGCTTTAGGTTGAGTTTTTTTTAAAGGCTAATAATACAATATTCCTTTGCTAAATTCGATACGACTGTTGACAGAAAAAAAAAGCCCGCCACCCCCTACTCACGCGCACGTTTTATTTAATCAAATAATGACGTACAGGTGTGGATGACAGCGTTTGATTGACAGGCCATGCAAATAAACAAATAATAATAATACATAGAAAATAGTATTACCTTTAAAAACGATGTTACTCGTGCAAAAATAACTCCAGTCTTGATTTTTTATTTATTTTAAAGTTATTGTTATTTAGCAGGTTCAGTTCCGCGCCACAGTCCTCTTTGATGCACCGCTCCTTCAGGCAAACTGCAGCGCGAGAGGCGGGGCGCGCGCTCTTATCCACAGCCTCGCGCTTCATATATAAAGACGTAGCACCGAATCACCGCGAGAGGGCGCTGTGGCTGCTCCGGATTATTGAGCTGTTTGTTATGGTGACAGGTTTTTGGACTGGATTGATAATGCAGCAAATTGTACCGTAGCCCTGTTCGCATATACTTTTTAAATTGCATTTCAGTATTATGTCAGAAGTAGATTATTTTTTGAATATCCATCGTGGACGTCGAGCCTACTGTGAAAGGAAGTTATTTGAATGAAAGAGAGAAATTCGTGATAAGATAAAAGAGCTAAAATAAATAGATAACATTTATTTTTTAGTTTAATACGCAAAATGGGATGCGTATTTTGCCCAAACCAAGGGCACAACAATAATATGCAATGTAATTTTATCATGAGATTAAATACTGATATATTTGGCCCCATAAATAGCTACGTATATCAATGGTTGAAAATCCACAAACGTTGAATCTTGTCATAATAGTGATAACTCAAGAGTCCAACTTGGAAATGTCAAAAAAGAAAAAAAAAAAAAAAAAAAAAAAGCTATTTATGTGAGCAATTAACAGCATTTTATGAATTTCTCTCGAAATGTCAAGCATTGTGAAGAGGGCGACCATATGTCCCTCTTTTGGTTGACTCACAACCGTTTAGGCCCCTGTCCCTCGTCTTAATGTTCCGCTTTGAATTATTTGAATCATGAATTATAAAAAGAGAGATTTAAATAGGTCTACTTTTCTTTTTCTCACAAATAAACTTGAAATGTTGGCACCTATTGCTATTCCAACCCTCTCAAGCTGTGTCACAAGTGATAGAAACTAAAAACCATATGATGTCATTGCAGTTATAATCTATGAGTTTAGAGGTGCATATAGTTAGGCGTAATGAGTTGCTACATTTTTTCCTTGTCATTAGTTTACTCTTACTATAACTTAAGAGGAAGGTTTCATTTTAAAGTTATAGGGCAAAAAGTAAACGGAAATCTTGTTGTGTTTGAAGAAGTAAACAATAACACCTCAAGAAATGTCTAAATGTAAAAATAAAAATAAAATTGTTGATCAGGAATTTGTACAGATCAATTAAAAAACAAAACAAAAAAATGTTGAAAGAAGAGGGGTATGACGCATGGGCATTAATTAACTTTGTTTGGTTGTAAGGTTTTGTCCATAACCTGAGTGACGAACAGAAAAAGGAAGCACTATAATTTAAGAAACAAAAAACATACATTTTAATAAAAAGTTGTATTTTGATTGATTCCTGCATGTCTGAGTTAATCCTGTATTGTTCTGCAACTCAGACTCCAGCGCTGAAAAAATTCCTGTTTTCACTTACCCCCCCATCCCCGCCCACATCCCTGCACTTATATGATTATTTGCACATTTTAGGCTCTTATTGATACATGTTGGAGTGAAAAATGTCACAATTCCACTCAGATATGAAAAGCATGTTGTCTAAATGATGATCTGATGCTTGTTACAGTGAAATGTCATAATGAAGAGGCGGGGCTTGTCAGTTCTGCAGTTTTCAACAGGAAGTCATTGGACCAGTTTTTATTCCTAACCTGTTTTAGATCAACCTTGCAATTTAAAATGAACAAAATGCAAAATGATGCTCTACTTATGTTATACTTCAACACTTCAGTACCTGATTAAAAAAAAACATCCCCTTTAAATGTCTCGTGTCCGTCCCTCCACGCCCCACCGCATTCACACCGTGTCGTGCCCCTCTTTTTTCCTCACCCCGCTCACCCCGTACGCACCCGAACACACCCCGAGCTCGTCCCCGCAAACGCTGCACCGCCTGTTCCAACACTCGCCGCCAGATGTCGCCACACGTCCTCACGCCGCCCCGCACACGCTCACACTTATGCATTTCTATATTATCTGCTGCCTGTCAGTGAGTCACCGGCTCCGAGCGCAAACACGGGGCGTTTTTCTCAAACCGACCAATTCTCTGTGCGATAATAACACCGTAATGGCGCCCGGACGTGCATGATCGCCCCGGCTGCCGTTGCCCGTGTTTTCCCGCTGCCGTGAGGGGGAAAGGTGCGTCGGTATGGTCGGTACGTAGGTGAAGCTGATCGATCGCGCTGTTCTATAAATATATATGTGTCACGAGAACTGGGGGTTTTCTACGGAACAACAACATGGCCCCCAAAGACCCGCTGCTCGGTACTCTGAAAGGTAAGACGTGCTTCATCAGCTTTTATTTCCTGTAACAATTGGTTTGTCAGTGGTTTGCAGCAGCAGGTATAACTTGAGCGTGCTCCTGTCCGTGCAGTGTGCGTGCTGAACCTTCAGTCAAACGGACAAACCGTGACAGATCTGAGCCCGCACTTGTCCTCCTGCTGTGAGCTTCTGGAGCTGGTCCTGAGGAAAGGCATCCAGCGTGAGTACTGTCTGCGGGATCTGAAGGGAAAGACATGGGGAATGCAAAGTAGGGATGTGCCGATAACCAAAAAGGCGTGATGTATCGTCCAAAGTCTGGCAGTAATATCATGGCCTGTAACATCAGTAACATCATGTACAGCAGGGCTGTTCAATTTAAGGCCCGGGATCTGGTCCTCCACCATCTTCAAAAAATATAGAAAATATTTAATCCCTCTTTATTGGTTTATACCTGGTTTAGACCTGGCTGAGTCCTGGTTTATACCTGGTTTAGACCTGGCTGAGTCCTGGTTTAGACCTGGTTTAATCCTCGTTTAGCCCTGGTTTAAACCTGGTTTAGTACTGGTTTAGACCTGGTTTAGACCTAGTTTAGTCCTGGTTTAGTACTGGTTTAGTCCTGGTTTAGTACTGGTCTAGACATGGTTTAGTCCTGGTTTAGACCTGGTTTAGACCTGGTTTAGTCCTGGTTTAGACCTGGTTCAGTCTTGGTTTAGCTCAGGTTTAGACCTGGTTTAGTCCTGCTTTAGACCTGGTTTAGTTCTGGTTTAGACCTGGTTTAGACCTGCTTCAGTCCTGGTTTAGCTCAGGTTTAGACCTGGTTTAGTCCTGGTTTAGACCTGGTTTATTCCTGGTTTATACTTGGTTTAGACCTGGTTCAGTCCTGGTTTAGCTCAGGTTTAGATCTGGTTTAGTCCTGATTTTGACCTGGTTTAGTCCTACTTTAGTTCTGGTTCAGTTCTTCAGATGTTGTTAAGGCCTTTCATATTACATTTTTCATATTTCAAAAGCGTTGGACACGTTTCTGGCCCCAAGGAAAAACCATAAAAAAAATGAAATAAAGTTGAATAGCCCTGTTGTCCATCATGTGTCTTGTTATATGCGACTTTTTCCCATTCAAAACATATAATATACAGCAACGGTTCTATTTATTGTCATTCTTTATCATGTCTATCATTAGTTTTATTGTTTAAACTGTTAAATGTGTTAAATCGTTACATCCTTAATACATACACTAATTAAAATAACAAGCATATGGAGAAAAAAAAACAGTCTTACTATTACTAAACGTGTAACAATAACACATTTTGAAATCAACGTTAACTATTGAAACTACTACACACGAGCTGAACACGTGCTGCGGTAAATAAAAAGGTAGTAAGAGCCTATAATGACTACTTATATTTGCTCATCTACTGCTCAACAAACATTTTCTTTCTACCACAAAATAACAAACATTTTCTCACCTGCAAAGGAAACTTACACAAAAAATGTGCCCCCATAAAATATTGTCAAGTGTATGATTTATTGAACGATATGTTGATATGATTGTATAGTGACGGGGTTCAATATGAATTTAACAAGTCAAAGCGTTTGTTGACTCACACCAGTACAGCTAAATCTTTTCCCTGTTAATTACTCCTAAAATATTAAAACAGACACATTTGCAAGTTTTTAAAAAGAATGTTATAATTTAAACGTTTTCTTTAAACCAAACCACAGTTGGACATAATCTGGGTAGTGAGTTCAGGATATTTACATTTGTCAAACACAAAACACACTCTCTCTCCTATAGGCTCATCTGAATATTGTTTGTTCTCTTTCAGAACCAGTTGTTAGTCTGGTCCAGCGGGACTACTGGCAGTGCCTGGAGCAGATCCCGCTGCATGACACCTGCGGCAGGTGAGGAGCAACAAGCACCAACCAAACAGTGCTCCAAGCTAACGGAGCAGCAGTCAGCTCTTGTTTATGTATAATTCAGATGTATTGATTTAAAAGAATATATTCAATAAGCTTAAAGAAGAGAAAAAACTGACAAAAACAGTGAGGTGCACAACAACATTAACATAACAAACTTAACAAAAAAATAATAATACCTCTGGCTTATCACATGCAAGGAACTGACATTAGGGCTCCATCTACTGGCATCAGAGAGAATTACATATTAAAAAGACGAGTTAAAACAAATGGGCTTTCCAGGCAAATGTGGAAGCAGCAAAGCAGTTGTAATGATCGTGATTAGACGGCAGAAATGCTTAGAGTGAGTATGGCGATGATTTATGGACTTAAAAACAGAGCAGAAGTTTCTCTGAGCTACGTCACACATCGAAAAACTTTATTGGCACTGCTCCATCCCTTTCCTTCACTTTCCCCATCAATTTTTCACCGTCCATCATCATCTCCTTCCACATTTTTAACATAGAGGGACTGGGCTCCTTTTGCGACATGAGCAGGTCACACGGTAACCAGCCCCATGAAGTCCAACACTTGAAAAACACACACAAATGACAGTACATGTGGCATTAAGACATTCCACTATAGATCATTTCTGCCCACACCCATTTCATGAAACCTAGTTGACGGAGCATGTGTTAGCTCTTGTTGTACGGAAAATATTGTGCATTTTTCATATTGTTATTATCCTTTAAACATGCTCTTGAGTACCTTAAATTTGCCATCTCATGTGTTGAAATAATGAACATTCCTCAAAACACCATGAATGCTGCTAAATGCAACTCCAGGTATGTTTTTGATGATGGAACATTGTTAGAACAGGGTTAAAAAACCAGAGCATGTGTCCTTTATGTTGTGTGTGTGTCCAGGCTGCCCGCCGTGTCGCTGGCTGTGGAGCAGACCAAAGCCTGTAAGAAGCTGCTGTCCGCTCAGGGCAGAGGGCGCTACCTCCTGAGACTCGCACTGAGCCGCAAGATACTGCCACAATTCATCAACCACCTGCTGCACACGCCCAGGATTCTGGAGGTCAGACATGCTCAAGTTACAATATACATTAGATATATTTGCACACATTTTGCAATTGTGCAATTAACGGAAGAGTCGGTCATTTTTACTTGTCAATGATCAGCTTGGGTCTTTTTAATCAGGAGGTCTGCAGCAGTGTTTTTTTCATGCCAAGTACCACCAAAGGAAATATTTGGCTTTCTGAGTACCACTAAACCAAGTCTAAATCAGGGCTAAACTAAGGCTAAACCAGGTCTAAACTGCAGTTAAACCAAGTCTAACCTAGGGCTAAACAAGGTCTAAACTAGGACTAAACCAGGTCTAAACCAGGACTAAACTAGGGCTAAACCAGGTCTAAACCAGGACTAAACTAAGGCTAAACCAGGACTAAACTAGGGCTAAACCAGGACTAAACTAGGGCTAAACCAGGTCTAAACCAGGACTAAACTAGGGCTAAACCAGGTCTAAACTAGGACTAAACCAGGTCTAAACCAGGACTAAACTAGGGCTAAACCAGGTCTAAACCAGGACTAAACTAAGGCTAAACCAGGTCTAAACTAGGGCTAAACCAGGTCTAAACCAGGACTAAACTAGGGCTAAACCAGGTCTAAACCAGGACTAAACTAGGGCTAAACCAGGTCTAAACTAGGACTAAACCAGGTCTAAACCAGGACTAAACTAGGGCTAAACCAGGTTTAAACCAGGACTAAACTAAGGCTAAACCAGGTCTAAACTAGGGCTAAACCAGGTCTAAACCAGGACTAAACTAGGGCTAAACCAGGTCTAAACCAGGACTAAACTAAGGCTAAACAAGGTCTAAACATGGGCTAAACCAGGTCTAAACCAGGACTAAACTAGGGCTAAACCAGGTCTAAACCAGGACTAAACTAAGGCTATACCAGGTCTAAACAAGGGCTAAACCAGGGCAAAATTAAGGGCTAAACCAGGTCCAAACTAGGGATAAACCAGGCCTAAACATGAGCTAAACTAGGTCCAAACTAGTGCAAAACCAGGTCTAAAATAGAATTACACCATGGATACAGATACATTAACTAACCCAAAAGAGGAAGAAGGTATTGATTATTGCACTGTTTAAGTTAAAGTACAAATCAATTTCAAAAGACATTATTATAAATAAAAGTCCCATTTAGTCAATTTTTTATAATGTCTTCTATCTTGCCGCCAACTTTATGCTCCAAAGACATTAATTTATTGTGTCCGTGGCAGGGGTTTTGAGGCCTAAATACGTGGCTCTGAAATTGAGTTGGATGAGGATATAAAATAGTCTGCAATGCCTTGTTAATTTCAGTCCAATATTTAAATTATAAATTAGTGATAACAAATTATGTTATGGGTTGTCAAAAGTATAAAAAATACTAACGAATACTAAAACTAGTTTCAAAACTACTTTGAGCAAGTATCAATAAAAAAAAAAAAAAAACAAGAAACACTTTAATAGACAAAATTAATCTTTTTGGAACAATTTCAGCTTCATCAGAACTAGGATAAGACTACAATGTTTTATAAAGAAGGCGCTATCATTTTGAATTGTAATGGTGGTATAGAAATCAAGAACTGAGCAATACTCCTCAGTATCGAAATTGAGTCATAAATGTTATTATCATGACAACACTATCTGCAACATCCATGTGATTTCAAACTCGTTTTGCTTTGCAGTGGTACTGTCCCACACTTTCAATCATCAGGAATGAGGAATACCTTGGTGAGTGCTCTTCTCTTCTTGATTCTCTGTAAACACAACATCTACACCTCCTCCCAAATGATTCCATGCTTTGTTTCTTTCCAGAACCGTTCATGTCACTGCTGCTGGTCCTGTCACACATGGACTTCAAGTTGGACATGGAGGTAGGAGCACAGGAAATTATTAGTTTGAGTCCTTCCTTGGTGATAAATAACCAAATTGTGCGCTTTATTGTCCAACACAGAACTGCAGTTTTCTGGACGAGAGCTGGCTTCTACCTGTAAGAAACAATGTCTATATTTTATCAGCAATTTAGTAAAAATCGGCATATGTACGGATGGGCCTTGATATAATTTTGATATTGTTATTAACTCAAATATTAATGCATAAACTACATTTACAGGCACACCAAACATATCTTTTATTTCAACAGTGTGCAATTTAGTATTCTACTTTTGACACAGTAGCTCACAAATCATAATCTAACAATAATTCCTCATAGCAAAGAGCAAATAGCATGGTGATAGAACTTTAAAGTATTAAAATAAATGTTTAATTTGCAGGTATCTGAAATATATGAAGTTGTTCCCTGTCGAGAGATTGGCCTGGTCTTAAGGTGTGTATTCTCTAACTTATTACGGACTCTCAAAAATCCTGACAGAGTAATTTCCCTGTTTGGTGGTTGGAGGGGCTGATGGCGCAGATTGGCAGCCTTGTTTCTGTTAGTCTGTCCCAGGGCAGCTGTGACTTCAGTGTAAATGACTAAGAGGCTTAAACAAGCCTCTTAAATGCATTACAAGTGTGAGGTTTTATTATTATTATACTCATTATAAATTAGTTACATTGTTCCTGTGAATTCCCATATCTACAGCATACAAATGTAGGTATTGTATTCACCTTATTCTGCCCCGCCCACTTTTGCCGTTTTGCCACAGATACGCACTTTTGTTGTAAACGCACTTCCTTTTGACGAGAACTCCATTAAAGCTAATGACGAACGAGGGAAAAGTCTCGCCGCTAAAATGTTACATAAAGTAGGTTGATTTGTGTAAAATGTTGAATGAACATGAGCAACAACAAGTCAACAACGCACAGATATCCTGGTCAGTCTGAAAACGGCTTTTTAGTCCATGTAGAACTTATTTTCTGTTGAGCTCGTCTGCTCCATGTAAACTAATACAACAGAAACAAGACGGCGGCGCGTAAGGCAACTTCCGGAATAAGGTGAATACTGGATCTATTGTATACTGTACCACAGACTAAATCCATAGATAAGCAGATAATCTATATGTGCACTATACGTCAATGTTAATATCATAGTGAAATATATTATCAGTTTAAGAAATCTTTATTTTGAATTTGTGTTATTATTTCTATTATATTATTTGTATAGTTTTATTAATACTTCTTAAAAATATGCCATAAAATCCTAATGAAGAAGAAGGGAAGTAGATGTAGTGATGGACAGAGATGATTTGATGCATTTCTATTTCAATTCAAGCTTAAAAAAAAGAACATTGTTAAAACTCTTAAATTTGCTCCTGCCGAATCAATGCTAATCTGACCACGCCCTGTTTTGTTTCATTCCTAAATTTGTGAGAACAATTTGGCTAATCTGTGGGTACAAATTCCATTTTGTGGAAACATAAGAGTAATTTCAGGGCACAAATGTTCTTATTTTCTTACCCATGTCGTTAGGGGGGCTTGATTGTACCATCTTCCCATTTTCTGCAGCATTTTGAGGACTTTTTTCCATTCAAAAGATGTAATATTTAGTTTAAATTGTTAATCGTCATGGCAATGGTCCAGCGGTCTTGCCCAAGAACTCAAACCCTGCTCCCATCTCAATAGATCTACATTACAGGCCTCTAGAACGTGTTGCTGCAGATCCTCAGCTTCAGTGTGGGCCTCTGACAGAACACAAGTACAGGATGTGTTTGTGTGGCAGGTATCTGCACGGCCGTGTGTTTGTGCTGGAGCTCACCCCGGGCAGTCAGGCCTATGTGGACAAGTTCATCTGTCCGGGGGATATCATCGACGAGATCAACGGCACGTCACTGAGGAACTCCAAAAACGGACAGGTAGACATTCTGGAATCAGATTTCAGGTCTGCGGGCGGGGCTCCCACTGACAGGCAGGGATGCACCGATACCAGTATTGATATTGGTGCCAATATTTTCCGATACTGATCTGATACTGATTAGTTATTTAGAGAAGACAAACGTATCTACAAATGTATCTTTACCCACTTTATCCCACTGAATAATATGTGTCATTTTAAAGCTCAGGACCTACAAAGTTCATTCACTGAGTTAATTTTCCAACGTGTTGCTGCTGTACAGTTACTGTAACGGGTGTACAAATAATATCCAAATCCAAATCCACTTTATTTGTATAGCACATTTTATAAACAGACCTGTTTCCAAAGTGCTGCACAGACACAAACATAAAAACGTCAAAACACAATGTAAAATAACAACTCAATTTGATCTTACTGCTTGTAAAACCAGTAAAATCAAATCCAAGCCAAATGATAAAACCATAAAATAGAAATAAATTAATAGAATAAATAAATTTTAAAAATGCTAAAAACACACAGGACCACACGACTCACATAGTGTTAAAAGCCAGAGAATAAAAGTGGGTCTTAAGACGAGACTTAAAACACTCCACAGTGGGGGCTGTTCGCACGTTCCAGAGTTTGGGGCCGACCACAGATATGATTAACATTTTATTAACAGCTTTTAATCTCGAAAGTTTTGATAACATGTTGAAGTAGTTTTAAGGAAAGTAACCTTAGACTGGTTGATATTGGGTATCAGCACACACTCAAAGCACAAGTATCGGTATTGGAACAGAAAAAGCTGGATCGGTGCATATCTTCTGAAAATGCCAGCAGCATTGACGAATAGGTCAAATGCAGAGGACAAATGAAGTGTCCCCTGATGTAGATATAAAAAGTTTACCAAGTATTAACCCCTGCCCGTCTAACCCCGAGTGTAGTTTGGCCTAGACCATAGAATACCCTGGAGTAAACTGTTTTAACCCAGTCATACAGCCCGGGGTAAACTGTCCCAGGCCAAACTATACCCAGGGTGATAAAGTAATCTAGGCCAGACTAAACCCCTCTAGCTCAGTCTCGTGTCTTGTTAATTAGACCCAATGGCGCCTGAATGTATTTATTTGTTCAATATTTTCCCAGGCGGCTTAGCTGAGAACACATGCACATTTACTATGATGTCCTGCCAAGAAGCAGCACAAAAACAACACATGCACTCACATCGGTCAAAAGATGCTACCATAAAACATTTGAGGTCAAGGTATAAACGTGTGAAGTGATCCTGTGAAATATTCTCGATTTGTTTGTATCAAGAGGCTGCGGCAAATGAATCAGATGGATTCAAAATGGAACTGCACTGGATTTGACCAAACCTAAATGTTGAATCCTTGAGGAACGCACGAGTTAAAAAACAATTAGACTAACAAGATGCTGAGAAACACCTGCCATGCTTACAACCTTTAGATTTACATTTGCTTTGGTCCAGATAAAGGCAGCATCTCTGGTCTACTTATTACTTGGGAACAAGGAAGATGCGTTCTAAGCAGATATTACCTTTATTAATCAAATTGTAATGTGGATTTATTAACAAAATGTCTAGTTTGTATAATGTTTTTCTTCACGTACGTTCCTACACCGGTGTACTCAGACAGATGACTAACCCATATGAGCCGCTGTCCTCACTTTATATCCCAGGTTCAGTTATGACATCTTTGTATTTTTCTACTATTAGGAGCCCTGATTACAGCAATTATTAACCTTACCAGACCAAACTTAGCTCAAGAACAAAACGTTACAATGCACTCGTGACCGGCCCTTCTCCTCCGTCTCCAGGCCGGTGTGGTGCTGTCCAGGTTGAAAGGCTGCCCTCTGTCCATTCGCGTGGTCCGGTGGCAGCAGCTGGACGGCACCGTTTTCCGGCCCCTCGTCAAGCTACTGCGGACTCTGAGGACAGACAACCCCGGGCTGCAGCTCACTCCTGCGCCTTCACAACACTCCAAAAAGGAAGAGAATGCCTCCTCCTCCTCCTCCTCCTCGTCGCAGTGTCTCAAGGATGGGCGGCAAGTCACATTTACAGCTCAACAAATACGCTGATGTCAGGTGGAGGGCAGCGTTGACTTTTTTTGTATCAAGGACACAGCAGAATTATGAGGTTCTATCTACGCTCGCGGAAGTTAAGGTTTAAAGTTTTGACCACTTGTCTTGCCAAAATTAAAGAGGGGGTACATTTAACTGAAAGCTAGTAATAAAGGGCATCCAAATCAAATGTCATAATCTGATTAACAATAAAGCATCAAATATGATCCAGATAGAACTGTACAAAAAAACTTTAGCTAGGCCTTCATAAATAGAAGTTATTTTATAATATTTTTCGTTTTGTATTTTCTTTATTTTTGTTTTCTAGGTTTGATATATTTCTCTTTAGTTAGTTCGGCTCTGCATTATGCGTATTATACAAAACGTAGGCCTATTCAAAGTAAGATTAAAACATCAACTTTCCTTTGATTTCATGTTTGTCATTCAGAATGTCTCAAAATACACTTACTAAAATAAAGATTTATCTAAATTAGGGCCAAAACAAACTGCCTTTTGGAGCAAAACCTCAAATACAGGACATTCCAAAGCAGTTGAATGTGATTGGCCAATTTAAATTCTATTCTATGTTCTAATTGGTTCAGGCAGAGAGAACCTTATAACACTAAGTGGATCATTGGAATTGCCACTAGAACCTTTTTTTCTGCTCACAAAATCCTCAAAATTGCACCAAACTATATCAAATCTTAATAAAGTGAACAGATATAACCCAGGAACAGGAATTTATGAATAAGTCAATTTAGACAAAAATGTCAGATTATTAAGTGGACAAAATGTTGAAGCTGATCACAGCTGGGCTGTGATTAAAAAACACTGAATCTTGATATCAATTAAACCCTTAATAATATCTCAATATTTTGTTTTATTTTATGAATCAAAAATGTGTTGTTAATGTTGTTGGTTGTGTGTTGGTTGTTTTTGAAAAGTGAATTATTATTATATTCAATTATAATTGAACCAGTTAACTGTAAAATTAAGGTTTCTGTCCTATTTTTGTTTGTTTGTATCTTTTAGCAAGTCTTTGAAACGTTTGATATTTTAAAAATTACAGAATTAATTGGATAAAATTCCTGTTAACCGACAACTATTAAGCAATATGACTGAATAATACCACTTTTTTTTGTTTCATTTGGATCACTTTTTACTTTTAGTATAAAATGTTATGGCATGACAAGAGCACAACCCATTTTTGACATGTTATTCCTCTTTAGGATTGTCTACATTGTGCAGTACCTGGGCAAAGCTAACATTGGAATGGTAAATATAGTAATATGATCAATACTTATAATAATAATAATAGAGGTGTCTTTGAATTTCACTCATTGCAATGTGATCTGTTGACATAGTTTGGTGGTAAAGAGGTGTTGCAGCACGCTATTCCACAGGTTTTGCACAAGAACCTGCCGAGCAAGGTAGTAAATACAGGAAATATTAGCTGTAATAGGCTAAAGCTAATGCTGAAGCCAATGCTAATTCATGTTTTGGCGCCACAGGAAGTGCTGCTGGACCTGAAGGAAACGCATTTGACGTGTACAGACAAAAACACGCAAACAGTAAGTATGCGCACATCTTTTGAGAGTTGGTTTATGGTGATGTTGCTAACCTGAGTTATCTTCTTTTATAATTAAAGGAAGAGTTTGAGCATCACTATCCAGAGATTTCATGTGTGGGGAGATACAGCAAGCCAGATTACACTACTTTTGCCTTCTGTGTGGCGTAAGTATCACCCTGGAAAATAGATTTGTGAGATTTACTTTATTATTTAACCAATGTGGTTATTCCTGATGTTCAACAGTCTATATTATTTAGTTATGTATGCACTAAAATGACTCAATACAGATCAGGGTTGTGTTATCACATATCATAGCATTTTCACACCCAACAAGTTAAAGCTGAAGTACCTGATTTTCTCTCTGCATATATATGTTTTTTATTTTTATTTTTTTTCCCGTCTCTAACACTCACAAACCCTTTAGCACAGTGGTTCTGAACCTGGGAGGCAAGGACCCTGAGATTTGAGGGGGTCCCCAGAGCTTTCCTTGGTCAGAGTCAGGTCGTAAAAGTAATAATTTGTGCAAATTAAATAGTAAAAATCCCAAATAAATGATTGGAAATGAAATGTGGGAACATAAACAACCAACTGACGTGTATTTGTTTGAAATAAATGCTTCTAAGTAATCATTTTTTATCATGTAATGCATTTGTCGGGGCCACAGACTTGGACTGGGGGGGCCCGACCAGTCTGTGGTTCACGCAGGGGGAGCTTCAAAGAAAAAAGGTTGGGAACCTCTGCTTTAGCACATTGTTAATATTCACATGCATTCTTTTCTGAGTGTGTGCACAGCTTTATAACAGCAAAGTGAAACTGAGATGGACCACCTAAGTGCTGCTTTTGGCTCTTACTTCATGGCTGACAAGAAATACAAAACTTTGTTATTAGCCGCAGACAGGGTGCAGTGTTATACTCAATACAAAAAAAATTTACACATTAACACAAAAGTCAGGTACCCCAGCTTTAACTAGTGATTTTTTATTTATTTTTTTTGTCAGCTATTCAAACAATAATTTCTATCATTCATTGAGACTTTTGAAATACTTTATCAACCAAATAAACTTTGAAATATTTTTGACTGAAGGCTTCTAGTGGGAGAATAATTATGAATAAAGTGATTTTTTTTTAATGAAACCGAATTTTGAAAATTCTCTTTAACATTATTTAATATTGCTGTTTTTGTTATTAAAATGTATTTTTATTAGGGCAGAAACAAGTTACTCTATCAGTCACAGCTAATTCATTATTTAAATAATTGTCCATCAATTTGATTATCATCATGAGCTGACATTGTTTTATCACTCAAGCAAAGCAAGACTTCCTGTAAAATGACACAGGAAACAAGTTGTTTGTGTTTTATATTAAAAATCCTGTCTAGTATTTGCTAAATATTGTACTCATATTCACTGGCCTTTTATGGTCTTAAGAATGTATAGATTAATTGAAAGAATAATCAGACTAATCAATTACCAAAGTAATCATTAGTTGGAACCTACTTCAGATGAAGAGGGAGTGTTATGAAAAGGCCTATGTGGCGTAATTTATAATGTAAAAACAGATTGTGAACGGGGCTTTGGTCACTTTAACACCTCCATGCATCAGTGATGTCAGAGCAGCTCTAGCAGTGCATTGGCTGAATTAGGTGTCCTCTAACGTGTGATTGGCTCCTTTCACAGAGACTCCCCAGAAACCCCTCACTCCACTGGCTTCTGCTGCGTGGTGCTGAAGGCAAGCTCCATCAAGGAGTGTGAAGATATAGTATGTCGCATAGGTAGGTCACATGCAAATTTAACATTAGCATCTCTACAGTGGCACTTCATTTTTGTCTTTCTTACAGCTACTGGTTTTAAGCACACAGAATGGTTTGTATAACATTACTGTAATTTAAACTGTAAATAAAAGGTTTATAAAATTAAATTCGTAATTTTTTTTGAAGGGACGACAATAGACAAAGCTTTCTACTGATAAAGACCTTTAATAGAAAGACATGTGACAACAGTTCATAAATAGTATTAAATGTAGCTGCCAAAAGTTTGTGTTGGAAACATGTAAAAAGCAGTCCAGAAAAGACCAGTAGGGGCCGCTCATGCTCAGTCACTGAATGCAGGGCACAGCAGACGAGCTTGATGCCCACACAATGCAATGAGACCTGATGATAGGACATGCTGGCACCGGAGCAGAGACAGAACCCATGGAAGATGAGAATTTTGCTTCAATGACTTAGACAGCCAACAGCACAGGGACAGGTGGTCCCTGGCAACATTTGAGTGGGAGGTGAAGAGATGGAATGACCCACGGTGAAATAGGTACAGAAAACGCCTACTGCACAACACTTCCAACTAGCTCGTTTACTCAGGCTTGTGGAATGGCTGATGTATTGTCTCAATCTAAAATACATTACAAAAGTCAACTTATAAAAAAATACCCAAGAAAAAATGTCCACAAAAATGGTTAAGTACGATAAATAGGGTTATTTGCGTGGGTGTTGTCACTAGCCCTTTAGGCCCTTTCGCCCCTTATCCTGCGGGCCAGCTGGATGTCTTTGGGCATGATAGTCACCCTCTTGGCGTGGATGGCGCACAGGTTGGTGTCCTCAAACAGACCCACCAGGTACGCCTCGCTGGCCTCCTACAACACAAGATGTTGACATGTTAGATACTGCACAGGCGCCGTTACACCTTGAGATACAACTTTTCAACATGTACACACCTGAAGAGCACCAATGGCTGCACTCTGGAAGCGCAGGTCAGTCTTGAAGTCCTGGGCGATCTCCCTCACAAGGCGCTGGAAGGGCAGCTTGCGGATGAGCAGCTCAGTGGACTTCTGGTAACGACGGATCTCTCTCAGAGCCACGGTTCCTGGCCTGGTGAACGGATTACAAGATATTAATTTCAACAACGTTCAGAGATGCACCGAACATGTGACTGCTAATCCAGCATCCAAACTCACCTGTAACGATGAGGCTTCTTCACGCCACCAGTGGAGGGCGCACTCTTCCTGGCTGCCTTGGTAGCGAGCTGCTTCCTTGGCGCCTTACCTCCAGTGGATTTACGGGCAGTCTGCTTGGTACGGGCCATTTTCTACCTTCTGTAAAAAAAAAAAGGAGGGAAAAAAATCAATTTAACGGTACAGAAAAATAACAGGGTTGCACGTGACAAACAGGCAGAGTTCTAAAGCTTTTGCTAAGGTTAGCTCCTGAGTTAGCTTAGCCCAGTCCTGACACAGTTCCCCTCCCCCGCCCTGTGCTGGCTGTCTGCAGGGAGGCGTCTGGTTCGCTCCGGCGCCTTTTACCACCGCCGGAGCAGAGAGAAGTATCAACTCAACCGCAAAACGAAACTAAATCATAGGGGTGACAAGTCCTTCACGCAACATTATCGCATGTGACCAAAGCTCCGTGTGACCGAGTGCCGCACTGATAAGAGACGCACAGACCGTCCTTAACACGCGCGGTGTTTTGTAGGCCACAACAAGCCTTTGCCGCTTCTCGCCTTCGCCATTTTTAATCGTTTCACCCCCAAGCGACATTGCCTCGACTCAAACACACACGATTGTAAACAAAAACACATCCCACAGACGTGAAAGCTTTTGAAGTATCCTTTTGGTATACGACCGGAGTTAATGGAGGTTAATCTATGTGAAATTGGGATTGTTTTTGGTTTAAAAGCGCGAAACATACAGCGGAAAGCTATTCTATTGTCCCATTTAGCGAATTTAAGCAACGCCTCGTTTTTAACATCGGATAAATAATAAACATGTGATATACAAAAGTAAAATTAAAGAGGCTTACGATAAACAACATTTGAAAGAACAAAGTATTTACCTTTTGGACGCGGAGTGATGCGTAGAAGACTACACGGCAAAGAACACACGAACGTATGTGTGAGGAGGGCTCTGGCTCCGTTTTTATTCTCTCTCCTGACGTCATGCTCTCAGAGGAAACAGTTTCATTGGTCATTTTACTGAATGACGGGTGTTTTAGCCAATGAGATCTCGCAAACCAATTTCAGAAAATAGTTTGAAGTTAATTGTTTGAGGACGTCGGTTTTGTAGTTAATATGTCATATGATGTTATGTGTAGCATTATTCGACTACCAGTTTCGATCCGGACATGATATTAATCAGGCACAGATGTTGAAATGCTGTAACAAACTCCACGTCCCACAGTTCCGTCTGATCTCGTGCCTACTACTTCCTCCTGTCCTGCGCAGGCGCACATCGTAATAGAATGCGGATTGCAATGCTAATAAGAATAGCTAGCTATCAAGCTAAAAACAAGGTTATAGTGGTTACAGTTTAAACACATAAAATGTCTAAAACACACACACAGCCCTCATCCTCTTCGGCAGCATCGACCACCGGAGGAGCGTCTACCTCCTCCTCGCCTTCGCCCGCCGGGGGCTCGACATCTCCCGCCACCGTGTTGAACGTACAGCCCGAGAAACCTCAACATTACACGTATGTAGCCCGTTAGCTGCAAAAGCTAGCAAAATGTATACAAGCTCACGTGCACTTGGATTTTGCTTTAAATCGTTATCTTTTGGTGTAAAAATAATCTTTGAGCGACAGAGTTGTGAGCTGCAGCGCGGCTGGAGAGTGCATATGTGGCTAGTATGTAAACAATGTAGTGCTGTGGACAAGCAGGCCTAACGTTACCATTCAATACATTCCTTCATATCCGAATCAATTTAGGCACAGTTAAGTCTTTAAATTCCTCTTATTATGAATAGTTGCAACGTTATGAATAAGTTTACAGTGACGTGGCTGCGTTTTGTTCTTACTGTGTCTGTTAATGAATAAGCAATGCACTGCGTACGTTTACTTGTGTTGTTTACATTTCACAAAAGCTAGTCAAGTCAAATAACGGAGTGGCAAACGTTATATTAGGCATAGTATTTGTTAAGTGCAACCTCCTTGTTCACATAAAGTAACAAAATGAGCAAATACTGTACCCTTCTTGTTTTTGTTTTGCAGATATCTAAAGGAGTTCCGAACTGAACAGTGCCCCTTGTTTGTTCAGCACAAATGTACACAGCATAGGCCCTTTTCTTGTTTCCACTGGCACTTTCTGAATCAACGGCGGCGGAGACCCATGAGACGAAGAGATGGCACCTTCAACTACAGCCCAGACGTGTACTGTACCAAATACGACGAGGGCTCAGGGACTTGTCCCGACGGAGATGAGTAAGTGAAAAATCAGCACTAATTTGCTGTGTTTGCTCATATAATATTTAGAATTGGACACAGTTTATTCTTCCACAGGAGAAATGACTTGGGCATGGTATCGTGAAAATACAAACTAAAACAATGTTAATAACAAAGACTATACACTCCTGAAGCTAATGATCAGTCAGTATTATAGCAATCCATCTTAAATGTGCTTATAAACCCCTGTAAATAGTGTGGTTTAGGTTCAAACCTCACAAAAAAATTTAAGAGGCCATAAAATTTAACACAAAAGAGCAGAAATATCCCTATTATGTGTGCAAAAGCATACACTGCAAGTTTGTTTCATTTTATTCGACCCTTTCCCTCTTGCAACCTGTTGTAGTTTAATCAATTTCGTTGCCTATATACAATGATCTAATTCTGCACACATTAACAGTCGAAGGTTTGGAGACACCTTCTCATTCAATAGGTTTCTTTATATTTATTACTTTCTACATTTCAGTTACATCAAATATTTAAAGCAAGCTGTGTGGAATTATGCCGCTAAGAATTAAAAATAATAATAATTTAGACTTAGACGTAGAATTCTTTTGCGTTATTGACAGTGCTACAAACCCTTGGCCTTCTCTCAATGACCTTCATGATGAAGTGACTGAAATAGTTTTGACTTCACTGCTGAGTGTCCAAAGTAGTAATCACAGTAAAGTGTGACTGTTTTGAAGAATCTAAAATATAAAATATGTTTGGGAATATTTCACACTGTTTTTGTTTAGTACATGTGTTTGTTCATAGTTTTGGTACCTTAAATGAGAATCCACTACGTAAATAGTCATGAAAACAATTCTATTATCACTTTGATAAAATCCAAAATAAAAGCACATTTTAGGACTTGTTAAATTTGACGGCTCAATACATTGAATATTTGAAAAGTGAGTTTGTTTCTCATTTTGTTTTTTAAACTCGGAGGTGCACAGTATTAGGTTCCATAAAGAGTATGGGTCTAAAAGCTGAACCCAGTGGAATGACAAGGCTTTTACATTGTTTTTCCATTTTAACACTTTAGTCCGAGGAGGATATATGTAATTGACTTTGAATGTGCTCGCTTTGTGAGCTACGGTGTAGCAGACAAGACACACCTAGTCTTAACGACACTTTGAACACTGGGTTGAATAGTGTCTGATGGCTGCTCTGTGTGAACATTAGCACATGAACCAAGTCAGCTCTACACTCTGTGGGACTTCAAGTGAGGGATCCATTTGATATGCAAACTTTTCTTTGACAACACACAAAAATTAGCAAGACAGTCCTGCCGATTTGCTGGTATGTGGTAATAAAGTTGACACATTATTTAGCATCCCAATGTCACTGGTTTGGGAGTAGAGTGTAGAGTGTAATGTTAGGATTTAAACCCTGTAAACATTTTATTTCAATTCAGTACAACTTGCAAATACAACATGCAGACAAGTTTTATGAGAGATGACTGAACTTAATATTACAACAGAGAATAAATTAAATTCTAAACATTTATATTACTATAACTGCAAAGGCACTTTTTGGACAATAAGTCAATACATAGAAGTGAATTTGGACTGGTGCAATTTTCAAATAGCATAAGCCATGTTTCCACTAAGCCTGGTCCCTCAGACCGGTTCACTTGGGGCCGGCTCAGGCCGCTTCTGTTAATGGCAGACTGCATTTCCGTACAGAGGTTCAGCTCACGGGGGCCCGCTATGTGAGCAGCTGACGTCACCCAAAAGTGACTATATTTTCTTTATAAATAAATCTAAACCACACCCGAATTACACTTTTTCTTCATGCGACCGACCTCCTTCATTCATAAAGAGACTTTTAGTAAGCACACGTTTTGTGACACTGTAAATCCTGGATAAAGCGTGCGTAAACATGACACAGCATCCGTTTTTTCGTCATATTCAGCTTTTATTTCACTTTTCTGCACCACTATGCCATGTTTTAATATGTCTATATGAAATTATTTGGGTTTAGATAGAATTAGCTGACGTATGCATTGAAAAAATATTACTTTGGGTCTAAATACGAGTGCCGGCTGTCGACAAACAGAGTTATCGTCTCTGGAAACACGCCGTTTTTTCAAGTCAGTGTTTGGTGAGGAATGATTATTTTGTCTTTATATCCACTTTTGCCCCTTCGTTCTCACCTGAGTTTGCATTCTCTTTTGTTCTCTCACGTCCAATCATAAACCGGTCCGCGCTAAAGTGAGCTGGCACCCTCTCTGAGCTAGTACCTCTCGCGGCCCCCTTCAGACCTCTCAAACGGGGCAGTACGGTTCACTATTGTTCAGTGGAAATGCTTCAGACTGTCCCGCTCCACACCTTACCGCGCTAATGGAAACACCCCTATAGACTCCATATTATTTATGTAATAGAATGTCCGATATAAACAACACATTGTCCTGTCTTTTTATTGGGATAAAAATGTCTAGACCACTTCAAACATGAAATACGTGGAATTTGTGCAGTCAATTTCTCAAACTTAAATGCAACTGGATGGGTTTTAAATGAACACTGTGATCTGAATTCTAGTTGGAAAATATTAATTGCAAATCTAATCACAAGTAAAATGCTTGTCTGAAAATTTCTGTAGAACTTTAAACATTAACATCCACAATATGTTCTTAAAGACAAATTAATTAGGAGATGTATTTCCCTTGTTGACATGTTTCGGCTGCTTAACTGCGAGCCATCTTCAGAACATTAACATATAGAAAATATATATATATATATTTTTAAATCATTGAATCATGAATTCATCAATGAATTTTAAATAATACTTAAGAATAAAGCATTTCTAATCCTGAAAAAATCCATTTGAATTGTTTTCATACTAAATTTCAGCGCCACATTTTATGAGGATATGTGTTTTTGCTAAAAAATTTGCTAAAAATGCTAAATGCAAAATACACATTTTAAATATTGAATGCATAGAATTTAAAGCAGTCAAATTTATCAGATTAAATTCACAAAGTAAAATTTGCTGTGAAATATTACACAGCAAAGAGTTCTAGATTCAGTCACTAAATTGTAATCGTTAATACCTTGCTCTGCTAAATTTACTGTGAATTCAACACTCTGAATTTGTTTATTAAGGGCTGTGCGTGGAATATTGAATATTTAAAACCTTTTCATCTTCACATTTCTCTCTCTCTCATGTCAGATGCCCATTTCTTCACCGGACAGCAGGAGACACGGAGCGCAGATACCACCTCCGATATTACAAAACCGGTTCATGCATTCACGAGACGGACTCCAAAGGCCACTGCAGCAAAAACGGTTCCCACTGCGCTTTTGCCCACGGATCACACGACCTGCGCAGCCCTGTTTACGACATCAGGTAAACACGCGTCTGTGGTTCATCCAATAACATGGACGTTCTAAAATCTGTGGGCATGTTGGTAACTTTGTGTTGTAGTTTTGAAGAACCGACCAACCTGTGCAGTCCTCCAGCAGGGATTTATGCAGTACTTGGCTTCTTTTCCAGGTTTAGCTCCCTGATTTTCAAAACTTCAATAATTCCTTTTTTTTTTTTTACTCCAATCCATGGGTGTCCGAATTGTGAGAAATTAGGACTGTTACCATAGTGACTGAAATAAAACACACAAACAAACATAATATTATGTCTTTTGAACGGGGAAAATGCAGGAAGCTGAAAACCTATAAATATTTCGTTTACAAAATAAGAAATCACTTTTTTGTTGACATAGATCTAAAGGTGCACTATGTAACTTTTCTGGGTTAGTGTCCATCGCCTGGTTGTCTCATCTTGTGTTTTGTTATTGTTTTGCCAGGAATGTTCCACAGTATGGAATTAAACTTGTATATCGTTCTAACTTAATACCTTGAAAATATGCATACTTACTGTGTGTGGTCGCCTCTCCACAGATCCAACCTGTAATTTGTGTTAGTGTAAAATACTTTAAGATCAGGCAGAGAACAGTGAGTTGTGGTCGATGTCTTTGAAACAGGTTAAAGACTTTACAAAACAAGTGAATACTTCATCAAAGGACACATTCATAAAGCGTTTGTGACTCAATGCTAATGTTAATGCTATTGTTGAGGCACAAAACATCTATAAATAACAAAACTAAATCTTCACATAAAAACAACAGCCTTTATTTGGTTGATAATATATTTTAAAAGTCTATGTGCAGTAGAAGTCAACTACAAAAACAATCGTTAGTTGCAGCCCTCATCTAAGTGCAGCTTAACTTTCCTGTCATCAACAAAAGTATACAACACAATTTGTCTGGTAGGGCCCTGTACATAGTCATGACACTCGTTTATGTTGTTGTTTGTTCCGACAGGGAGCTGCAGGTGATCGAGTCTCAGGGGGGCAGCGGAACAGCAGAAGGGGGAGGAGCTGGAGGAGGAGGAGACGGCCAATCAGGACAAGCTGCGAGTACAGCCCTTATAGAGAAGATACTGAGTGAAGAACCTCGCTGGCAAGGTCATCATTTAGATGTTTGCAGCAACAATTAGGAGTGCCGGAAATAAAATATGAAATTGTTAACATTTAATAATAACTGCTTTATTCATAACTTTAATAAAGAATGAATAAAGTTTGAATTCAAAATAAATGAATAGTTTTAACAGTGATTCGGGCTTAGTACCTACTTATACCCAAACTCCTGACCCTAATCTTGTAATTAAGTAATTACTTACGACAGAATCATTGTGATTATGAATGAAGTCTCATGCTTTATTAAGGTTAATTAAGGAGTAGTTATTACAAAATGGTACCAAAATGTGGCCAATTATTTGGATGAATAGTATTGTTTGATGTGAGATTTTTGCCAAAACCAATCATTTTGCAAGATATCATGCCAGACACGTAACCTGTACGTCACCGGCAGCCATCTGGTTCTAGTCGTGATGTTAAAATATGTAAACACTTCTTTGCACTCATTTTTGCATTTATAAAAAGGCAAAATACAAAGAGTAAACAATATGTCGCTGACCAGTAACGGAATTCTATTACTGATATCTGACGTATGTTGAACTGATTGAAGCAAGTTTAGCTTTTTTGTCTGTACTTAAGCACATTTTTATCATTTCCCATCACAGATAACAACTATGTCCTGTCCCACTACAAAACGGAATTGTGTAAGAAACCTCCTCGCCTGTGTCGCCAAGGTTACGCCTGTCCTTATTACCACAATAGCAAAGATCGGAGACGAAGCCCGCACAAGCACAAATACAGGTGAATTACGATCAAATCAAATCAAATTTTATTTATAGAGCGCTTTTCATACATAAAATGTAACACAAAGTGCTTCACAGTGCATTAAAAACATTTCCACATGCCGTTTCCCTCCCAACCTCCCCCACAACCACCAGACCCTACACAACCAAACCCCCCACAGACAGTCACCAATACATACCTGTACATTCACACACACACGCACACGCACACGCACACACACACACACACACACACACACACACACACACACTCTCTAAGGTACAAGAGGCTGAGTACAGATTACCAAACAAACCAGGAATCTGTACCATTTGTTGTCGATGTCTGGAAATGAAATGTTACAAGTCTCTGCTTTCATTTGTTGCACAGAGCACTGCCATGTCCGTCCGTGAAGCAGAGCGAGGAGTGGGGGGATCCCAGTAAATGTGAGGGTGCCGAGGGCTGCCAGTACTGCCATACCCGCACAGAGCAGCAGTTTCACCCAGAGGTTTGTCCAGGTTCTTCTAATCACAGTGGCTAAACTAAATGTACACATAAGATAATAAAGAGGCAAAAAGAGCACAAGACGTTTGACACTTAGACTAGACAAACATTATTGATCCACAAGGGATATTAGTGGATTAGCCTTCAGGAGGCCCTAAGCAAAATTTCCATTGGGGCCCTCTCATTCAACAAATTGAATACACAATATAATAAACATAATTATGACACTGTCATCTCAAACAGTTGTATTTGTATTACCAACATTAGACAAAAAAAATCCCAGATGCTGTAGCCAGAAGAACATTGCATAAACACTCAGGGAGGGTCTGGAGGGTCATTTATTAAATTCTATAAGATATAACACGTCTTTTATAAAATGCAGAGGTGGACTTAGTCAAACAGAAAAGAAAAACGTGTATAATAGAGTAGTTTTGGATTTATGTCAGATTAAGGTTTCATCTTGAGTTATGGCCAGCGTTTTATTTGGACACATTGTGGGTTATGAAAGCAGATTTGAGTTATGCAATGTACATTTGCATAAACAATTAGTGGACATTTGGCATAAATGTGCATATTAATGAACATTTAGAATGGCCATAATGACTCCTTCACAGATATTTCACTCGACCATCAGATGTGACAAAGAGAAATTGTGTTAAGCTGCACACCTTTTACTTTTTACATACTACAGCCCACAAGGTTATATTCTCTGCCGGGACACTGCCTATGTTGTTAGTTTGCATCAGAACTGCTTTTCACAGTGTTTGCGATAATTCTAACCAATTTACCCCCTAGATTTACAAATCCACAAAGTGCAACGATATGCAGCAGTCCGGCAGCTGCCCCAGAGGACCCTTCTGTGCCTTTGCCCACGTAGAAAGTAAGTCATCTACACATGTGCGCACCAACAGTGTCCTTCTAACACCTCTAAACCTGCTCTGCTCTCTCCTGCAGAGCCTTTGGGCCCCGAGGACTCTTCCTCCTCCTGCCCCACGCCCGGCTCTCCTTCAGCACCCCGCCCTCCAGACCCCCTGCCCGCCCTGGAGCCTCCATCCAGCCCTGGGGGATTCAGCTCTGGGCTCGGATCCATGGACCATTTCTCTCCCGCCATGGGCCCTTTAGTCCCAGAGCAGGGGCTTCTGGGTAGCGTGGTGTCGCTGTGCGAGGAGGTGGGCGGGGCTGAGGTTCTGTCCCCATGGGCGGGGGAAGGGGGCTACGGGAGGGCACCTGGGTTCGAGAGAGAAGATCAGGTGAGGACTAGACCGGCCTGTGAGGTGAATGAAATATGGTTTGACTTATGTCTAATTTGAGGCGCGTTTGTGGTTTTAGGCAAAACAGAGGGGCTTTGCTCTGGAACGCAGCAGAGAGATGGCCTCAGCACAAAGCAAACAGGTGACACAACACATCCTATTTATTAATGGAGCTTACTCAAGTTTACAACAAAACATCATCCATCCATCCAGAAAAATAAACATGGCTGAAAGTGCAGCTTCAAAAGGATTAGGCAGAAAAACACATAGTATTAGTACAGTTTTATAATGAACACTGGAGTGAAAATCCAGATGAGGGAACACCTGACTGAGAAAAAGTCATGATCATCGTGTTCAATACATACATGAAACGCCAAAGTAAATGTGCTCAGATACAAAAAATGCATAATGTGTATTCTTTAACCTGGAAAGAGAAACATAAAATGAACTTGTTGAGTAAAAAACACACTACATGTACCTAATTTTTTCATCCATCCATCCATCCATCCATCCATCTCCTTCCGCTTATCCGGGGCCGGGTTGTAGGGGCAGCAGTCTAAGCAGGAACTCCCAGACTTCCTTCACCCCAGACACTTCCTCCAGCTCCTCCGGGGGGATCCCGAGGCGTTCCCAGGCCAGCCGAGAGACATAGTCCCTCCAGCGTGTCCTGGGTCTACCCCGGGGCCGCCTCCCGGTAGGACACGCCCAGAACACCTCCCTAGGGAGACGTCCAGGAGGCATCCTGAACAGATGCCCGAGCCACCTCAGCTGGCTTCTCTCGACGTGAAGGAGCAGCGGCTCTACTCCGAGCTCCTCCCGTGTGATCGAGTTCCTCACCCTATCTCTAAGGGAGCGCTCAGCCACCCGGCGGAGGAAGCTCATTACGACCATTTGCGAAAGGTGTCACTGTCGTTGCCCACGTGGGCGTTGAAGTGCCCCAGTAGAACAACAGAGGCCTAGAAGGCCTGGTACTCCACACTGCTGTTCGGCCCATAAGCCGACACAACAATGAGAGACCTGTCCCCCACCTGAAGGCGGAGGGACGCGACCCTCTCGTTCACCGGGGTAAACTCCAACACGTGACTGCTGAGCTGTGGGGCTATGAGCCAACACCAGCCTGCCTCCTTTCCCTGCAGGCAACGCCAGAGAAATGTAGCTTCCAGCCCCTCTCGAGGAGACGGGTTCCAGAGCCCAGGCTGTGCGTGGAGGTGAGGCCGACTATATCTAGTCGGTAACGCTCAACCTCCCGCACAAGCTCAGGCCCCCCCCCAGCGAGGTGACATTCCATGTCCCTAGAGCCAGTTTCTGTGTCCGGAGATCCGGTCGTCGAGGCCCCTGCCTTCGACTGCCACCCAGATCTCTGTGCACCGGCCCCTTACGGATCCTCCCGTAGGTGGTGGATCCACGGGGAAAAAAAATCTAAACTTTATTTTCTTTAGCAATGTTACTTTTGTCATGCTATCCATTTGCATATTACATTAAATTCCAATTACAAAAATACAAAATACATACATAACATCATAAAAAGAGTTCAAGAGGTGGAATTTCACACACATAGGAATACATTTTTTGAGCTTTAGGTCCATTCACATATTTCAAAGATTTTATATATAATTACAATTCATTTTTGAAAATGAATTTGAATTTGAAAAGATATAAGATTACATTTATAGTTCTTCTTTTTTGAATAATAAAAGAAAATACCAAAAATTATATTATCTCTATTTAAGGATATTGGTGAAGATGGGAAAGTTAAATTGATCCAATTTTGTATTTCGGCCCAGAAATATTGGACTGCAGCACAATAGAAAAAAGATGATCAGTGCTTTCAATTTCATTCAAGTGTTTTCTTGAATTTTAAAACAAAATTGAAGTAATTCTTTTGATGAATAAAAGCTATTCACAATTTTGTAATGTATTTCTTTTCCTTTAGGAGCAATGGAAATGGTCAAGTACATTGTCCTAAATTTTGTTAGCAACTTTTTACCAAATTAATGATAATATCGTTTACCTGCGGCAGATCTCAAAACGTCTAACCACATGTCAGCATGCGAACCTTGCAGCACCTGCTGCAGAGGCCCCGGGCCCCGTAGCTTAGAGCTGGCACTTGAAGGCCACGAATTGTCAGAATGGACTTTTTCATTTGACTCTCTCTCCCTACAACATTTTGTTGCACTATGAACACATTTAATAATATTGTCTGCAATCTGTTTTCCTTGTGCTGCAGGATCTGTTGGTGTTTTTACCCGTGGGCAGTCCGCTCAGTCTGTCCTCCAGCATTCCCTCCAGCCTGGCAGCCACACCGCCCAGCCCCGCTCCTTTGGGACCACCAGGACCCTCCTTCTCCTCCGGCATGAACGCCAACGCCCTCCCCTTCTACCCCACCAGTGAAACCGTGGAGTCTGTAGTCGGTAAGACAAGACCGACATCACTGCAGACGCTAAAGACAAGAAACACTCACTGATCATGTTTCATACCACTTCCACATTGTCATTTTATAGTGTTTCATCAAAAAGTAAAACGTCTTTAATGTTGTGCAGAATCTGCCCTGGATGATCTAGACCTGAATGATTTCGGTGTGTCGGCGCTGGAGAGGAGTTTAGAGAGTAGTGTGGGCGTCATGCTAGGTACGGCTTTAGCATTTTGTCAATATTCACCTGTTTTTGTTTGTAACCTGTTTGTTTTTGATGTGTGTTCCTGCAGGAGGTAGCCAGCTCCAGAGTTCGGCTCCCGTCAATATTCCGGGCTCCTTCAGTAGCGCCGCCCCTTTTGGGTCACCCTCACCTTCTCCACCTATCAGGGCGCACGCTTCGTCGTTCTTATCGTCACATATATCTAATCCTGGCCAATCTGAAAGCCCTTTTCTAGGACCGTCTCATAGCTCTTTAGGTTTGTAACGTGAATATTTTCACTCAAGTTAATTTGAGTGAAATAAAAACAAAAATGTAAAAAAAAGAAAAATGCTCTTTACTACAACTATGGCCTCTAATCCATCCTTTTCTCCTGTGCAGGTTTGAATGGTATGAGTAGCAATATTTGGGAGCACTTCCCCTCTGGGCAGGGCTCTCCCGGGACCCCTCCCACTCTCCTGCCATCGGCCCCGTGTCCCGAGACAGTGCGACTCAAACAGGAGCTGGAGGAGGCCCACCGAGCGCTCAAACAGTGGGGCCACAGCTGGAGGCACACGGCGCAGGTACGTACTGCCTGGACACTGACCCTATGACACCAGACGACACGGAGAGGTGTTGTGGTTCACTCCTCGTTGCTGCGTTATGACGATACTGTGAGTGAGAGCGCAGTGCAGCCACAAACATGCCAGGACCACTTCATTTAAAACTGCACCATGTCATTTCCAGTCCACAATGGAGATGTTACTGCTTTGTCTGGAATGTTCCACTCTATGGTATTAAACGTATTTGACAGGTTTTTATTCATTTACTGCCATTTTTATTTCTCAAATATATATTCTCATTGTGATGTGGTGGTCGCCTCTCCACAGATCTGATCTTTCGCATGGCCAGGTGGAGTTTCTTGCTCATTTAAAAGACACATATTCTGCTACAGTGACTTTTTTTAGAGCTTTTAACCTGTCCTAACAATGTTGTCATTAAAACATACCTGAAGTCGCATTCAGCTGCAGTCACATTGTTTTTTGAGGAATATTCTTTTAGAAAATCCCCTCCCCTCCGAGCGTCAAAAACACTTCTTGCTGAACTCCCTCAATCTGGCACGTTGTTTCAGATTTAAAACATCACTTATCCACAAATCTTCTGCTGTTTTAAGATCTTAAATCATCGCCAGACTTGTGCTGAGTATTTCTTCCTGTTACTGTTTACTGTTACTACTAGCTTGATTATAGCGTGTCGCACATTCTCTTAAAGTGATCACATAACTAAATTGTATATAGTGCTAGGCGCCATCTACTGGTGTAATTGCAGACACCTGAGAAAAACATTCATTATTTCATAATAAACTTCTTTTTTTGTTTCAAAATATGAGACGGCAAATTTAAAGTACTCAAGGCTAATAACAATACCAAAAAAAATCATATTTTTCCATTAAGTTTAATGCCATACTGTGGAACAATCCAGGTAAAGCAATATAGTCTCCATGAGAGGCGAGTAGCCGCTTCTCCAACAGAAATTATTACTGATCCTTCAATTTATCCTGAGGATAGCTAATGAAAATGTATTATTTAGGAATGATTTTTTTTTTTTTTTTTTTAAGGTATTTATTGTTTATCCTCAGGCTAATGTATATAAGCCTGTATTAGAGCTGCACAATGTATTGAAAATGGATTGATATCGCGTTGAAAGGGTTTGACTAATACATTAAGGCATAGACATGTTTGTATATTCAAATATCATATTAATATCACATACAGCATCATCACTATCATATCCAATATTGTGCAACCTAAATATATATTGTATACCTAAAGCAGCCGCTTTAGGTATAGGTATGACCTGTGACTGCATGTGTGGCTGTTTGTTGTGTTCTTAGTCGTGGGCAGCCATGAAGGCAGAGGCAGAGGAGTCTCGAGCGCACGCAGCGAGGTTAGCTATGGAAGCAGAGCGGGCCAAACAGGCAGAGGAGGAGGCGCAGAGGCAGGCCGCTCTCCTCCAGGAGGCACTAGAGAGTCTGCGCAGAGGAGAGAACCCCCATCTAGACGTGCACCAGCTACATCTGCTGCATAGACTGCCCCTGGAGTCTGTGCTGAGCCTGCAGGCCCAGCTCTGCAGCTGTCTACATGCAGTGGAACAGGTACTAAGTCTTATAAACAAAACACTCGGGAGGCAGCTCTTATGGCTCAAGGCAATGATAAAAGTCTCTGTCTGTATAGTTTTAACAGACAGAAAACAGTTTCTTAGGCTGTATTCTGGTAAATGATCACCAGAGGGCGGTCAAAGTCAGTTAGAGCATAAATCTTTTGGCAAATTGCAAAATGTTCATATATTTATGACTTGAGGACAAGTTTTCCTCATGAACCTTTTCATCTGTCCTCTTCAGATTCATAGCATGTATCAGGTACACATGCACTAGTGTTTCCACTCTAGTACAGCCATGTATTGTCACACATTTGCTCTTCCAGTGCGGGCCACAGTAATAATTACAGTGTTAAACCGGTCCATTTCTCTCTGTCTCTCTCTGTGCGTCAGGTGGTGTACCGTAAGCAGCGTCAGTGCTGTGTGACGTGTGGGGAGCAGGGCTCGCTCTCTCTGCCCTGTGGACATGGACTGCAGTGTGAGAGCTGCTCCTCCTCCACAGAGTGCCCCATGTGCCCTGAACACAAACAGGAGCAGAAGCAGCAGCAGCAGCAGCCGCAGCAGCAGCAGCAGCAGCAGCCGCCTCAGCCCCTCTCCTGACCCCCACACAGCCCCCATCACCACCGCAATGATCCACACCAGCCACGCACCACAGTCCAGCTCTTTTTATAGCCACTTTTTTACTCAACAGACTGGGCCGTGGCTGCAAGGTCAACTTTCAAATTCCCAGTGTTACTAATGGAACAGCGGAACATTTAGTGTGTATTGTTCTTGACCAGCAACACGGCTTGTATCAACTTTTCATCATTTAAAAAAATCTAAATATCTATTCTCAAACAGTGATTCTATCTAATATTAAAGGGCCATCGCTACAGGATAATGTCTGCTTAGGTTTTAGGTCATAGTGAAGGTTATGAGTCTAATACAGTCAGCTACAGACTGCATTATGGCAGTATCTTGAGAAAATAACATTATCAACACAACTTCTAGTTATCGAACAGTTTTCTCAAAAAGAATAATACCTTCAATATTACCCTTAATTCTGAAAAGAGCTGTCCATAATGTGGTCTGTATGTAATAACAAATAACCAAATATTACAACTAATTGCACTGATTTTTTTAAACCAACAATAAAGCTTATAGAAAATGATGTTTTTAGCATTAACAATGAGATAAAAATAAGAACAGAAGGTAAACGAAGTGTGTGTGAATTAATGCAGACTATATTGTTCTAATGCTACAGCCAAAGGGGGCCCTGGGTAGAACTTTCATGTTTAATTTCATTTTTATATTACTTAGTTTAGTCTAAATGAAAAATAATGTGTTACAATAACATATTTAAATGTAGTATTTGTTTTGCTATACAACAGACGGCCTCTGTTAATACACTCAGGTTTTCTCGAGAAGAAAGCATGTTAACACAATCAAGGCAAATGTACTCAAACTTGTGTAGTCTTTGAAATTACCTTTTTTACTTTACATTTTTCATATACATTTAAAAATTACATTTGTTTTTCTGGCTCTTGTTTTGTTTTCAATGAATATGTGACAGTTTTATCTGCCAAATCTTGACATTTGTAGTAATCTTTGACATTTCACATTGTGTCAAAAGTAGGCTAATATATATTATATATATAAATATCCATAGTTCTGTGCTGTCATACTTATCTGTTGCACTGAATAGAAAAGCATCAGGACGCGGCAGCAGATGTGAAAGTGTTTCATGATCACTGTGATGTTTAAACTGTCCACGACACACTTCATCATCACCAGTGTTTGCCTCTGAGTGATTTCCTTTGTTTTTTGGTACAGACCAGTCAAATAAATTGTATATTTTTGGAGGAACATGTGGCTCTGTTGCTTTTCTATCAGGGTTGATTATTTTCTTGGGACTGTTTTTCTCGCAAGCGTCGCTTCTTCACAAACGCTTGAGCTTCACGATCTCCTTTCCTGGTCTCCAGCAGCCTCAGAATGCTGTCCTCTAAACATCAGAAACAAATGTCTTTAGTCAGTAAATGAAAGATTATTTGGGGTACCACAAGGGTCAGTGCTTGGATTATTACTTTTCTTAAAAATAGTAAACTCCTTTGTTATTATTTTATTTTATTTTTGCAAATTCTGCCATGCTGGTTTAAGAAAGAAATATAACCTAAAATACAAAATCAAATTGGCTCAATGACAATTCATTGTTTTAATATTTTACATGTTCTACAGCAGCTTAGTGGTGATATATTGAGCTGTGGAAAAGGAAACGGGCTTTCAGACAAGTTTCGAAATGACCGCAAATATGAGAGAACAATGTGTAACTGTAATCTCTAATATGACCACTTGATGGCACTAAAACAGAGCAAATTAAAGCTAATATTGGCCATGTTCACTTTATAATGATTATCAAGAGAGCCTATAAAATTGTTTTTGGCCTTTTCATTATATCTAATCATCTTACCATTGGGTTTGGGATGCGTTAGTGGCAGTCGTATCTGAGCCCGCTGGTCATCTGGTTGAAAACTTGCTCCGTCCGCCTCCCCCGGCTTTGCTCCTCCCACTCCGGGGATACCCATCAGCCCTAGGAACGCCTCTCCTTCAAAGTCATCGGTCCTCAGCTTGTCGTGGTCCAGAACTGTCACCATCAGACACGCTCCGGGAGATCTGCACTGCTCCAGGGAAACCATGCTGGAAAATATGTACGTTTAACACACAATGGGAGGAATTACGAATGTGTTTTCAACCCGATTGAGTCGACTTACAAGTTGAAAACCTCCTCAAACAAAGGGTTAAGGTCGCAGCTCTTGATTTGAGTACAGCGAGGTTCTACTTGAGGGAAGATATGACTGGGCTCCAGGCACAGCTGAACAAATGGGTCGCTTAAACCTGTGAAATACAACATTCAAATTGTAAAGTAAACTTACTGTATTTGTCTTTCTATTGGGATCCTTAGCAAAGAATGTTTTGTTAACATTTAGACATAAACAGTAGATAAATACACAATATAATTCAACATGTTTATATATATTTTAGGCATTTACATTATATGCATTATTTGTTTAGTAGAAGACCTCAGAGCTCTACCCATGATATCACAAATATGAGTGTTTTTTGAGGCTCATTGGTAGGGAACCTCAAAAACACAATTCGTCCAAAAAAACAAAACAAAACCATGAACAGAGCTGATACAACTACAGGTATGTTATTGATGGGGGAGACAATTAGTTAGAAGAACAAGGTTAAAAGCTCAAAAAGGTCAGTTTTACATAATATGTGTCCTTTAACAGTGTTTATAACTGTTTTCCCTCATATTTTGAGTGATTAATTCATGTTTGAGTTTTCTGCCTTGTCCTGGATTTGAGACTATATCACTTATCCCCGCCTACAGCTCTGTACTTACACATGACTCTTTTAAAAACGCAGGCACAGGTTGATAAACATATGGTTAAAAAGGTCTTGTAATCATTAAAAAAACTCTCTAAATGGAAATCCGCTACGTGTTACGGTAAAAAAGAGGTGAGGCTTGCAGCAGAGAATCAGTTCTGTAGTTTTGAACATGAAGTAATTTGTAGTTAACAATGAACAAGATGTGCAAACAATAATCTATATTATCATTAAAGGAGACATATCATGCTTTTTTAAAGTATTTGTAATTGAACTAGTAGCTCATCGTTTTATATTTTGTTCATCGTAAACCACAACATTCATCATTCATAAAATGGCTTAGTAATTGAAACAGGTCCATTAAGTTCTTAACTTCTCTGCCTCTTCAAAGTGACATTTGACTGTAACAAGCAGCAGATTATTATTTACATGTTTTTATTCTTGAAAAGTGGCTCTGTAACATGACATCTACACGTGCCACTCAGTGCCTTACATTTTCAAATACATTAAGTACAGGATGTGGGCGGGGATAGGGGGTAGGTGAGAACAGGAGTTGCAGGACAATGTATGATTAACTCAAACATGCAGGAATCAATCACAATAAAACTTTGAGTAAACTAATGATGATGAAACGCTGTTGCAACAGGATTCAAATCTCATTAAAGCTGATTTTTCAGAATATGTCTCCTTTAAACCACAGAAGAGAAACATAATGAGTCTCCTTTAAATGACGTTTTCTCAATCTGGCTGAAAATGATGGCCCCAAAATCTCCATGAACAGTTAGTTTGGTCATTCTTATGGAGAACCTTTAAATCTCAGTATCTTTTATAGGACTTTTGCTTTTATCTTTATGAAGTTTGTTATTGTTATTCTGTGAACTCACCGTTGGAGTCCATGGGTAACAAATTGACAGCATTCAGCACCTCCACTCTCAGCGTCTGGTCCGCTCTGCTGTAGGACGCGAGGAGCGTGACTGCCCCGTACTTCTCCCCACTTAAGACACTCTGTTCAAAACAACCAGCACTGCACCATCAACACCAGTACAGCACTATAATTACAGTATGTGTATGTGCTCTGGTGAGAGATTTACCTGGTCTGTTATTTTCTTCTTAAAGAATTTCTCCATGAGCTCGAAGCTGTTCATAGAGTTGTGTGTCAGGTGAGCTTTTAGCGTCTGTGGAAAGAAAACTCAAGCATTAAAGCCCTTTACTCAAAGAAGCCCATTTCTAACAGTAAAAAAAAAGCCTTTCATTCATTAATTTTTCACCACTTGTTCTCAGTAGAAAATGACTTCCAGTTGGATTTTATTTTTTTATTTACTGACAAAAATGGGCTTTCATGATAAATTTTCTTTTTCCTTTTTTGAGGTTTTGTTTCAACCTCATAGAGTATAATGTAAAAGCAGCAACTACTAAACCTTCCAAATATGACTAAAAGCAAGAAAAATGTGACTAAAAGTGACAAAAATGCGACAAAAAGGTCCAAACACAACTATACATGACAAACGCAACTACAAGTGCCAAAAAAGCATATAAAGTGACATTAACAGCGGCAAAAATGCAAATGAAAGCGACAAAAATGTGACAAAAAGCAACAAAATTCATATAGTCTTTTTGTCAATATTTATAAATTTAAATATGTTTAAAAAGTTAACTTTGAATAGAATCACATTGTTGAAACATAAATCACAAATCTAATCACAATCACAATACTGTTCAGAAAAATCACACTTAGATATTTTTCCCAAATCATGCAGCTCTAGTGTTTGAATTGGCATCTCTATGATAAACGCCACTTGAGTTGAGAAACTGGTGACAGGCTCTTCTAAGTGCAATCATTTATTCCACAAACAACATTACATCCTGTAGTTTATATTTGTTAAAACATGTACTGAAACAAGTAACAAAAGCGTGACAAAAAGCGTCAAAAAAATCTCACTAAAAGCAACACAAACACAACTAGAAGAGACAAAAACGCAACTAAAATTGTGCTATAAGTGAAAAAAAACACGACTAAAAGTGACAAAAACATGACTAAAAATGACACATCACCGACTAAAACATGACTAAAATTGTCAAACACAACTAAAAACGACAAAAATGTAACTAAAGTGACAAAAACACAATTAAAATATGACTAAAAATGACAAAAAAGCAACTAAACGTGACAAAAATGCTAATTCTAAATGCTAAAAGTGCCAACCACAACTAATGGGAACAAACGCATTTAAAGAGAAATAAAACACAACTATACATGACCAACGCAACTTTAAATGACAAAACCGCAACTGGGTGACAAAAATGCGACATAAAGCTACACAAATGCAACTAAAAGTGACAAAAACAACACTGAAAGTGAAAAAATGCAACAAAAACATTTAAAAACATGTGAATCTGTCACTGAAACAAGTGACAAAAGCTTGACAAAACAACAAAAAATTCACTAAAAGCAACACAAACAAGACTAAAACAGACAAAAACACGACTAAAACAGACAAAAACACGAAAAATTGCCAAATGCAACAAAACATGACAAAAATGTGATTCAAAGTGACAAAAACACCAATAAAATGTGAACAAAAACGACAAAAAAGCAACTATATGTGCCAACTGCGACAGTGACAAACGCATTTGAAGTGAAAAAAACCCTCAAAAAACCAACATGCAATAAGCAACTACATGACCAACGCAACTAAAAGCGACAAAAATGTTACTATAAGTGACAGAACCGTGACTAGGTGACAAAAAAGCAACACAAATGCAACTAAAAGTGTTTCTTTTGTGTTTAAAACGTGACCTTTGAACAGAATCCCATTATTAAACTACAAATCTAATCGCAATCTCAAAACTGGTCAGAAAAGTTCCATATTTTTCCCAAATTGTGCAGCTCTAATCTTTGCTATCGCATCTCTACAGTAAACTCCACTCCAGTCTGAATTTGCTGTTTAAGAACCGGAGAAACTGGGGACTTAAAGTGCGTATGACAGGTTTTCATGATTTTCTAATTTTGACTTTATCCAGTGTATTAATACCTGTTGTAAATATAAATTATAGTTTTACGCCAATCAAGCAGACATTTGTGGAGAAAAGTTGAAAAATCTGTTCAAAATTACAGGAAGTAAACAAACTGATGACATCACGCTGGGGAGACAAAGGTTACACAAAATAAATCACTTTTTTTGAACCTTTATACATGAATTCTACAAAATTAAGGTGTTAACATGTATTTTTATTTGTAAAATAAACAAATCTGGGATGTCTGATGAGTTTTGGCCCCGTGTACAGGATGGTTGCTATGGTAATTTCCTAGTGTGATGTCATCATTTACAATCAGGAAGTAAGACTAAAAAAACCTAAAAAATTTAACATTTTTTAAAACATATTTATCTTAACTGCATTTTTGTCAAATGAGTGTCCAACCTGTCAGAGGCCCTTTAAAGCACGAGCTGAAACCCTTACATTGTACTCCGCAGACTGCAGGGTGCTCAGCGGGAGTCCGTTGCCCTCGGCGTGAAAGCACTGCTCCAGACACTGTAAACACACAGTACAGTTGTAGTCTGCTGCGTGTGCCGTGGGCCCGGTGCAGTGACGCTCGTACCTGCAGTGTGTAGAGGAGTCTCTGACAGTACACCATCAGACCCTCCTGGTGCTGCGGCTGGGTGGCCACTTGGTACAGGATCTTCACCGAGTTGTTCCACAGAGGAGTCAGGAGGCTGAGGAGCAGTACACTGTTGATGCTTTTTTGGAAACATTACTTTAAAGGTGATGTGCTGTGTAACGTTTGATAGGTTTGGTCACTTGGGTCGTGTCACAATAACAAATTTTGAAGTGCGATACAGAAAATATCACAATACTGTTGAAACTACTTTATGCCACTGACAGCAGGTGAATCCCCCATAAACAGTACGATTTTGTTAAAAAACATGAGTTGCAATGAATAACTAGCACAATAAACACTTTTGTAATTTGTTGGATTGGGCATTGAGTCATAAAAGTTGCTTATCTCACTTTCTTCAGCTCAAATTGTGTCAAAAAAACAAAGAAAATGTCTCTTCAAAGTTCAACGAAAACACACACGATAAATACAGAATAATGAGTCTATATAGTAATTATCGTGACAGGCTTAGTTGTGTCTATGGAGATAATTTGATTTCTTTGCGTGGCACAGTATGGCATTAAACATCTGTTTTGCATAGTCACAGATGTTTTTACTGCTCAAAAACACCTTTAAAAACCTTAAAGGACAACATTCATAGAGCTATCGTCCTTCAAAGATGCCCTTGTACCTTCTCTTTGGCATCTCGTGATTTAGAATTTTAAAATGGATCTACAAAAATAACGCATTACTTCATATTAGCCAGGTGTTTCCCATGTCAGGAATTGAGTTCCATCTACTGGCAGCTGAGGGAATTACATGGGGGAGATAAACAAACCTGGCTTGCCCCTGACATACTAATGTAAGTACACAGTTGTAATGAACATGATTTAAAGCAAAACTAAATAACATTTTATCGAATTAAATGTCTTTGTATCTCCGTGTGGTGGTTGCATATGTATTTTCTGGGCATTTGAAACTCCTATCGTCGCCCCCTGCTGTCTCTGAGCGGAAAACCAGCTGCAAATACAACTATCCTGAGAAACCCAGGTTTGTTTTTATTTTTTTGGCAAGTCAATAAATAGAACTCTTTTGTATGTTATTGTACTTTCTTATTTCAATAAAAAGGATGAAAAAAGAGAAGCTTTTGCGTCTTCTCACTAGCAGTGTATTTTCACAAGAGAGCTGTAGGGGGAGCTGTGTCGCTGAAGTTACTTGGTTCTGCTTTAAAGCAAAAATGCTCAGAACAGTCTGAGATGACTTATGGACTTAAAAACAGCACAGAATACCTCAGAGCACTACATAATGTCCTAACACAAATCTGAGAAATTTAAAACCAGGTCTTTTCGTGAGGGTCAGAGGGAGAGGACTTCATCAAACAACTTCATTAAACAAAGCTAATACGACTCCAGGTATGATGAAGGAGCTTTTAATTATGTTATGACATGAACAAAAGCTCCAAAAAGTACATTTTCCATGCCCTATAATACTTTCCAGATCCAATGAATAGATGGTTTTACCTGTTAAAGTTTTCTTGTACCAGGTTTTCGTTCATATACTGTAGTTCTTTCTCCAGGTAACGCATCAGAGGAGCCGCCACCTTCAAAAACACAACACTTATTTATTTAAACTGTTATCAGCACACTCAAACTCAGTTTTTTACTCAGGTACAATAACTGGAGTTACTTTTAATAAAGGTTTATTTCATTTTCAGACACAATACTTCCAGTACTACACAATACTTCTAGTGTTACATTGTACAGTGTAACAGTATACAATATACTCTGATATTTGAGTCAAAGTTTGAGTTGCTCTTCTCATTGACACAAATACTTTATGTTGGTAATATTAAATTATTTGAACATTTGTGTGATTTATATGATATGATTTTGTTTGTCTCATTTTTGTGTTTAGAATTAAAAATACCAGATGCATTATATAAAGTTTTGTCAGTCAAATCATTTGATATTATGCCCAAACAGTTACTTTTACTTGAGTAATAGTATGAAAGTTTCCACAAATATTATATATTTACTTTTATATAAGTCATTTCTTTGAGCACTACGTTGTACTACGATGTAATATTATTTTGAAGTAACAGTACTCTTACTTGACAAAATGTTTCATTTAGTCTATTTTTTCTTGACTAAAATAGTTTTTAGTAATAGTTAAGATTTAGTCAAATAATTCTTTTCAGCTTTAGTCTCTGGTTTTAGTCGACAAGTTAGTTTTTACAATTTGATGAAAATATCAGTACTCTTAGTTTTAGTCATTACGGCTACTTTTTTCTACTTTTTATTTTGATTTAGTTAGAAAAAACATATACATATATATGAAATTAACACCAACCTCAATCTTTTGACAGAAAATTTTAAACTCGATTTCAAGGAACACACTTGATACTCAATAGTCATTTCAATACCACAATAATAGTTAAAAATGTTCTTTTTTTAAACCAGACAGTCCTTTCTTTATGTTTCCATGTGATCTTGTTCTAGTTCTGATAAAGCTCATGATCATTCTAAAACTGTTCAGGAGAGGTCACATTTTGCCCTGTTTCAGATTTTTTTGTATTGAAATGTGCTCAAATGAGTGTTAAGTTTCGAAAGCAGTATTAGTATCCATTAGTATCTCATTTTTTTTAACAACAATTTGCACCTACATCTTCTGTGGACTTGGAGGGAAACCTTTTTCTGGTGGCCATGCTCCGGACGTGCGTCTCAATGTCTGTGTTTAACTGTAGAACACACAAACGTTACACAAACCAAACACATCACATAAAACCCTGGACTCCAGCCTCCGTCCCCGGCTCGTACCCGTTTTCCGAGCGTGTGCAGGGCCGAGCGGATCTCCCGGCTCAGTATGTCCTGGGCCTGCTGCAGCTGGGAGGGCAGCGTGTTGTGGAACTGCCTCTCTCCAATCACGTGCTGCGTGCGCTCCTTTAGCCCCGCCCAGTTGAGCTGAGAGGGCAGCCGCGACAGGACCGAGCGCAGGTGCTCCAGGTCGTTGACCACCACACACAGCTGACAGACACAGACAGGGGTCAGTCTCATGGTTTACTGGACTGAGGGGAGTATTGGGAGACACGATTCCAAGACCAGATGAGACATGACATTAGGCACACAAGATAGAATGAGATTTTGGCATACTTTAGTGTAATTAGATCAACTTATTGACCCTGAAGGGAAGTTTTGGGCTTGTGCTGTAGGTCACATGTTCACAATTTTGGCGTCACAAATGTTGATTTTATTGTAACACTGCTTTTGGGGGTGAAAGAAACACAGCTCACCAGATGTAAACTCTTTTTAACCTGAACTAGATCAGGACAAAACAAGGGTTAGAACAGGACCAAACTCAACTCAAAGTCAGGACTAAAATGGGCTCAATTTAGGGCCAAATTTTGAACAGACCCTTAGTCTGTGCTAAATGTAAACAAATGCAGTAAATATCACAAGATATTGTGCACAATTATGTGCACATTTTTCTCTTATGGGATCTTGTCCCATCCTCAGAAAGGAAACTCATTTATGTTACTTTTTCCGTTACTAAAGATGCGCTACATTCATACTGTGGAGCATCTCTTGCAAAGCAATAGCATCTCCATGGAGACAAGGAGATAAGCCTCCCCTCCACCAGAAAATGAATTAAAAAATAAGAATTGTGATATATTGTATGCCATCATGGACCAGGTAGTGCAGATCTCAGTTTCTTGGGTTCAACTCCCAGTCCCAGCAGTCAAAGCCACGTTTACACTGGCCCTTGGCCCCCCAGATCAGGTCGATTTAAAAATAAAATAAATGAATAAACATGTCAGTTCTCACCATGTTGATAGCGCTGCCATACTCCGAGTTCTCCGTCAGCACTCGCACGCGCTCCTTCAGGATTTTGCAATAGTTGACCACAATCTTACACACGTCCTAAAACACACAGACCAGTTATGATCTCGATGTACAGCAGGGCTATTCAACTTAAGGCCCAGGGGCCACAACAGGCCCTCCAAGAGTTAAGATCTGGCCCTAAAACCCATCTTCCAAAAATATAGACAATGTTTTATTCATCTCTTGTTATTGGTTTAGACCTGGTTTAGTCCTGGTTTAGAACTGGTTTAGTCCTGGTTTAGACCTGGTTTAGTCCTGGTTTAGTTCTGGTTTAGTCCTGGTTTAGTTCTGGTTTAGACCTGGTTTAGTCCTGGTTTAGTCTTGGTGACTTAGTTTAGTACTGGTTTAGAACTGGTTTGGACCTGGTTTGGACCTGGTTTATTCCTGGTTTAGACCTGATTTAGACCTGGTTTGGACCTTTTTTAGTTCTGGTTCAGTCCCAGTTTAGTCTTGGCTTGATCCTGGTTTTGACCTGGTTTACTCCTGGTTTAGACCTGATTTACACCTTGAGTAGACCTGGTTTAGTCCTGGTTTAGGCCTGGTTCAGACCTGGTTTGGTTCTGGTTTAGACCTCTTTTAGACCTGGTTCCGTCCTGGTTTAATCCTGGTTCAGACCTGGTTTAGTCCTGGTTCAGTCCTGGTTTAGGCCTGGTTTAGACCTGGTTTAGTCCTGGTTCAGACCTGGTTTAGTCCTGGTTTAGTCCTGGTTCATTTCTGTAGATGTTGTCAAATCCTTTCGTGTTACATGTTTTTCATATTAAGTGTTGGACATGTTTCTGTTTCCGAGGACAAAACCCTCTGAAAAATCTGACCCTCAGTTGAATAAAGTTGAATAGCCCTGGTGCACAGTTAGTGATTGTGTCGTGCTTTGAGTGCGCTGGACCTCGGTGAGTTTGACCATGAGCATGAAGGCCTCCTCGGGGTCGGGCCAGCACAGTTGCTCCCACAGCTGACAGATGGGCTGCACACAGGCCACCAGGTCCACTGCAGACGAGCTGTGTTTGATGGGCACCGCTCCGGCCTGGAGGGGCTGCAGCTGAGGGCAGAGCACACTCACATCAGAAAACACGCACGAGAAAAGGCTATGAAACCTGAATGTTGTCAGGTAAAAGTGGAGAGCAATTCAAAAACTTAGATACAAATACTAGACATAAAAAAGTGGTCAAAAATACTTGAGTGAAAACTGATAAACTGTTTGATTGTAACGTTTGTAGGTGTAAAACAAGACAAAGTCCTAAACAAAGTAATAAAATATGCCATTAAATTACAACTATGTGTTAAAGGCAATTGTGAACAAATAAGTCGTAATTGTGAACAGGAAAATCCTAAATGCGAACAAAAGTGTCATAATTGTGACCAATAAAAGTTGTAATTGTGAACAAAAAAGTCACAATTGTAAACTAAATTGTCATAATCGTGAAGAAAAAATGACGTAATTGTGAACAAAAAGTCATTATTGTGAATAAAAACGTCATAATTGTGAACAAAAAAGTTGTAATTGTAAACAAAAAGTCAATTCTGACCAAGAAAGTTGGAATTGTGAGCAAAAAAAGCAAAGCAAAAGTATAATCTGATAAAGTATTAAATAAGCCATATATATTTATAATAGTAAATAAGTAAATGTAACTATATCTTCTCCTGGTAATGATCATAAATACGAGTAAAATAATACTCCTCTCTTCATAGTCTGTTGGTAGTAGTAGTAGTAGTAGTAGTAGTAGTAGTAGTAGTAGTACTAGTAGTAGTAGTAGTAGTAGTAGTACTAGTAGTAGTAGTAGTAGTAGTAGTACTAGTAGTAGTAGTAGTAGTAGTACTAGTAGTAGTAGTACTAGTAGTAGTAGTAGTAGTAGTAGTAGTAGTAGTAGTAGTAGTAGTACTACTAGTAGTAGTAGTAGTAGTAGTAGTAGTAGCAGTAGTAGTAGTAGTAGTAGTAGTACTAGTAGTAGTAGTACTAGAAGTAGTAGTAGTAGTAGTAGTAGTAGTAGTAGTAGTAGTAGTAGTAGCAGTAGTAGTAGTAGTAGTACTAGTAGTAGTAGTAGTAGTAGTAGTAGTAGTAGTAGTACTAGTAGTAGTACTAGTAGTACTAGTGGTAGTAGTAGTACCTGGTCGACCTGCACGGCTCGCTCCACTCGGTCCTGTGTGGTGCTGAAGGCCTGGTTGAGCCAGTACGGCAGAGCCTCCCTGAAGTCCTCGTGGAAGTTAGTCAGCTCCAGAACCCCCCTAACACACACACACACACACACGCACGCGCACACACACACACACACACACACACACACGTGCTTTATTAATAAATCAAATCTAAATCCTACCAAAATTATACTTTTTAATCATGAGGCAGATCTCGGCAATTCACAAAAGACATCTGTGCTGCTGGAGTAAACAGGAAACTACTTCCAGTTTCTCCTCAGCTTTTTTCTGCATTTATTTCCCTTCTTTTCAAAAGCTTCTACGCCACGTTTCAACCTCTATTTATGTAATGCATTGAGTTTGGATAATGATAGATGCTTTATGCACTGGAGATATAATCTTTTTGATCTTGATGTGTCGATTAACTGGAAACAGCTGATGCTAAATTGAACTTTTTACCTATGCATACTTGTTATCAGCTCTACTAGAACTCACCAGGACAGTATAACACAACAGCAACAAAACATTTATGGAAATGGTGTTTTTTTTCCATTTTTACCTTGAAAAATGACTGAGACTAGCAATTTGTATGTAGATGAAGCTATTTTCTGATCAATTTTATTTTGGCTAAATTTGGGAAAGCAAAAGCAATGTTCAAACTTTTTGGTTTTGAGTACAAATCTTGAAAAAAAATTGCAATGTCATTTTCTTTCTCTTATTTCTGTTTGTTGCATCATAAAATTAACAGATTCACAATGCCATTAAATAAAAAACATGTCTGTCAAACCAAGCAAGTATACTGTATGGCTAACCAGGCTATCGTCTTGTGCTTCAGTTTGTGTACAGTTAGCATGTGCACACACCTTTTCTGCAGGAAGGCCTTGTCTTTGTGGATCTTCTGCAGGCTCAGATACACCAGGAACAGACTGTTGGCCAGAGGCTGCTCCATCTGACCCTCCATCACACCCAGGGTCTCGCTCACCTCCTTGGCCAGCTGCAACACAGAAAACAGGTGTAGAAATAGACAATAGTGAAAAATGGACCCTTGCTGATAACCAGATTAGCAATAACCTAAAGGTCCTGTGGCTGTTTCTCTTGTTATACCCTGGAATGGTAGTAGTAGTATGAAGTCAAATGTTTGGATGTGAAGTCTGTAGTCATCATTACAACTGACACTAGGACTGCCCTTGTTTTCAAATCTGTCAGTTTCACTCTTAAAGCCCATTGAGACTTGCTCATTAGCATTTGACATCTTTGTTTGTGCCAAGGTGTTATGGGGCTGTTGTAGACTGAAGGGAGGTTGTATCTCAGACCATCAGTCCTATTTACACAACAGACTTTATGTCCACGGACCAAACCTCAAAGTTGACGTATCGGAATCACTCAAGGGGACATGGGCTGTCAGTGATTTCAGTTTTCGTTGTTTCAGCGTATCACAGTCTTGTCTTTCGTTTAAGTGCAACTGATGCACTCTCTGATAATTCCTGTGGTAACTATAGCTTCTCAGACTGTCACATGAGGACAATTTCTGACTATTTTCCCATGAACTGTTTTAATACTATTTGCCCTAAATATTCTAGGACAGGGATGTTCAATTTAAGGCCCAGGGGCCAAATCAGTGCCTCAAAGGGAGATGGTCCAGCCCTCAGCACATCTTCAAAAATATAGAAAATATTTTATCTTGTTATTTGTTTAGTCCTGGTTTAGTTTTAGACCTGGTTTAATTGTAGTTTAGACCTGGTTTAGTCCTGGTTTAAGTCCTGGTTTAGACCTGGTTTAGTCCTGGTTTAAATCCTGGTTTAGACCTGGTTTAGTCCTGGAGTAGACCTGGATTAGTCCTGGTTTAGTCAAGGTTTAGCCCTGGTTTACTCCTGGTTTAGTCCTGGTTTAGTCCTGGTTTAGACCTGGTTTAGACCTGGATTAGTCCTAGTTTAGTCAATGTTTAGTCCTGGTTTTAATCCTGGATTATGACCTGGTTTAGTCAAGGTTTAGACCTGGTTTTAGTCCTGGATTATGTCCTGGTATAGACCTGGTATAGTTCTGGTTTTAATATCCTGGTTTAAACATGGTTTAGACCTGGATTAGTTCTGGTTTTAGTCCTGGTTTTAGTCTGAATTTTATTCCTGGTTTAAAACCTTTCAGTCCTGGTTTAGTCCTGGTTCAGTCCTGGTTTAGTCCTGGTTCAGACCTGATTTAGTCCTGGTTCAGACCTGGTTTAGTCCTGTCTTAGTCCTGCCTTAGACCTGGTTTAGTCCTGGTTCAGTTCTTTACATGTTGTTAAACCCTCTTATAGTATATGCATACATATTTCAAAGCGTTGGACATGTTTCTGGCCCGAGGACAAAACCATCTGAAAAATCTGACCCTTTGTGAAATAAAGTTGTCTAGCCCTGCTCTGGGAACATGATAAAGACACAACCGTGATCAAATTAGTCTGATGTCTGAGGATAGGATTCTCAAAATGAACAATATGTCTTCACAATATGTCACAGTAAAATAAATCCAAGGAAGAATTCTCAAACAGGCACATCTCATAGAACAAAGCCTGTATGCCTCCTATTCCAGGCTCTGATGGTTGGTGGTGCTTTCTGCTCAGGAAAGGTCCACTTTGATTAGATTTCAGTTTTTTCTGGTTTACAAATGGCCACATATTTTTCTCTAAAAGCCGCAAATGAAATCTTCTTACCAGGGAGTCGAACCCCCGATAGACCACGGTGAAGATGTCCACTTGTACAGCGCTGCAATGACAAGAAAGTCCAGCATTTATTGATTTTTGTGATTTCGAAAAGACACAGTGGCAGTAAGAGTTCGAGTTTTACCTGACAAACACTTTGTTGTACACGTCTTTGTTGTGCTTGATGTCCTCTTGCACCTCGTTGATCAGCCTGGAGAGGGCGCTCGCGAGCTCAGACAACTCCTGGGACATAATCGTGCAGCGATAAGATGTTACCGCAGCAAGAGATACTAGAAAGTGGTTCAAGTGTTCATTTTGGTCTTTATTCAAGTTTGTTACATTCTTAAGCATTTAAAGAGTAAGTATTACATCTGTGACCTTTAAAAAGTAGACATATTCATTGATTCAGGTAACCTCCTAGAAAGGACTGTGACAATTTCTTTTTAAATATAAATAAAGACAAAAATCTTTGCTGAAGCTCTTATCTGACTTTGGCTGAATGCATTTACATTAATCTCTTGAATAATATTTTGTGTTTTGAAGTTTAAAGTATTTTTGAACACCTTCTGATAGGGCTGCATAATTAATCGAATCGAAATTGCAATTTTGATGGACGCAATTAGAACATTGTAAAAGCTGTAATTTTAGAAGTGCAATAATTTCCTCCACAAACAAAATATGGTGTTTTATTCTGCATAATAACTGCTGACCTTTTAGTTTGGATTTTTATGTTCTGAAAGAAACAACAGAAATGCAAGAAAAATGCAAGGAAAACATGACTAAAACTGACAGAAAAGTGACTAAAAGCAACTCAAACATGACTAGAAATTGCAAAAACGCGACTAAAATGGAGAAAAACATGACAAAAACATGACAAACAATGTGAGACAAGTGCAACTAACATTGACAATAACGTGACTAAAATTTACAATGACATTACTAAAATGGACAAAAACAGGAACGTTGACCAATGGACAAAATTGCACTAAAAATTGAGAAAGATCCGATAAAGTGGCTAAAATTGACAAAAACGTGACAGAGGTTGACACAGGCGCGACTAAAATTGACAAAAACAGGACTAAAATGTGACTAAAAAAGCGACTAAAAATTTACAAAAATGTGACTTGAAATGTCAAAAATGCGACTAAAGTAACAAAACACAACTACAAGCAACAAAAACAGTCCAAAACACGTGATTCTTTTATTATTATTTATTTGACATATTTCAGTATTTTTGTCAATTCTCCTGATTGTGTTTAAGATGCGAACTTTGAACAGAATCCCATTATTAAAGCATATACTGCAAATCTAAATGTCAATCAGAAAACTGGTCAGAAAAATCACAATTAAATATTTTTCCAAATCGTGCAACTCTACCTTCTGGGAGAGCATTTAGTTTAGCTGTATAAATGTGATTTTAAAAAACTGACATTATCCAGAGCCTTTACCTTGGTCATAGGCTGATGCAGACCTTTTTTGACGGAAAACCACTCCTCTGTTCCCAACTAGTGGAAGAGGAAAGAAAGATTAAAAAGCATATTAATCAAAAAATGAGTAAGCGTGTCAAGATAATCACTTGGACGTTTGTTATCATGACAAACTTATGTGAAAGTGGGTACTGACCCGAATGGCATCAGTGACTTCCTCGTGCAACTCAAACTGAGCCGGGTTCAGCTTCTGGAACGCCTTGGTCTTACAGATTTGCACCAATATTCTGAAAAAAACAATCAATACGGTATAGTATCTGAGGCTGATAGCATGTTGAAGGTATTGATAATCTTTTGGTTTTGTTTCAGTCTATATAATATGAGGACGAAAGTGAAAATAAAAACCTTTACGGTTTCAGAATGATGAGAAAAATCCCAAATGTTATAAATTCCCCGAATGTTACATACAACAGGAAGTGTAAACCCATGAATATGATATAAAAAGATAGTTGTTTAAAGTGTGTTTGACAGTGATGATTTTCTAATTTTGACTTTATTTGATGGGATATTGCCTGTTGTAAAGAAAGTTTTACATCAATCAAGAAGCAGTTTGGGAAGAAACGTTGACAAAAATATGTTGAAAATTACAAGAAGTAGAGGAAAAGTTTGGCATTAGAGGTGTTTTGGCCCAGTGTACACCATGGTTGCAAAGGTAACAGCAATTTACTATTGTGATGCCATGATGTGTGTGTGTGTGTGTGTGTGTGTGTGTGTGTGTGTGTGTGTGTGTGTGTGTGTGTGTGTGTGTGTGTGTGTGTGTGTGTGTGTGTGTGTGTGTGTGTGTGTGTGTGTGTGTGCATGTGTGTGTGTGTGTGTGTGTGTGTGTGTGTGTGTGTGTGTGCGTGTGTGTGTGTGTGTGTGTGTGTGTGTGTGTGTGTGTGTGTGTGTGTGTGTGTGTGTGTGTGTGTGTGTGTGTGTGTGCGTGCGTGCGTGTGTGCGTTTATGGTGTGTGTGTGTGTGTGTGTGTGTGTGTGTGTGTGTGTGTGTGTGTGTACCTTTATGGTGTGTGTGTACCTGAGCAGGGTGTGTAGTTTCGGGGTGGAGGTGGGCGTAGGTGGAAAGATGTCTCTGTACTTGGACACCAGACACAGGCCGTACTGAAGGAAACCATGAAGAGAGTCTCCCAGCTCCTGTTTCTGAAACACACACACACACACAGGTGTCATGTCACACGACTGCAGAGCTACAGAGAGCGTGGACTTCTACAAGAATGGTTCACTTAGAAACATTTTTAAATCTACACTCTACCCCAGTGTTTTCCAAGCAGGGGTATGTGAGCACTTACTAAGGGGTACATGTAAACAGATTTAAAACGATCAAAGAAACTGTGGTAGGGGTGCACATTGCACAGGGGTGTGCAGAATGTTAGACATGGCATTACACAATCATTCATATATATGTAGTAACTTTTGGAATGTTGCACTATGGCATTAACATTAACATCTAACTGGGAACAAGTAACAATGCATTATGAGAAATAAATACACCGGTTAAAGTCTATTAACCTGGCCAGTTAGATGAATATTTGCAACTCAACCAATTCCGATGGGCCTGATCCACCAGTGGGTGGAAGCCAAAGGTGAAGCGCCTAAACAAACTCCAACAAACATGACAGCGCGGACAGACGTACTTCAGCCTGTATTAGCAGAATACAGATATACAGATTTTTTATTACAGAAAAAAAAGCAGGCAAAGATTCTCTGGATTTAACAGTTTGATTTCTCAACTTGTTCTGTTGTTGTGACACACCAAGCACACCAAGTATTTCTTTGGTTGTCAGGTCACTTTCAGTGAGAGCTATTTCAGATTGATAATGTGTAGAACTCAATTCAGAGTGCTGCTTATATCAGTCTGGTAAGAGCCACATTAAAGTTTCATCACATACTGTGAAACATCCCAGGAAAAATCAATAATATCTTCATCACAAAAGATACATAGTGCACTTTTAACTCAAATGCACTACTGTGGGTCTTTTTACTTGCACAAGATGAATAATAAGAAAAGCCCTCTCAGGCGGCTGACCTGTTGGTAGGGCAGCTCCTGCTGGTGCCAGTGGTACTCGATGCTGGTGAGCTGCTGCAGGAGGACGGAGGAGTCCACCTCTAGACTCTGGTACAGTTTACTGTAGGCCACCCACTTCCTGTCACACACAAACACACACACTCAGTATGAAGCATGGGATAGCATCAGGATTTTAAGGGACACTTTACTGTCCAAACAAAGAAATCTGTTCTGGTACAAAAAATGTGTTTGATTTTACAGTTTGTTACTATTCTGGCACAATACCTAAATCTCAGGCACTTTGTAGCAATGGAATGCCAGTATCACCTGATTATTGTTATGATGGCGGGTCTGTCAATATCACCCATAGTAACATAGCAACTCCTGCCCTAACCTTGCCATTGAATTCTAGGGTTCATTCTAATCTATCCCCTTTGGTGGTGCCAGCAGTATGTCTTACGCCAGGTCTTGCAGAAAGGGTGAAAGGTCGTTCTGTGTGGCATACTGCTCCAGAAGAACCTGGGCCTCTCCACACAGCTCTCCTTTCCACGGAGCAGAACTCTGATGGAGACAATGTACAGTCACTTATCAACATGACCACGTCTAACCCAGAAGAACATGCTAGCACCAGTGGACCTGAGGCCGACCTTCTGTTTGGAGATGTGGGCCTGGACAAACTGCTGCAGGATGCCACAGTAGTTGATGTAGGCGTTGCGACCTGCACTCAGCGTCCCGTCTCTCTGTCGCACAAAAAAGGATATGAAGTTGGAGTCACGCGAGAGCTAAATCCTCTTTTTGTTCTCATTTCTGTCTAAATGCCAACAATAATACTTTCACTACCATTATCTTAAAAGCAGAGTAGCAAGTAACTTTTCGATGTAATTAAACTTCTCAGAGGAGTTATCAGACACTACTTTTACTCCTACTTGAGTAAAAGTGTTTTGATTCCTCTTCTCGCTGTAAGTAAATCTACTAAAAGCTATTTTTCTTCAAACATGATTTAGTTTATCTTGTTTCTGTGTTACAACTATACAAAATGGCCCTAAACTTAACCATAGCCATATAAAATGCACTAAACCTAACCATAACATCACACAAAGGCCCAAAATGTAACAATATCAGAACAAAAAGGCCCTAAACATAAGCATAATTGTACATAAGGCCCTCAACTTAACCATAACCCCACAAAACGGCCCTAAACCGAATCACAACCGTATAAAACTGAGCTCAATTTAACCATACCGGTAGAATAAGACCCTAAACTTGACCATAATTCTACAAAAGGCCCTATACTTAATCATACATCCTAAACTTAAGCATAAACGGACAAAAAAGGCTCACACTTGACCATAATCATACAAAAAGATCTTACACTTAACCAGTACATAAAAGCCTTAAACATAACCATAATACAAAAAATTACAAAAAGGCCCTGAACTTAATCATACTCGTACAAAAGCACCCTAGACTTAAATACACAAAAGCCCTAAACATAACCATAACCGTAACCATATACACAAAGATCCTAAACTTAACAATAACCATACAAAAAGGCCCTGAACGTACAGAAAGACTCTAAACTTAACGTACAAAAGGGCCCTAAGTTTAACCATCAAAGTAGAAAAGGGCCTTAAACCTAACCATAACTGTACAAAACTGACCCAAAACCATACTGTACAAAAAGGCCCTAAATGTACAGAAAGACCCTAAACTTAAGCATAATTGTACATAAGGCCCTTAACATAACCATAAACTTACAAAAGAGCCCTAAATTTAACTACAAAAGTATAAAAAGGCCCTAAACCTAACCATCATTGTACAAAACTGCCCTAAACTTAACAATAATTGTGTAAAAAAGCTCTAAATGTAACCATTAATTTACAAATAACTTCCATTCTTAACATAAGCCATACAAAAAATAACTAAAATTAACAATAACCATAGAAAAAAATCCTAAACTTAACCATAACTTTACAATTGAATTTAATTTAACTACTACTATTTAACTATAAACGTATAAAGGCCTTAAATTAACTATAATCGTATAAAAAGACCCTTAACTTAACCGTAACCATACAGTAAAACCCAAAAAGGCCCAAAACCTTTCCAAAATCATACAAAAAGTTTCTTAACTTCACCATAACTATACAAAAAGAACCATTCTGTTACAAAAACACACTAAACTTAAGTACACACAAGCCCTAAACATTACCATAACCGTAACCATATACACAAAGATCCTAAACTTAACAATAACCACACAAAAAGGCCCTGAACCGAGACTTATACAAAAGGGCCCTAAGTTTAACCATCAAAGTAGAAAAGGGCCTTAAACCTAACCATAACTGTACAAAACTGACCTAAAACCATACTGTACAAAGGCACCTAAATGTACAGAAAGACCCTAAACTTAAGCATAATTGTACATAAGGCCCTTAACATAACCATAAACTTACAAAAAAAGAGCCTAGAATTTAACTACAAAAAAGTATAAAAGGCCCTAAACCTAACCATCATTGTACAAAACTGCCCTAAACTTAACAATAATTGTATAAAAAAGCTCTAAATTTAACCTTTACTTTACAAATAACCCCCATTCTTAACATGAGCCATACAAAAAAGAACTCAAATTAACAATAACCATACAAAAAACCCTAAACTTAACCATAACTTTACAATTGAATTTAATTTAACTACTACTATTTAACTATAAGCATTATAAAGGCATTAAATTAACTATAATCGTATAAAAAAGACCCTTAACTTAACGTAACCATACAGTAAAACCCAAAAAGGCCCAAAACTTTTCCAAAATCATACAAAAAGTTTCTTAACTTCACCATAACTATACAAAAAGACCCTAAACTTAACCATTCTGTTACAAAAACACACTAAACTTAAGTACACACAAGCCCTAAACATTACCATAACCGTAACCATATACACAAAGATCCTAAACTTAACAATAACCATACAAAAAGGCCCTGAACGTACAGAAAGACTCGTACAAAAGGGCCTTAAGTTTAACCATAACTGTACAAAACTGACCCAAAACCATAAAAAGGCTCTAGATTTAAAGTGCCTATGACAGGTTGGACTACACATTTGACTAAAATGTAGTTACGATAAATATATTTCAATGTTTGCTAAAATGCTGTTCAAATTTTATCCCAATTAAGCAATTTTTCAGGTTTTAATTTCACTTCCTGGTTGTGAATGATGACATCACACTAGGAAATTAGAAAGTACATTGGGCAAAACCTGATCTAATGTTAGAGATTTTTTAATTTGACCAAATAAAAATACACATGAACGCTTTATTTTCGTTGAATTAATGTTTAAAGGGTCAAAAAAGTAGTCTGTTTTACGAAAATTATGCATAACCTTGTCTCCCTAGTGTGATGTCATCGATTTGTTTACTTCCTCTAATTTTCAACATATTTTTCCATTTTCTCTACAAACAGCTACTTGATTGATGTAAAACTATAATTTATATTTACAACCGGTATTAATACACCAAATAAAGTTAAAATTAGAAAATGTTAAAAACCTGTCATACGCACTTTAAGCATAACTGTAAAGAAAGGCCCTAATCTAGCTATAACTGAACTGTACAAAAAGACCTTGAACTTAATGTTAACCATTATCTCATAACAAGTTCCTGTCTTTTCAAAAGGGCTCTACGATAACAAAAAAGTTCCTAAAATGTGAATCAAAACTCTGAACCTAAAGCCGTGGGAGCATAGAGCTAACCCCCCAAATCCCCGTTATTTCTTACAGATTTATGGATGAACTTCAGATTGAGGTGGCACTGTCCTCGGTCGGGGTACGTCTCGGTTCTGGGCTCCAGGTTGTACCAGTGGTCTTCCGTACAATGGAGATCCTGCAGAGAAAACCGGCATTATGGGTAGATTCTTCCAAAAACAGGAGTAAGCTAACACAATGCTACCTGCAGCTTCAGGCTAATTCTTCCCAAAAAGTCATCCGTTCCTTTCTCCTTTTTGGCATCCTTGATCATTCTACAAAAAAATAATCAAATATTTTAATTGTTTTTTGAATACAATAATGAAAAATGGGTTGTATTACCTTCTTAAGCTGTCCAAAGTTTTAATCTCCTCTAGTTTTTGAGTGAGTGATACCTCTTCATCCTTATCCCTGGAACAGCAATCCAACGAATTCAACCATTTTCACAAAAACAATTAATCCGATCAAAGAATATCTCCTTACCACATCTCTAGGTGGAAATTTGCACCAGCCAAGTCCACAAATTCCCTGAAAAAATGATATTATTTCTTTTAGAATGACACATTATAGCCTATTATAGACTAGGTGAAAAAATCTTTATTTGAAATTATGAAATTATTTGTTTCTTGCACTGTTCTTTCAGGTTTGGGATTTTTTTTGTGTCTGTTTTTCAGATATAATAGAATATGTGCAATATTTAATGTTTAGTCAATAGTCTATATGACAGGTTCTCAAGCCTGTGATAAATATTTATTAGAGTTTTACATTTGTAAAGCTGCAGTTTGTGAAGGCATCATGAAAAATAAATGTTTCAAATTTCAGGAAGTAGTGCTGAGTTCTACGATGGAATCCCTCTGATGTCATCAAAAAGCGACGTGCCATTGAAAATACAGGTACAATTTAACACACAACACACACCATTTTTGATAGTTTAAACCATCAGTCAACAAAATGAAGTTGTTATCAGAAATTGTTATTTGTTAATTATTATTATTGTGTCATTTATATGGATTTTGATCCTTGTTTTCAAATTGGTTGCTAGGTAACAGTTGTTGAATTAATATTGTTCAACCAGGAAGTGACTTTATAAACTTCACATAGTGAAATGTGTCATCTAACCTGTCGTATAGACTTTAATCAACGCATAAATTATCAATAAAATCATCCAAATTGTTACTGGTTTCTCCAAACACTTTTTACTCTTACTACGACTTCCTCTCCTGAGATTAAAGTCTATACGACGACACATTTCACTTAAACGTTGTTAACATGATTATACTTAACATTTTGCCTATTTGTTCAGAGTTCGACAGTTTGTGTAAAGTTTATAATGTTACTTCCTGGTTGAACATGAGCACAAATATGACATAGATAGAGGTAATTCCACAACTGTTTCCTAGCAACCAGACTGTAAACAAGGGCTAAAATCCAATTAAGATTAAATTACAATAGTTATACTTTGACAACTAATAACACCTGCTAACAACTTTATTTTGTTGAATGATGATTTAAACTGTCAAAAAATTCTTTCTCTTTGTATTTACAATGGCATGTCGCTTTTTGATGACATCACAAACTCAGCTCAGCTCTACTTCCTGTCATTTGAAACTTTTATTTTACAAAATTTCTCAACAAACTGCAACTTCACAGATATAAAACTATAGTAAATAATTGCCACAGGTGCCCTCCTACTGGACTAGGTCAGAATTAGAACATTTTGAAAACCTGTCATATAGACTTTAAGGATGCTGCTAATGCTAATGCTACTAGAATCACTTTAGCTAAATACTGCACTACTTCCATCACAACTGCTGTTTTCGTTACTACTTCTACTACTACTACTACTACTACTACTACTACTACTACTACTACTACTACTACTACTACTACTACTACTACTACTACAGCCGCTGCTCACATGATGAAGGTCTGGTTCCAGATGGGGTTGAGGGTTTGCTTCTTGATGTCCGTCTGGTAGATGTTGTCCAGGTCAGAGTTCTTCACCAGAGCCTTGCAGTGTTTGGACTTGGCCTGGCTCCTGCGACTCTGCTCCTCGTCCACCATGATGGTCAGCAGGCAGTACGGGTCACTAAAGCCTGGTTGTGCATTATATCTGTTAATGTGTATCCTTCTATAATTAAAGTATGATTAAGTTCAAATGTAAGCGGTTGTCTACTTATTGTGTTACATTCATTTGTTTTGAGGTTATGTGAAAAAATATATGACTTGTAGAAATAGTCTTGCATAAATGATCATAAAGTATACATTTTAATTAAGAAAAGTTGAACTTACCACTGACGTCTTTACCCAGAATTCCTTTGGCTTCTTTGATAGTAGCCATCAGGCAGTACACTGGAGGCTGTGTGATTCCATAAAGAAGGAAACAGACAAAACAAAAATAAGAAAAAAGGCAGTGATATGATTTTTTAATTACATTTTTTTGATCTTCATAATAACTGCACTAAAACAGATGATAAAACACTAGATAGAATAGAATGAGCACAAGAGGGACAACAAATGGAGTGAATGTCACAGAAGATTAATTATAAAACCTTAACTTAAAGTAAACCAGGAAATAATATGGCAATTAAAAGATACGTAAAATATATAGTAAATGCATTTACACTGAAGACAATTATCAGAGGAATTGTAGTGGAGTAGTATTTAACGCAATAAGACAATTATTGGTAAAAAAGAAAATAATTAAATAGAAAAGATTCTCGCACATTGTGTTACTTACAAAAATTGTGATTTTATTTGAACATAAGCATAAACAACGTTCATCAGGCCTGATGAGCGCCTGGTGGTCAAACATCATTTATGCTTCTGTCCGAATAAAATCACAATTTTTGCAGACAGTGCGCGAGGATATACTCTATTCATGAGTTTTGCTCCCTCTCCTCCAACCTCTCTCTCTCTCTCTACCTCTCTCTCTCTCTACCCCTTTCTCTCTCTACCGCTCTCTCTCTCTCTACCACTCTCTCTACCTCTCTCTCTCTACCCCTCTCTCTGTCTCTACCTCTCTCTCTACCTCTCTCTCTCTACCTCTGTCTCTCTCTCTACCTCTCTCTCTACCTCTCTCTCTGTTTCTACCTCTCTCTCTGTCTCTCTCTACCTCTCTCTCTCTCTATCTCTCTACCCCTCTCTCTCTCTACCCCTCTCTCTCTCTCTACCTCTCTCTCTCTACCTCTCTCTCTGTTTCTACCTCTCTCTCTGTCTCTCTCTACCTCTCTCTCTCTCTCTCTCTCTACCCCTCTCTCTGTCTCTACCTCTCTCTCTACCGCTCTCTCTGTCACTACCTCTCTCTCTACCTCTCTCTCTCTCTACCTCTCTGTTTCTACCTCTCTCTGTCTCTGTCTCTACCCTTCTCTCTCTCTCTCTCTCTACCTCTCTCTCTGTTTCTGCCTCTCTCTTTCGCCCCCCTCTCTATCTGTTTGTACCTCTCTCTCTCTCTCTCTCTCTGCCTTTCTCTCTGTCTCTACCTCTCTCTTGATACTGTATTATATCCATGCCAAATCTATTTTAAGTTTAAAATGTTCACTTATAAATAAATTATACATTTGTTGCATGATTGTGTGAACATGTGACCATATGTTTGCATTTCTATTTGCGTTTTTACTCTGAGTCTGAAAGAAAGAAGAAGAAAAGAAAAAAAATACTGGAACCAATTTATTCGCCCTCCCTTTAAACAACATAACAAAGCACCAAAAAAGGTAAAAAAAAAAAATGCAGATAAAAGCCACCACCGGTGCCTGAAATGTGCAAAGATACTACCGGTTGTGTTCCTTACATCAGTGTTCTGCGCCTTCTCCAGGAGGCTGCTGTGCTCGCTGTCGCTCATGCTGAAAGCCTGCGGAGGAGAGACACAAGCTTTACAAAGTGATCAGAGGTGGGGTCATGTGTGAGGCGGCGCTCTGCTCACCTCCTGGATGTACCGCTGGAGCTGAGCCTGAGTGAACGCCTCGGGCCAGGTCGCCTTCCCCAGCCGGTGAGCCACGGTGTACAGGAGCTCTTTGTACAGCGGCTTCAGCTGGAGACAACGCACAGAAGACGGTGGAGAAAATGTGTGAGGTTGTGTTTGCGCTCTAGGGTTTGACGTCATCATTTCAGGTGAGGAGCAAAGGTAAATATAGAGGTTTTAAAATGAAAAATACAAATAATAAACACACATATTTTGAATCGGTACACTTGCAATATTACTCTTGCGGTTTAAAGATGCACTGTGTAGCTTTTCTGGTAGAAGGTCACCACCGGAGATGTTGCTTTGCTTGTAATGTTCCACTGAAGGTTGTTAACAGTGCACTAACCTCACACAGATTCAACAACAAAACTGGCAATAAAATGTGGACTAGATCAGGTCTAAACAAGGACTAAACAGGACCAAACCAACCACATCGGGACTAAAATGGACTAAATTGAGGACCAAATAGCGACAAGTGTGAACAGATCTGTGGAGATAATATTAAGTATACATGTTTTTCAAGGTATCGTTTTAGCAATTAGACCTATAGAGATGCAAGATAAATATGTTTAATGCAGCAGGCAAAGCAATCACATCTCCATGGAGACAAGAGGAAAAGTTACAGAGCACCTTCAGCGATCATGCCTTTGTGAAAGCATTAGACCAGGGCTATTCAACTTTATTTCACAGAGGGACAGATTTTTCAGATGGTTTGTCCTCGAGACCAGAAACTTGTCCAACTCTTTTGAAATATAATAAATATGTAACACAAAAGGCTATAACAACATCTGCAGAACTGAACCAGGACTAAATCAGGACTAAATCAGGACTGAACCAGGACTGAACCAGGACTAAACCAGGGCTAAACCAGAGATAAACCAGAATTGAACCAGGACTAAACACGGTTTAAACCAGGACTAAACCAGGACTAAACCAGGTCTAAACCAGGACTAAACCAGTAACGGGATTCTATATTTTTGGAAGATTGGTGAAGGCCGGCTCATAACCCTTGGAGGTCCTGATTTGGCCCCCCGGGCCTTAAGTTGAATGGCCCTGCATTAGAGACAGCCTCAGTGATGTCCAGTGGATTCTCATAACCTGTGCTTCATCATGTTATTTACTGCGTGTGTGTTGGAACTGTATTGGACTGTGTCTGTCTCACCCCACAGTCCAGGTAGGTTCCAGAGCAGAAAATTAAGCAAAAAAGTAGATAATCAATTTATATTTTGTTCAATGTAAACCGCAATAATGATCTATAATGGCTCAATAATAGAAAAGGTCCATTGACTTCCTGTTCAGAACTGCAAAACTTATAAGCCACGCCTTAATTATGATAAACCCCCCTCTTCATAGTGACATTTCACTGTAACAAGCAGTAGATCAGTCATCACCCTGAGTCTTCATTTCTCTAATAATCACAACTAAGTTCAAGAATGGGGCGGGGATTAATGAATTTATTTATTAACCTTTATTTATCCAGGTAATAATATACCACAATTTATTTATATTTATTAATTTTAACCTAACCAAATAAAAATACACTGAGGTCAAAAACTCTTTTTAAAGGGTGACCTGGGAGATAGGGGGTAGGTGAAACAGGAATTTTCTGAGCGCTGGAGCCTAAGTTTCAGGACCATACTCTGATTAGCCCAACAAAGAAACATCCTACCTCAAACTCTTTGTGCCGTCGGGCTTTCTCCTCTGGATTTTCATCTTCTTTGACATCCTAAAAGACAAGTTTACACGATTACTGTCTGAGCAGTGGGTTCAGTGAACACATGTTAAAGATGAGCTCACTCTTCTGTCCCGTTTCCTCGTCAAACCAAGTTTCCGTACATGGGCGGGGGAAGACTGTGCAGAGGAAAAAAGACATTTATACAACATGAATGTTGAAAATGTCACAGATTTGGGCAGATGTGGCGGTGGGTTGTTTGAACTATGATACTGCTACTTGATAACTATGTTAAATTTTACAATAACAATAAAGGGATATTCAATACATCGGTTTGGTGATTTAACACTAAAATGATTAAAGTGACAAAATAAAAAAAAATTAAGTAGCTGTAGCAGTTTGTTGTTTTGTCCAAGTACAGATTTATCGTTAAAGCAGGTTATCATCCGAAAATAAATTAAATAAAAATAAAGTATTTTATTGTTCGAGAACCAGGAAGAGCACTGTTAGCATGCAATTATGTGTCTTATCATTTGAGAACCAAGAAGTGCACTGTTAGCGTGCTAATTGTTGCTAAAAGCGTTATCATGACTGTCAAAACTGGCTCTGGCCTCTGAAAGTCGTGAAAGTCGTTAAGTTGTTGTGCTCGTGAACACTTAGGATGAGAGGATTGTGTGAGGAAAGTGAGTAATACGTTTGGCCCATTGCAAACAGTTTAAATTAAATAATTTTGTTTTACACATTTTTAAGGAAGTAAAAACAGCACTTTTTACCAAGATTAAACCTGGACCAAAACTAGGCTGACTTTGGACATCATGACCAAAACTTAACTTCATGAACATTTTAAAGGTGAACTTTTCTGTTGGTGGGTTTGCAAACTGCTAGTCTCTCTGGAGGTGTTATTACTTTGCCTGGAATATTCCACAGTATGGTATTAAATATATATATCTTGCATTAATTCAATTATATTATTGCTTTCGAAAATACTTTCAAAATCTGCATTGTACTTTTTTGTCTCTGTGGAGAGAGATAATGACATGTCATTGTTACTGCCAGCAAAGCATTAACATCACCATGGAGACAAGCGGGTAACTAACCCTCCATCTGAAAAGTTACATAAGCCATTTTTTTTTACTAGCCCTGGCCCCTCAGAATGATTCACTTTAGAGCACTTTGGAATGTTTCTGTTATAGGAAACTATTTGTGGTTTCTGCCTTTATTTCACTTCTCTGCAAAACCTCTATCTATAATACTTATAATATTTATAATACTTCATTATGCTCTAGAAATATAATATTTTCGTTTTTTGACGTGTGTGTCGTGCATCAATAAACAACAACGTCAATAAAAAGAGCTAATGCTAACGTCTGCTAAATTTGTTTTTGCGAAGTCAATATATAAGTTAGTCATTTATAGTATAGTAGTTTATCACAAGATCATGTCAGTGTTTGGAGAGAAATGATTATTTTCTGTTCATATTTGCTTTTTGCCGTCTTGTTTACATCTAAGTCTCTCTTCGCTCTTGTCCAATCATCTCACTCTAAAGCGTTCCAGGAGCCAAAAGCGAGCCACAGCGCTTTGGAAGTCAAACTCCAATTTCGATGGGCCGGTACGGTGCATTTAACACTGTGGAGACACTCACCAACTTACTCCAAAGTGAACCAGTGGAAACGTGGCTAGAATGCACCTTTAAGCTACAACACAGTTAAAGGGGCTGTGCCTGATTTTTACTGTCTTAATATGTGAAAAACAGAACTAGTCATATCGCATCTCTCCCTTTCCTTATGCAGTCCCAGCATCCTAAATATTCACCGCCATGAGTTTAGAAGCACTTTTCACAAGTCACAAACATTAGCATGCTAATGGAGCGCTTCCTGCTTCTCTCATAGGATAAAACGCTTTATAAACAGATGCAGAGAAAATGTTGTGGTCTCATTTTCACACGAATAGATGCTTTTACAATACTGTACTGGCGCAACACAGATCTGACTTTATTACATTGTACATTTATTACAAATCGGGAATATAGACTAGTTTTGTTTTTCCCGTTTCACAACAGTAAAAATCACTCTATAACTCCATAACGTTCTAATGCTGCCTTTTTATATCTCAGTAGATTAGATCCTGCCTATTTATAAAAAAAGTTAAAAGTTCTTTAAACATTTTATTTCACAGACCAACATGTGGTCACAAAAGCATACTTGAATATGCAAAGATAAAGTCATGAAACTAAACACAATATACCACATATACCACAGTCAGTCAGTAACTATAAATATGTACTTAGTCGCAAAATCATACCTTTCTTTGTCTTCCAAGGCTATGGCTCTATTAAAAAGAAAGCACAGCTGTTAACAAGAACAAGACTATTTATGATCATTTTGTTGACTTATTATTACTCAAGTTCGCATTCGGTCTCTTGCTAAAACACTGGTGTGGTAACGTTAGATCACTGATAAGGGGATGCATCTATAAGCAACTTCCTCTATGGCTGATAATGAAACTTTTTATCTGACTTTGCTCAAAACGAGGAAAAGAGGCGTCTTCTGGAAAATAAAAGAATGCAAATACTCAGAATTTCCATATAGTTAAATCCTACTGACGTTCTTTCCTCTGAGATGCAAGATGACCAACAACCTCAGACATGGTACATCCAGAAATAATTATGATTCACTGTCATGGCAACTCGAAATAGCCTTTGGGACAGTGGTGGAAGGTACTCAGTTTTGATGAAAAGAACAAAAATGGACGACACAAAACCAGCAACGAAGGTCTGGACGGCTATAAAAATGACATGTAAACTTGACTTAAATTTAACTAACTTTGGGACGTTTTTGTCGGACTCTTTATGCCCTAGTTTGTTTTTTGTATTTCTTTTGTTGCCTTTTTATTAGTTTTGCTTCAACTCTGTGTCGCATTCAATGTCCCGTGTTCTGTTTCATTTTCTATATCCATAAACTGAAAAAAAATAAAATAAAAATCATGTAAAAGATCAACTCACAAATGTACGCTAGTATTTCGGTGTTCAGTGTGTAAAATTGTGTTGATTTTTGGTCAAAACAGCAGCAGTTCAACACAGTTTCTTCATATTTTGAGTCAATTTTAAAGTTCAGACTTAAACTCTAAAATTTTAGTTAGGAAAATAACTGGTCGAAACAAAAGAAAAGTACTGTCTTCTTTTCAGTTCTGTTAAAAAATGTAATCGAGTAGAAAGAACTGACACTTGCTCTTGTGAAGTAAAAAGTATACACTGGAAATAAAATGTACTCAAGTTAAGTACAGATAACTAAAACATTTACTTAAGTACAATACCTCTACTTTCCACAATGTCAGTCTATTTCCTCAATGTCTCTGTTGGACAATTCTTAACGTTCACCATAAGCTTCCTTGTTTACACAGTATTTGCAATTAAAACTAGCACGTTGGGAGTCTGGACCGCGTTTGGAGAGTTTGGAGAGTTTTGGTTGTGTTCTCGAGCCGGTACCTGTTGTGGGGTCTGGAGCATGTTGCTGGCTCCTCGCTGCTGTGGTGCTGGTGGTGATGCTGCCATGAGAGAAGCAGCCTCCGGTCTGCAGCGCAGGGGGAAGCTGCTGTGCGCAAGACTCACACAGAGCGGCCGCAGCGCAAGCCGGAAGTCCTCATTTCCTGTACGAGGTGGCAACTAAAGCAACGGCGGCTTTGAACGCTTCTCTCTGCGTGTCTGAGTGCGTCCCATCAACAATTCCAGCTTCACTGTGAAAAATAAACGTTAGGGATGAGTTATGTTCAGGATTACGAATGAGAAAGTGAAGAGAGAGGTGACGAGTAATATTTTTTCTGACTTAAAATAACATCATCATGACATAAAAGTTTGGAATTTTTTTTTTAATGTAGGTATATAGATTCACTTAACTTAACATAACAAATTGATTTAAATGGATTGTATTGTTATTAGCATTTATTAGTATCATGACATCTAAAACAAATCTAATAATTTTTGAAAGATTCTGCGAAACAGTGTCTCTTTTTATGCTACCTAAAGATATGATCTTAGTGATATTTAAAATGTCTGACAGTGTTGGGAATAACGGTGTTTAAATATAATGTTTTACTCTGAAACTCCTTTTCTCGTCTCGTTCAGAAGCTGCAAAATTTGTTTTGGGAAGTGAACAGGTGAATTAGAGATGGTGATTGGCTAAAAAAAAAAAAGAGATTGACAGTAAAAGTAACCAATCATAAGCAGCAAGATGCGGGGTAGATTTCAATGGTTCAAATGTGTGGAAACAAGTGGATTTTGAGGATAATATTGTTGTTTTGCGACTCTTTGTGATCACTAAATAATGCAGTTACTAACACAGTTACTTTTGGGGAGAAGTAACAGGTAACTATAACTAATTACTTTTCTTAAGGAACTTGCCCAACACTGTTGATTAAGTATTTGAAGTATTATAAAGGAATTCAAATTGATTGAAGCCGTTAACATCAACATTTCATCTAAAACGTAAAACTCCAACAATGGAAACAATAGCTGGATACCTGTGGACTGTATTTTTAGCTGCAGCAATAAAGCAATAACAAGGAAATGGGAGACAGGGATGGAGCTGACTGTCAATCTATCTATCTATCTATCTCAAATCCCAATGCAAATGTGCAGCCTTATGAAGTGCTTTGTGTCGAGTGAACAAAAGGCCACCTGTGTTTGCTGCTGGGGAATATAATCACACTGTGTACCTGTGATCAGCCTTCCAAATGCATTCATAAACATAAGTAAACATAACATATTTACTTTATATAACCGGTACTTCACACATTATAGGCCGATCATGCTAGCATACAAACAAATACATTCTGATGTGAACTTCTTCTTCAGTGCCGCTCTCGCTCCAGATTCATATTTGTGTATGCAGTGGACTTACACGTCATTACAACTAGTCTGCTGTGTAAACCCTAATATCACATAATTTTGAAGTTAGTACCCTGTATTTTCTTTGGTTTTTCATATTCATCTTATTCCTAAGTTGCTACGGGCGCTGCCATTTTGTCCCTCCTTCTGCTTATATCGTTTTACAAAGAGCTGCCGATCTCAACAGCAAATAAGTTTGCTACCAGAAATGGTAAAGCAATATATGTGCAAAGATGTAGTAAAAACAGATAAAGGAATAGGGTAAATATGGAGTATATAGACTGTACTTCATGCAGGGTTGGTTACCGTGAGACCTACCCATGTCACACAGGCTGTGTCTGTTAGGGCAGTGGTTCCAAACCTTTTTTGGCTCGAGTACCCTCTAAGCCAGTGATTCTTAACCATAGGGCCGGGGCCCAAAGTAGGGCCGCGAGCACCTCCTTGAGGGCCGCATAATCACTAAAATATAATACATTTAATGTGAGATTGGGCCTCAAGTTACTTTATATGGGAAAAGTCGGGCCTCAAGGTAATTTGAGTTTCAGGCAAATAAATGATTTACTAGTCACATATTGTCAATAATAACTATAATATTTTTTGTTTTAATTATATTCATGGTTTAAGATATTCCAAAAAGATGGTAAATGTACAACTAATGACACTTTTTCATTCAGATAAAAGTACATTTCATTTTCTTTTAAAACCTGAAACCATTCCAAGTACCCAGTGGTCATTGCTGACGTACTCCTTGGGGTCCCTGTACCCCTGGTTGGGAAACACTGTGTTAGGGGACAAAGGTATCTTAAAATTTTTTTAAAATGTCCTTCTAAGTCCATGTGCTGGTTGCATATGTATTTTCAGGGCGTTTGAAGCAGATTATGAGACCAGTTTTACATATTAAATGTCATAATTTTAGTAAAGAATTGAGCTTAATTTTGGTCACTAAAGGTCTATTAAAATAAAATTACATTTTGTAGAGAATTTTACGAGTATATTTGTGTTTGTTGTTGAGCTTGAACGTGCTAAGAATACCCCTCCAACAAACTGAAAAGTACTTTCTACTTTTCAGTCCAGTTAAAAAATGTGGAGTGGAGTGAAAAGTACAGCTACTTGGTCTCAAACGAATGAAGTAAAAGTAAAAAGTATCCACTGTAAAAACAACTTTATAAAAGTACAGATACCTAAAAATATTTCTTAAGTACAGTACTTTTTACTTTCCGCTACTGCTGTTCTGTTTGTTTTATATTTCAATAATTAAATAATAATAATAATAATAATAATAATAATAATAATAATAATAATAATAATAATAATAATACTAATAATAAAATAATAATAATAAATAATAGTGTATATTTGTTTGGGTCGTGCTTGTGACTCCAGAATCCTCCAAAGAGGCTGGTGCTGTCAACCTCTGTACAGCGTGATAAAAATGGATGTTAGTATGTAGAGTTACAACAGCGAGGATGTCTGTTGTACATTGGCTCGTGCTGTGCGTCTGTGGTCACATGTGGATAAATATGTCTGCTGTATTCGGGCAGGGCAAACAAATGTGCGGGAGGAGGACTGGAAAGCAAAACACAGCATTTGCATCAGTTTGCATCATTTCCAAAGGAGTGTAAAATGTAGCTCAACGTCAAAAGTGTCGATACATTACAACAAAACAAGACTTTAACGATATCACAGCATTCTGAATTTTAGTGGCAAAAACGCATGAGAGTCAATTATGAGTAATGACATTTTCTACCGTAAGAGCAAAACACACTTAAAATATGAAAAAGCTGCAAAAGACGGGTAACAAATATAAAAGTTTACAACTCTGCTAAATATTTAGTTTGTACTTGACATCTAAATAAGAACTAAAGTAAACAGTGGTATAAACCTGATAAATAACAGGAACACTGTAGATATGCTTACATTTATCTCTATATCCTTATTCCGGAAGTTGTCATGAGCGCCGCCATCTTTTTTTTTTTTTTTACACGGGGCAGAAGAGCTCAACAGAAAATAAGTTCTACACGGACTAAAAAGCTGTTTTCAAGCTCCAAGAAATCAGTGCACTGCTGACTTGTTTTTGCACATTCAACAATTTACTCAAATCAATCAACTTATATAATATTTTAGCACTGTGACTTTCCCTCGTTCGGCATTTAAATGAACGGGGTTCTCGTCAAACCGGAAGTTCGTTTACTACAGGAGCCAATATGTGGCAAAAAGATGCAAAACATGCAAACAGGTGTAGACACATTAACACAAAAACCGCCACATTTCTCAGCCACCGTCCCATCAACTCTCAACCTCCAGTTTGGAGATTGTTAATTTAAAAGCAACATATTATGCTATAGTGACTTTTTTCTGAGCTTTTAGCCACGTTTTAAAATGTTCCATCATCAAAACCATACCTGCGGTTGAATTTAGATCCATTCACATAAGTTTGTTGAATCCTGGTTAGAAAGTCCTCTCCCCTCTGAGGGTTAAAAACACTCTTTGCTGAATTCCCTCGATGTGTGACATTTTTCGTTAGTTGCTGTCAAGCCCCTAAATCGTCGTCAGACTTCTGCCATCAAAACACGATCACAGCAAACTAACTAGCTCACTCACATTTCTTCACAAACGCATTTTTATTTGTGTAAGCGCTATGCAACCAGTAGATGGCGCCTAACCTCAGTAAGTGCCAGGTCAAACAGAACCAGATGTTCAGTTTTTTTTAATAAACTTTTTCTAAAATACAAGATGCCCAACTTAAGGTACTCACGTGCATGTTTAAGGCTAATAACAATAATAATATTTTTCCTTTAACATGTAGGATCCATTTGTGACCCAAGATACCAGTTAAATGTTCAAATCTAATACAGCTTGAACTGAAAAGCCTTATATTACAAAGCACTGTTCATAATGGCTAAGGTGTTGTCATTTGGTGTTTTATTTTTCAAGCTGACTTTCCTCACTTTGGGTTGCCATATCCTACAACTAAAACCAGTTGGAAATAGGGATGGGAGATATGCCAAAAATCTCATATTCCAAGTCTGTGTTTTGTGCTTGCCGATCCAAACCCAGTGCTGAACTTTCCCTGGTCCCTGAAGTTGTGTTCAATTCAAAAATGACTTATTTAACTGATCTCCTCCCTACACCTGAATTGTTGTCCTCATGGATACGTTACAGTATTCAGCAGATGTAAGAGCAATCTGTTCAAACTGTCCTTCATCCCTACTTCAATCTCCCACATCAATAAACATCCACCTGCGTGTGGGGATGGTTAGGGGGGAGGACAGCAGCGGTGCCTCCTCTGCCTGCTCCACCTGAGTCTTCCTTCCCTTCAGCCTCACCCTTCAATTTTTCTTAGACCTGGGTTAGTCTTGGTTAAGACCTGGTTTAGTCCTGGTTTAGACCTGGTTTAGTCCTGGTTTAGTCCTGGTTTAGACCTGGTTTATACCTGATTTAGTTCTGGTTTAGACCTGATTTAGTCTTGGTTTAGACCTAGTTTAGTTTTGGTTTAGTCCTGGTTAACGCCTTGTTTATAATTGGTTTAGTCCTGGTTTAGACCTGGTTTAATTCTTGTTTAGACCTGGTTCTTATTTAGACCTGGTTTAGTTCTGTTTTAGACCTGGATTAGTTCTGTTTTAGACCTGGATTAGTTCTTGTTTAGATTTGGCTTCGTTCTGTTTTAAACCTGGTTTAGTTCTGTTTTAGACCTAGTTCTTGTTTAGACCTGGTTTAGTTCTGTTTTAGACCTGGCTTAGTTCTTGCATGGATCTGGTTTAGTCCTGTTTTAGACCTGGTTCAGTTCTTATTTAGACCTGGGTTAGTACTGTTTTAGACCTGGTTTAGTGCTTATCTGTATCTGTACCATTCTCACAGAAGAAGTTTCTGCCACTGATGTTTTTTTTTCCCTTTCCTTTTTCTTTTTTTTTTTATTAATTGAAATCAAAAGACAAGAGTACAGCGCAGTGGGGTTCCAATGAAGACCACACAAGAACTATAATAAAGACATTATTGATTAAAGACATTGTTGCACTGTACACAACACAGACAGTCACACATAGGGGTGATATATTGGGGGGAAAATAGCCCCAAAAAACATTACTTTTGGTTGAGATTTTACTGCTAACTTGCTAAAAGAAAATGGTACAAAAATACCATTATGAATATTTTCTCATCTTGGAAAAAATATGTCTTTGTAATGCAAAATGCAAGAAATAATAAATAAATTTACGTCTTTCCCAAATTATTTGGTGGCAGGACAGGACCAAAATAAGGGCCAAAAAATAAACAAGTTTCCGTTTTAATTTAATTTAATTTAATTTTTATTGTTTATTTTATATTATTATTATTATTATTATTATTATTATTATTATTATTATTATTGTTATTATTATTTATTTACTTTTTTTCGGTTTCCGCTATTGATGATTAGTCATAAGCATAGTTTTTTGTTTTTTTTTTGTCATAAGCATAGTCCATGGTCACAAGCCGAGCGTCATTACGTCACTTTGGAGGCGTGCATGGGAGGCGTGTACGTGAGGCGGAAGAAGAGCAGGTGCATTCATTGTCAGCGTAAACATCACACACATCGCTACCCAATCTGTCACAGGCTGCAGTCGTCCCGATCTTACCTTTTCTAACGGCAAAAAACAGTGACATAATCTGCATTTTCTCTGTTTTTTCGGCGGTGAAGGGCAGGCGCCATGACTTTGAACCAGAACCACTCGGAATCTGGAGGAGTCATCATCAACAACAGCGAAAGGTACTGTTAGCTTTACCACTTCTATCAACGTTAGCCATGTTTGGGGCTTTTTACATTACGACACTCAAGAAACAAACACAGAACTAAGAGAATATTACTGATCATACCGTTTAAACACAACTGACGTTATCTAATCTATTCAACCTATTGATCCTTTCAAAGTTTGTGCGGAAATACATCGTAAATTCCAGAATAGAGGTAAAATTGAAGTGGTACATAATGCGATTTCACTGAAGAAACTGGGATTAGCCTTAGAATATCACAAATTATGCAAAATCAAGTCGGTTTTGCCAAATGAAAACCACTCAGATACATGTGACTGACATCAGAGCCTGGTTTAAACACGATTACTAATGTATATTACATAATTTAATAGAATATATTAAGTCACCCAACAATTTTGATAAAGGCAAAAGCTATATTTTTAGGTTCTACTGGACAAATACTCTACAGGTATATTACTTACTTTACTATAAGATGCACTTTTTATGAAACTAAAATACAATTTTGGGGCTAGAAAATGGCATATTTTCCATCCAGTGAAATAAAAAAAAGTTATAAATTATCAAGACAAATTCTCAAAATGGTCAAATTACTTATTTGTCTAAGTGATAAGAGACATTTAATACATTGTAATGTTCATCTTATTTGTAAAATGAATGTTGTCTTGCTAGTTTATAATTTCTTGCCATATTTTGTAGCTTTTAAAATATATAAATATAACTTACTTCTTTTTCTTGTCAAGACTACAAAGTTATTTGCGTTAAATCCATCATTTTTACAGGTGCACAAGCAGTCCTTTCAAAAGTGTTTTGTTTTCATCTGTATATTTTTTATTTTGATAACTGTAAATGTATAAAGTCATAATACCCATTTTATTTGAGCTGATTTGCCAACAAACTATGTAAACGTGATAATACTTGTACATTAAACAGTTCAAGATACTAATATTTTGTTATTATTTATATGTGCATTGAAAAATAAATGCTAAATATTGGACTGTTACTATATATTGGGCACTTCGAAAAGTATGTATTTATGGTCGTTACATACTTTACATACAGTATTGTCATAGAGCAGCCGCATATCATTAGCAAATTGTAACATTTCACATTCCACACAGCTAACATTTTGGCTGATTTTTGCTTTTATTGCACAAGCTCAATCCAGAGAAGCCGAGAACTGGTGACTGATCCTTCTAGAACCCACTGGATTGCAGTGGACCAGGCTCTGTCGCTACGTTAACGCTTAATCCTGTTACTGCACCGGTGTTTACTGTCAGCATGTGATGGCCCATGGCTGGAAAAGGGGGCAGTTGCACAAGAATGATGTCATCTTGTGGCTAAATTATGAAAGAAAGAAACCCCTCGCTGTCACAATCTCGTACACCAAAAACTATTGTAATTAGAGGTGGGCATTGTATAGAAATGTAGACCGATTTAGATTGTGAATGCTGTTTTGAAGGTATGCAAAATTAGAATATTGAGTATATTTTGTGTATAGGGCTACACAATTGAAATCAAACTCGAATCACAACTTGAATGGACACAATTAGCAAATTGCAAAAGCTGCAATTTTTGAAGTGCAGTAATTTCCTCTAAACAACAAAATATCCTGTTTTATTCTGCATTTAAAAAAAAAAAAAAAAAAAAAAAACGCAACTGAAGCAATAAAAAGCGACAAAATGTGACAAAAAAGTGACTATAGGCGTCAAAAACATATTAAAAAATTGTGATTTTGATTCGATTTTGATTAATTGTTCAGCTCTTATAATAATGATTATAGTCTATGCTAAAATAAGGGCATGCAAAATAAATAATAAATACATAATGTGTAAGAATAAAAAAGCAAGTTAAATACAGTATAAATACAGCAAGATCAGAACAATAGTGCAAAACCAGCAGTGTGAATAGCTGAAGTATTTTTAATATGAATTGTTAATAAGGTGTTTTAAAGTGTGTCACAACGGCAAAAGGAAAAAAGGGTTCTTGTGGCGAGAGCTTCTGGTATGACTGGAGCATGACCTCGTGACCAAGGTGAGGGCTCGATAGTCCACAAACAAATTTTCCAAAACATTTAAGAAAAAGATTCAAGATAAAATATTGCAGCTCTCTTCCTTGCTCTTTTTCTTCTGAATAATACTGTCTCGTGTTGATGATATCACTGTACAGTATAACTTGAGAAATAATGGGCTCAAAATAATCAATATTATACAAAATAATCTTTTTTTTTTTTTTTTTGACTGAAATATTTTGAAACAAGCAAGTGGTTTCTTAATGGTTTTGCCCACATTTTTCACCAGGTTTGCTTAAGACAGGAAATCTTACAGATGGACAAGCCCTAAAACACACATTTGTGATTAGAAAGTGGATATTGCTAAAAAATTATTGAACATGTTTAGCCAAAATAGTCTAACCATATACAATGATTCATATTCCAAATGTTTCTGTGATAGACATTTTATGATTGTTAATAATGTCTCTGGGACACAAAAGGCACAAAAAGATTGCAAAAACCAGGAGCCACTGTGACTCATGTACAAACTGTAGTTGTGTTCTTAGGCAAGACACTTCACCCTCATTGCACAGCATGAATCTGGTGTGTGGAGTGAATGAATAATGTAATGCAGCCATTTCAACACTCTGCTACATCGCGGCCCCCTTATCGATGCCAAGATCCCACGAGGCCCCCCAATAATTTTTCTTACTCTATTCAAAAGAATATATCAATTAAAAAAAAAAGATTTAATATAGAAATACAAATAATAATAAGCCTGTGGGCTTAAAGGACCTGCACCTGATTTTTACTGTTTTGAAATGGGAAAAACAGAACTAGTCCATGTTCCTGTTTTTTTTCATATAATAAAGTAAAAGTGTTGCCCCAGCACAGATATATTGTAAAATCATCTATTCAGGTGAAAATGAGATCACAACTTTTACTCTGCATCTGTTTATACAGCATTTTATCCAACGAGGAATAAGGAGTGCGCCATTAGCATGCTAATGTTTGTTAGCTTTACCCAGGATGGTCTGTGACGCTTTGGCCTCAGAGATTTGTGAAACACTCATGGAGGTGAATATTTAGGATGCTGGGACTGCATTAGGAAAATGAGAGATACATGTGACTGATGTGAAGACTTTAACATCAACTAGCTCTGTTTTTCACGTTTCAAAACAGTAAAAATCAGACACAGGCCCTTTAATACCCATTTACAGTTGTACTATGAAACAAACATAGTGCCTCTGAGGTGCCCCCAGGGGGCCATGGACTCTACTCGGGGAATCATGGCTGTATAAATGATTTTGTTGTGATTGTTAATAACCTAACCTTTTTCCTCGTGCTGTCTCAGTGTGCTGATGAACCATGACAACGTGGAGCTGGCCTTCTCTGACGCTGACAGTTTGCCTGAAGCCTTCAAGAAGAGCAAGAAAGGCAGCCTGTACCTGACTCCGTACAGGGTGAGACGCGGCTCATGCTTTATTTACAGAGTGTAGTGCAGTGAAACCACAGGAGGATCACTGTCCACAGCGCCACACAAACCACACTGTTAAACGCAGTCATTATGGAAGAGAGAAAGTCCGCTCTGGACAGTGAGGAGGAGGAGTATTACTGAATGTGCACATTGTAAACAATTGTCAGATCTCTGTTAACAGTAAAAACAAGTGTTTGAATGTTTGCGCGGGTGAAAAAAATGTCTGCTCATTTGGGCTTTTTGCTTGTCGAGTTTTAGTTTTATGACTTAAATAATTACTTTTTCATCAGAATAATTGTGACTAGTGAACTATAAAAATGATCTCAGTGGTATTTTGATAATCATAATGGTTCTCTGGGCTGAAACACACACAAAAAGACTTTTACAACAAAGACTGTGGCATTATTAAATCATCATTTCAGATTTTCATCAATAATCCAGTTTTTTTCTTAAAATATTCTCCATCTAGAAGCTGTAGTTGCCATATTTCCACCTTTATTTGGTTAGTAATGTATTTTAAAAAAACATTGTTTGTAGGTCTGAAACAAGTCAATCGATTAATTAATATGAGATAATCATCATCTATTTTAGTAATCAAATCAGCGTCTTCTGTACTACAAAACACTACAAAACCCCAAAAGGATGCCATGTGATGAGAAAAGAGGTTTTATAACTGAGACAGAGCAGCAATTTATGAAAATAAAATATTTTTTGTAAATACTCTCTAAGATGTTCTCAAACAGCATCTTTTTATCTCTCTTTGTCTTGGTGAAATTTGGAATAACTCATAATCACGGGCCTTCCACAGTCCAAACAGCAAATCAATGGATCAAAAGAAATTATCGACAGATTAATCGATTAGCAAAAGAATCATTAGTTCCAGCCCTAATTTGCCAGAAGAGAGACCCTGTGATACCTGTGCTGCCTCTACCTGACAAATCCTTCTGAAAAGTTTTATTCTGTTTTATTTTTAAAGATAAAAATAAAACAAATTTTAATTAAAAATTGAAGTAATAATATATAAATAAAAATAATCAAGTAGTCTTTACTTTACATTTTAATTGGTTGTTTCTTTATTTTTCCCATTTTAAAAAGTTAGCTTCAGCTGAGAGAAATGGTTAGTTTCGCCAACTTTCTATCTATTGTTTTAACTAGTCGACTAATTGGGATTTTTACTTTTTTTTTAATTATTTGTACATTTTCTTTGCTCTAGTGGGAATTCTATTGTGATTGATAGTGTGTCAATTAAGTCACTTTCAAGACAAATTATAATGATAAGTGTTTCATCTGGCTTTGCATTTGGTGCATCTCAATGTTTTCCAAACATGCAGTACTGTACTTTTAGAAAAGGGCTTAATGGGATTCTGAGGGTCCAATTCGGTTTATTGTGTGAGTTGCATAAAGTAGTTCCAAAATATCGTCATATTTTGATCCAGCATTATATCGCACTTCAAAATTTGTTCTTTGTTAGTTCTTTTTCCTGGTTAGATAAAGATCAATACATTTAACAAAAAGTCAGTATGAGCCATTGTATCAAATCATGAAGGACGCGGTCATTCTTGTATTTACAAAGCGATCCCCAGCCGTAGACAAAACTTTATTCTCCGTGTCCTGTCGCAGGTGATCTTCGTGGCTAAAGGCAAAGACGCGCTGCGCTCCTTCATGATGCCCTTCTACCTGATGAAGGGCTGCGAGATCAAACAGCCCGTCCTGGGAGCCAACTACATCAAAGGCAGCGTGAGCGCCGAGCCTGGAGGTGAGCGCGTGTACTGCACTCACGATACAACACAATCACATGACCCGACGTTCACATGCGCTGCTGTCGGTGTGTTGCCAGGCGGATGGGAGGGCAGCGTCACTTTCAAGCTGGTGTTTCTCGCCGGAGGAGCCATCGAGTTTGGACAGTACATGCTGCAAGTGGCCGCTCAAGGTAATACTATCCTCGACTAAACACAAATGAATTACTGTACACGTTTTTGCCCGAATAGCATTTCAGTGACTAAAGAAAGACAGTTTTACTACACCAGCAAGACTTCAGTTTTAGGACTTCATCAAATATTTAAAGGCATGGCATCACTAAAGCTGCAAACCAAGCAAATTGACCTTTTAAACTCTTATTATCCTAGTTGCTGATCTAGGCTGGATGTTGGAGTTTTATTTTTTACATCCCCTAGTTTGGAAATTATTTTTGTTACAGACATGCATCCCACCATTTCAAGAAATAGTTATAAAAATAGAAACTGAAATTAAATCAGTATCAACAGAATAAAGCTGCCTTTTTATCATCTAAACCCCTGGTAAAAACTGTGTACATTTACATTTTAACTTAAAGACCCTGTACCTAATTTTTACTGTCGTGAAAAAGCCTAATTTTTTTGGATGTAATAAAGTAAAATCTGTGTTGTCCCTGTACAGACGTATTGTAAAAGCATCTATTCAGGTGAAAATGAGACCACAACTTTTACTCTGAATCTATTTATAGAGAGTTTTATCGTATGAGAGAAGCAGAAAGTGCGCTGCTTGCGTGCTAATGTTTGTTAGCTTTACCCGGGACGGTCCGTGATGCTCTGGGCTCAGAGACTGGTGCATATAAAGTGCTTATAAATGCATTGCGGTGAATATTTAGGATGCTTGGACTGCATTATGAAAGTGAGTAAGTGTAAATACAGTGTAAATACTTTCACATGAACTAGTTCTGTTTTTCACTTTTCAAAATAGTAAAAGGTACAGGGCCTTTAACTTATAAAAAGATTGTCCCCTATAACATTTGACATATTTGCATGTTTCTACAGTTTAGCTGAACAGTGGTGAACGAGCTCTCGTAGCCAACCAGCACACTGTGGAGCGGTGGGAGGGAAAGTCCTGAACGCAAATAGAAATTGTTCCATTCTGTACTTCAGATATTGATTGAAAGCAGTGATTTATATTGTTTGTTTCCATATTGCTTTCACTGCTTACTGGTTTTAGCATTTGTGAATAAAATATTCTCCTGTATCTGTCTCCCAGCCTCCAGAGGTCAGCCTGTGACCGCGGGCTTCGGCGGCTGTCCCTTCATGGCTAACGGGGCGTATGCGTACCCTCCTCCACCGGCCAACGGCATGTACTCTGCAGCAGGAGCACCTCCGGACTACGCCTACCCCACTCCCCAAGCTGGTAATCAACTATTATTACTATGCAAAACAATCACTTCTATTTAAAGGTGTCAATTGCTCTGTGCACAATTATGGCTGTTACAAGCATTTGGACCTGAAGTGAGTAATGTATCGTGGATTATAGGGTTACAGGTGGTTATGTGACTAATTACAACAGATGATACCACGTTCTCATAGAACTATAATTAAACCTGGAAGATGAATCCAAAATGGCCGCCCTGTTTATCCCTATGAAGTGTGCTCATTGGCGCATGACCCCAAAAAAGTTTCTTACTTCCGCATTTACTTCCTGATACGGAGGCTGACATCTTTGTTTTACTTCCTGATACGGAGGCTGCCATCTTTGCTTCAGGGCGCCACGTGACGACAATCCCCCACTTCATATAAAAACGGTAATTTCGGTGATTTTAGAAACGGTAGAAAAGAACATTTCCTTCTATTTTATTTAAATACCGATAATAATTCAGTACTGTCTGCAATTATAATGAGCAATTTTAGAAAAAGGCTGGTTCCAAGAGGCTGCAGTAACTCGCACGGCCACAAATCAATCTTGGACCACAGACAGAGGGGGCGTACCTTATCCAGTTCTTTTAATACATCCATGCACGTTCTCTGCACAGTGACACCTGGATAGCCTCAGTGTTAGCATCACTACTTCCTGTCCAATTCTATCTCTACTGTATGAAGGTTTTGCTCTGGGAAAAAAATAATTGACAGGTCATTCAGTGAACAGTGGGTTGTAAGTGAATGCGACTTAATAAAGACTTTGCAAATCAGATGAATATTTAACTGGAGGAAACGTCCGTGTTTATAATGCCATTGTCATGCGTTATCTTTGATTCACAAACACCTGCCTTTATCAGTATCAAATAAACAGAAGAAATCTACATTACTTAAGAAACTAAAAACAATGGGGCAGTCCTTGCTTTTAATTGTTTTTTTGTTTTTTAGATTTTACTAGCTAAAAAAAACTTCCAAATGTATATTTATGATCAGGAAACCCCATCATAACGTTAAATTTGTGTTGCAGGAGGCTTCTATCCCAGCGCGCCTGCGTTTGACGGCGCTGCTGGCTACATGCCCCCGCCTCCCCCGTACTCTGCTCCTCTGGGTCAGCAGCCGCCCCACAACCCGGACCTGCCCATGTCCGCAGCAGGTCAGTCCAGCGCCCCGGCCTCCGCTGCTCCTCCACGCAGACGCTGACGGACTGGGACGGCAGTTCTTCACTACACAATAAAAGAGAAAGTCAGAAGAACGTTGTGTTTGATTAGGGCAGTGATTCGGCTAGCTTTTCGTGCGTCTTCACTCTTGTCCAGTTCACAGAATTCAGTTTTATTTTGCTATGTTGCCTACCTGGACAACTGGGAGTCTTCTCTACATAGACATCTTAATACTTCTTCTGTATGTATTTCTTAAACCTGGAACACACTACAGGATCAATTGCCTGATTTAGACCCCGATTTGCTTCTCAGGTGTGATCTGACTTTGGATCCTCGTGAGCGATTTTTAAGCCGCTGTTCTCCCAGTGACATCTGTAATATCAAATCATAAAACATTACTGCTACTGCAACAGCCAATAAACCAGAGCATCAGAGGCACACTGGGTGACGGACAAAGAGGTTTTTTTTTAATTACAAGCTGCTGCATGTTAGCTACAGTAAACACAACACTACTTACTATGTCATCTAAGGGAGCGTTCTGTGGAAAATATTTTTCAGATCCACATTTTACAAATTAATAATTACACAAGTTTGACATGCATCCAAACTACAAGTGTAATTCTTTGATTGCTTTGAACATTTCAGAGTATCAAAGCGAGACAGGAAACAGCTGACGTTAGATGTGCTAGCTTTGTTATTCTCCTCATGTCTGTTGTCTGCAGTTTTTTTTCATACATTTATAAACACTCACTGACGGCCTTTAGTCACAGATAGATATTAATTTTTATCATCTACAAAATACTACTGAAAGGTGTATACAATTATAATAATATGTTAAAGGAAAAATAAGATGATTGAAAGGAAACTAAAATGTTGCAAAATAACTGCCTTTTTAAATGACTGAAATGTATATTTTTGTCAGTATCACCCATCTCCTGTAAAACTCTGTAGATCTGTAGCTCTTCTGTGAGTTTCAGAATGTAATTCCTTCCTGACTGGTCCTCTGTGTGTTTCTGTGCAGAGGCTAAAGCTGCAGAGGCTGCAGCCAGTGGCAGCTACACTCTGCCTCCCACACATGTGTACCTGCCAGAGGTAAGGACCGCCCCATTCTACTGCCACTCTCAACAGTACATCATCATTTTACATTTTGGTCTTTGTGAACCGCAGAATTCATCTAAAATGGTTTAGTTATAGAAAATGGTCCATTGACTTCCTTTTCAGAACTGATAAGCTCCGCCTCTTTATAGTGACATTTCATTGTAACAAGCAGCAGATTGGCTATTTGACATTTTAGAGCTCGACATGTGTCACTGAGAGTCTTAACTTTTCTACTAATCACAACTAAGTGTGTGGATGTGGGCGGGGATAGGGGGCAGGGGGCAGGTGAAAGCAGGAATTTTTTGAGCATGGAGCATCAGTTGCGGGACAATACAGTATTAACTCAAACATGCAGAAATCAATCAAAACACAACTTTGAGTAAACTAATGATAAGGAAACCCTGTTGTAACAAAGTTAAATGCGCATTAAAGTTGGTTTTGCTTAATATTAAAGGCGAAATATTGAAGTCAAGGGAATCAATGGCAAATGCCCTACAGCCTTATGTTAAAATGATCAATCACTGTCATTTCCTTGCTTCTGTCTGAGGTTCCATGCTCAATATTCTTTTTATGTGGGTAAAGAAATTAGTTCAGTAGATTTAAAAATGGACATAAATATAAAAATATTTACATTTGTCATTTTCTTTCTCGTAGGACAAACCCCCTCCATACTCTCCCCGAGAGGACAAGAAGAACCAGTAGATCTGCTCTTCCCTTCATCTGTGTTGCAGATATGTGCATTCCTAAAACATTTTCTATAATTTATTTCTACCCAAGACCAGTATTTTATTTCCTTGTTTTTGTTTTTTTGTCTCTGTTCATTACTATTATAATTCCAGTTCCACTTTAACTTAACCTAATATAATGCTATTGTTGCTTCCTTACAACCACTACTTTAAAAATGTGAACTTTGGAAGCTAAAAAAAGAAGCATTATTAGCCAAAGTAACTAACAACTCTATAGTGTGGCTTGGATGAACTAGCCCAAATGCTAGCTTTAGCTCTGCTTGGAAACTGTTCATTTTCTAAACGTGGTTATGCTAATGCGGGCGAAAAGCAGTATTTTATTTTTCTATTATTTGTGTAAAGCCTATACGCACTTGTAGATATGCTATATTTTGGAGAATTCTAATGTAAGATTTTGTAACGATGTACGTTTGTAAGATTAGCTGAGGGTATTTTGCCCTAGCGGGGATTAAAAGGGCGGGAGTGATGCTAGCACGGATTAGCTTTGTGACCTAATGTCATTTTTTCACACAATCAAACTAAATTCACAAATTTTCTTTTGATTTTAATCTGAAATGCTAATTCTCTGCAGTTGCTATGCATTGGAATCGCTCTGTTATAACTCTATGTAAAATAATAATTACTTATTTATGATTTATTTTGAATTTTCTGGAAATGTCTATAAAATGATTAGCATGATAATCAACTACTGTGATGTACTGTATGCGTGCAATGGATTTTAATAAACAGCCTAACTTCACTCTTTACGATTTTGTGTCTCGCAATAGAAGAAAATTACAGGCCTATATGTAAAAAATATTAGTCCAGAATTCAAAACAAAGTATGTACATCATTTAATGTCCCTCAAAAAAATGTCTTTCATACAATTTGTGCAAAGTTTAAACAAATACAAACTTGGCATTGCCCGTCGGCCATGTTTGCTAGTAAGAACAATGACAAAAGGCATATATTACATACAGCAGGAGTGACATAATAAATAACTTAATCATGAATAAGTGGGATTATTCATAATTATTAAAAGTTTTTCAGTGCTATGTTGAAAAGCAAGAATGATTTCACAACATGGCACTTCAACATATTTGGAAGTACAATGTTGTGTTTACAAAGGTAACATTTAACACAATGTACCAACCAATATAAGTACAATGTAAACATAACTATCATGTAAGTGTAAATGCTGAGAAAGAAATATTGCCTAATCATGGTGAAAAGGTGGAAAACCAGGGTGTCAAGTATTAAACCCTTAAATTCATCAGAATGTTCAAAATTTTGAAATGGATGCTAAATGAACAAGACAATAATATACTTTTCAATGACTAACTGGCATCAGATGTAAATAGTTATAATGAAGTCTTTATAAATCACAAATAAGCAATGGTTGTGAATTTCCCAGCTAGTTTGCTTCTCTGTTACAAAGGATGGAGATTATACCATTTTTTAACCTCAAAAATTCTATCAAAGCTTCGCAAAAAGTATAATCGGTGGTAAGTATTTGTGTCCTGTTAAATAAACCATTTCAGTCAAATCCAATGTTACATGTGTTCAAAGCAGGCTGATGTCACTCACATGTATCTGAGTGCTGTTACTTTGACTAAACCTAAACCTTGATTTTTTATATTTTGTGATTTTCTGAGGATAATTCCAGTTTCTTTGATGAAATCGTATAACGTTCCGCTTCACTTTTGCCTCCATTCGAGAATTTAGAAAATATCAGCAATTAATCAGCAATTTACTGACAGAGGTGTCTTGTGTGACGTTGTAAGTACAGAATGCCACATCTGAGCAGCAATGGTTGGTAAAATGTTAAAATATGAAATACATAATCCAAAGACAACCATGAACAATCAATCTCCTTGACTCTGGGCTCAGTTTATCTACTGTGGGCAGGAACAGAAGTCAAACAGTCAAAGACCTAGCACCAGTTTCATGCACATGTAATGGGCTCTGTGCACAGCAGCAGTTGGCGAGCTACTGTTTCTCACAGTTAATGCTAACTTATTCATAATTTTAATGTAAAAAAAATATAAGAAATAACCAATTTTACAGAGACGACCTGATTTGTTTTGATTACGTCAGTTTGTTATTTAGAAGTGTTTTATTTTAGTGTTAAAATGTGTGCCTCAAAATCAGCATTAGCGTTAGCATTGACCCACAAACACAGAAATGTCCATCAGGGAAAACAAAATTTGTATAAAAACTGATAACCCTGTAGTTTAGATTTGTTAAAACATGTTCTGTAACAAGTGACAAAAAACACAACTAAAACACGACACAAACACTACTAAAACTTACAAAAACATGATTTTTAAAATTAGTTTATCAGTTCATATTTCAGTCTTTCTGTAAATTCTCCTGGACGAGTTTAAAATGTAAAACGTAAAACCCTAGTATTAAAACAGAAGTCATAATTCACAAAAATCACAATCACAAAAATCATAATTAGATATTTTTCCCAAATCATGCAGCTCTAGAGTTCGTCTCATGTGTAAAGTCTTTATCATGTTCTATCTGACATTCACCACTGTTCACGGTTCACTGTGCGATATTTAAGTATTTAGTGTTAAGGGTGACAGCAAAAACCCCATAGAGATAGAATTGGACAGGAAGTACAGGCGCTAACACTGAGCTAGCTGGGCGCTGCTGTGCACTGAGCCCGACATTCGCATCACTCGCAAAACATGATTCTGGATGGACAGTTAAAAGACAATATGTAAAAACCCTGCGGTGACTTTCTGGAAACATGATGTTTTTCAAAAGGAAAGTGCAAACGAATATTAGGTAAAACAATTCATAACTTACTGCACCAAGCTGTTTCCTTACATAATACATTATAATAAAAACATAAAAGCAGTATCTACAAGAGTTAAGATGACTTGAATTCAGAACATTAACCAAAATTTTACTACTTAAGATTTATGTCGATGGTTAAAGAATTAAGTAACATTTTTAGTTTTTTACTTCGAAATACACCAAAACAAGTTCAAATATTGTGTCCATCATAATAAAGAATAAAAGGGAAAGAAGGATTTTCAGTGCTATTGGTGGAAAAAAAAAAATCAGACAATTGGCGCTGAAATTTTCCCTACACTGTCATTCCCAGTTTGTCCTCAGATTTGTCTTTTTATACAAACTCATGAGTAAAAATGGAATTAGAAAAGCAACTAGGCTAAAATATGTCAGTATATTATGTTTACACAATCATTTTCTACCCCAGATAAAAAAAATCTGCGTTATTATTTTTACAAAAGTGGAAAGTCAATTTGTCAACTACTTACTTCAACTTAAAATAGATTTGTGGGTCTTGCTATGGATTTAAAATATTGGTTATTGGCCACAACAGCAAGCCAAATAATTTTTCACAAATTCAGAAAGGATTAAAAGGCCACTCTGTGTTGTTTATTGTTCATTTGTCGCCTTAATGACTGAGTTTGTTATTACGGGCCTGACTAATGAAAAAAATCTGTGTGTGGAGCCATTTTCACGGCTGTTTGTTGTAAATTCTCTCTTTTACATTTGCTTTGGAATCTCAGCTCTCAGGCGTTTCCCACATCAGTAATTTAGTGACAGCTCCATCTACTGGCAGCAGAGGGAATTAAATAGGGGAGATAAACAAACCTAACCTATCCAAACCCCCTGATATGCCAGTGCGATGAATGTGCTTTGACGGCTGAAACGTTCAGAATGAGTCTGGTGATAATCTATGGGAGGGCTATTCAATTTTTTTGAAATATTTTCCAAGGGTGAGATTTATTTTCTGGTGGCTGGACAATAAACCTGCACCACAGTTTTATGTTTTGTATTCGATAAAAAAATATATATATTACTGTCACATTAAAACAGGACAAAAGTAGGACTAAGCAAAGGTAAACCCAGTGTCAATGAATAACCAGAGCAGATCATATCAGCAGATCTAGGACTACAGTAGACCTGGTTTAAATCCAGACTTAAGTCCTAGTGTAAGTCTAAATTCGGGTTATATCAGGCATAAACCACATCTTGAACCAGGACTGTAAGTTCTTAAGAGTATGACAACATCTGGTTCATCAGTGCCTCTTGGCCAGAGATTTTATCTCAAGGGACTAAAAGTAAAAAAACTAAAAAAAAATCTTGTTCAAGGGAATATGTTCCCTAAAGACAACATTTTGCTATAGTGACTTTTTATACATTTCCAGACATACCTGGAGTTGCATTTGGCTTCATTCATGCTAGTTAGATAAATCCTGGTTAGAATATTCTCTCCCGTCCGCCCGTCAAAAACACTCCCTGCTGAACTCCCCTGATGCATAATGTTTTTTCCGATATTTAACGTCACTTATCACAGAGTCTTTAGCTGTTTTAAGTCATGTGAATCATAACCAGACTCGTTCTGAGCATTTTTGCTGTCTAAACACAAATACAACTCCAGGTGTGTTTTTGAGTTAGAACATGGTAAAAAGAGTCTTTAGTTAAGTTTGATTCTCATGATTACAACAAGACTTAATAATAAATATTCTTAATTCAGTTCAATTCAACTCATGTAGATTCCCCTTTTTGCAATGTAATAAAAAGAAAGGAAAGAAAGTTTAAAACGCAAACGTGACGTGAAAAGAGTCCGACACGCCCTCTGCGCTCATGTCCCTGAGGAGCAGAGGCTGACGCTGACCCCTTCCCCGATCCAGCAGGCGGGGAACAGCGTGTGTGTGAAGGCGCAGTGGAAGGCGTGCAGGCGGCTCTGGTCGGGGCCGTAGAAGGTGAGGGTGCCGGCGTCGTAGTTCAGGAGCACCCCGAGGCGGCGGGGCGGGGGGGCGCTCACGGACTCCTGCCTGCCCCCGTGCCACGCGCTCATCTGCCTCTCGTTCAGCTGCAGGCTCCAGGACAGCTCGTTCATGCCCACCATGCAGCGCTTGCCCTTCTCCTTCCGCGGGATGGACTCGTATGTCACCTGGAGAAAAAGTATCAGCACAGTTAGAATCAGCAGGAGTTAAAATGTCTTTACTTATGCTTACAGGAAATAGAGGAAATGGGTGATAATAGGCCAGTCACAAGAATTACAATATCGACTAACCCTTTAACTCTAACCCATCGTTCTATATATTTTAATCCTCAGTATTTATTGTGTGTACATTTTCTTAGCTACTGTGGGGAGATCATAGTTATTTTTCTGTAATCCAATAATATTTGAGCTGTAGAGTGTGGGATAATTACGTTTATGAGGCTTTATAGATATCAACTACATCAACTATATCAACTCAAGTACTAAAGTGTTTAATTCTGCTATTTATTTGTTGCTTATTTGTTGTTTTTTGACAATAATTTATGTTTAGAAAAGAGGATAATCCATCTTTAAGGTTATTGTGTCAGTGGCATAAATATTTCAATATTATTGTTAATCGTGATATTTTTCTTTAACAGTATATCATACATCAAAATGTGTTATCGTGACAGGCTTAGTTGATACGCTCTGCTGATAGACAGTATTTGGGTAGATTTTACATAGTATGAAATTATTATAAACATAGAACCATCTTAACTGAACACTGCTCTGCATTAGAGGAGTATAAGAGAAAGAATCTATAGCACGCGTATTCTCGTAATAATCAAGTCAGGTCCTCCAAATAATCTGATCCAATCTTCCAAATATTCAAAGTACATTTTCTCTGTTTTAGTCCTGGTTTTGTCATATCGGTGTAGTTTTTGGACGATAGATCTTAGTAAAGACTCTTAATTTTGCTTCTTATTTTTTAGTTTAATTATATTATGACCTGAACAATCGTGATAATCTTGACATCCCTTGTCAGTCCTGGATAGGAAATTTGGCAAAGCAGTGCTGGTAAAGCCTTCTGCATTTTAGTTTTCACAAATATCAAATATAGCAGAAGCAAATGTTATATTATCCTTCATCCATTGAAACAGAAGTAGTGTTAAAGGTATTTTGTGTGACCCCCAATTGTGGAAAAAGGGATGGACCTAATATCACCAGAACAAAACAGATCTAAAGCTACTCTAAATCCAGATTATTGCTAAACCAGATCTAGCACTACATATTTACCAGTTTTAAATAAGGCTGCAACAGTCAATCGACTAATTTTAAATAGTCGACTTTAAAAAATATTCGTATTTTCAGAATCTTTATGATTATCTGAAGTATACAGATATGAAAGGACCTTCTAGAACAAATACAGTGGCTTTATTAAATCAAATGTCAATCATACAATTTGTTTGTAAATGTTCTCCATCTAGAGGCCTTCAGTCACCGTACTGCAGTCTTCAATTTGTTAGAAATATATTTCAAAGTCTCAATGTTCAATTGAATCATTTGACTAGTCAACTAACTGAAAAAATAATCTACTCCACAACTAAAATTATCGTTAGTTGCCGCACCAGTTCAAAACACAGACAAATCCAAAAGAATACAAAGTTTCTATTAGGGTTAAGAATCTGTGTACCGCCTGAAGGAGCTCATACCACCAGTGCTACACATGACTCCTGATATGATAACAGCGCCCCCTTCTGATAGAATGAAGGTAATGCTGCACTTAAATGTTCACATGTTTCCTGTATTTTAGGTCAATATAACATTTGTTCTTTTCTTTGTTTTCTGTTCTTTCAACAAAAACATACCTAGAGTTCATGCTTGTTTCATTAATCCTGTTTACGAGCTCCTCTCCAAAGATGTTCTGTTGTTTTTAAGTCCACAAATCATAACCAAACTCGGTCAGAACATTTCTGTCTCAAATCACATTCCTTACATCGGAGCACTTACATTAGCATGTCGCCAGCTGCTGCCAGTAGATGGCGCACTAACACAAATCCTGATGAGAGAACGCCTGACCAATATCGATTCAATAGATACATTATTTTAAGTTTTAAAACATAAGATGCCAAGGTTAAGGAACAAGAGCATATTTTAAGGCCAATAACAATACAAATAATGCATAATATGTGTCCTTTAACTGACAGTTAGCTGATATTCAGGACAGAATTATCAGCCCAATATATTATGTTTTATGTTTGGTTGTGAGGCAATCACTATCTAGAAAGTATGATTTCTTTTTAACATTTTGCTCCTCTATCATTAGGCGTTTTTGCACATACCAGCCCCTATTTCCTGCAGTCCCTGTTCAGTTTGAGGCACCACTCAGTCCCCATTGCTCGCGTTCACGCAGCAACAGTGTCTGAAAATGGGTCTAACAGACTATACAATTAACTAAGGCAGGGTTGCAAAAGTGTTTTTTCCTTCAGCCTGCTCCTTCTTACATAAAACTGATGCACAAAAGCTCAAACAAACAATGGTATTGGCAATGAAACCCAATCATTCACAGTTATTCAGATTTTTGGTACTACCTACTAAGTAAGAATTGTATTTTTTAGCTGTGTCCAAATGATTTCTCTTTTGATCCAAGTTTTGCAGTTTTGTAATGTCATACATAGAACACAGAGATCTTTTGCACTGTTAATAAATCATCGTCAGACTCATTCTGAGCATTTCTGCGTCAAAAAAAGTGAGTCAAATAAATTAAACTTATTTAATATAAAGTTCGGTAGTAAATGTACTGGTCTGACTGGAAAGTACCTGCCCCTGAGCAGGAGCTAGTGTGGTTCCAGTCCCTAGTGAATGCGCATCAAATGGGGACTGGAACTAAAAAAGGTTTCATGTGACTAATGGTTGACAAAGACTACAGTATGTGTTACCCCGACGTAGGCCCAGGGCTTGGACACCTCCAGCTCCCAGTAGTGCACTCCTTGGCTGAAGCCTTGGCAGCACAGGACCTGCCAGGCGTGGTCGAAGCGTGCATCGTCCTCGGGGAGCACCCGCGGCCCCGAGCTCAGGTGCTCTGCTCGGGTGTTCCCAAGCGACAGGGACAGGTGACTGTTGGCTGTGCGGGGGTCGAAGGTCAGGGAGCAGCGGTCTGACAAAACAAAACAAAACGAAGGAGATTGTAATCATTTGTGATAAGTAGGAGGATTTGTTCTTTCCTTGTTTTTATTATCCAAGTTTCAGAGTATTTAAATACATGAGTATGGACACAATATGTGATATCAAAATATGAAACATTTCATTGTGTGGTTAAATGCCAGTACACAGCTACAGTGGAGACTTGTTGTCCAGTTAAAAGACACATTGTGCAACATTTATTTTTGTGAGCTTTAAACCTATTTGTAACACCAAAAAGTCTCTTCAGTAAGTCCTTTCACTTTGAGTCTCAAAATATACTTGGTTTCAAATTTCCCAGTTTTGTGATATCATTAGGTGAGGACTTATGCAACTTAATATTCCCGAGGGCCAGATTTTTTGGAGCGTCATAGTTTTTGGGTTGCACAGCGCACCAACACTTGAACACATTTTGGTGTCAAACTAAATTTGGTGTAATCTGTTTCAATTATGATAAAATAACTACTTCCACATTCATTTTTAATGGAAGATACAATCGAGGTCTGAACCAGGACTAACCCAGAATCAAACCAGGTCTAAACCAGCCCTAAAGAAGAATTACACCAGAACTAAAACCAGGACAAGCCCAGGCCTAAAGAAGAATTAAATAAGGAATAAACCAGGACCAAAATAGTATGAACTAGTACTAGTACAGATATGAAGTATGTGTGCTATTTGTAGACCAATGTTTTAAGGTTCAAAAAATAAAATGTCAAAGCAAAGGTAAAAAAGCATGTTTGAAGGTCAATAACAACATAAAATATGTGTCCTTTAAGTATGAACTAGAACAATATATATATATATATATATATTGTATATATATATATATATATATACAATATATATATATATATATATATATCTTAACCTCAGCTAAGATAAGTGGGCACATGGACCAATACATGAGCAAAGCACAGAAGGGCATAGGCAAAGACACCAGAGGAGCCAAACACCAACTCCTGGTTGACAGAACAGTCGCCAAGACTGCAAAGCCCGACACACCAACCTGTGCACTGCCTGGATTGATTACAAGAAAGCCTACGACTCAATGCCACACACATGGATCACTGAGTGCTTGGAGATGTACAATATCAATAGGAAACTAAGGGCCTTCATAGCAAGCTCAATGAAGCTGTGGAAGACCACCCTGGAGGCCAATGGCAAGCCACTTGCACAAGTGACCATCAGATGGCATATACCAAGGAGATGCACTGTCCCCACTGCTGTTCTGTATAGGTCTGAACCCCTCAGCCAGATAATCAACAAGACTGGCTATGGATACCGACTCAGGAATGGGGCCACCGTCAGTCACCTCCTCTCTACATGGATGACATCAAGCTGTATGCCAAGAGTGAGCGAGACATCGACTCACTGATCCATTACCCACTCAGGATCTACAGCACTGATATCGGGATGTCATTGGGCTGGAAAAGTGCAGTCGGATGGTAACAAAGAGAGGGAAGGTAGTCCACACAGAAGGGTCTCACTCCCAGAGGAACAATAGCAGACATTGAGAATGGGTACAAATACCTTGGAATACCACAGGCAAATGGCAACCTCAAGGGGCAACGAGGAAAGCAGCAACTGCCAAATACCTCCAGCCGAGTAAGGCAAGTCTCTAAGAAGCCAGCTCAATGGCAAGAACAAGTCCCGAGCGATAAACAGCTCGCCCTGCCAGTGATCAGATACCCTGCAGGCATAATATGATGGCCAAAGGAAGAGATACAGACCACAGACGCAAGACACGAAGCTCCTGACCATGCATGGAGGGTTCCATCCCAAATCCATCACCCTGAGACTGCACACTAGCCGTAGGGAAGGAGGCCGTGGACTAGTTAGCGTGAGAGCCACTATCCAGGATGAAACATCCAAGATCCACAAGTACATCAAGGATAAGGCCCCCAGATGATGATGTGCTCAGTGAATGTCTCAGGCAATGGGGAACAGAAGGTGAGGTGCCGGAGGAGGGACCATCATGGGAGGACAAGCCCCTACATGGGATGTACCACCGGAACATAACTGAAGTGGCTGATATCAAGAAATCCTACCAGTGGCTAGAGCGGGCCGGACTAAAGGACAGCACAGAGGCACTCATCATGGCTGCACAGGAACAGGCCCTGAGCACCAGAGCGATAGAGGCCCAGATCTACCACACCAGACAAGACCCACGGTGTAGGCTGTGCAAAGAAGCTCCTGAGACAGTCCAACACATAACTGCAGGGTGTAAGATGCTGGCAGGGAAAGCATACATGGAACGCCACAACCAAGTGGCTGGTATAGTGTACAGAAACATCTGTGCGGAGTACGGACTGGAAACCCCAAGGTCAAAGTGGGAAACACCTCCAAAGGTGGTAGAGAATGACCGAGCGAAGATCCTGTGGGACTTCCAGATACAGACTGACAGAATGGTAATGGCAAACCAACCAGACATCGTGGTGGTGGATAAAGAGCAGAGGAAGGCCGTTGTGGTTGATGTGGCGATACCAAGTGATGGCAACATCAGAATCAGAAACTGTTTATTGCCATTGTCAGTGAAATTCACAAACGTAGGAACTTGCTTCGGCGTAGGTGCAACATAAAGCAAAGGATAAAATATAAAAAATATATAAAAAGGCATGCATAAAACATCAGGAGAAAGGAACATGAGAAACTGGAGAAATACCAAGGGCTCAGAGAAGAGCTGGAGAAGGCCTGGAAGGTGAAGGCCAAGGTGGTGCCTGTGGTGATCGGAGCACGCAGGGCAGTGACCCCCAAACTGGAGGAGTGGTTACAACAGATCCCTGGAGGAACATCAGACATCTCAGTCCAGAAGAGTGCAGTGCTAGGAACAGCTAAGATACTGGCTAACCCTCAAGCTCCTGGCCTCGAGCTCAGAGATGGATGAGACCACCCATGGAGGGTGAGCAGGGAATTTTTATATATATATATATATATATATATATATATATATATAAAAAATGTCTGTTGCTTTCACATGTTTGAAACATATGTAAAGGTGACATTTAAAACCATTTTCAAATGAGTCACTCACGACTATCGAGTCCTTCCCTGAGTCCTGGAGCGAAGGGAGCAGCAGGACTGGGCACCACAGCCAAGATGGGCCGCTTGTCCTGGGGAGAGGCTGACACACACACACACATACACACTATCATTACATACCTTAATTTCTTGTTGACTGATCCTAAACTTAAAGGGACAGTATTATGTTAATTTATTATCTGTATTATAATGTTGTTTCCTCATCAAAAACATATCAGGAGTTGTGTTTTGTTTCATTCACTCATGTTTAACACACAAGTTCTGCATATTTACACTGAAAACACTTGTCTCCTGTTCTGTCTTGTGATGTCATTATGTTTTTTGATTCCATACACCTTCTCTAAAATCATTTGGATCATTTCAGCCCATGAATTGTTGGTAGGTCATTTTTCAAGCTATAAAATGTATGAACTGTTTAGGCAACTGTTTAAACCATCTGAATCTTCGTGACGTAAATCTGTGACAGTCTTTTGCCTGATTCATTGACCCACCTTGCTTGTCGAGGCCCAGCGCGGTGCCCACAGCTCGGTCCAGATCCTCGTGCAGCAGTTTGGAGACTCGGGACAGCACCTCGGTCACTCCGGTCAGCCGCTCCTGCAGATTGGGATTCACTTCTGTGGAGATGTCCTCGAGCTCCGGCACCTTGACCAGCATGGACTCCTGACACAACATACAACAGTTATGGAGTAGTACATGCATTTATACACATTTAGACTGGGGATTGGTAATATTGACAAAGGTTAAATATCCACCTTATTCTGCCCCGCCCACTTTTTGCCAGATACGCACTTTTGTTGTAAACGCACTTCCGTTTGATGAGAACTCCGTTAAAGCTAATGACGCTGAACGAGGGAAAAGTCTCACCGCTAAAATGTTACATAAAGTAGGTTGATTTGTGTAAAATGTTTAATGAACACGAGCAACAACAAGTCAACAACGCAACGATTTCCTGCGCGGCCTGAAAGCGGCTTTTTAGTCGAGTAGTACTTATTGAGTGACTGCCTATGCATAGGCAGTCACTCAATAAGTATTGTATTTTCCTGTTAAGCATTGTATTTTCCTGTTTTTCGGCACGTTTCACAGGCCACAGTTTTTCAATTCTTTTAATTTTTTTTTCATTGAGTCACTATTTGTTGAGTGACTGCCTATGCATTGGCAGTCACTATTTGTTGAGTGACTGGCTATGACTTGGCAGTCACTATTTGTTGAGTGACTGCCTATGCATAGGCAGTCACTATTTGTTGAGTGACTGCCTATGCCTATAGGCAGTCACTATTTGTTCTTGTATTTTCCGGTTCTTCGGCACGTTTCACAGGCCACAGTTTTTAAATTCTTTTCATTTTTTTTGCATTTTTCAATACTTCCTAGTCTTCTAATGTCTGCTATTACTTTTGGTACATGTACCTTTTGTAGTTTTTTCATAATTTGCCCGAGCAGTTTTTCCCTATCTTTTACAGTGGGAGCCTTTCTGTTGGTCCTCTACAGGAGTACAGGAAATGTTGGTGTTTAAACTGCTTTTGACGGGTGCACGGTGGCAGAGCGGTTAGAGCTTCTGCCTCCCAAGAAGGAGGTCGTGGGTTCGAATCCCGGTCTGTGTCAACATCACTGCAATTCAATTATGCAGTCACTTAATAGCTTCAGCTATTGCAACAGCATCTGGTGAGTGACTGCCTATGCATAGCAGTCACTATTTGTTCTTGTATTTTCCGGTTTTTCGGCACGTTTCACAGGCCACAGTTTTTAAATTATTTTAATTTTTTTGCATTTTTCAATAGTTCTAGTCTTCTAATGTCTGCTATTACTTTTGGTACATGTACCTTTTGTAGTTTTTTTCATAATTTGCCGAGCAATTTTTCCCTATCTTTACAGTGGGAGCCTTTCTGTTGGTCCTCTCCTTGAGTACAGGGAACTTTGGTGTTTAAACTGTTTTTGGTGGGTGCACGGTGGCAGAGCGGCTAGAGCTTCTGCCTCCCAATAAGGAGATCGTGGGTTCAAATCCCGGATCAGACCAACATCACACGAATTCAATTGGCAAGAGTCACCGCAACAGCTTCAGCTATTGCAAACAGCATCTGTTGGAGTGACTGCCTATGCATAGGCAGTCACTATTTGTTCTTGTATTTTCGGTTTTTCAGGCTTTCACAGGCCAGTTTTTTAATTCTTTTAATTTTTTTGCATTTTTCAATAGTTCCTAGTCTTCTAATGTCTGCTATTACTTTTGGTACATGTACCTTTTGTAGTTTTTTCATAATTTGCCGAGCAGTTTTTCCCTATCTTTTACAGTGGGAGCCTTTCTGTTGGTCCTCTACAGGAAATGTTGATGTTTGAACTGATTTAGGCAGGTGCACGGTGGCAGAGCGGCTAGAGCTTCTGCCTCCCAATCAGGAGGTCGTGGGTTCGAATCCTGGACCAGACCAACATCACACAAATTCAATTGCGCAGTCACTCGCAATAGCTTCAGCTATTGCAACAGCATCTAGTTCTTGTATTTTCCTGTTTTTCGGCACGTTTCACAGGCCACAGTTTTTCAATTATTTTAATTTTTTTTGCATTTTTCAATAGTTCCTAGCCTTCTAATGTCTGCTATTACTTTTGGTACATGTACCTTTTGTAGTTTTTTCATAATTTGCCGAGCAGTTTTTCCCTATCTTTTACAGTGGGAGCCTTTCTATTGGTCCTCTACAGGAAACTTTGCTGTTTGAACTGTTTTTGGCAGGTGCACGGTGGCAGAGCGGCTAGAGCTTCTGCCTCCCATTAAGGAGGTCGTGGGTTCAAATCCCGGATCATACCAACATCACACAAATTCAATTGCGCAGTCACTTGCAATAGCTTCAGCTATTGCAACAGCATTTAGTTTTCTGTTGAGCTTGTCTGCTCCATGTAAACTAATACAACGGAAACAAGATGGCGGCGCGTATGGCAACGTCCGGAATAAGGTGAATATAAAATAATATAAAATGTATGTAGAACAAATCACATCACCTCATTTATTCACCTTATTCCGCCCCAGCCACTTTTGCCTCTTTTTGCTACAGATCCGCTCTCCTGTACTTCTGCACTTCCGGTTTGACAAGAACTCCGTTCACACAAATGGCGAACGAGGGAAAGGTCTCGCCGATAAAATATTTTATAAAGTGTATAAAGATTTATATAATGTTTAATGTACACAAGCAACAACAAGTCAGCGTGGCACTCATTTCCTGGGCGGCCTGAAAACAGCTTTGTAGCCCATGTAGAGCATCTGTTGAGCTCTGCCCTATGTAAACTAATACAACAGAAAAAAGATGGCAGCGCCCACGACATCTTCCGGAAAAAGGTGAATACCATGTCTAAAGTTAAACACACGCTAACCTTGATGAGCTCAGTGTCAGGCCTCTCTCTCAGCGCACTGATTCGCTCCCTGTTTTCTTGCAGCTTTTGTGTGCGCTCCTCCAGCTCAGCCAGTCTCCTCTCGGCCTCTGCGATGGCGGCGTGCCTTTGATCCTCCAGGAACTGCTCTGTGGCCTCCTGCTTCTCCGCCAGGGTCTTCAGAAGGCTACAGAACTTAGCATTCACCCATTTGGACGTTTGCTCAAGGGTGACCTAAGAGCAGAGTGTGAGGATGAAGGGTTAGTGATGGTTTTGATGCTAAAGGGATGACAAACGGTGAACAATCTCTTACGTTTGCTTGGTTGATGTTCTCAGACAGGTTGTGGATGCTTTTTTCAGTTTCCTTGATGAGTCTCTCTACGTCGTTTTCTTTTCTCTGGAGAATCATCTGAGAAAGAAATACAGAGGTACAAAGTTAGCCCGACTTGGAGCGCTCACAGAAAGGATGCTGATTTTTAAGTGCAGTATAAAAATTATTTTGGTCAATTCTTTTGGTATGTAAAAGTACAGGAACAGGGGTATAAATAAAATAAAATTTGTTTATTTTGGTCATCAGAAGCAGCTAAATGTATGTCTTGTTTTTTCTGGTAATTTGTATTAATTATAAATATTTGTTTGCTCGATGCCAGGACTTTAACTCAAACCCTTCGGGCAAAATGTCATCATAAAGATAATTATGAATAAACTCCTCAATCATTTTGTCAGGTCTGAAACTAAAAGAAGAAATATGTGTAGTTTTCAGTTGAGTTAAAAATGTTTTGGAATAGAAAGTACAGATGCCTACTCTCAATTGTAGTGAAGTGAAAGTAAAAATTATCCAGTGTAAAAATGACTTAAGTACAGTACTTTAAAGGAAAATATTATGCATTTTTTTTGTATCGTTATTAGCCTTTAAACAGTACCTTAAATTTGACAACTTCTCTGCTGTCTGACCTGACACTTAGTGAGTGTAAGCAGCCAGTGGATGGTGCCTAACACATATTGTGCATACACAATTTAGTTATGTTATTATTTTAAGTGACATGCGATGATCAAGCTAGCAGTAGCCATGAACGTGTTTAGACCGCAATGATTTAAGGACTTAAAACAGCCGGAGATAAAAACGTCATTGATCGAGGGAGTTCAGCAAGGAGTGTTTTTGACGACCAGAGGCAGAGGATTTTCTCTTCTTCTTCTTTCTTCTCATTCTCTTGCATTTCTCAAACTAGCGTAAATACAGATAAACTCCAGGTATGTTTTTGATGACATAAACAGACTGATAAAAAAGAACGTTACATTTAGGATTGCCTTTTTGGGAGTATAGCTTGAATTTAAAGTTTGACTTTTAACATTTTCACAGTTACTTTTTTCACAGAATACTGTACCTGAATAATCACAGATATTGATTAACCGAATCACTTTGAATCACTTTGAATCACTAGTTGGATGACCATTATATATATGAAACCCTGGCCCCACACCTCTTGTTTCTGCCGCTCCTCCTCCAGCATGCTCTTGTCATGGCTGTCGCACTCTTTCACCGAACACTCGTAGCAAATCGACATCTTATCCTGCTTACAGAACAGCTGCAGAGGCTTCCTGTGTTTGTGGCATAGCTCTGCGTGCCCGGCGCTCTCACCCATCCCCGCCGCCGTCAAACCGTCTCTGGTGCACAGTCCTAAGCTCCTGGCCCCCTCTATCAGCTCACAGAGGTTGATGTTTCGGCTCAGGGGCGGCTTGTCGTCAAACTCTTTGCTGCAGATGGGGCAGCTAAAGGTGTTTCCACTTTTGTTTTGGGAGTCCCAGTGAGTGTCGATGCATGAGCGGCAGAAGCTGTGTCCACACGGGATGGTGGACGGGTTCTTAAAGCACTCCAAGCAGATGGAGCAGGTCATGCTGTGATTCTCCATTTTGAAGGACGAGCTGAAAGAAGAACGAAGAAAAAGCTACTAGGTTACATTTTAAATGCTATTTGTCTATACTATAATATGAAGTATTACAAAACGCTGCAAAAAACAAGACAGAGACAGCTATCAAGAACTAGACGCTAATAACTATGAATATATACAAAACGGAAAAACCTTTACAGTAAACTTGAAAAACAATATATTCTGGAATTAGTTTGAATGTTTTAGGACCATTGTTGTTTTGCTCTCTTTGTATTTTTATTTTGTGTTTTATCGAAGAAATAATTGAAAAAGAGAAAAGGATGCAAAAGTGCTGTTTAAATAGTTTTTAAAAAGCCCAAACAACAAACAGAAACTTGCAGGGTATTGTTCTAAATAAGAGCATAAAGTAATATTAGTGTCTTTCTTTGTTTGATTTTACAGACCATTTTGGGCAATAGTTGTACATTAATCACAACATTTACAAGCACTTTAAAATATTCCTGATACACTGCCATAATATCGCATGAATATCGTCATGAGGAGAGTATAAAACAATATATGCGACAATGCAATCAACTACTACTAGGGATGTTTCTTTTTGTTTTTTTTTGATGATACGTATTATTATTATTATCAATATTATTGCAGATAATTAAGAAATTATAGTCTAGCGATTATTATTTCAATTAATACAGTGATAGCATTTGAGGATTCTGATGCAGTGTATTACAAATGTTTTCACCAAATACACAAAATTTACAAAATTTTCACATCATTTTCATGAAATTGGAGTCATAAAATGTCTTCTCTCAGCTCATGACATGTTTTGGAACCTGTGTTGACCGTTAACAATTATTCAGAAATACCTAAATTAGTTGACAATTATTTCAATAGTTAGTTAGGTGTGATGAATCAATTGAAACGCAGATGTTTTTAGGCCGATATGTAGGGCCTATTGTCCTCATTTCCCCCAAAATAGTATGATTTTAAATAACTACAAAGTCATTAAATATACTGTGCACTGCTGCACAAGAATATAGTGTAAATAGAAAAGAGGATTCTAGACATCCACAATCCTGTTTTAGAACAAACCAATAATGGAGCAGTGTAATTACCTTTTGTCCAGTGCCCTTTTTGCACTAAAAGGGCAAAAGAAAGCTTTGTCTATATTCTTTAGGCAGCTGGTTGGCCCAAACTAAATATTGGTCTCTGCTGAAGATTTAAAACACTGATACCTGATAAGCCAAAAAGTGTAAATGACTGCCTGTTATAATGGTCTATTCTACTGAAGACTCATCCCTATCCACTATTACTACTAATAATATTAATAATATTGAATAATATACATAATAATGTGCATGTGAATAATCTACACAATAAAAATCATATATATAATAATAACTGTAATAAATGGTAACAACGTGCAGTTTTATTATTATTTATCATAATGTTTGAAAAGCTACAAAAGTGTGTATCCCAGTATTATGCTTATTATAACTACAGAACCAAATACATCCATAGTATTATAATAAATACACAATACATGTATAATGTGGTCTCATAACAAAAAAAATATAGATTGATGCTTGAAAATAACAAATATAACACATTAGGTGCACCAAACAACAGATGTAGGTCACTTGTCTAATGTATGGTGGAAATAAAATGGATATAGAAACTTAAAACAGCAGATACACGAAGATAACATGGGCGCAGCGTTAGCCACAATATATAAACAAAGCGATGAGAGAGCTAGCTGTTAGCTGTTAGCATGGCTGTCAAAGGCACAGGCAGCTCACGTTATGGGATACGGGATTGATCACTCTACATTACATTACATTCTATTCTTCTGTAGTAAATACTCACATATTCAGACTAACAGCAAACAATACATAAAAAACATAACTTACCATTAGAATGAGCCGGTGCAGCACATCAGATCAGAGTCAGGCAGGATAGACTCAAGCTGTGTCCCAATTCAACGGCTGCATCCTCCAAAGGCTACATTTGAAGGCCGGTTGCGTCACTTCCGCCGCGACAAGGCTGTCCCATTTCATGCAGCCCACGAATGCGGCCGACAAATGCGGCCCGCGTTTCCATGGAGATCGGCCGTGAACGAAGGCCACATCTGAGCAGCCTTCACGGCCTCATATATCCCATAATGCACCGCGCGGCGCTGGTCAGACGTACGCAAACAGCGGAGCGAAACAACGCGCCCCGAAAGCGGAGGAAAACATGTGAGTACACGCTTGAAACTTTACTATGAACAGGATTGTTGTCATAAAATAATATGATAAAGCCCGCAAGACAAATAAGTTTGTTTTTACCGCGTGAGCCGCGGTGATTTGAGCTAAAAGTTTGGCTAGTAAACTCGAGCTAACGCGGTGAAAAGTCCGATCAAACTTTCGTATTTGGGCAAATTGACATCAAACACTGATCATGTTTTTACTTTTAGGAGAAAAGAAGACCGTGGATTAAAAATGAAGCTACGAGGAGGAAACGACCACGTTGTTTGGGCCATGGGGGCTAAACTTTGGGCCAGTGTAGCTTTGAGGTAAAATGACACCTGTTGTTTTGTGTATTATTCTCAAAAAGCAGAGCTTCATTATGTTTAATTATATAATTACTTGTAAATCACGTAATACAAGTCTCAAACTAATGCATTTAATTCTGGAAATGATGGGAATGGAACAATTCCCTTCTTTATAATCCCAGAATATTTAAGATTTAATTTAAATAATACTGTTTGGATAAATTGTGTTGATTATTTAAATTGGACAGTCATTCAACAGATTTGAGCTGGAATGGTTGTGGAGACCTGTCTCTTTCACACGTGTGACCAAAGCCTGTGACCGAAGGCTCAGATAATAACACATTGAAGATGTTTAATAAGACTTTTCCTTTTCTCAGATTCTTATTGTCTGAGGACAGTCAACACTTCTGGAGTCGCATAACTGTTCAATGAAGAACATGCAGATGATGCTTAAAATGGGTCAAACGCAGAGGACAATAAAGTGCACCTAACACTGCACTGGACGAGCGCCGACCTGACATCTTCAAATAAACTGACCAATAAGGTATGGGACATGTGCGTTGCGTTTTAAAACACTCCTAAAATAATTACTGCTGCAAGATTCCTCTTCATCAAATTTACGTTTAAAACAATAAGCAAATGTCAAATTGATGTGTTTCTTGTTACTTTAGCTGTTTATAATTTTCTCTAAAGTGCCAAATCACCTGGATATATTTGAGATGTGCTGAGTGGACTTTTCAGGTCTGCCATTAATAGTATTTGGACTGTTTTATGTATTTTGTTACAGGTTTTGACTCGGCTGGCGGTTTTTTTCAACCAACAAGACACAAGGCCCATTGAACAAGAGTTCAGTGTGAATCTTCTCAGCTGGACGTGGCTTGACTCTCGTCTTCTGGTTGAGAGACATCAAACTGAGAGCGTGTTGTCTGCACTGTCCACCACATCGTCCAGAGTCTCCTGCAGATGTGGAGGTCCATCTCCTCCAGCTGACGACAGAAGACCTGGGGCAGTCTGTGGTGGCCGTGTCCACTCAAGCACGTGTTTCTGTAAAGTTGAGGCCTAACTTTAATAAATAAATGTCCTCTACAGCTGTCTCAATGTTTTGATCTTAACTGAAGAACCTGAACAACTTCATCGAATCAGAATCAGACGTTTTATTGCCACTTTCTGTGAATGGCTTCATAAACTAAAGATTTGCTTTGATGGTTTGCAAAATAAAATACATTATTATTAGTATTAGTAAAATAGTTACAAATTTACACAATTTTATTCTAACATTTTCGATTGTGTGATGGGAAATTGAAAAGACTAAAATGGAGTATGTTTATAACTTGATAACTAGATGCCACATTTGTTTTAATGGCCTTTTCTGTGGTGAATTTGGGTTTATGGTGAGATCTGAAAATAATTTTGATTTTGATTAATTACTGACTACATGTTGGGTTGCACTGCAATTAAGATGTAGTAGAGTTCATTTGATCAACATTTACTAAAGATGGAGCATGTCATAATACAATATTAACTATTAAATTGTGACACAAATCGAGTTTATTATGGACATACAGCTGGTTTCACTGACCCCTTAATGTGTTTTATATAATGGGCTTAATGTTAAATATTCTCAGATTTGCACAACAAACATTTTATCCTTAAACACAGATCTCTCTTCATAAACTGACTTAAATGCACTTTTTACCTTTCATGTAGTCCCTTGTCTTTATAAAAGCTAATTCCAGAAGTAAGACTGCGTATTTAATTACTTGGTTGAAATTTCAATAGAATTGACTTGAGATTTAATAGAACATTGGTAATTATTTTTTGACAAGACCTGAACGTAATATTTGTCAGCATTGTTTTAGACACAAGATTTGGGTGAGAAAAATTACTATCTCTTGAGCTCAAGGTCCGAGTATTTTATCTCCAGTACGTATTGTTTTTACTACGTCCATGTGCGTAAAATGCGTGGCGTGCGTGGTGTTAGCATTAGCGTTAGCAGCGAGACTCGGTTGCCAGGCGACGGGCGGCTCCGCAGGCTAGACCTGTCCCATTTCGGCACGGACTTTGCGGTCCACGGAGGCCACACGGAGGAGGAGCCTCCGTCGGCCGGGTCCTTCGAAGGATGCAGCCGTTGAATTGGGACACAGCTTCAATTTCGGTATCGGAATCCAGTGTTTCATCATTTGACGTCACGATTACAATAATGACGCGTTCACGTACTCTAATAAATCAATAAAATAAAAAAATAATAGTAAATCTTGAATTTTCTGTCCCAAATTATCCAAACTGCAATATGTTGTTAATTTATATATATTGTTGGGGCCGTAAATACCACATTTACAACGCCAAATTCATCTGAAATCCAGCAATTCAAAATACTTGTAGTAGAAATAAATAAATACCTCCACATCTTAAAGTAGATAGTAAAAAAAAAATTCCAGAACCTATAAAATTATTCAAATATTTAAATTATAACCTATTGCTATATTTTATCATTTTCCCTCTATACTTTGCATTTGTATTTTGAAAGGCTGTTGATTTGAGTTATTCTTCAAATATTTATTGAACCAATGTATGCTCCTTTGCGTAACTAATATTTTTATTTATTGTTGGCGCTTCAAATGATCCACCCTCTTTTATTTAGGTTTTTAGTTATAATGTATGTAATTGATAATCGTATATTTCATTAATTATATGATAAACATAAATAAACAAAATTATTCTTTCTGATAAGCATTTTGACGCTAAAGAGACAACAAATAACAACAAAAAATATTTGAAATGCATAACCAAATCAAGGCAATCATATATCATAGCTATGTGCAATTCCTTATTATGACCACAAGGAACATTTTATTTCAGTAATTTCATTTTGACAATAAAAAAATATCCTGCGTTTTTTGGTCATCGGCGCCACCGTAGTCCCTCCTTCCCTGTCAGAGAAAACCAAGATGGCGGTGCGCAGGCTGAGCACGTCTGCCTGGAAGACTGGGACAGAAATAGGGGTCAATAATGCAAGAACATTGACCACAACCGGTAAATTTTAATAATTCAATGTTGTTTCGTGTGCACGTGTAATAAGTAGTGATGGCAAAATGAAGCCCCATAAAGCAGTGAAGCCCTGCAGGGAAAAGCTTCACACACACCTAGGGGCTTCAAGATGATTTATTTGCTCAACTACCCCATCATGTGGGCAGAAAAATGTATAACATGCTTGGAGCTTGCAATAAAATGGTGGGATGTGAATCATGCTCTGAATACAAAAAATATTATTTGAAGAGTTTTAACATGAATTGTTTTGTGTTACTTTGTTTTTTGTTTGTGCTTATGCAACAAGTGAAAATGTGAAATAAGGAGGTAAAGTGTTTATTCATTTTTATTTAAAAACAATATTTTTTCCAAAGTTTTTGGACTCAGGCGGTTTCTTTTTTTGCAGAGAATTTCACCTGCCTTTGAAAAAACTCTTTCACATGGTACTGATGAAGCAGGGGTGCATAGAAATGAGATGGCAAGTTTATATAGATTTGGAAGTGTATATTTCTGTGATTCCCAGTACTGAAGGGGACTTTCAACTCTGGGGATGTTTGGTGCTCCTAGATACTTTTGCACCTCAACTGTTGCATTTGCCGTGACATTTGTGGTTCTTGCTTGATGGATTGAGGTATCAAAATTATGCCACAGTTTGCTTCCTAGAAAAGATAAACAAGCTATAGTATTAGTAAATATTATTAAATATTAGCACAATTAGGAGATATTAAATACCTCCAACAGACTGGGAAGGTTCTGATGATGATGATGATGATGATGATGATGATGATGAAGTAGATGAGGACGCTGTGCGCCTCATAATAGCTGCACATTCTATCGTTAGCCTTTTTTCTGCCTCTGCTGCTTTATTGGGACTAAAGAAGCCTAGTTTTTTAAACCTTGGGTCAAGCAGGGTAGCCAAAAAAGTAATGCTCATCGACTGGAGGTTGTTCAGCTTCTCTCTTAGTTGTCTTTGCAGAAACTCAACCATGGATATACTTTCTGGAGTTTGAAGCAGTCGAATCTCCTCTTCTTCCAGAGAGTGATGCAACATGGACAACAGCGGAATTACCTTTGACCCGGAAACCTTCTTCTCCTCAGACAGCTCAATTGTAGCATAGTTAAATGGTTCTAGTACTTTCAAACATTCAGCAATAATTCTGTATTGTTCAGCAGACAATGGTGCCAGATCAGTACGTAGACCAGCCAAAGCTGCTCCGACAGGCTCTCTCAAAGTGTACATACGCTGAAGCATGAGATAAGTGCTGTTCCACCTTGTATCAACCTCCTGAATAAGTTTAAGCACTGGAAGGCCCATGTGAACTTGCATCTGAGTTAGTCTCTCCTATAAAACATCCAACAAAAATCAAGTGTCAAATCAATATATAGAAAGAAAGAAAATATGTCACATATGACAAGTAAGGAGCTTACCTTTGCTGTAGTGCTGCTCTTAAAATAACCAACTATCTTTCGACAGTTTGTCCGGATGTAGAATAATTTAGGACATTGGTCAAGAGCTTTTTTTACCAAAAGATTGAGAGTGTGTGCCACACAAATAGTGTGACGCAAATGAAGCTCTCTGGAACAAGCTCCCATATTTGCTGCACCATCAGTCACTAGACATGTCACTTTTTCACTGATACCCCACTCAGACATTAGTGAAGTTTTCATAGAAGCCATGTTTGCTGCAGTGTGTGCCTCAGGGAAATGTTGCACCCCCAGGACAACTGATTGCAGAGACGTGGTTTCATCGATGAAATGACATGTCACAGCTAGATAGGCATCAGTGTTTATGGAGGTCCACATATCTGATGTCAAACTAACTGCAGAGGCTTTAGCCACAATGGCTTTTGTTTTATCCTTGGTTTCCTGGTACCTTTTTTCCACCATGGCTTTCAAAGTCTAAAAAAAATATAATTTCTTTAATTGAAAAGTACTGAAATGGTTAATGTGATAATATAGGGCTTCATGTTGTGACATACATACCTGCCGTGTAGGTAGAACATAGGAAGGAGCTAAAGCTTTCATAAGCTTTTTGAATCCACTGCCCTCAACCAAGGTAAAAGGCTGTGAATCCTCAATAACCATATCCACCAACAGCTCAGCCAAGTCAACCTTCTCAGCTAAATTGAATTACATATGTAAGAGTTAAAAAAAACAACTATACAGTGTAGTGTGGGGCTATGAATATAAATGGCCTACCTGAGTCGGGTTCAACCTGGTTGGGCTCCTCGTTGCCATGCAAGACTCTAAAGTGCCTTAGCATAGTTGAGGTGTTATTATTATAACTTAGCTCCTTGGAACACACCAGACACTTCACCTAAAAGTATTCAGAAAAGAAAAATGTGAATTTTATGTGTTGTCACATTTTATTTTATTCATTATTGGAATCTATTACATAGTAATTGCAATGCCTTACCTTCTTAGGTGAGATCAACTCAAAGTGCTCCCAAACAGGTGAAAATCTCCTCTTTCTTGCTGGTTCCATCGCAAAAAAGAAGCTCGAATCGAATGCCAAAAACAGCGCAATAAAGGGACCCAAAAACACAAAAAGCGAGGGGCAAGCCATAGTGTTTCACTGCCGCTTTTATTTCGAACTGCACTCAAACCATAGAACTATAATAAAACCTGGAAGATGAATCCAAGATGGCCGTCCTGTTTATCCCTATGGAGAGTGCTCATTGGCGCATGACCCCAAAAAAGTTTCTTACTTCCGCATTTACTTCCTGATACGGCGGCTGACATCTTTGTTTTACTTCCTGAAACGATGGCTGCCATCTTTGTTTTACTTCCTGAAACGGAGGCTGCCATCTTTGTTTTAGGGCGCCACGTGACGACAATCCCCCACTTCATATAAAAACGGTAATTTCGGTGATTTTAGAAAAGGTAGAAAAGAACATTTCCTTCTATTTTATTTAAATACCGATAATAATTCAGTCCTGTCTGCAATTATAATGAGCAATTTTAGAAAAAGGCTGGTTCCAAGAGGCTGCAGTACCTCACACGGCCACAAATCAATCTGGGACCACAGACAGAGGGGGCGTACCTTATCCAGTTCATTTAATACATCCATGACTCAAACCTAGCGAATCATTTCCTGAATCAGTCACGTGGTACACCCGCTACGCGGGGCTTCAAGCGTCAGCACGTACGTCATCAACACGCGCTTCGACCCGCGGTTCAAGAACCACTCATCTAGATTACTCGGCACACGCTTCAGGGATTCGACCCGAGAAGCACATCACTAGTAATAAGAAATGTTTCGTGTTGATTGTTCAGTGAGAATAGAAATGCTGGGGAACATGAAGCAAGAGATATGCAGCAAAAATATTTCAATAAATCTTGATTTAGAATTACAAAAGTGTTTTTAGAATGATGAGGATTTTGTCAAGTGAACAATAATGCACATATGATTTGTATGTTGTCTGCAGCTAGCTAATTAGAAAGATGCTCCAGTTTGCCCTTGACTAGTCTCTGGATTAAATGAATTATTGTTGTGATTATTTGTTTACTGTAGCATTCATAATTACTGTACTGGACTATAATCAATTACAGAATTTGTGAGCACAATACATTACAACAATGAATAGTAATATAATATATATTTCCTCATATTTTTGCTTCGATTTAATTATATTTTTAGTTATTCATTCATATTTATTTAAAAAAAAAAAGGCTTTTAGTTATGATTTCATGAACTATACAGATGTTAAATACAGTTTCTTCTTCCAAAGTCCGAGTTCTGTTCTAACTCATTTCTTGTACTATGGACTACTCGATTCAAAAACCCCAATCATAACATTGACAATGAGACATGATGATGGCTGAATCATCATCTATCTATCTCTATGGAGAATGTACAGAAATATGGTTTAGCTTTCTATTTCTATCAAATCATGCATGTGACTTGCCACCTCCAGAAAGTTAAACACGGTTGCTTTAAGTGCCATTTTAATTAAATCTAGGATGAAGAAAGCTGTGTCTGTTCTCAGTTGAGAGTTCGGTTATGTGTGATCAGAGCATCACTAAATAAAAGTCAAATAAGAGTATGATCCGACTGGTGTGTAAAATGATCTTATATCTGTCTCCTGTCGTCCCCAGCCTCTTTGTGGGTGCGCCGGGCCCCTGCTCCTGGTCCACTACCAAACCAAGACATCAATGTGGACAACCTGGAGTCTTTGGAGAAATATCGCAGCTACATGCGCTACTTCAAACAAGCTCAAGAGGCCCACAACAAACCAGTGTGGTGGCACACGTACAGGAAATATGTGGAGCAAACCAATCCAGACCACGGTAGTACACTATAAATCTGGCCTGCACAATAGTAAAAATGCTATACAGTAATCTATAACCATTGTAAATACTGTTGCAATTTATTTAGGTTATTGTTGAATGTATCTGCAATAGCAATAAGCTATGTTTCGACTAGCCCTGGCCCCTCAGCCCGATGCACTTTAGAGGACTTCCACACGAAACCGTTCTTTTAACGTTGACATTTTCATGCTTTCCATGCCCACAGATGTCTGCTCCGTGAGCAACTGACATCTCCCAAACATATGGTTGCTTAATAAATAAAACCTAAATCGTACCTGAATTGTACTTTTTAATCCTGCGGCCAATCTTATCAATTCACAAAAAGACGTTTAATAATTCAAATTTTTGAGATAACTGCCTATTAATTTGGTGATTGTTATCTGGGCAATACTTCAGAACACGCCGTGTGCTGAGAGAAGAGGGCTTATGGATTAGACAATGCAATGCACAGAGAACAACATGTTTTGATCAAAAACCTATTTTGTATATAAATATACATCAGGACGTCCTAAAGCGTCTACATCTACTTTTTGCCATTTAGTTTTCACCTGACTCCACGTTCTCATCTCGCCCGAGTGTTCCGGGAGCTGAAACCTTTTTGGATAGCTTTGGAAGCCAGACTTTTCACAGCCCCCTTTAGATTGCTTAAATAGACTTCACTTAAGACACTAGAGACCCTTTCGGACGATCCTGATCTGTTACAAAGTGGAAACGTAGTGTGCAGCCCTAGTTTTAATAACAAAATGTCATTAGCTTTTTATGATCTAAAAGCATTTTGTGTCATTGCAGGTGCAGAGCAGGTGGACATTGGGTTTCCACGTGAACAGCCCAGCAGGACCAAACAGGTGAAGGAGAGGAAGCAACTGATGAAGGCCAACAAGAAGAACGTGGAACTGGAGCGAGCGGCCCGTCTGCGCACCTGTGAGTCTGGGACTTTTTCTTTGAGTAACACTAATTCAGCTCTTGCAAAAGTTAGTTGAGTCTCAGAAACTGTTGCACAAAAGGTTCATTATTGTAGAGAAGAGGTATTTACTTATCCATCACTGAGATTTGAATATCATTACGTCTTTTGCACAGTCAGGTTGTGGTTGAGGAATAATAATGATATGTAGATGACGTGTCAAGCTGTGTCTAGGGCGATTTATGCTTCCCTGTCAAATCTATGTGGAAGTGCCGCACAACTCCTCGTTTGTGCTCCTACTTTCAAAAGTATACTTGCCTCAAGGTGCCATGAACCACAAGTGCTGTGAACACTACATGGAAAACTGATTAGTTTTTTGTGCCACTAAATATATAAAAGAAAAATAAAACTGTTTAATTCCCACAATGCGCATGGAGCCTGAGTAGCTCAGCAGAAGCTCGAATGGTTCAGGACAGGTGAGCACTGGAGGACTGACGTGGCATTGATGGAGAACTATAAATCAGCCTTTACACGTTTCCCTTAGTGTCTTTATGCAGATGGAACACGTTCATTCAATACTAAACTGGGATCAATGTGCTCTGATAATCAACAAACCAGACATAACTTAGTCAGAAGGGAACTCAATCTTATGTAATTAAAGCAAATAACAGCCCATTGTACAATAAAGTAGTTTGTAACGTGATACAGTGATTTGAAGTGATTTTGAAACTGATGATAAAATATAGTGCTTATTGGTTATTGACAGACCAAAATGCTCACACGAAGAGGAAAAGACCAATCTGTGTTTTCTTTGTGGTTCAGTGGTGATAAATAGACACAGAGTCGAGCCTCTTGCAGCTTTAAACGAGCATTTGCAGCTTTTGACATGAGCGACACAGTAGACGTGTTTTCCTTAAGTGACGCATTGACACGGCTTGACGCAGGCATCTCTCTCTGAACTCTTTTGGCCCATCACTAGCAACGAGTTAGACAATGGGAATAAAAAAATAAAAAAAAATCCACTGTTGTTTGATCATGATCTTGTGAATAATCGTTAAATGTTTTTTATCACAATAATTGCAGCACTAAAATTTGATATGTAACCAAAAATGTTACAAACTATACTTTTTAAATTCTTACTTGAGCATAATTGTGTGTGTTGCCGTCTTCCCTCCACAGTGAAGATCTCCATGGAGCGCGTGCAGCAGACATGGGAGCACACCAGCGGGCCCTTCCACATCAAGAGGCTGGCCGAGCACTACGGCGTTTACAAAGACCTGTTTCCCAACGCTTTCTTCTTACCTCAAGTCCCTCTCAAAGTGCACTACGGCCAAGACAGCAGCGTGCATTTTGGGAACAAGCTCACCCCGACAGAGGTATGAGGATTTTTCATTCATTTAAGTCGCTGTAAAGGGTTGGAAAGCGTTGATTTCTTTTCTTTTCTTTGCTCCAGGCAGTGTCAGCTCCTCAGATCAGCTTCGAGGCAGAGGAGGGAACCCTGTGGACGCTGCTGCTCACGTGTCCAGGTCAGGAACAAATACTGAAATAACATTGTTCATTCTAATTTTGTTAATGGTACACTTATTATGGTGATGATTTTTTTTAGCTTTTAACCATGTTCTAAAATTGTTCCATCATTAAAAGTTGTATTCAGCTTCATTCATGCTAGTTTGATGAATCCTGATTACTCCCTTCTGAATTTCTTCCATGTGTGACGTTTTCTCGATGCGTGACGTAGCACTGAGAATCTTTTGCGCTGTTTTTAAGTCCGTGAATCATCTTCAGACTTGTTCTGAGAATTGCTGTCGTCTAATCACGATCATTACAACTGCGTGGCTACCTAGCATCTCCCGGAGAACTTTACAGTTGTTTATTTTTATTAACTGTTTAATTCCCACAATGCGCATGGAGCCCGAGTAGCTCAGCAGAAGCTCGAATTACTCTTGTAATTCCTGCTTTACCCAGTAGTTGGGGCCAGAACTCTATAAGTCCCATGGGAAACAGCAGAGACACCAATTTTCATTTTGTTTTTTATAAGCATGTTCGAAAACATGAGATGCCAAAGGAAATATTCTCAAGAGTATTTTTAAGGACAATAACAATACAAAATGCATAACAGTTGTCCTTTAGCCAAATGTCACCATGATTGAAGATGCTAAACAATAATCCCTTAAACCATGTGAAAAGAATTTTCTATTTTTAAATCAAGTTAAAGAATGTAGTAAAGTATGTATGTACATTATAATACAGATACCTAAAACTTTTATGTGTATTTTGTTTTTACCACGGTTTATGGTTAACATCTGTTATTTTTTAACCTCCACATGAAACAAAAGCTCAACATCTTCAAATGAACACGAATGAACTAATGCAGCAGTAATGCCCCATAACACTGGCCTGATTGTACACAGATGATGGGAGTAAAAAGCAATAGATTTCCTGCTTTAATATTTTCACAAAAACATATCCTGCATAATATGTTATGCAACATAACCTGCTTCCAGCAAATTGTAATTGTAGAATGCAAATTCAACTGTCACTTGTGATTAAGGGTATGCTTTTTTATGCTTTATTTCTGTTTCCAGATGAGCATTTACTGGACAGTGAGGCTGAATATATTCACTGGATGGTGTAAGTTCCACACAGACATTTTCTATATTTGCACTGTATAGTGGCTAATCACATAAGTATTTGGAGCAGTGAGGGGAATATTGTTTGCGATGGTTTGTTGGGTCAGACTTGATGGATTTCAGTCATTCTGTGCAGTGAGGCTTGATGAGATGAGTGGTATTGATCACATTGTGGGGACAGATGTAGGTGCAGTGACAAAGGACAGACATGTGTAGATAGATACTTTATTTATCCCGAAAGACATTAAAATTCAACTTCACTGCGCTTCTCAGTCAGTTTTGTGTCTTAGTCAAAGATCTCAATGCAGCTAGCAGGAGGTTAAGTCAGGTCGAGTCAGCAGATCGCGTGTCAGGGCAGTTTGGGAAGAGTAACAGCCTTCAGGACAAAAGACAAAAGATGCGTCTAAGTAGAGCAGGTGAACTCTGGTGACACAACAAGAAAGTTCTGGTTAAAATGTTGTGGTTAGGTCTTTTCTCAAGATGTGGTGTATGCCTGATGCAATCCCAATATACTTACACCAGGTTTAGTTCAATCTTTGATCTGCTGCTACAATCTGCTCTAGTTGTGTGTTAGAACAATAATATTATATTTTTTATTTATCTCACTGGAACAGTTGTGAAATTGCACAAATGTAAGTAATCAATTATAGAAATGGTTGTTAACGGATTAGATAATCAAGTAATCGTTAACTGGTAAACACACACAAAAATCACACAGGAAACATGTAAATAGTGCTACTCCTTGTGGTGCAGTTCTGCAGTCCAGCCTCCAGACAATAGCCCTCTGAAAAATCTGGCCGCCTGGAAAGTATAATTGAATAGCCCTGGTGTACACGTTCACTTTGGCTTCGTACGGACCAAAAATCAGGTGGCCGTGTGTTAAATGATTCAGTGTTAGGTCAACAACACGGTTTAAAGAGTTTGACAAGTAGTGACTATGGCAACGATTTGGATCAGTCCCCAGGACATAAATACTGCATAAGTCAGGCCTATTCGACATAAGGCCTGGGGACCAGATCAGGTGCTCCAAACCACTGGTTCCCAACCCTTTTCTCTGAGCTATCCTCATTTTACCCTAGAAAGATATAATTATGTTTGGGTTCATAAAAATGTCATAGAATGATAATGATTATAAAATACTTTGTAGGAGCAATTAACATGCCATACCATTGTTAAATGTCACACATTCTAGTTTGGACCTCTTTTTTAAGAAAGCCTGGGGACCCGCTGAGAATCTCTGCTGACCCAAATTTGGGTCCTAACCCCCAGATTGGGAATGACTACTCTAAACCATCAGATTAGGCCTGCAACCCATCTTCCAAACATTAAAAAATTAATTTACTGGTTTATTTTTGGGTAAGTACTAGTTTAGACATGGTTTGATTCTGGGTTAGTCCTGGTTCAGACCTGGTTGGCATCTAGTAATTATAAGAGCAAAGTTGGTTAAGCATTATGTATTATTATCCAGAAAATGGCAGTATTTATTTACTCACTATTGACACAGATTTTGTGTGACCCCAAATCTTTATAAAGTGGTGGCGTGTTGTGCCCCTTCAGCCTAGATGTCTTTGCGCTCCAATAAATCTGGCCCTTGGAAAAATTAAGTTGAAAAGACCTTGTAAAATGTCAGCACAAAGCATGGAAGCCTAACGTGTGCGTGTGTGTGCAGGGGGAACATCCCGGCCGGAGCAGTGCAGTCGGGGGACGAGCTGTGTCACTACCTGCCCCCCTTCCCTCCCAGAGGCACAGGCTTCCACCGCTACATCTTCGTCCTCTTCAAACAAAGCGGACCCATCGACTTCAGGGACGATGCACGGCCGTCGCCATGGTAAACCAGCAACATAACCGCACACCCGTTCAATAACACACTCTGCTTTGTCACTGTTTCCAGTTGTATCGTGTTAAAGAGTAGATATGTATGTGTTCAAGCTTACAGAAGAAAGTGTGAATGAAGTGTCGGGCGCCCTCTGCTGGCAACAATAGAAAACTATCTAATCTTCCAATGATAAATCCATTAATAGTGATGATCCGACTGTTAGAACAAATAATTGTAATCATATTTTGATCATCGTAAACATTCTCAGACTCTAAAACAAATGTTTATTACATCTTTTATTTTTTCAGTGTTAAAAATGGATATAAACAGAACAAAAAAAATAACTCAACATAACGCAAAAAAGGTCAACTAAAGACATCCAAAGGAGCTACGGCACATATTGGTCAAAGTTTTTCAAATTACTATATCAGTCCAGTCTATGACTGTTGGCTCAGTTTCCGTCATCCATTTTCTTTGTAATGGTCTCCTTTCCTACTGCCAGAAGAATGTACCGAAGGTATCTGTTTATTGTGTTCATGGCAGGAGTTTTGAAGCCGAAACAAATAGTTCTGAACTCCAGTAGGTTGCCAGCTTCGAAAACAATTGTCAGTGCCCTGTTAATCTCAGTCCAATATTTCTGAGCAGCAGGACAGTCCCAAAACACATGGTAAAGATGGGCCACTTGGCAACCACAGTGTCTCCAGCAGTTAGTATTTCCCTGTGAATAGTGAGCACTTTGACAATGTGTTATGAAATACTGTTTTTTCAACAGAATTCTTTCTTAACATGTGATTTTGTAGTGCTCCAGCAATATATTTACAGAATGTTCCCATTCTTCATTTGTCAAAACAAAATGACTTTCACATTCCCACCTCTTTTTAATATATTTAGTGAAAATACCTTTCTTAACAAAGACAGTGGTATTATTAAATTAAAATTTCAAAACGATTTCAAATTTTCATCAATAATACATGTTATTTGTAAAGATTCTCTATCTAGAAGTCTTAAGTCAATTTCTTAAAATAATCACTGACTAGTTGACTACTAAAACAGTCATAAGTTGTAGCTGTACTATTAGCTACTTGGCACCAACGGATAGATAACATTTGCTGACAGTTTCCTGAAATTCCTGATTTTGAATGTCTACACATTTCAGGCTTTTAATCTTTCTTGCACTGGATCATTTTCTGACTCATAAGCTTCTTTTTTAACGCCAAGTCTTCTCATGCGTGTCTCTTCCCAGTCACTCTCTGGAGGAGCGCACCTTTAAGACCGTGGACTGGTACAGACAGCACCAGGAGCAGATGACCCCCGCCGGCCTGGCCTTCTTCCAGAGCCAGTGGGATTCATCGGTCACACACACCTTCCACCACACGCTCGGTGAGTCTCCCATGCTCATGTCATCTGCTCTTATCCACTGGTTTCAGAATTATGAAAAATGATGACTGTTGCAATAGCTATTGACAGTTTAAAAGAAAAAGTCCCTTCTTTTAAATGGTGAATTGCCCTCAAACTCATAATAACTAGAGGGTTTGTATGCTTTCATTAACTGGTGCGCATGGATTTTTTTATTACAATCAAAACAAATTGGCCTTCAATATCAATTTCCTGAACATCACCTGATAAACTTTGAATCAGTGACATTGTTACGAAAAAACATGATGCATTTTTTCTAACCGAACTTCCTCCACACTGTATGTGTCCTCTATTGGGATATACATTTATTTTCCCATTATTAATCTGTCAAAACAAACCCACCCTCTTTCTCCTCTTTCTGGTAGAACGGCTGCCTAGATTGTGAATGCATTTATATAATTTAGATATTATTCCCCCTGAAAGTTCTGATTAAATGCCTTGGATAAGAGCTTGGATAAGTTTATTGCTATACTGTGGGCTATTCTGAGCAAAGCTGCGTGTGTGGATAAAGTGATTCATGCTTTCTCTCTGCAGACATGAAGGAGCCCGTGTTCGAGTTCATCCGCCCGCCTGTGTACCACCCTCCTCAGGTCAAGTTCCCGCACAGACAGCCCCTGCGTTACCTGGACCGCTACAGAAACAACCAGCCACACACCTACGGCATCTACTGACCGGCTGCTTCCTGCGTGTCCTCTTCATCTGTGTCAGACATATTTATGCGGAATAAACCTCAGACTTTTGCAACAGTTAATCTGCTCTGGTGGTCTCAATCTGCAGCACATTTCTATATTATTATTATTCATTTATCTTGTGAAAAGTTAGCAATGTGTTTATTTACATACATAACCCCCCATTTTAAAGTTGGAAAAAGCTTTTAACCACAGTGTTTCCTCATCATGATCTTACTCAGTTGTATTTTAATTGATTCCTGCGTGAGTAATCTTCTATTGATCTACATTTGAAGCTTGAGTCATCAGAAAAAATCAGTTTTCACCGTACCCTTTTCCCAACATCCCTGTAAGCATTTAGCTTAAAAAGTTACATATGAAGAGTTTAATAATGTCAACGTTGAAAAAAATTAAATAAGAATCTGCTGCTTGCTGAGGTAATATGTCAGTATGAAGAGGCGGAGCTTATCAGTGCTGCAGTTTTGAACAGGAAGTCAATGGACCTGTTTATTTCTTAAGCAGATACAGAATACAGAACCCCTCTGTGATGTCATCATTAGGCGACGTAGGGACAAGTTACAGCAGAGTCATTTTCGGACAGTTTAAACCAGGGCTATTCAACCTAAGGCCCGGGCAAATCAGGCCCTCCAAAGGACATGATCCAGCCCTCAACCAATCTTAAAAATATAGACAATATATTATCTCTTGTTATTTGTTTACACCTGGTTCAGATCTGATTTAGATCCTGTTTAGTCCTGATTTAGACTTGGTTTAGTCCTGGTTTAGACCTGGTTTAGACCCAGTTTAGTCCTGTTTTAGACCTGGTTTAGTCTTGGTTTAGACCTGGTTTAGTCCTGGTTCAGTTCTGGTTTAGATCTGGTTTAGTCCTGGTTTAGACCTGGTTTAGTCCTGGTTCAGTTCTGGTTTAGAGCTGGTTTAGTCCTGGTTTAGACCTGGGTTAAATCTTATTCAGCCCATGTTTTAATACGGGTTTAGTCCTGATTTAGACCTGGTATTGTCCTGGTTTAGTTCTGGTCTAGACTTGGTTTACTCCTGGTTTAGACCCAGTTTAGTCCTGTTTTAGACCTGGTTTAGTCTTGGTTTAGACCTGGTTTAATCCTGGTTTAGACCTGGGTTAATCCTGATTTAGCCCATGTTTTAATACGGGTTTAGTCCTGGTTCAGTTCTGGTTTAGACCTGGTTTAGTCCTGGTTCAGTTCTGGTTTAGATCCGGTTTAGTCCTGGTTCAGTTCTGGTTTTTCCCTGGTTTAGTCCTGGTTCAGTTCTGGTTTTTCCCTGGTTTAGTCCTGGTTCAGCTCTGGTTTTTCCCTGGTTCAGTCCTGGTTCAGTCCTGGTTCAGTCCTGGTTCAGTTCTGGTTTATCCCTGGTTTAGTCCTGGTTTAGTCCTGGTTCAGTTCTGGTTTTTCCCTGGTTTAGTCCTGGTTCAGTCCTGGTTCAGTCCTGGTTCAGTTCTGGTTTATCCCTGGTTTAGTCCTGGTTCAGTTCTGGTTTGGACACGTTCCTGGCCCAGAGGACACTATCATCTGAAAAATCTGGCCCTCAGTGAAATAAAGTTTCCCTGTTTAAACCATCATTCAACAAAATAAACTTGTCAGGTATTATTTATTGTCAATTCCTAACTATAGTGTAATTTATATAGATTTTGGCCCTTGTTTACAGTCTGGTCTGGTATTAGTTGTTGAAATACCTCTATCATACTTGTGCTCATGACCAACCAGGAAGTTACAAAACATTATAAACTTCACCAAACTTGTCAAACTGGGGACAAATAGGCAACATGTTTAGTTAAATCTTAACTATAATCATGTTCACTATGTTTTAATGACGTGTCACACAGACTTCATACTTTGTTCCTGCTCTCATTACGTTGATGGGCAGCAGCTGTGTCAGATGTGACCTGCCTCCTTTTTACTCGCGGCTCAGCTTCTCTCTGCAGACCGGCAAAATGAGAGTTTGGATGTTGTGTTTCATTCTGCTCTCTCTTGGGACAGCCACAGGTAACTCACTTTATTTTAACATTGATTGCATAATATTCTACAAGCGGGGTGGAAAGTAACTCATTACAAATACTCACGATACAGTCGTTGAGTATATTTTAAGGTAGTTGTACATTTTGAGTAGATATATATGCTTGTAATAATAGTTTAGTGTTTATGCAGAGACATTCTTTTAATAAAAAAAATCTCTTCAAAACTCTGATGCTGTGCATTGATATAATGATCAATATAAATAGACTTTCTACAACTGCTTACTCTATAGTATTTTTTTAGATGTCATGTATAAATAAGAGCTGAAGACTTCTGTATTTGTTATCAGACATTTTAGTTGTGTTTTGAGCTTTTACAGGAAAATGTCATCGCTCATTGACTCTTTGTTGTTGACTTTGTTGTTGACTTTTTTCACTCATTGCTAAAATTCAGAATGTTGTGCTATCATCTGCATAACAAGCCCTCTTATTGCCCAGATCACTATTGCACCCTCCCTTACATTTCACTGATCCCTATTGCATTTTACCTGGAGATTTGATTGATAAACATACGTTGCACATGATTGGCTAATCCACCTGTCAATGGGAGATGAACACAGTGACCAGACTATCGATCTGTATAAAAATACTAGAGATTATTCTTGATTTCTCATGTCAACAAATATGCAGTTCTTTCCACCTCTGCCTATAAATAATCCTGTGTTGACTGTATTTTGTTCACTAGTTGGCAGCAGTGACGAAACCTGGAATGAAATCAAGCACAGCATAAAAGGTAACTCGAACCCATTATTTGAATATTTTGGAAATGTCAGTCTTAAATAAGAATGTTGTCGCTTTTAACTTCAGATTCGTCTGATCATGGGGTTTCCATGAAGAATGTTGTTCAGCTTCTCCAGTCACTCATCGCCAAGGTGGCCCCGAATGCCACACATGGTCAGTGCAACACACAAAAGTAAAGCTACATTTTCCTCCTCATTTTAAAGCTACTTTTTATTGCATGAGGCTACTTACTTTTGAATTTAATTATTTAACTTTACACATGCATTCCAAATTCAAAGCAAAAGTATAGCCAAGTCTTTTAATGGTAAAATTAGACAACAGAGCTTGAGCAGTAGCATTCAAGGGGCTGCACCTGATTTTTACTGTTTTGAAAAGAGAAAAACAGAACTTTTTTTTTTTTTTTTTTAAGTCACTTTTCTGTTGCAATTACAGGATCCTAATTATTTACTGTGAGTTGATAAGCACTGTTCACAAATCATGGGTGATGCTAACAAACAATAGCATGCAAACAGTGCACTTTCTGAATACATGCTTTTACACTATATATGTACAGGGACGACTCATATTTTACTTTATTACATGCAAAAAATCGGGAACATGGACTAGTTCTGTTTGTTCACATTTCTCAACAGTAAAAATCTGTTATACCCCCTTTTTAAATGTGGTTAATTTAAAAAAATAAAAGGCCTTGAAATGGTATAGAACATATCTTTAGCATTTTATGATTAGAATGCTTTACTGTTGTCGCATGAGCTGTGCCAGACCGTTCATAAAGCTCACCATGTGCTAAAACGTGTCATTTTAGTTCAGTTGGGAAGCAATGCAGTGGAAGCAGCAGCCGCACAACAGGTCCAGCTGGTCAATGAGTCGGTCCACGTCCGGTCCCAGGAGCATGCAGCAGGACGAGCCCAAAACGAGGTATCGCAAATGTGGTCTTTTAGAACGTCTACTTTTTTCCACCAACTTTTTATGTACTGTTTGGGTGATTGTCAAAATACTCTGGATACCAATCAACACTGAAACAAGTATTAATACGTTTAGAATATCTAGCCCTTGTAAAGTCACGAAAAGCCGTTCAAAAGCCCCAATAAATATGAAGTAAACGCTCATCAATTCCCGTAGAAACAATGTCACAGACCAGCCGCAACCTGTCAAAATAGTGACATGTGAAGTACGTTTGCGTGAAACAATCTTGTGAACTACATTCAGAATTCTATTTTTAAACTGCCTTCCAATGTTTACAGACCAGTCCATTCACTCTGAACTACGTATTGAGCGGCAGCAACATCACCCTGAGTGATGGCTTGGGCAGCAACTCGAACGTGACCCTTAGCGACAATGGCAATGTCACACTGGGTGATGGCTTGAGCGACGGCGGCAACGTGACCCTGGGCGACGGCGGCAACGTGACCCTGGGCGACGGCGGCAACGTGACCCTGGGCGACGGCGGAACGCGTGACTTGGGCGACGGCGTAACGCGTGACTTGGGCGACGGGCGTAACGCGTGACCCTGGGCGACGGCGGTAACGCGTGACCTCTGGGCGACGGCGTAACGTCACACTGGGCGACGGCTTGAGCGACGGCGGCGGCAACGTGACCCTCGGCGACGGCGGCGACGGGCGCGGTAACGTGACACTGGGCGACGGCTTGAGCGACGGGCGGCGGCGGGCGTAACGTGGACCCTGGGCGACGGCGTAACGCGTGACCTGGGCGACGGCGGCAACGTGACCCTGGGCGACGGCGGCAACGTGACCCTGGGCGATGGCTTGGGCGATGGCTTGGGCGACGGCGGCAACGTGACCCTGGGCGATGGCTTGGGCGACGGCGGCAACGTGACCCTGGGCGATGGCTTGGGCGACGGCGGCAACGTGACCCTGGGCGATGGCTTGGGCGACGGCGGCCGCAACGTGACCCTGGGTGACAATGGCAACGTCACACTGGGCGACGGCGGCAACGTCACACTGGGCGATGGCTTGAGCGACGGCGTGACCCTGGGCGGCGGCGGCAACGTGACCCTGGGCGACGGCGGCAACGTGACCCTGGGCGACGGCGGCAACGTGACCCTGGGCGACGGCGGCAACGTCACACTGGGTGATGGCCTGGGCGACGGCGGCAACGTGACCCTGGGCGACGGCGGCAACGTGACCCTGGGCGACGGCGGCAACGTGACCCTGGGCGACGGCGGCAACGTGACCCTGGGCGACGGCGGCAACGTGACCCTGGGCGACGGCGGCAACGTGACCCTGGGCGACGGCGGCAACGTCACACTGGGCGACGGCGGCAACGTCACACTGGGCGATGGCTTGGGCGATGGCTTGAGCGACGGCGGCGGCAACGTGACCCTGGGCGATGGCTTGAGCGACGGCGGCGGCAACGTGACCCTGGGTGACAATGGCAACGTCACACTGGGCGACGGCGGCAACGTGACCCTGGGCGATGGCTTGAGCGACGGCGGCGGCAACGTGACCCTGGGTGACAATGGCAACGTCACACTGGGTGATGGCCTGGGCGACGGCGTCAACGTGACCCTGGGCGACGGCGGCAACATCACACTGGGCGATGGCTTGAGCGACGGCGGCCGCAACGTGACCCTGGGCGACGGCGGCAACGTGACCCTGGGCGACGGCGGCAACGTGACCCTGGGCGACGGCGGCAACGTGACCCTGGGCGACGGCGGCAACGTGACCCTGGGCGACGGCGGCAACGTGACCCTGGGCGACGGCGTAACGCGTGACCCTGGGCGACGGCGTCAACGTGACCCTGGGCGACGGCGGCAACGTGACCCTGGGCGACGGCGGCAACGTGACCCTGGGCGACGGCGGCAACGTCACACTGGGCGATGGCTTGAGCGACGGCGGCGGCAACGTGACCCTGGGTGACAATGGCAACGTCACACTGGGCGACGGCGGCAACGTGACCCTGGGCGATGGCTTGAGCGACGGCGGCGGCAACGTGACCCTGGGTGACAATGGCAACGTCACACTGGGTGATGGCCTGGGCGACGGCGTCAACGTGACCCTGGGCGACGGCGGCAACATCACACTGGGCGATGGCTTGAGCGACGGCGGCCGCAACGTGACCCTGAGCGACGGCGGCAACGTGACCCTGGGCGACGGCGGCAACGTGACCCTGGGCGACGGCGGCAACGTGACCCTGGGCGACGGCGGCAACGTGACCCTGGGCGACGGCGGCAACGTCACACTGGGTGATGGCCTGGGCGATGGCGTCAATGTGACCCTGGGCGACGGCGTCAACGTGACCCTGGGTGACAATGGCAACGTCACACTGGGTGATGGCCTGGGCGATGGCGTCAATGTGACCCTGGGCGACGGCGTCAACGTGACCCTGGGCGACGGCGACAGCGGCAACGTCACACTGGGCGATGGCTTGAGCGATGGCGGCGGCAACGTGACCCTGGGTGACAATGGCAATGTCACACTGGGCGACGGCGGCAACGTGACCCTGGGCGATGGCTTGAGCGGCGGCAACGTGACCCTGGGCGATGGCTTGAGCGGCGTCAACGTCACACTGAGCGACGGCGTCAACGTCACACTGAGCGACGGCGGCAACGTCACACTGAGCGACGGCGGCAACGTCACACTGAGCGACGGCGGCAACGTGACCCTGGGCGACGGCGGCAACGTGACACTGGGCGATGGCTTGAGCGACGACGGCGGCAACGTCACACTGAGCGACGGCGGCAACGTGACCCTGGGCGACGGCATCAACGGGACCCTGGGCGGCGATGGCGGCGACGTGACCCTGGGCGACGGCGGCAACGTCACACTGGGTGATGGCCTGGGCGACGGGGGCGGCAACGTGACACTGGGCGACGGCGACAACGTCACACTGGGTGATGGCTTGAGCGACGGCGTCAACGCCACACTGGGCAATGCCGGAAACGTGACCCTGGGCGACGATGGCAACATCATACTGGCTGACGGCTTGAGCAACGGCGGCAATGTGACCCTGAAAAGCAGTGCCAACATCACCCTGAATGACAGCCACAGTGTTGTCAGTCAGGTTGCCACCCTGAGCGACAGGCACAGCGGTCAGGTTGCCACCCTGAGCGACAGGCACAGCGGTCAGGTTGCCACCCTGAGCGACAGGCACAGCGGTCAGGTTGCCACCCTGACCGACGAGCACAGCGGCCAGATGGCCACCCTGACCGACGGGCGTAGCGGGCAGATGGCCACCCTGACCGACGGGCGTAGCGGGCAAATGGCCACCCTGAGTAACGGGCCAAATGGTAAGATGGCCACCCTGAGTGATGGCCGCAGTGGACAGATGGCCACCATGAGTGACGGGCCCAATGGTCAGATGGCGACCTTAAGCAACGGGCGGAGCGGTCAAATGGCCACCATGAGCGAAGGACACGACGGTCAGATGGCAACCTTGAGCGACGGGCGCAGCGGTCAGATGGCAACCTTCAGTGATGGCAACAATTAGATGGCGACATCGAACGCCATCCAGATGGACAATGTAACCCTAGCCAATGCTGATGTGGCTAATATTTTACAAGATGGTATGAATGCTGCTACGCTAGCTGGCAAAGGCCCGGTGGTGCATTATGTGACTCTAACAGTGATGGATGTTGACGATATTTAATGAGATATTGTCAACTGTTGGCGCAATAACACACAAAATAATGCCACAGCTGCTAATGGGAGCAATACATGAATGCAACAAGTAAAAGGGCAGACCTATATGGCTGCCCAGGCTAACGTAATGGCTTGCAGAAATGTGTTACACCACAACCATACATCCGGTGAGCAAATGAAAAGGAAAACGTGCAATATCCTCAAAACAAGCCCGTCGGTCAGGAAGGAGGAGGCGCTGACTGTCCAGAGACCTAAAATTGGTGTAAGGCAACTGCTCATTTTATTTCAAAGTCATGTTGCATGAAGCCTTCCTCCTGGTGTCTAAAATAAAATGTTTAACTTTAACTCAGTGTTTTGCTGTATTTTTATTGGTTGGGGAATAACTATTAAAAGTAAGTACAGTACAGTGCACACCCTTCAAGGGGTTATTATGCAATTATATTCTCAGATTTTGCCATATAGTCAATATAAATAACAGTCATCATAACCTCATAGCCTTTAGAGTAACATTTGAATGTTATTGAACAAACCTCCCAATAAGATTTTTTTTTTTCCCCAAAAAAAATTTACGCATTGCATTGTTCCAAATTATTCTGCACAAAAGAATTTCAAACCATGTTAAGAATTGAAAATGGTCATTTGTTAAATAAGCATTAGCCGGTCATATTTAATGAAATCAAAAGCTATTTCAATCAAAACACCTGAACAGGTCAAGTTACATTTGAACATGGGAGCCTTTATTTGATGGAGCTTCACAATTCTTGCATCCATTGAACTTGTGAGTTTGTGGAGAGTTTCGCTGAGTGTCTTTGCAGGATCAGAACAGCCTCAGAGCTGCTGTTTGGACATGACCTGCCTCCCACCCACAGCCCTCAGCAGCCAGTGCTGCAGATGTGTTCCTGCAGCATGAGACGGTGCATTGTCATACAATACCATCCAAAACAAACAAAAAAACCCTTCATGCCACTTAAACACAATTTGCATAATAATTTGGAACGCGGTGTAGTATCTGGGCTTATGCTGGTGTAGATAAAATGTATGTATGTGAAACATTGTTGTACAGTCCAGTTTGTAGACCTCTGCCCTCCATCGAAATGTGAATATCATTTGTGTTCAGTGTCACGTTACTTTGAAATTGTATAAAATTAAATGAGTATAAGTTGAAATGTATTATAACATTGCTGTCCCATATCAATAGAGAGTGTGTTCATGATAAGAAAATTACATGCAGTGTTCCATTTCAATAATTTTATTTATACAATATTTTAATAGGCAAAATAAGTAAGGTCATTTGGGTCTTGGATGTTCAAGTTGCAGATGTTGGACTGCAGTACATTGAGTCACTTGATTTTCCTTGCCCATTCACAGAGCAGTGAGGTGGTCCGAGGCATTGGGACCCACCGGCAAGACAAGACCGCAGCTACAGCCACAGCTGTTTTTTAAATTTTTTATTTTTGAGAGACATTTATCTCTAAATCAACGCAGAAAACTAGCCTTTACCTTGACTAAAAGGCACAGGAGATTCACAGGGCGGCTGTGACAGAAAACTGCATGAGTGTAGCAACATACAGCTCTTACCTCAAAGCTACGTTGAAGGCACTGAGGAGAAGAAAGGGCTATAGATAATGAGTGGTGGGAAAATGTGTTATTTTTTTTCGATGCATTGTGCATTCTAATAAAGTCATGCCAGTCAATGTTAATAATTGGAATTTTAAGTTTGATTGAAGTCGTCCACTTCTGCCTGTTTGCCCCATGACTCTCCGCCGCCCTGTCTTGTGTCATAATTTCTTCTGGATAACGCTTGCATTTTTGACACAATGAAGAAGACAGACTCGAGGAAATTCTATGCAATAGAGTATTTATTGTCCAAGAAATAACTTCAATCATGGTAAAATAAATTCAATTTATTTTTGTAGTGCCCAAACTCACAACAACAGCTGCCTCAAAGGGCATCAGGTAGAAAGCAGTTTAAATATTTAGCAACTGGCCCTGTTGGCCCACAAAAATAAAAATAGAACAAACAAAAAAAAATAATAATACAATTATAAAAACCTGTGGGGAAAAAAGTCAGATCTGGGTGGTTCACAGACCACTCAAAAAGCTCTTCTAACCAGTGTCCCAGATCGTGGCTTCAGACCCATAGAGATTCTAGTGCGAAGAAAAAACCTCCAGAAGCACCAACAAAGAAAAAGAAGCCCATTTTATAGCCTTTCATGCATGAATATTGAAGACCATTACCCCCCACAGCTTGGCTCTTCTTCTATTGTTTCAAAGTTTGAGGACACTGCTCCTCCCAAGCTATTGTTCTTATTTTTCCCAGTCAACCAGATGAATTACTTCCAACATATAACTTCTCTCTCTTGTCATGCCACTGTCAAGTTTTACTATCAGTAAAGATGGTTTTGTCATTTTTGCCCATTTCTCTCGGCTGAGCCCCTGGTTCTTGACACATTACCTCATCCCTCCAACTCAGCAAGTTTCTGAATTCCATTGACCTCGGAATGTTCTAGTTTGCTTTGATCCCAAGTCTAAACAACTCACTGGCTCAGTACCATGTCCTGACCTTCGTTTCAGCTTCAGGTACAGGTTTCTCAGGTTGTATTTCTAGCTGCAGCAGTTACAAGACTTTCCCCTAGTGGCAGCCTCCAGTATTGTCCTAACTGAGCCTCCAGTCCATGTTGCTCTAGTGACTCCCAATGTTTCGTCTGCTTCTACTTAAGTCAAAATAATAACTCTACAAGCCTTTACTTTGTTTAAAACTTTAGCTTAAACACTGCAAAAAAAAAAGAGAAAACTTTGTTACACACTTAAATATTGTTATTATAATGTTTCATACATTTGTGAATCTTAAATATTTGTCATCAGTCTCAGATGCTATCAAGGATGAGAAAAGAAAAAATAGACTATTTATACTTACAATAAACCCATTTGAATTATCTAGAACATCAAAAATGATATCTTTGGCTAGACTAGACTGTACTACTCCTCAAACGGGAGCTTTACTGGTCTGAAGACGATTAACTTTTGAACAGAATTTTGAACACGAAGCTTCACGTGGCAGAGTCGCACAGGTAAAGGAGGCGTTGAAGTGTCTGTCGGGGAAGTGTTCATCTCATTTAAAGTCTTTAAAGTGCCTCTGACAGGTCGGACGACTCGTGTAACTAAACGACAAGTAAGATAAATATATTTAAAGTAAAAAAAAATAAAATAAAATAAAATAATAATGATTTAGCAATTTTTTGGTTTTGTAATATCACTTCGTGGTTGTAAATGACGAGCACAAAATTTTTTAATCTGACAAATCAAAATATATGCGAACACCTTTTATTTTGGGTAAATTATGCATAACCTTTTGTAAGCATGTTTTAGACCACAGAGAAAACGCTCTTCTTCGGTAGCAAAGGTCACCCATGTCTGGCTTCACATATGGTGTTCTCAGACATCCCAATATTTTCTTAAAGTTCCCCCACACCCATCCACATCCAGCTAGTGCAAGCAAGGGCCTCCTGATTTATGTGTTGATTTATGTGTCTTTGTGCTGTTATGTTCTTAGAAACAGTTCTGTACTTAGTACTCATTATGCATGCCTACTTTTTACCTGATTTACATGAAGGTATATCTGGCCTGTTCCTTTGTTCAACCTTTGTGAGGAGCGACTGAAAGGACCGTGAGTCACCCTGATCGATCAGTAAAGACCTTTTATAACTTCTACCTGAGTCCTGGTCCTTTGTACTGCACGTTACCTAATTACAGTGGCGTTGTTGGCAGAATTCAGCAATTAACAGGTAAGCAATACATTTTTTGCTTATTTGGTCAGCTGGATCCGAATCTGGAGAGTGATGTGTTGGTGATTTAGTTAGAGCGATTCTGCTTTAGAGGCGTTTTCTTGTTCCGGAGCAGCAACAGCAGTCAACATAGGCCTATGTGTGCATATGCGTGTGGTTTGCTGTGAGTGAATGAAAGGGGGGTATATGTTGGCAACAGGTTGGACCTGATTTGTGGCTCCTAGATGGTCTAGGGAGCGTTTGTGTTTATAACTTGCAGTAGGTTGGACCTAGCTGCTGCCAAATTGGATTTGGCGTTGCCAGACCGGGTCTGGTGTTTATGTTGTCTCGTTTATGTTTGTTGGCGGTAGGTTGGACTTACGCGCCGCCAAACCGGGTTTGGCCTTTATGTTGTTAGTTTATGTTTGTAGTCGAGTTTTGATCCTACAACGGAGTTGTGTGTCTCGAGGGAGTTTGACTGATAGTCTCCTGCTTTGTTTCTACATTGGGTGTTGATTTGTGGGTTTTGTCCGGTGCTCGACTATCCAGTCCGGAGCAGAGGGAGCGGTGCGGTCTGTCTCCTACAAGCGTACCTTTAAGTGTCCTCTGTCTGTGAGGGAGAGCGCTGTGTAAACAAAGGAGGGGGAGAAGAGTGTGTGTGGCGCTGCTGTTGCTGATTTGGAAAAGGGGAATTGTCTACCACAAAATTGTTAAGGGGTGTTCAAATTCATAGCGTTGTACCTATTTGAGTACCTAACAGGACCAGGTAGTTGTATTATTTGTTTCATTGTGTATTGTACATGTGTGTTGTAACATGGGGGCACAATCCAGTAAGGTAGATCCAACATTGGTCATCAAGGTTAAAAATGAAGACGATTTGCCAAAACGCGAAAGGAAGGAATTGAAAGCTCTTTTGAAAACTAATCCTCACCTAAAAAGCGTTCCAATTAAACTGAGCAATCAATTAACACCGAGGGAATGGATTATCAGCAAATTAGGGTTGTACTATGCTGAGCCTTTCCTGTCAGATTTATCAACATGGTCTGATAACTGTTATCCACGGGACGGTAGTTTTAGGCGGGATAAATTAGATGTCATCCGTGCTTACTCAGTGGACGAAACAAAAGTTGCAAATCCCACATGGGACAAGCAGTATATGACTGAAGTGTACAAGGTTTGGGAAAAAATGGCAGCACAGTACCCAGGGAGTAAGCACTCCAGTGGTAAATCTAAAAGAGGACTCCCGTTTTGGCCCACCTTTTTGATGGGACAACAATTGGAGGACAAATCCTCTGTCCCACGGAAAACATTGTACCCCTCCCTAACCTCAGCTGCGCTGACACCTCCTCCAGCCTATTCGGAGGGTGACGGTGAAGATGATATAGAGTTGTGGATTGCTGGGTTTATGGAAAAAGACGATGACACGTCTGGTGATTATGGTGATAAAAAAACCACCCTATTACGCCTGCAATAATATTCCCTGAGACTGAGTCAGGCAATAGAGAGGAGAAACAACGACGGTTAAAATGTATTGAGGCTTGGTTTGCTGAAGGTCAAAAAGCCTTGATAGCCATAGCGTGAAGAAAAAGTGGGGATCTCACTAAGGCCAAAAGAGAGCAACAGGCGTTTGTACGGGAATTACTTAGAGCCGAATTTAAGCGTATTTTTAAGCTTGTCAAAAATAAAAAAAGATGTTGGGTTAGCCATAATATGTTCTCATATCATTGGTTGCTGGGGCAATTGTGTCAAGCTGGCCGAAATACAATTGGGACAAAAATTGATATTGAAACACCCTTCGGACAAAGGGTTAAAGATAAAGTCATGAGTTTGATCTCTGACGAGAGTGTGAAAGACCTCCTTGATATTTTAATGAATTATAACCGAGATACTGAAGAGGACGAAAGTACCTTATTCGACAAAACCCAAAGCGCCGCTAAAGAAACTCAATTGAACGCTCCTTTGGTATTATTCGACGATAAAGTGATGGACAAACCCTTGTCGCTGGCCGAAATCTCTAAAATTACACAGGATGCCCCCTCACCGTTAAGCAGACCCACTGCCTTTCTCAACTGGTATACAACGCTGTTAATGCATGGTTCACTTTCCGGTAAAGGCATACGTTACATCTTGACCACTTTAATGCCACATGTAAAACTCGAGACCCTAATTGATGCGTGTGATACACATAGCGAGGAAAATGATGGTCCTATAGATAAGGAGACTGTTCCTGAAAAGAAGTTCCCATGGTTGAATAAACAACATAAAGAAGAGCATATCAAGGAGCTAAAAGATTTCATGCAAAAGAACGCAGCACAAGACAGAGACGTCTCTCAGATATTGAACTGTAAACGTAAGAGTGCCGAGCCAATGTCAACCTTTGCTCAGAGATTTCAGAAAGCATGGAAGGAGGATGCTAAATTAGAAATGAAAGATACTGAGGACCCGTTTTTTGTGTCAATGTTTCTAAATGCCTTGGATTCACAGGCAGCATAGACTATTAAACTATCATGCCCAGACGTTTATTCTTATGCACCCGCTATGCTACTAAAGAAAATACGAGAGTTAGAAGCATCAAATCCAGTCTGGGAACAATAGGTAAACCGACAGAAGGACGGTGACATCAATTGCATGATTACAGCACCACAATTTCATCTCACAAAAAACCCATTGGACATACCGAGTCTTAATACAACCGTAGATGGCAAAACTTTACAATTTTTGGTCAATACTGGTGCTACTATGTCCTGTATAAACCAACCTGACTTTGGTCATCATGCCACAAAGGAAACTGTCATGTCTGTCAGTATTGCTGGCGTCCTCCAAACACAGCCTGTGACTAAACCATTACAACTTAATGTGGATAAACAACAATATTATCCTCTTTTGGTAAATGCTACCCAGTCATTCTATATCAACAATGTTACATTCCAGGTTTTTGAACAAAACAGAATTTCTGTTAGAACTAATTATCAATCTACCATTAATGAAGAAATTACCTCCCTTGCTACGGTTTTTACCCAGTTTAGAGAATCTCCAACAGTCGCTTATTGTAATTCTCTTTGGAAGTCCATTATGCCGCTGCATGTCCAAACTGATTTAGGAAGCAATAATAATTTTCAGCCTAAAACCCTCCCTACAACGGAGTCCCAAACTCCGGTAATCTGCATTCGCTCTGTCCCGTGGGTCCCGGTGCAATTTGAATTGGGTGCAACTGATACATGTTTAATGGCTCCTTTTTCTGATTTCATAAACAATAATATACCTTTCCCTGCTATAGAACTCATTGTATGGAATTGTGGTTCCTTTTTGTACAGCTTTCTACCGGTAGGATGGCAGGGGACATGTTCACCCTATTGGACCTCCAAACCAGTGCTTACGTCAGAATCTACCACAGTCCTCCTATCACCAATGAATAAGACTAACCCAATAACTGATGAGGTTCTTCCTGATGACTTTGTGGAAAATGAGGAAGAGGTGATTGAGCAGCCCGGTGCCTTAGAACTTGGCCTGAGCACTAATCACCCTTTTTATTCTAATTACTAGTATAAAAGCATGGAGTCCAAGGTTAGAAGGATAACACAGTCTTCTTGTTATGCATGTTCCATGTTACCCAAATCTACCGACATTACATTCCCCTATGTGGCCCTCCCACTTACAGGGGGACCCGTAGGTACCTCTGGTGTGCCTACTATGTGTAATGTGGTATTTCAATATGTCTTGCAGCAGATAAGACGGTCGCTGAAAGAACGTGATGAGGCCTTAATTCAGACTAAAAAGTTAGTTCTGACATTAATCGCTATAGACACCGCAGGACCTAACCGTTAGCACGAGAAACACACCTTTACATATGCTATCTACTCCAATGTTACTATTCTTCATCACAACGGGACGGGCATAGACCATGGCCATGTATCTACTCTAAATATACCTGGACATTATCCCTCTGTGAGAACCTGTCCTACCTTTTATAGAAAACACCTTCTGAAACTTCCTCTTGCAATGCACATAAAACCGTTACAAATTTCAGCCACGATTAACAACTCTGCTATTTTTGATTTTTGCATTAACTCCAGTCTTTCCATGACTGATTCCACCTCATTAAATTTAGGTAAATTAAAACCTAAGCAATGTTCGCAAATAGGTACCCTTAACGGTCAATTTTCAGCTCTTACACAGATTGGCATCTCTCAAACCCCCAATTTTTATTGGTGTTGTGGTAAGAACATTTGGGTTACGCTACCTCGTAAATGGATTGGCCTTTGTGGCGTTTGTACTATGAATGATCTTACTTACTTTGTTCAATCTACTAACACTTTGCACCGGTCTAAATCGCATGTACATAAAAGAAGTGCAGCCTTTGGCATTCTCCATGTGTTCAATACACACTCCAAGTCCTTAGCTGCTAAGTATCAGGATTTGCCCGACGAATTTAAGCCTTTTACCAGTACACAAATTTTCTTTAAATCATGGTTTGCCAGTACTAGTTTACAATATGATAATCATTATCTCATAGCCCTCACTAGACATGAGCTATTGAAGCTCGCCAATGAAACGATCAAAGCTTTTCTAGCGGTCAATTCTGAGTTAACACTGCTGAAACGGTTCGTGAATGATAATCGTTTAGCATTAGACTATCTCGCCGCTGAAGTCGGTGGTGTGTGTGCGATCGTGGGAGGCGGAGATAGTTGTTGTACATATATACCTTCGGCTAAGGAAGGAAATGACAATTTGTGCATAGCCATTAGAAATCTGCACATTCTGAACCAGGAGATTTTTCGCACCAATCTAGAAGAGGCCGGTGGCTTTTCGTTTCCCTTCCTTGATAGTATCGCTGACTTTTTTGCAAATAATTCAATTTTTGGATGGTTCATCAGGATCCTAAAACCCTTTTTCACTATAATTGTAGTGGCAGGGATAGTCCTTTGTTGTTGTTTGCCACTTATTCGTAAATTTGTCCTTAAATCTATCTCTTCTTCTTTTACTCTTATTAACAACCCCCAAACCACGACCATTTATGCACCCCCACCTGCTGCACCTGATGCTGTCTCTGTTTGCAGTTCTTCCTCCTCCTCAACAGACATCAATGCAGATGTCGACGATCTCACTCCATACCCCAACGGCCACCCTTTTCGTGTTCTACTGGACACTCTGGATGAGATCTAAACAGTGAGGAGGAGCTAAGGGACATGAGAAGGGCCTATTCTACTCGTGCCTGCTTGGCCCGTAGCGCGAAGGAAGGGGATATCAACAAAACGGAGAAGACAGCATGATGCAAGGGAATGTTATGTGTTTCTATTGGCTTAGCAACTCCTAAATGTGTTACGGTAGTATAACTTAATACCGCAATGAATTGTGTTTTTTCTGTTATAGATAAAGTCGTAAACGGCCCATAACTCGCTTCTGATGGATGGAGAAGGCGTTCAAAACACCCAGGACAATGCCCGGGTCATATCAAGACACAGAGCAAAACACATCGTCATGGACATCTGTACATCAAATGACCTTGTGTTTGTCTTGTTTATGAAATGAAAACGCCCACTTGTTTTGTCATATTTGACATGTTCTCCATCTATCAGTAGAGTGAGCACCATACTTGGCTGTAAAAGTAGTTATCATTAAGTTTTGTATTGTTGTATACTCACCCACTCTATATACTATATTGGTATATACTCACTTATGTTATTTACTATCCTATTATTCTGTTTAACGACATGTTCACTATTTACTCTGTTGACATGTGGGTTGATCCTTTCTGTGTCTACGGACGGTCGCAAGAAAGGCAATTGGACCATGATTTACATTTTTCCCACACGATTGCAGTTATGAACGTGACGTTACGAGTTATATTGACAACATCGGTTTGCCCGTGGGTTTTTTCGTAATCATACAGTAAGGTATCAACCCCATTGAACCCTACAATACAAAATATATTTCACTTTTGTAACATCAGGTGGGTTCTTAGCCTTGCATTTATTTTGGATTAAGCTTTAGTTTTAATTTGGTTTGCATTAATTTGGACATAATTTTACTGGGGACACAAAAGAGTTCCCCCACACCCATCCACATCCAGCTAGTGCAAGCAAGGGCCTCCTGATTTATGTGTTGATTTATGTGTCTTTGTGCTGTTATGTTCTTAGAAACAGTTCTGTACTTAGTACTCATTATGCATGCCTACTTTTTACCTGATTTACATGAAGGTATATCTGGCCTGTTCCTTTGTTCAACCTTTGTGAGTGTGAGTCACCCTGATCGATCAGTAAAGGCCTTTTATAACTTCTACCTGAGTCCTGGTCCTTTGTACTGCACGTTACCTAATTACACCTTTGGATGGAATGAGTCTCCCTTCTGTGATGTCATCAGTTTTTTGCTTGTAATTTAAACAGATTTTTCAACTTTTCAATTGGTGTAAAACCACATGTTTTATGGTAAAATATTTATATAGCGCTTTTCCACCTTCGAGGCACTCAAAGCTCTTTACATCAAGGAATCACACACACACGCACGCGCATGCACACGCACACGCACACGCACACACACACACACACACACACACACACACACACGCACGCACGCACGCACGCACACACACACACACACACACACACACACACACACACACACACACACAGACAATGGATCTCTTTTTACCTGGATTCACTGTCAGTCACGACTTTGCTTCTGTTCAGAGCCAAGCAGAGGGACTTTTGCTCACAGTTACTTTTATCACACATTGTATTTTTGTTGTATTTATATTGTTTTGTAAAGCAATGTTGTTTATTATTTTACTCGATCTTTTAATGCACTAATGCAGTGGTTCTCAAACTGACCCCTGGGGATCCCTGGGCCATGAGTTGGAGGTCCCCCAAAATTTGCCATAACACTGATTATTATTTGAATAAGACGTTCTTACAATATACAATCCCAAACACAATGTTTTTGAAATTAATCGTTTGTGTAAATATTGTACTAAACATGGTTTGAACTTCTGGATTTTATTGTGATGCCATTGGAGCTAACAATAGGGGGTCCTTAGGATATTTTCATACCGATAAAGGGTCCATGGTTTCCTCTGCCTTCAGTTTTTTACAGTTTTTTTTTTTATTTTTTCCCTTGTTGTCCATGTCATATTTTCCTATTTCTTATTGGCCCTTTCTCCTCAGTGGGCGTGGTTTCTAGGTGAGGATTTAAAAATGCAGGTGAACGCCCTTTCAGTCAAATTGGGTGCTTGTGGGCATGGCCTCTGTCTCTCTCAGCCAATCAGAAGCCGTGTACCTGTCCCATAAAGTCTGATTCCACTGACAGGCAGCAGCTGTGTTAGTTGTTGCCTGGTCCCCGGGTACATGTGGCTCGACTAACCTCTCTCTGTAGACTGGCAAAATGGGATTTTGGATGTTGTGTTTGTTTCTGCTTGCTTCTGAGATTGCCACAGGTAAATTTCCTTATTTTTATGTTGATTATCTCCTAAAATTGTGTTTGAGTTTGTTCTGTGTGCTAGTTGGCAGCAGTGATGGAAGTTGGAATGATATAAAGCATGGCCAAAAAGGTAGCCCAAACCCATTATTTGAACATTTTAGAAATGTCGAATTGTCTCAATGAGGTAAAGTGATCTTAATGTGTTTTTTTTTTTTTTTTTAAAGACTCTTCCGACTATGATCTGGCCATGAAGAATGTTGTTCAATATCTCCAGTCACTGATCGCCAAGGTGGAGCCGAATGCTACAGAGGGTGAGTATCGCTACATTTTCCTCTTAAAGCTCTTTTAATGTTAAAATCTTACCTCAAAGCTGCAACAGTGACCTTGTGGGTTATCTCACACAGCAGGTGAATCGGGGGGCAAAAAAACGTGTTTAAAGACCTCAATTTGAAACCCCTGTAGTTTACAAATGTAAATGTAAGAAATATTTAACTTTAAAAAAATAAAATTTTAAAAAATACATGTTTGGGATATATAAAATGGACATAACCAGATGTAAATTCCTCTTTAGTCTAGATTGGAATGAAACTTGTCCTTTTGTGTGTGTTGTTGTTTGTTTGTTTTTTTTTGTTTTTTTTTAATGCTTGGCATAAGATCAGTTTTTAGAATTAGATATCAAAAAATCCTTCTGTACATTTTGCCTGTCTTGAGTCCAAGACTGTTTGGAGGGTGTGTGTGTGGGATGTACTTTAAGGCTGATCTTTATGTCTCTGTGGGAGGAAAAAATGCATTTTAAGAAAACCGCCTTTGAAGTTACAATGTCCCAGAGAAATCTGTGGTTTAAATGAACAATAAAACATCTTTAAAAGCAGATTGGACATGTTTTCCACATGAAATCTGGTATGTTACAAGAGCAAACTGACCAAAAACAATAATTGAAAGTGTTTTGCCTGTAATGTCCTTTTATAACCTTAATGTTTAGAGCAAGACCCTACAGGCAAATGTTTTGGTCAGTTTGATCTGGAAACCACAAATGTGTCCAATCGGCTCAAAAGATGTTTTGTTTAATTTAATTCACTTCCTCCATAGATTTCTCTGGGACATTGTAACTTTCTATAGAGGACTTCAGATCACTGCTTAAAGTGGCTCTTACACGTTTAATCAGCCTTGCAATTAAAGTTTAAGCCTAAAAAATTTAAGTGCTGTGGTCATTTTTTGGGGGTTTGAATATCCCAAATACATGCAATTTTGGCAATTATACAAAAACGTTACATGAAAAAAAGCGTGCGTCAAACTTGCTAAAAATCACTGTGCTAATTTGTTTAAGTTCAATTGGAAACCAATGCAGTGGAGGCAGCAGCGGTCCAACAGGTTCAGCTGGTCGCTGAGTCTGTCCACGTCCTGTCCCATGAGACTGTGGCCCAAAACCAGGTAAGGACGTTACAGATGTGGTCTTGAACTTCTAAAATCTATCCCTCCCCCAAATCAGCTTTTCGCATAGGCGAGTTGGGGTGGTCAAAATATTTCTAAAATGAAATGTGTATTTGAACAAGAATCAGTCCTGCATAGTGCCACAAATGGGACAAACTCATTTGAACAGGGATGACAAACTTCAGCTGTTGCCTTCTGGAGTATTTTGTGTATATAAAATAAACATTAGGGCTGTCACTATTTTAGTCTACTAGGCAGCATTTATTTCTATTGTGAATATCGTAGAAAAGGTTTCGGGGGTTGTCATCCGGACGCTGTATGAAGACACACTGGCTTCTATGCTACTGAATAGTGAGCCCCGCCTACAGGGAGGAGTCAGTTATGGCCTATTTTTGTTTGGTTAATCATTTTCCCTGCCTAGTGTCACCTAACCCTGATAATGGCCTGTTTTTTGTCAGGTTAATTGTTGGCCCTGCCTAGTGTCACATGAGGCTAAACTGTGGCGAAAGCCTTGTTCTAATGTCCTGTTGCTCACTACTCAGAGTAGCACATAAACCAGAGTTCCCAGACCAGCTCTGATTGACGTTTTGACTTCTATCCAGAAGTTCTTGTCAGTCTTCATACAGCGTCTGGATGACAACCCCTGAAACCTCTTCTACGATGGAACACGCCTGGACTAATGCGGGATTACATCGACTAATTCTATTGTGTATATTACACATTTTTTAAATGCCGTATCGCCAAATGTTGCAATATGCTGACTGAAGACTCCTAGACAGTGCCAATTTTCATAAATGTAGAAATCCTTTTTAATTTTGTTGTATTGTCACGGTCTTTGAACTATACAGACTCTAAAATGCATGTCAAGAGAATCTTTTATAAAATTAAGTGTTTAAAAAAAAAAAAAAGCACACTGTCTTCAGTGGAAGTGTCAATTTTACACTTAGTGTCTATAAACCTACTGTCTTGATATTTAAAATCAATCTATTTATACTTTCATTGACAAAGTCTGAAAGATGAATGGATTTCTTTCTGACGCAACCTATACATGTAGTCCCTTTTAATGATAAAGCTATAAAACTATTACACTATAGCGATTTGTAATAAAACTGGCCTGTTTGTGTGTAGATCAGTTTAGTCATTGAGAATGGCACAATGACAGACGACCGGAACACCACCCTGGGCGGCAGCCAGAACACCACCCTGGGCGACGACCAAAACGCCACCCTGAGCGACGCTGGCAGCCAGAACGTCACACTTGGCGACGTCCAAAACTCCACCCTGAGCGACGCCGGCAGCCAGAACGTGACCCTAGGCGACGACCAAAACTCCACCCTGAGCGACGCCGGCAGCCAGAACGTGACCCTAGGCGACGACCAAAACTCCACCCTGAGCGACGCCGGCAGCCAGAACGTGACCCTAGGCGACGACCAAAACTCCACCCTGAGCGACGCCGGCAGCCAGAACGTGACCCTAGGCGACGACCAAAACTCCACCCTGAGCGACGCCGGCAGCCAGAACGTGACCCTAGGCGACGACCAAAACTCCACCCTGAGCGACGCCGGCAGCCAGAACGTGACCCTAGGCGACGACCAAAACTCCACCCTGAGCGACGCCGGCAGCCAGAACGTCACACTTGGCGACGCCGGTAGCCAGAACGTCACCCTGGGCGACGAGCAAAACTCATCCCTGAGTGACGCCGGCAGCCAGAACACCACCCTTAGCGACGCTAGCAACCAGAACACAACCCTGGGCGACGACCAAAACGCCACCCTGAGCGACGCCGGTCGCCAGAACGTCACACTTGGCGACGCCGGTCGCCAGAACGTCACACTTGGCGACGTCCAAAACTCCACCCTGAGCGACGCCGGCAGCCAGAACGTGACCCTAGGCGACGACCAAAACTCCACCCTGAGTGACGCTGGCAGCCAGAACACCACCCTTAGCGACGCTAGCAACCAAAACTCCACCCTGGGCGACGCCGGCAGCCAGAACGTCACCCTGGGTGACGACCAAAACTCCACCCTGAGCGACGCCGGCAGCCAGAACGTCACCCTGGGTGACGACCAAAACTCCACCCTGAGCGACGCCGGCAGCCAGAACATCACCCTGGGCGACGAGCAAAACTCCACCCTGGGCGACGCTGGCAGCCAGAACGTCACACTTAGCGACGCCGGTAGCCAGAACGTGACCCTAGGCGACGAGCAAAACTCCACCCTGGGCGACGCTGGTAGCCAGAACGTGACCCTAGGCGACGACCAAAACTCCACCCTGAGCGACGCCGGCAGCCAGAACGTGACCCTAGGCGACGACCAAAACTCCACCCTGAGCGACGCCGGCAGCCAGAACGTCACCCTGGGTGACGACCAAAACTCCACCCTGAGCGATGCCGGCAGCCAGAACATCACCCTGGGCGACGAGCAAAACTCCACCCTGGGCGACGCTGGCAGCCAGAACGTCACACTTAGCGACGCCGGTAGCCAGAACGTGACCCTAGGCGACGAGCAAAACTCCACCCTGGGCGACGCTGGTAGCCAGAACGTGACCCTAGGCGACGACCAAAACTCCACCCTGAGCGACGCCGGCAGCCAGAACACAACCCTGGGCGACGAGCAAAACTCCACCCTGAGCGACGCTGGCAGCCAGAACACCACCCTTAGCGACGACCAAAACTCCACCCTGAGCGACGCCGGCAGCCAGAACGTCACCCTGGGCGACGACCAAAACTCCACCCTCGGCGACGCTGGCAGCCAGAACATCACCCTGGGCGACGCTGGCAGCCAGAACGTCACACTTGGCGACGTCCAAAACTCCACCCTGAGCGACGCCGGCAGCCAGAACGTGACCCTAGGCGACGACCAAAACTCCACCCTGAGTGACGCTGGCAGCCAGAACACCACCCTTAGCGACGCTAGCAGCAAAACTCCACCCTGGGCGACGCCGGCAGCCAGAACGTCACCCTGGGTGACGACCAAAACTCCACCCTGAGCGACGCCGGCAGCCAGAACGTCACCCTGGGTGACGACCAAAACTCCACCCTGAGCGATGCCGGCAGCCAGAACTTCACCCTGGGTGTCGTGCTAAACTCCACCCTGGGCGACGCTGGCAGCCAGAACGTCACACTTAGCGACGCCGGTAGCCAGAACGTGACCCTAGGCGATGAGCAAAACTCCACCCTGGGCGACGCTGGAAGCCAGAACGTGACCCTAGGCGACGACCAAAACTCCACCCTGAGCGACGCCGGCAGCCAGAACACAACCCTGGGCGACGAGCAAAACTCCACCCTGAGCGACGCTGGCAGCCAGAACGTGACCCTAGGCGACGACCAAAACTCCACCCTGAGCGACGCCGGCAGCCAGAACGTCACCCTGGGCGACGACCAAAACTCCACCCTGGGCGACGCCGGCAGCCAGAACATCACCCTGGGCGACGACCAAAACTCCACCCTGGGCGACGCCGGCAACCAGAACGTCACACTTGGCGACGCCGGCAGCCAGAACACCACCCTTAGCGACGCTAGCAACCCGAACACAACCCTGGGCGACGCCGGCAACCAGAACGTCACACTTGGCGACGCCGGCAGCCAGAACGTCACCTTGGGCGACGACCAAAACTCCACCCTGAGCGACGCCGGCAGCCAGAACATCACCCTGGGCGACGAGCAAAACGCCACCCTGAGCGACGCCGGCAGCCAGAACATCACCCTGGGCGACGAGCAAAACTCCACCCTGGGCGACGCTGGCAGCCAGAAAGTCACACTTGGCGACGTCCAAAACTCCACCCTGAGCGACGCCGGCAGCCAGAACGTGACCCTAGGCGACGACCAAAACTCCACCCTGAGTGACGCTGGCAGCCAGAACACCACCCTTAGCGACGCTAGCAACCAGAACACAACCCTGGGTGACGCCGGCAGCCAGAACATCACCCTGGGCGACGAGCAAAACTCCACCCTGGGCGACGCTGGCAGCCAGAACGTGACCCTAGGCGACGACCAAAACTCCACCCTAGGCGACGACCAAAACTCCACCCTGAGCGACGCTGGCAGCCAGAACGTGACCCTAGGCGACGACCAAAACTCCACCCTGAGCGACGCCGGCAGCCAGAACATCACCCTGGGCGACGAGCAAAACTCCACCCTGGGCGACGCCGGCAGCCAGAACGTCACACTTAGCGACGCCGGCAGCCAGAACGTCACACTTGCCGACGTCCAAAACTCCACCCTGAGCGACGCCGGCAGCCAGAACGTGACCCTAGGCGACGACCAAAACTCCACCCTGAGTGACGCTGGCAGCCAGAACACCACCCTTAGCGACGCTAGCAACCAGAACACAACCCTGGGCGACGCCGGCAGCCAGAACATCACCCTGGGCGACGAGCAAAACTCCACCCTGGGCGACGCTGGCAGCCAGAACGTGACCCTAGGCGACGACCAAAACTCCACCCTGAGTGACGCCGGCAGCCAGAACACCACCCTTAGCGATGTTAGCAACCAGAACACAACCCTGGGCGACGCCGGCAGCCAGAACGTCACCCTGGGTGACGAGCAAAACTCCACCCTTGGTGACAACGGCAACCAGAACACAACCCTGGGCGATGACCAAAACTCCACCCTGAGCGACGCCGGCAGCCAGAACACCACCCTTAGCGACGCTAGCAACCAGAACTCCACCCTGAGCGACGCCGGCAGCCAGAACACCACCCTTAGCGACGCTAGCAACCAGAACAAAACCCTGGGTGACGACCAAAACACCACCCTGAGCGACGCCGGCAGCCAGAACATCACCCTGGGCGACGAGCAAAACTCCACCCTGGGCGACGCCGGCAGCCAGAACGTCACACTTAGCGACGCCGGCAGCCAGAACGTGACCCTAGGCGACGACCAAAACGCCACCCTGAGCGACGCTGGCAGCCAGAACGTGACCCTAGGCGACAACCAAAACTCCACCCTGAGTGACGCCGGCAGCCAGAACACCACCCTTAGCGACGCTAGCAACCAGAACGTCACCCTGGGCGACGCCTGGCAGCCAGAACGTCACACTTGGCGACGAGTGATAGCCAGAACGTCACCCTGGGCGACGACCAAAAGCCAGAACGTCACCCTGGGCAACTACCAAAACTCCACCCTTAGCGACAACGGCAGCCAGAACACCACCATGGGCAACGCAAGTGTTGAACATTTGGTTGGTGTAACACTAATAGATGTAGAGATGGGAAATGGTGCCAACTTAACAGCTAATGGAAGTTTGTTAAAAGTTAACCACACTCAAAGTATTGACTCAAGCACATCCAGTCAGCAGATGACCGGAAGGCGAAGACGTGCACTTTCTTTGAAACGGCTCCGTCGGTCAGTATGGAAGAGGCTTTGACTGTCAAAAGATGTGTTTTTGTAGCAGCAAATGTTTAAAGATCAACTGCCTTTTTTAAAAATAAAAAAACCCAAAACAAGACCAACTCTTTTTACTGGTGGAAACAATGTCTAGCTTTGTAACCTAGGGGGAAACGTTTCAACTAAGCTGTGATTCTCAACTGCGGTTTGTGGGCTACTCCTAGTATAGAATCCCCTGCACCAAGTTAGGATAAACTTGTCTCATTTGGACAACTTTAGCTGTGGTAATCAAATGGTTGAATATTAGAACAGCAGTTCCTCCAATTTAGGACCATTGCCAAAATCATGACTATAGGTTGTGTAAATTGTGTTTGAGAAAATATAGGCTCATAATGCTTGATAAGACTAAATCTCTAACCAGATGAGCGGCATCAAAATAATGCACATGTTTTATATTGCACAGAACTTTTTCTACATTTTGTAAGATGTGAAAATAAGTTACAGTAAAGGGAACTGCACAAAGAAAGTTAGGTGAACCCAAAATGTTACTCTGGAGCCCTGATTAGTAGATTGGAGAGGTAACTGTGGTGGGACTAATATAAATTTGATTATCTTTTTGAACAGAACTGATTCTCATGAAGGAATTTAACCTGTGGGCTTTACATCCCTAATGCCACTGAACAAAGTTATGATGATTTGCATGACTCCTTGGTCATCTCAAGTCTTGACCTGTCAAAATTTGAGGATATTTTTGAGTTTACTTGCTATTAACATGCAGCGTGTCATAGCCTCATTGCCAACCACTTAATGCATAATGTTCCCAATTGCGCTTTACTCCTATAGATGTACAACTGCAGTGAAAAGGAGCTTTACACGTAACCATGGCAACTTACACATTGAGTGAATTAGCACTACTTTCCCCGCCCTCTTTTCTGCCTTTATTTGCTGCCACTGTTTCTCTTTGTTACAATTGTACTTTTTACTTCCTCATTTATTGAGGGTGATGCATATTCTTCCTGTGAGAAGTATGCTGCTCTTCTCTTTGTCGTTCTAATTGGCTGCCAGGTGCTCCGCCCCTTTACGTGAATGCATACGGTGTCGTTCAGAAAATCTTGGGTTGACAGAACAAGATGTGAACCCGCTTGGTAGTGTGGTTTATCCAGATGCCCATGTCTCGGTCAATCCAGGTCAGAGGAACTGATCGAGGATAAGTCCAGCCAGCTTCGTAGTACAGGTCTACAGCTTTATTGTAGGTGTGGGAACTTGTCTGGGAGCTTTTGTTCTGGGGGCTGTGGGGGTCTGGGAGATGTTTGGCAGTTTATTAGGCTTGTTTTTTTCTTAATCTTATTAAGAGGTTAAACAACTTAAAATGTAATGTATATAATATTAATTATATATATTAATGTAAATAACTTCAAAACATAATTCTCAGAACAAAATACCCGCTCCACTGCAAACAGAAACTGCACCATCCTGAAAAGATTGACTTCTGCACAGTCTGACATTGTCTGGAGACTTTCAGAATTACACTGGAAACTTTAAAAAGTACACGCTGACGGTCATTTATCTGAATCCCACAACTACAGGACAAAGCTTCCCTCTTCCAGAACAAGCTTCTTCAGGAAGGATTGACTTCAGCTTTTTCTTCAGCGGTCCTTTTTGGATGTCGCTTTCAGTCTCCAAACTTGTTATTACACCAAGAGGTAATCCACCAGCAGAGGAGAGTGTCAAGAGGAGGAAAATGCGACTGCTCATTCTGTCACAGTTGCCTGAGGAATGAACATGATTTCACGGCTTCTCTCGATTAGTTTGTGGTCACGCTCCGTCAGAGGAGTGCAGCGGGAAACACTGATTTGATTGTTGGATAATGATAACTCACCCGCTCATGATTGTAAGAATCTATTTGACGCTTGAGACTATTTATCATGGCTTCTATGCTGGCTTCTCCATAGTTTCCTTTGAAAATGTATCTGCAAAGACAAATTCATTTTACTATAGTGTTCAGGAATATTTTTTTTTATTCAGCAAAGCAAAATTCTTGTGATTATCAACATGAAACAAAAATGTAGGTCAGGGTAGATCGACCGGTCATAACTCTCACCCATCTCTTCTTGAAGGTCATATTTAGTGCTTAAGAGGGAATAGTTTTTCTGATTTTCTGATTGTTTCCTTGGAGACATGGCGATAGTAAAGGGCTTCTGATTCATTTCATGATTATTGGTGCTTCCAATGTTTATGTGGAAAGTAAGAAAATGTAGAATGTGAGGATCATTGGATATATATAAAATTAAAAGTAACTTTAAAACACAGTATAAAACTCCATCTTCCTTTTTCATTTTTAAAAATAGTTTTTACAGCATACCTTGATTTTCTGATTTGACTAAAAGTCTCTTTGCTGAGGACAAGATGGAGCACTGCGGGCGGGACAGAAAGTGTTCTTCATGGAGATGGGATACTTTGGTGGCACCTGAGATTGACCTGTAGGTAAACCAAAGATATACTTTTTTTTTTTTTTTTTTTGAAATGTCTGAGTAATATACAGTATTATTCAGCAAACCAAGGAAAAGTGTACAGAGAGGTGCATGCATTATTGGTCTACCAACTTGGGGGTTAGGGTTCTGGATTAAGAGACATGTGCATATAACAGTTAATGATTTTTAATTTAATTATGCATATGACGACTACATCATTAGTTCTTGTATACAATGCAATGCAATATCTATAAATTAAATGACCTAGATGATATGTACCAACTTGATTCCTTGGCCCATGACAAAACAAAAATAAAAAAGTCTAAAATAGATAAAAGTACTTTCCAAAGTATTCACTTACTCTGTACTTATTAAGTCGAACTGTTTCAGGGTAAGTTTTTTAGACTCCAGGTTATTTTGGAAGTGGATTGAAAGCCACTGTTGCACCTCTTCCTCTGTAATCTTCATTTTGAGGGACCCCCCTCTTGAAGACACTCACATGAGAATAGAACAGAACTATAATTGTAACATACATAGTACTCTGTGTCATCCTAAAAAATGTATATATTTAGTTTTCACATTACTAACTTTATCTGTCAAAACCTCCACCATCTAACCTTAAGTTGATGGAGTGGCTCCTGGTCCTAGTCCCCTGAGACCAGAAGAATACTGTACAAACAGATTACAGTGTGAATATTTAAGATGTTTGTTTATGTTTTAAGAACATACTGTTCATTTTATGAGTTTGATATTTTCAAAAGATATTAAAATGTTAATAACATCAGTTTAATTGACAATCATGTTTAAAAAAAAGTTTAATTGATGGTAATTACTCACATTTGACATTCATAATCAAGTCAGAAATACAGTACCACAACACTCTGGAAAAGCCGGTTTTCTTCTCAAAGATGGATATGCAGGTTCAACCCTCTTTTATTGTTTTTACAGTTTATAAGTGGCCTCGTGACATTTTAGAACTCTACATGTGTCGCTTCATTGTAAAAATAACTAAGTGCAGGCATGTGGGCGGGGATAAAACAGGACTTTTTTGCACACTGGAGCCCCAGTTTCAGGACAAAACAGGATTAACTCAAACATGCAGGAATCAATCCTAATACAACTTAAACTTAATGATGAGGAAACACCTTTGTAACTCATCATTAAAGTGGATTTTGCACTATACATCTCCTTTAAGATGTCCATTATGAATCAATGGTCACGTCTGTGCTCACTTTTATCTCTTGCCACAAACCCCGCACATCTAAGGTATTCAGTAACTTGACTTTTCATGTCTGGTCACACCTCCTGGTCAAACCTACAGCCGCACAAGCACAGAAACAGCGCTATGTCAGGTATGCAACCACGACAACAACGCCTGACTCGTCCAGGTGAGCGCGGCTTGTCTAAAATACGTTTGTTGTTCTTTTATAATGACTGCGACTGTGCTTTTTAAACAGATGGCAAAGAAAGGGAAGAAACCAAACGGACAGGAAAATGACAGTTGCAGCGACTGGATGTCCAACCTTCCCCCCGACAAACACAACATACCGCTGTGGCATCTCGTCATACCAGGCAGGTTACATTTTAACAGCATTATCAACGCTTAATAATTAGCCTTTATAGACTTTGTAGTTAGAGCTGTGTACAACGAAACGCTCGTCCTGCAGGTTTCACTTTCATTCTTTGGAGAGGCTCTGCAGATGAACAGGAAAACATCAATTTGAAACTTCTTCTGTTGTTTACTCCAGGGGTTCCCAGTCTTTTTTGTCTGGAGCTTTGTCTCACACTCAGAGTACCCCTCAACTTGAGTTTCAGGCAAATAAATGGGTTTACAAGTCACATATCGTCAAATAGTACTATTATAATTGAGTTTTAATTAGATTTAAGGTTCAAGACACTCCAAAAAGACGCTCATTTACAACTAATGCCACTTTTTTATTCAGACAAAAGTACATTTCATCTTCTTTTAAAACCTGAGCCCATTCTAAGTCATTGCTCACGTACCACTTGGGGTCGCCATACTCTTGACGGGAAACGCTGGTTTACTCACATTTCAGATAAAAACAAGCCATTTTATGTGTAAAAATTGCCAGTATTGCACGTATTTGTGACTTTTAAATTAGAAAATGGATACATTTTGTACACATATTACCGGTAGATACAAGAAAGTAATAGAAGGGATACATGTTATTTAGTATTTCTTTCAGTAGATCAAACTGAAAATTGAAGTAATATTTGTAATTCGTAAACTTTACTTAAAACTATCACATTCAACTCACTTTTATTTTATTATTTTAGGTACAAAATAATTTGTTTGTGCATCCGTGGTAAAAGAGACACCAGTGCAATCCCATCACGCTCAATTATTCCTTCAAATATTATATGTTTTTTTCTATTCTGTGGTTTTATGATTTTGTTTCGATGTAATTGTGCTGCTTATTTAGGCGTTGATTGGAGAATGTGGCATGAAAGCCGATGTGTTGAGTGCGAACTGACAAAAAGAGGACAAAAACGGGGGGAAAAACACTCAAAATATCTTTGCGTGTCAGGTCTTGCACACAGTTTAAGCAGTTCCTCACAAACATACCTTCATTCAGGTTGTTTAGTGAGGTTGTTTCTTCTTCTACACAAAGAACTAAAAAAAAAAAAAACTAAAACCAGATGTGTTTGTGTCTCCTCACATCTTCACTTGACTTTAGGAATCTTCAATGTATTGCAATTATTAAATAATCTGCAGTTACTTAGACAATAGAACGTTATGTACAATGAACATAATATCCTGTTTTTTTTATACAATTATTGCTGTACCTTTAATCCAGGGCTATGCAACTTTATTTTAACAAGGGCCAGATTTTTCACATGGTTTTGTCTTTGAGGCCAGAAGCGTTTTGAAATACAAAAAACATGTAACATGGTTTTAAGTTGTCCAGCCCACTACTCACCATTGCAATGCTCCTGTCCTCTGTGTCCAAATCCGTTAATTTTGCTTTTGGCGCTGCATAACGACATTAAATGCACATCAAAACGTATCTGGATCCAGCGTCTTTGTTTATGTAAAAGCACGTCATTCAGCGTTACAGGACCCACCAACTTTGTTCCTCAGTGGCTTCGCAGGTCGCAGCTAAACCGGGACTAAATTGGGACTAAATCTGGTCAAAATGGGGACTAAACCGGGTATAAACAAGGTCTAAATCGGGTCAAAACAGGTTCCAAACCAGGTCTAAACCAGGACTAAACCAGGAATAAACTAATAACAAGAGATAAAATAATGTCTATTTTTGAAGATGGGTTGAGGGCCGGATCATATCCCTTGGACGGCCTGATTTGGCTCGCGGGCCTTGAGTTGAATAGTCCTGCTGTAGTCTACACATAGAGTTGCAATATATTACGGTGATAAAACGTGACAAAGGATTAAAACAGATTCATGTTTATCGCTCTATTTGTAATACTTTGTTTATTATTATTGTTTACTGATTATACCTGGAAATATCACACACCAGAGCAGTGTTTTTTTTATTTACTTTTCTCACTAATACAGCGCAGTTTGAAGTTTAAATCAGGTTTGCAATACCACAATGTATTCCTTTGATTTTAGTAAAGTAACTGTATTCTGAACACCACCAAATGAAACACAAGATTTACCGAAAGACCCGCCTTTGACTGAAAGACAAATCTACATCTGTGTTTTCTAACGCAGCTTCTCAATACTTTCCAGGCAGCCATGACTCCATGAGCTACGACCTGGACATCCACAGTCCCATAGTGGAGCCCGACACGCTGAAGAAATACAGCGGCCTGCGCTGTGTCCGCTCTGTGGTGAGGAGGTGGGCCAGGACACAGGTGAGGCTCTCTCTGTGGTGAGGAGGTGGGCCAGGACGCAGGTGAGGCTCGCACTGTGGTGAGGAGGTGGGCCAGGACGCAGGTGAGGCTCTCTCTGTGGTGAGGCGGTGGGCCAGGACGCAGGTGAGGCTCGCTCTGTGGTGAGGAGGTGGGCCAGGACGCAGGTGAGGCTCGCTCTGTGGTGAGGAGGTGGGCCAGGACACAGGTGAGGCTCTCTCTGTGGTGAGGAGGTGGGCCAGGACGCAGGTGAGGCTCGCTCTGTGGTGAGGAGGTGGGCCAGGACACAAGTGAGGTGGGCCAGGACGCAGGTGAGGCTCGCTCTGCGGTGAGGAGGTGGGCCAGGACGCAGGTGAGGCTCGCTCTGTGGTGAGGAGGTGGGCCAGGACGCAGGTGAGGCTCTCTCTGTGGTGAGGCCAGGACGCAGGTGAGGCTCTCTCTGTGGTGAGGCCAGGACGCAGGTGAGGCTCTCTCTGTGGTGAGGAGGTGGGCCAGGACGCAGGTGAGGCTCGCTCTGTGGTGAGGAGGTGGGCCAGGACGCAGGTGAGGCTCTCTCTGCGGTGAGGCCAGGACACAGGTGAGGCTCTCTCTGCGGTGAGAGAGAGCTAGGACACAGGTGAGGCTCTCTCTGCGGTGAGGCCAGGACGCAGGTGAGGCTCTCTCTGCGGTGAGGCCAGGACACAGGTGAGGCTCTCTCTGTGGTGAGGCCAGGACGCAGGTGAGGCTCTCTCTGTGGTGAGGCCAGGACACAGGTGAGGCTCTCTCTGGGGTGAGGCCAGGACACAGGTGAGGCTCTCTCTGTGGTGAGGCCAGGACACAGGTGAGGCTCTCTCTGCGGTGAGGCCAGGACACAGGTGAGGCTCTCTGCGGTGAGGCCAGGACACAGGTGAGGCTCTCTCTGGGGTGAGGCCAGGACACAGGTGAGGCTCTCTCTGTGGTGAGGCCAGGACACAGGTGAGGCTCTCTCTGCGGTGAGGCCAGGACGCAGGTGAGGCTCTCTCTGCGGTGAGGCCAGGACACAGGTGAGGCTCTCTGTGGTGAGGCCAGGACGCAGGTGAGGCTCGCTCTGTGGTGAGGCCAGGACGCAGGTGAGGCTCGCTCTGTGGTGAGGCCAGGACACAGGTGAGGCTCGCTCTGTGGTGAGGCCAGGACACAGGCGAGGCTCTCTCTGTGGTGAGGCCAGGACACAGGTGAGGCTCTCTCTGCGGTGAGGAGGTGGGCCAGGACACAGGTGAGGCTCGCTCTGTGGTGAGGCCAGGACACAGGCGAGGCTCTCTCTGTGGTGAGGCCAGGACACAGGTGAGGCTCTCTCTGCGGTGAGGCCAGGACACAGGTGAGGCTCTCTCTGCGGTGAGGCCAGGACGCAGGTGAGGCTCTCTCTGTGGTGAGGCCAGGACACAGGTGAGGCTCTCTCTGCGGTGAGGCCAGGACACAGGTGAGGCTCTCTCTGTGGTGAGGCCAGGACGCAGGTGAGGCTCGCTCTGTGGTGAGGAGGTGGGCCAGGACGCAGGTGAGGCTCGCTCTGTGGTGAGGCCAGGACGCAGGTGAGGCTCACTCTGTGGTGAGGAGGTGGGCCAGGACACAGGTGAGGCTCTCTCTACGGTGAGGAGGTGGGCCAGGACACAGGTGAGGCTCTCTCTGCGGTGAGGCCAGGACGCAGGTGAGGCTCTCTCTGTGGTGAGGCCAGGACGCAGGTGAGGCTCGCTCTGTGGTGAGGCCAGGACGCAGGTGAGGCTCGCTCTGTGGTGAGGCCAGGACACAGGTGAGGCTCTCTCTGCGGTGAGGCCAGGACACAGGTGAGGCTCTCTCTGCGGTGAGGCCAGGACGCAGGTGAGGCTCTCTCTGTGGTGAGGCCAGGACACAGGTGAGGCTCTCTCTGCGGTGAGGCCAGGACACAGGTGAGGCTCTCTCTGTGGTGAGGCCAGGACGCAGGTGAGGCTCGCTCTGTGGTGAGGAGGTGGGCCAGGACACAGGTGAGGCTCTCTCTGCGGTGAGGAGGTGGGCCAGGACGCAGGTGAGGCTCGCTCTGTGGTGAGGCCAGGACGCAGGTGAGGCTCGCTCTGTGGTGAGGAGGTGGGCCAGGACACAGGTGAGGCTCTCTCTGCGGTGAGGAGGTGGGCCAGGACACAGGTGAGGCTCGCTCTGCGGTGAGGAGGTGGGCCAGGACGCAGGTGAGGCTCTCTCTGCGGTGAGGAGGTGGGCCAGGACACAGGTGAGGCTCTCTCTGCGGTGAGGCCAGGACGCAGGTGAGGCTCTCTCTGTGGTGAGGCCAGGACACAGGTGAGGCTCTCTCTGCGGTGAGGCCAGGACACAGGTGAGGCTCTCTCTGTGGTGAGGCCAGGACGCAGGTGAGGCTCGCTCTGTGGTGAGGAGGTGGGCCAGGACGCAGGTGAGGCTCGCTCTGTGGTGAGGAGGTGGGCCAGGACGCAGGTGAGGCTCTCTGCGGTGAGGAGGTGGGCCAGGACGCAGGTGAGGCTCGCTCTGTGGTGAGGCCAGGACGCAGGTGAGGCTCGCTCTGTGGTGAGGCCAGGACGCAGGTGAGGCTCGCTCTGTGGTGAGGCCAGGACACAGGTGAGGCTCTCTGCGGTGAGGCCAGGACACAGGTGAGGCTCTCTCTGCGGTGAGGCCAGGACACAGGTGAGGCTCTCTCTGCGGTGAGGCCAGGACACAGGTGAGGCTCTCTCTGTGGTGAGGCCAGGACACAGGTGAGGCTCTCTCTGTGGTGAGGCCAGGACGCAGGTGAGGCTCGCTCTGTGGTGAGGAGGTGGGCCAGGACGCAGGTGAGGCTCGCTCTGTGGTGAGGCCAGGACGCAGGTGAGGCTCGCTCTGTGGTGAGGAGGTGGGCCAGGACGCAGGTGAGGCTCGCTCTGTGGTGAGGCCAGGACGCAGGTGAGGCTCGCTCTGTGGTGAGGAGGTGGGCCAGGACACAGGTGAGGCTCTCTCTGTGGTGAGGAGGTGGGCCAGGACACAGGTGAGGCTCTCTCTGCGGTGAGGAGGTGGGCCAGGACACAGGTGAGGCTCGCTCTGCGGTGAGGAGGTGGGCCAGGACGCAGGTGAGGCTCTCTCTGCGGTGAGGAGGTGGGCCAGGACACAGGTGAGGCTCGCTCTGTGGTGAGGAGGTGGGCCAGGACACAGGTGAGGCTCTCTCTGCGGTGAGGAGGTGGGCCAGGACACAGGTGAGGCTCTCTCTGTGGTGAGGCCAGGACGCAGGTGAGGCTCGCTCCATCTGTCACAAAGGATCTGTTTGGCTTTTTTGAGCTTTATTAAGGCAAAACTCGTTATCATATTATAATATTTTTTGTTTTTTGGTCAGTTTGTTCTCTCACAATCAGCTTTCATGTGGAAACAACAAACTTGTCCAATCTGCTACTAAATGTGTTTTATTCCTCCTTTGAATCCACATAGATTTCTCTGGGACATTGTGACTTCAAAGGCCGTTTTCTTAAAATGCATTTTTCTCCCTCGGGACATAAAGATCAGCCTTAAAGTAGCTCCTAATCAACAAGATTTTGACCAAACGTGCAGAAGGATTTTTTAATATCAAATTTTAAAACTGAGTTATTGAAGTTTTAAGACAAAGACAAGACAATTTTCAGTCCAATCTAGTTTACTTACAAACTAAACCCATAATCCCCTCAGTAATTGTTTTTATAACTAATATTTGCACAAAATGAACAAAGAAATTTAAACTTTGTTCTATCCATTTTTCAGGTTTATATGTCACAAATATATGCATTTTTTACACATAAAATGCCTTATTTCTACATGAAAATATGACATGATGAAAAACATTTATGTGAGTAAACTACAGGAGAAGTTTGAAATTGATATCTTTAAATTTAAGATTTTTTCCTATTCACCTGCAGCGTCTCACCTTAAAGTCTAATGGTTATTTCTATTGTACATGAAACTTACCTAATCATTGTTGTTAAAATTTTACATTTTAACAACAATGATTAGGTAAGTTGACGAAAGGCTTAGATAGAGAGAGATCAGAAATGGTTCATTCTTTTTTTGACATTTTGATTTAATAATTCCACGGTCTTTTTGTGTGTTTTAGAGTCTGCAAAGTTCAGAGGATTAAAACATGATGACTACAGTTATTTGTTATTGTTGAATAGTCACAATTAATTAGTCAAAAGAAAAGAAAGAAAGTGCTATTATTTTGTGTTGAAATATTGTCTTTAAAAACATCTTTTTAAATGATCATTGTGGCATTGACATCTGTATTGTTGTTTTTCCAAAAAGAGAGTTTGAAATAGTAGAAACACTAGCTGTATGTTACAATGACAGTATCTGTTCATTTAGTCATTATAACACTAAAACAAATAGATAAAAGATTTTGTCCACTCAAAATCATGTTCTGATGAAGAAGAGTTTGACCTTTGTGTTTTCAGGAGGCAAACATCATCGATCAGTTGAATGCAGGGGCTCGCTACTTTGACTTAAGAATCGCTCGCAAAGAAAATGACCCTGACCCCACCCGGCTGTACTTCTACCACGGCCTGCTCACACGCACAGACGTGGAGGTAACTCTGCCACCGTCAAACACCACCAACCACTAAACAACAAGGACAAAGTATTTTTACACATTGTCCAGTCAAAATGAACATTACAAAACAAAACCCTGAACAGAATTTCCCAAGCGTATTATTAGCCCATGCAGTTTTATATTTTAAAATGATAAATTGTTCCTCAAAAGCGAGTTTTACCATCAAAACTCTCAAACCTTTTCTGTGTCTGAGTCCTGCTCTCAGTGACCAGAGTGACACTGGTTTAGTGCCGCCTGTGAATGCGGTTTACAAGCTTCACACTTTACTCGTGTGACTGTGGGACCAGTCGATATATCTGAACATTTTTGGAGGAAAATATATTTTAAATAACTGTGTATGTTTTGATTTGTAAAGTGAATTTGATTTTATCGCAAAATATTTCTGCTGAAGAAGTGTCAGAAAAGAAATACATCAACACTGCTTTTGAATAATGTACATGTTCTTGTAAATCAAACCAGATTTACAGGATATTCACAGCATCAAACTGGATACATCTAAACCAGGGCTGTTCAACTTCAGTTCAGACCCTCCAAACCATCTGATTCGGCTCGTGATCCATCTTTCTAATAATAAAAAAAATATTTTTTTTTTGTTTACTAGAATAATTCTGGCTTATTACTAGTTTAGACCTGGTTTGGTCTTGATTTTGCCATTGTTGAATTCTGCTTTAGACCTGATTTGATTCTGGGTTAGTCCTGAATTAGCAACTTGTGGAGTAATTGAGCAATGTTGGTAAAGCATTTGGTATTTTATTTTTCCACAAACATCTAGCAATAGTTACTTCATCATTATTGAAATAGATGTAGTGATGGGGATATTTTGTGTGTATTTGAGACTCTGCTCAGATAAATGTTTGAATCAAGTGATCAAACTAAACCAAGATTCAACAAATTTGTCAAAACGGTTGAGAAAAACTGTCAAAGTCAGAATAGTACATAAGATAGGACTTTTAAGATGCTCTTCTCAATTGTAACTGAGTCCCAGCAGAGAGTACAGACTGTGTAAGTGTACACATCCTGTGGTAAATATATGTCCAGTGTGATGTTGGTGGAAATGTCTTTCAAGAACAGACTGTTATTGTTTGACACAATAAACAAAGCTTTTCCAGACCCAAACCACATGTGTAAAGTGTAAACTCCAATCGCTCACTGCACTAAACCAGTGTCACTTGGCCCCTAATTGGCCGCCTCTGCATTTTGAGGACATCTACTTTGGACGCTGCTGAAAAAAATTAAGTCAGCAGCAGACGCACGGAGGGTCCAGTGCACATTTACGTTTACCAGACAGTCCAATCTTCTGACCAGCCTTCTTCTATGTAAGGTCCTTCTTGTGTTTTTAGTCCACCAACGTGACACACAGACAAGTTTGTCATCCATTTCTATCGCTGTGTGGTTTATCATCATCTAACCCTTCTTCCTGATAATGAAATATGTAGGTACGTGACTGAAGAGTAATCTCTGATAGGTTGCCATCTGCATCAGCCACTGCATCGGGTGCAGAAAGTTCAGCTTTGTTTATTTCCTGTGAATGGAGCGACCCGCAAAAGCGCTCTGGTCGCACGACCAAAAAGTGTCTGTCCTCAAAATACAAAGGTGGACAACTAGGAGCGGCCATTTGAGAGCTTTGATAGAAAAACTGGATTTTGAGGGATTGTTTTATCAGTTTTTAATGTAGAACTTCAAAGTGAAGAAACTTCACAGAGAAAAGTGAAATTCAGTTTAGTTTTTTGTGTGAACTGTTTGCAAAAGTGTGTCCTACAGTATATATGTAAATGCTGACAAGCACAATAACATGCACTGTTTGTATCAGACCGCTCTCACGTCGATAAAGGAGTGGGCGGAGCTGCACCCCAAAGAGGTCATCATCCTGGCTCTGTCGCACTTCAAAGGCTTTGGCAGCTGCACAGCACGACTGCACGACCATCTCACCGGCTTCATCCAGAACCTGTTCAGCTCCAGACTGGTCCCCAAACCTGTAAGCACGCCGTACACACACCAGCACTGACCCGTGCCACTGCTCACCAATGCACCGTTCCAGATGGGGAGCGATGACGCGCCGACGCTGCAGAAGTGCTGGGACCAAGGGCACAATGTCATAGTCTCATATGACTACAGCGAAGCCACCACGCAGTCAGTGTTCTGGTTCAAGATCCTTTACTTCTACGGCGATGGCATGGATCCAAGGAAAGTGGAGGAGGTCCTCACAAGGGACCTGAAAGTTGCCTCTCGAGTGTGTGAGTACATGTCTGTTCTAAGCACTGGTGACCTCTAATTATGACTTATTTTGGTGAGAGTCTGGTTGCTAGGTAACAGTTGTAGAATTACCTCTGTCTATGTCATATTTGTGCTCATGTTCAGTCAGGAAGCAACATTATAAACTTTACACAAACTGTCAAACTGGGGACAAATAGGCAAAATGTTTAGTAAAATCTTAAATATAACCACTGTGTAACCTGTCATATGAACTTTAAAGTAACAGTATGTAATTTTAAGCTAAAAGAAAAAAAAACTGATATAAAAGCATGTTTTTTCATTGTGGTTGTTTTTATTGCACTGAAAATGTCATGAAAACCTATGTCCATACTGTAAGCAGACTCAGAAGTATGTTTTAACTTTATTTTAACTCTTTGTTTCCATTAAATCACACAGGTGAGACTTCCCACCTTCAAAAAGTTACATACTGTTGCTTTATCATGTGGTCATCCCTCTGGTGGGCCATCTGACTTTTTTGTTTTAACTATTCCTTTTTATCCACCATCTGATAAAAGGAAACTACCAAGCTGCTATAATAAGAAAGCTCTTATTTTTAGTGAAATCAAGCATTCACAGATGAATCAGGATCAGCTTTTAGTCAGAAACAACAAATAAAATCTAGTGTCACTCAGCTTTACCTCTTCATATATTTAACAAAGAAAATCTAGAGGGGATTGAAAATCTGATATTCCTTTGTGCAGAGCTTGTTTCCACTTATAATTGGAGTAAATCAGACACCAGAGGCCAAAAACTAAAGAGCCTCAGCTTCACAAAGAGTCGAGCCTTTAGTTTGTGCTCCAAAGAGTTCAGAAACAGCTTCAGTTTGAAATGGGACTCATTTTAGTCAGAGGTTTTGGAAAAAAAATAGGCTCTCTGTGGTAAGGGGTCAAGTACAAGTTTAGGGTAGGCCTATCAGTACTTTTTCACAATAGCTACTGTTTACTTTTACTTCTTCACTCAACAATATTTTTAACAGGACTAAAACACTTTTTTTTTTACAGCTTGAGGCTACCTCAAATGGCCGAGGAGTCATTTTTAGCAGATTCATAATTAGAATTAGAAGTCCAACTTTGAGCAAACCAAAATATGCAAATTAAAACAGGTAAAAAAAATTAAGAAATTGAGTTGCTTCCATTGAACAAAAATCACCTTGACGCTGTAACGGTTCTCAAAATTTACCCTTAGTACTTCTTCCACCATTGATTCTTGATTGAACTTTGCTCTCCTTCAAACTTAGTAAAAGTAAAAACAAGGCATGACAAGGTTTATTTTTAAAAATACCTGCAATGAAGTAAATAACTTTATTCCCCTCATTTTTAGGAGGAAATGGTCTGTCCTGTCCATTGATACCATGAGGTCTATATTAATACTGAGCACTGTCATTTCCAGCTCTGAGTGATGATGTTTTGTGCAGATTTCTACGTGAGCGGCCTGAACCTGACATTACCAGAGAACGCCGGAGCTGTCAGGTTCATTCTGCGCTGGAGGAGTCTGGCCTCTGCCATCCGGAGCAGTTTACCAGAGCTGCTGCGGTGGATTCAAAGACAGGCTGCCAAGACGCCGCTGAACATAGTGGCTTCAGACCTGGTGACCGAGGACAATGTGATCGCAACCGTTGTTAATCTGAACATCAACAAAGGGACTGTGTAGATTAGAAAGTATAGCAGTGCAATCATTTTACTATTAAGTAACTGACAATTTCGAATTAACTGAATAGGTATGTACGCATGCATTCAGACATTATGTTATGTATTCTGAAATTATATTTTATCTAACTCATTTATTACACAATGTACTACTACTTCTCCCCACGGTGAGATGTTTTTCTTTCTTTCTTTTTTTTTTTTTTAAATAAATTTGTATTAAAAACCGTGCATCTCAGGTAAAATACCTCCGTGAAGTTGGCCCCCCATCAAACACCCCCCCCCACAAAAACTATGTCAATCGTTTGTGCTACGTTTGTGCTGGTTTGTGCTGCAAAAAGTTTCGTTTGTGCTGCTTTAGTTTTTGAGATATTAACGATTCTTTTATAGGTCAAATTACGGTCACCCAGCCCCCCAGGAAGCTTAAAAATGCTCAAAAACGGCACAAAATGGAGTCAATCGTTTGTGCTTCGTTTGTGCTGTACAAAAAATGTGCTGTTATGGTTTTTAAAGTAGTAGTAGTAGCAGTAAAAGACACGTCTAGCCATAAACTCTGGGAGACCAGATTCATTCATGTTTTACATGATTCATCGGTGCGCCCTCTTGTGTAGACTTTGTGAATTACAACAACACCGTGCACTTGGCCCGTGTCCTGTTCTTGTGCACATGGGCTGCAGCTGGAGCCCTGCACAGCACAGGCCTTAGATTACAGTACAATGTTGCTGAGGTTCGCATGGCAGCGGGTGCAGCCGTGCAGCAGGACTAGCGTTAGCACAGTACTAGCACGTCTGTGTTCGGCTACAGCGGCGTCTCTGGGTGTAAAACGTCCCGGACCGCACAGTGCTTGTACAGCCCGGTGCTTCAAGCTTCTCTCCCGCGCCTCGCCTTCACACAGAGCGGTGTGTGTGCTCCGCTGCCCGGCCTCCTCCCCCAGGTAACGACCCACCGTGCACCACACAGCTAACCTGAAGCTAACTCTGCTAATGCTAACTAGCCTCTAGAGGCACGGCATTTCGCCCGGGGGCGGAGTTTAGAGTCCATTTGAACGCACACACGTGTCCATGGCAACCGTCCACTCGCTCGAGATGCCTAGACTTGAGTAGTATCCGCATGCTAACCTTTGGAACAACTTTTACAAAAAGTGTTATTGACATTTTTCTTTTTACGATATGCTAAAACGTCGTGCACAGGTGGATTGACAACATTAATTTGTTATCCCTGAATGACAAGTTTGTTACTGTTGCTGAGGAGGAATTCTTTACATGCTAAAATTCACTTTCATAAATCAATTTTCGGTGAGAATTTAGGATCGTTCCAAAGCAATTAAACCACATACTGTATCTTTTAAATGGGAAAAAGTCCTTAAAATGTTACTTAGGCCTACAGGAAACTGTTATGGAAGAATTGCTGTTGTGGATTTCTAAAACAACAATAAAAATGCGGAGAGAATGAGTCTGATCAATGAGTTGATTTATTCACTGGTACCAAAGTGATTAGTGGCCTTTCCCTGACATAGTGATCTCTCCCTGGTCGACGGAGGTACAAGACAATCAGAACACTTTTATACTGCTTTTTATACACAAGACATAGTTATCACATCATGAGGAGACGACATGAAACATCAGTGTGAAACAAGAGCAAAGACATATGTGACTATCAATATTTATGAAAAACAACAGCTATCAGTGGTGCTTCCAGGTAAAGTCAGATATCAGAGTGAAAGGACGTCATTAAAAGGATTAGATGCCCATTATCTATCTTTGTGACCGGGACTGGGAGCTAACAAAACAGGTGCTAAAGATAGTTAACCTTAGCAAGTCAGAATGACAATGCAAAACCTATAAATGCGATTACAATACTGAAACCCATGAATGTTATTATAATATATTTTATGTAACGATATAGCTGTCTTTCAGCGTTTGGTGTCAGAATGTATTGAATTGTCTGCTAATCTTATTGAATTCCTCCTGATTTTCCCCTTTCCTCCACACACCCATAGCCTTTTATAAGTTAATAAAAAAAAGTACAAATTCAAGAACTCTATAAAAGTTTGATTGCTAAAATTGACATTACTATTAGTTACTATCACTATCACTCTGACAGCAATAAATAAGGAGATTTAATGTGAATGCATTTATTAAATAATAATAATTCCCAAAGTGGGGGTTGGGACCCTCCGGGGGTCGCGGAATGATTTCAAGAGCTAAGTTTGAATAAATATGACCCTGTATTTGCTCTATTTATAAAAATAAAAGTAGTGTCTTTTTTTTTTTTCTGCGACAATTTGGCCACTGTCCAGGGTGTACCCCGCCTAAGGCCCAAAGTCACTGGGATAGGCTCCAGTCACCCGTGACCCCTAACGAGAACAAGCGGTAGAAAATGAATGAATAAAGTAGCATCTTTTAGTGAAATGGTGTCTAATAAGACAATAAACTAATAAATTCAAATAACCAATATTAAGCCTGATTTAACATGCTTTGATGCTTTACTTTATTTTTCTTTTCACTTTGGGGGTCTCGAGTCGGTTGCATGGCTATTTTGGCAGTCCCAGCCAGAAAAGACTGGAAACCGCTGTATTAAAGTATTTTGTGTGTAGAACAGCAGGTTAAAGGCTGAGAAAGTGCAGAGGCTCCTTCTGTAACTATGCTTTGATCTTGAGTAATAACAACAATGTATGTAAGGTATAAGTATAAACTGCTGACACCATCCATTATAAAATCAATCGCACGTTTCATTAATACATAATATAGAGGCTATGCACTGCATAATGCATTACCAACAATAATAACTGTGCTTAAGCAAAAGCAGAGGAGAATACTATGTACTCTGCATGTAGTGAAGAGGTCTTTAAAAACCCCTGTTGCCACCTGACCACCACAGATACAGTTTTCGGACTCTTCATCATTCTGTGTGTGTATGTGTTGTTTGCAGCTCGGTGTTGTTCAGGATGGCCTCAGGAGGTGAAGAGTCCTCTCACAGACACACAAACAGACTGTCCAAGGAGCGCTCTCCGTACCTGCTGCAGCACGCGCACAACCCGGTCGACTGGTCAGACTCTGCTCCTCTGTCTCACACACGTCTCATTCCATGTGCTTTTTAGTACATACCACTGGCTGTGTAATGTAAAACCACTGAACACTACAGCTCAGTGACATGGTTATATTACAGCACTGACGTCACAGCACTATTGTTTTGATATTGTGATATGTCTTTATAGAGAGAAAAGATTCTTCTTAACGTTAATGCAGTGACACAGAGTACATGATCATGCTCTAGTTCCCCTGGCTTCTTCACCATGCCATATCAACAAATCCATGCTTAAAGATACACTATAGACCATTTCCTCCTGCAGAAGGGAATTAAACATATCACTATCCATGACCAGCAGCTCACAGTAAGAAAGAATATTTTTTCCCAATGAAAACACATGTAATTTAATAAATGCAAGTTTAATGTCACACTCCACACAATGCGGTGACCATAGAAACAAAAGCAGGCAGACCCTCACCACCATATGGCATATGGCTTGTTTCTTCTGCTTTGGAATGGATTGGTCTGAAAGCGTCTCCACTGTCTTCAGTGAATCACACCGGCTTGTTTCCAAAGCGGTGGTGCTAGTGGAGCTTCTGAAGGGTCTGGCTCGATTTGGCTGCTTGAACACTTTAGATGAAAGGGAGCTACACATACAGTAGTGGTGAGATGATTGGACAAGAGAGAACTCAGACTTAATAAACCACCATATTTCCGGTGACGCTAACTTTTATGTTGAGCTACTGCATCAGCTGTTTCATGTTTATCGATATATTTCCTGGTCATAATGCATCTGACATTGTCTAAAGTGAATGCATTACACAAAGAGAGGTTAAAACGCGACCTAGTGGCTTTGTACAGAAGTGAAATAAATGCAGAAAAAAGCTGAGGAGGAACTGGAAGTAGTTTCCTGTAAACTCACAGACGTCTCACAGCCACAAACTTGGAATCACTAAACATCTTTTTGTGAATTGCTGTCTGTTTCTTAAGAAAACACACACACTTCCCCATTAAATCAAACGTTCCATAGTGCTCTAAAGTGAACCACTCTAGGGGATCAGAGCCAGTCGAAGCACGCATAAGAGCTCACCGTACGATCTGTTATAAAATAAAATAAACATAAAAGCTCCATGTTCACTTTTCTGTTCTGCTGTTCTGCCTCCACTGACCTCTTGCTACTGATTCTGTATAACACGGCAATTGAGCGGCTGACAGTCCAAATAACTATGTGTGCAGGTATCCATGGGGACAGGAGGCGTTCGACAAAGCCAAGGCTGAGGACAAACCGATCTTTCTGTCAGGTGGGAGAGGAATATCACTTCAGTGCTGTTTCTATTGGTTACATTTACTGACATACTTTTACTGGTGTAACTTTTTATCAAATCAAATTAGCCTCTGAAGCCCTCTGCGCTGTAGTATTTGCATTATCAGCATCAGACAAAAAAAAAAAAACATAAACTGTAGCCACATTAGACAAACGTGGGTTTTATTTCTGGTTCTGGTGCTTTTTAATGTGTTCCAGCTAATTAAAGTGGACTTTAATTTGTATGTACTGAAGTAATACCCAAGGAAGAGTACCCTAGATCACAAAATAGTTTTACTCAAACTGAAGTCCAAAGTAGTGGTCCAAGAAACTCAAAATCCGAGTCAAAAACTACTGCTCAAGGAAGAGTAACTGTCTGAACATAACAAACGTGTCTGATTTAGGTTATAGTTTAAAGTTAATGTAACTGGACGGACAAAACATGAAATAATACACAAAAGGTGGAGTCTTCAATAATAGTCTTCTAATAAAAACTAAATGTACATCAATTAATATAACTATGAGTTTACCCATCGCTGATACAATTATGATACTATATTTGGTTACAGAGACTCCTTAGTGCTTGGACTGACATAATAAGCCTCTAAGATGCACTAAATATCTCAGGATAGATTAAAACAGTGCTAAGAAAAAACTTATAATAGAGTATCTATGGGTCGATGTCAGATTAAGGCCTCATCATGAGTTATGGCCCAAGATTTATTTCAGGATCACGTTATTTCGACAATGAATGGAGATTTGATTTCTATTCTGTGGGCCAAAAAACCAACAAAACAAACTTAACACCGACTGAACCAAGACTAGAACCAGGCTTAGTTGCTTTTTTTTTTTTTTTCAATTTTAAAACTCAATCAGAACACAAACCAGGACAACAAAAAGAGTGGACAGCAATTAGAAATGTAAATAAAACAAGCAGCACAATAGAAATAAGAAATAAAATTCCAACATAAAAGTCCCATTTAATCTGTTAGTCTGTGTTCATATTAAGATCTGATTTTTTTTTTATTGTTTACTTTCAGAAAACAGTACATTTCTGTCAGATACAAGAAGATAAGATAAAAACTTTCTGTTGTTATTGTGTATTTATTTTCTTGTGATATTGATATTTTTGTAATGTTCTGTGCAGTCCTACTTTCTTGATGTTACTTTGTGGTCATAGTCAATACATCATTCTAAAACGGTTCCAGAAAGGTCACATTTTGCCCTGTTTATGTGGTTTTCTTCAGTAACGATACTTGCTCAAATGAGTATCTAGTTTTCTGTGCTAGTTTTAGTTAGTATTTAGTATGTCTCTGATGCTAACATGCATTTTTATACTGATGACGCAGGCTATTGAATCCCCCCAGAAAGCATTTGTAACTGTCCAGCATTCACTTCTTCAACTAAAACTAGTCCTCACTGCTGGCAAAACTAAGTTAATGTTGTTTTCAAGCCTCTAAAAGGTGTCTCAAATGATCCCAGAAGTGTGTACTCTTGAAGGACGTGTCATAGAGGTGGTTCATGAAAATAAATACCTTGGTGTTTTTCCTTCTGTAATAAATTGTGTTTTTCTTTTGAGGTAAAAATGCACCTTGTCACTGCAACTTTTTTAAATCTGTGCTAGATTATTGTTATCTTTTTTATATGAATGCTTCTTCTTCATGTCTTCAAATGTTGGACACAGTTTATCTGCGTCTCTGAGGTTCATTACTAACTGTGGAGCCCTGAGGCATCACTGTGATTTGTATTCACGAGTGGGACGGCCTTCTCTGTCCACTCTGCAGGACAGTGGTACACATTTATTTACAAGGCTTAGATTACTGCCTCCCTATATTTGTACTTCGATCACACGGAGAAGGTTTGACTCTTACTCCTTGCGGTCAAACGATCAGCTGTTGCTCTCGATTCCTTTTGCCCGCACAGAGCTGGAGAACAAGGCCTTTGTCCTTTGTCCTCAGCTCCTTTTGCTTGAAACATTGGAAATTGACTGACTTTTTGTCTTTAAATGTGTCTAAAACCAAGTTGAAAGCGTTAGAGACGGCTTCAATAATGTGCAGTTGTTTTACATAACTTTTAATGCTGATAATTTAATGTCAGTAATGCTGTTGTAAAAGTTTTACTTTGCTGCCTCTTGGCCAGGACTTCCTTGGAAACGAGGTTTTTAATCTCCGTGGGACTGGTTAAACAAAGCTTAAATAAATCTAAAAAAAAAACAAAAACCTGATTAGTATCTGATTTTCGTTTCTTTTGACAATTAGTACAATTTTTGTCTTCTAACGCAACCACTTGTGATTCTTCCATAACCACAATCTTTACATTTCTCTCCTTGTCTGTGAAAAAGTGGGCTATTCCACGTGCCACTGGTGCCACGTGATGGAGCGAGAGTCCTTCGAAGACGAGGAAATCGGGCGGTTCCTCAGCGACGGCTTCGTGTGCGTCAAAGTGGACCGAGAGGAGCGGCCGGACGTGGACAAGGTCTACATGACGTTTGTGCAGGTACTGGGACGATCGACCGGAGAATGAAAACTCTGGCCCTTGTTTTGTGAGTCTCGTGGGCTTGTGTGTCTCGTCAGGCGACCAGCGGAGGGGGAGGGTGGCCCATGAGCGTGTGGCTGACTCCGGAGCTCAAACCGTTCATCGGAGGGACCTACTTCCCTCCCAGAGACCGCCCGAGACGACCCGGGCTCAAAACGGTTCTAAGCAGAATACTGGAACAGGTATCAGAGTTTAGCACAGTGTTTCTACCACTTTATAATTAAAAAAATAATTAAAAATGCCATCTACATAATCTGCTTTAGTGCCGGAACTAACGACTACTTTAGTACTCGACTAGTCAACGATTATTTGTCCCATTAATCGACTAGTCAAAGATAATTTCTATTGTACTTTGAGGCTTTTTAAGGGATATGTCTTTTGCATTTATTCATCTACTGAAAATGTAACTATAACATAAGATATCGTAGATCATCATTTTACATTCATTCATGTTCATTTTAAACTGCAGTATTGATCTAAAACAGACACCGTTCCATTGACGACCTGTTTAAAACTGCAGAGCTGATAAGCCCGCCTCTTTATAGTGACATTTCACCGTAACAAGCAGCAGATTGTCGTTTACATGGTTTTATTGGTGAAAAGTGGCTACATGTGTCACTCGGAGTTTTGATTTTTCAAATAATTACAACTAAGTACAGTACCTATCGGCGGGGATAGGTGGTAGGTGAAAACAGTCATTTTCTGAGCACTGGATCTTCCGTTGCTTGACAATACAGGATTAACTGAGACATGCAGGGGTCAATCAAAGTCATCAAAGTTGATTTTGACTTAATATGTCACCTTTAGATACATTGTCAACCAATTAAAGACTGAAAAATGGCGACTGAAGACCTCTAGATTAAGTGTATTATTAATAAAAATCCAAATTATTTATTCTTATTTTGACTTAGTAACACCAGTGTCTTTGTGTTTTTGTATATTAGAGTCTATAGTGCAGAAAAACATGATCAAAATAGAACTATGATTATTTTTTTATCACAATTAGTCACGTGACTCACTATTAAATGTTTAATGGTTGCAGCCCTAGACCAGAACCACTTTATCATTCAAAAGAAAGAAATACACATGAAAAATGCCATCTGCATTATCTGCTTTAATGTTAAAATCTTTCAATGACTAGAATTGGGAGAGATTTTATTATAGTCTTGTCATCTTCTTTCTTACCACTAGAGGGTGGTAGATCCACAGTTTGACAGGCCTTGGTAGCTGAGCACATACTGTAGCACCACAAATGTTCATCATTCCTGTAGAACATGATACAAATCTGAGTTTGGTAAAATGCTTAATTGTTTTGCCCAAATATATTTTAAATATCATGATTTCTGGTATGTTATATCGCAGAGTTTTGATGTGCATTGGTCAGGGCATGCAACATTATTTTGAAATAATTTCTCCAATGCCTTTAAGTGTAAATATGGAAATAAACCTAGATTTAGTCCTGATTAAAGCTGGGTTAACCAACTTTATTCTTGTAATTGACTCATTTTGTTTCTCCCCCCATGGAGTATATTGCAAAAGCAGTTCTCACTCAAATGATGATTTAATGCCTCACAGATACACAGTGATGAAATATTGAAATATGGACCAAGCGGAGGGCCACAAATCAATTGTGAAATGTTTAAAAAAGCTGCATTTATCTGATGATGTAAGTGCCACCACACCTGAATTACACCTGAAGTCTCAGTGCCTTAATATCAGGTCTGTCTCGCACCAATTTTTTTTTTTTGCTGTAAAAAGTACTACTCAGGACAATGTGGGCCAATTCACCAGGAAGCCTGAGGGACAAGAAAAATAGTTCTGCATTTGACCCCCGTACCTTAGTTTGGACATGCTTGATTTAGTAGTTTGCCTATTATTATTAGTTCTAAATTATCAGACGCCAAAGTAAAGTGCTAGAGCAGGTTTAAAGGCCAACAGCAGAACAGATCATTCAGAATATGTGTCCTTTAAACCTCTTCCTCGGGCTGTCGTCCCTCTAGTGGCAGAGTAACCGCGCTGCGCTGGAGTCCAGTGGAGAGCGGATCCTTGCAGCTCTGAGGCAGGGCACAGCCGTGAGCGCAGAGCCCGGAGGAAGTGTCCCTTTGGCCCCCGACGTGGCACAGCGCTGTTTCCAGCAGCTGGCTCAGTCCTACGAGGAGGAGTACGGAGGCTTTAGAGACGCACCCAAGTTCCCCAGTCCAGGTACGACTAACGTGCAGAGTAGACCTGCAGACACCTGAAAAGTTTGTGAACATTCTAAACTCCAGAAGGGAGGCAAGAGTGAAGTGGAATATAATCTGCAATGAAAAACTGGGACAGAAAATCACCGATTATGAAAAATCAAGGTGGTTTTGGCAAATGAAAACCTCAGATACATGTGAGTGATTCAAATTTAGACAGCATGGTGCTGTTTTAAAGTTATGCAAAATTGGAATATTGATCATGAAAAATGCTACAAAAACTGTTGATTTAAAATGTTATAAACCTTCTAGTAAGTGTATATGGTGATATTTCTGCACTTTTGTGATTCATTTTTCAGACATTTCACATTTGTCTGAAGATTAAACTCAACTAAAACATTTAAAGACATGTGTAACACATTTCTGTTGAATTTACATAACATTGTCTGAATGTTTAAAGACATTTACTATTGTGTTTTACATGATTTCTTCATTTAATAGTTAAATTATTATAGACACTTTATTTCTTTTTTGTTGAACGCAAAATCCAGATTAGGTTGAGCTCACAATAGTTCATTTTATCCACAGTGATATTTCACACTTTACCTTATGTATGGCAGATATTGACAAAAATGAATTGATTGGTTGAGACGATATTTTAACAATTCATTAGGAATCTGTAAAATTAACTGTAAAATTAATTTAATTTAGAACATTTTTGCTTTATATTTACATCAGACTTTTCTGTCTCTTTTGGAATGTATTTTAAATAGGTTTGGTTTTGAAAATATACCCAATATATATTTTTAATATTTTAATATTGAATATTTTCAAAACAACAATTTTTAAAATAGTCCCCACTTTTACTTTATCTCAGTATATATACTTTTTTGTATTTTATAGTATAAATAATAATAATAAAATAATAGTATTTTTCAATGTTTTGTTACAGAGAAGCAAACAATCTGACGTTTCCATACTACTACTTTATTTTTTGTTGTTTATTTCCATTGTCATTTAGATCTGATCTCAGTTAATCATTGTGGTCTTCCTTTTGCTTCCATTATGGAATTTTTAACATTCCAGTGACATTTCATTTTAAGGGGTCTATACTGCAAACTCTAACTGTAATTGCTACATTTGTCAGAGGATTTTGACTTGTACCCAAAGTTAAACTATAGTCCTGGATATGTTTTATGACTTGTTTTGTGTTTAGTAAACCTGATGTTCCTGCTGTCGTTCTGGTGTGAGAACCGCTCCACCTCCGAGGGGGCCGAGGCTCTGCAGATGGCCCTCCACACACTGAGGATGATGGCCCTGGGCGGCATCCACGACCACATAGCACAGGTGAGGAGCACATGGGCCGCTCTTGTGCTGGTTTGAGCCTTGTTTAGTCCTAGTTCCCGCGGCTATGATCACGTTCTTTACAACTGCGGGCTTACATTAGCATGGCGGGTGCACACTTTTATTTGTTTCCCCGTGATAAATTCCCTATGCTGCCTCTAGATGGAGTTCTATTGCCTCACAGATACAAAGTCACGTGTGCTTTCAGTAGATACATTAGGTACAAGAGCGTCTTTAAAGGACAAGAACAATACAAACGTTGCAGAATGTGTGTCCTTTTAAACGGTTGACAAATACATTTCAATGAGGAAGTTTACGAGGAAAATAAATGTGATCATAATTTGTGTCCCTGCCCACTGCTGAGCTCCATACTGTACCCAAGGCCGTCCACTCAAGATGGCGTCCAGATTTTATTCAATGAGCCGTGCTTAGCCATGCATACCTCCAATAATATGTTACTTATTACTTAAATCCTGAGTAATACCATCCCTAGTTGTAACAGATCTTCTGCTTGTGATTTGTGTGTCGTCAGGGTTTCCATCGTTACTCCACAGACTCGTCGTGGCATGTGCCTCACTTTGAGAAGATGCTGTACGACCAGGCCCAGCTGGCTGTGGCCTACGTCACCGCCTCTCAGGTTTGTCTCCCCTCTTTCTATTCTCAGATTGTCTCCAGACATTTCCCGCCACGTCCTCTGTCAGCAAAAAGACAGCACTGTGAGCCAGAGAGACGCTTAAATACACACATTTATCTGTGTTCATTGCAACTGCACTCTCTTGACTGTTATATAAAATACTATCTGAAGTCAGTTTGATGCTGCTGTTAGCCACTAAAGGTATATACGTTGTACGCTGTATTGTGTATGAAATGATAACATTTTTGACTATTTTTCCCATCTTCCTTAGTGACACTTTGTTTGCTTTGGGCAAATATTGAACTATCATTTGAAAAAATAAATTGTATTGGAGATATGGAAGTTTATTTGAAAAGATTAAATATGCAAGGAAGCTTCATTCCTATTGCACTCTGCTTTTGTTTACTGCAGACTTGGTCCTAGCCCGTCCAAAGACTAATTTATTTCAAAAAATCATATATATCAATAATTTGTCGAAAGAGTTGAGATCGTTACCATATGTACACTAAAGGCAATATTTAATCTGTTTATTTAAGGCAATCTATTTAATCTTTTGTACAGTATTTATAATTGTTCTATTCAGGGCTGTTGCGAACTAATGAAATTGTTGGTCGACTAAAGACATGCCCTATCGGCCAATTTGTCGACTAAAAGGGGGTGTGGCAAAAAGTACTAGGAAACTGTGTATTTATGTTAGACTCCAATATCTTCAGGTACCTCACTCCATATCTTGTTGTTTTTGCCATATATATATATATATATATATATATATATATATATATATATATATATATAAAATTCCCTGCTCACCCTCCGCGGGTGGTCTCATCCATCTCTGAGCTCGAGGCCAGGGAGCTTGAGGGTTCGGCGCAGTATCTTAGCTGTTCCTAGCACTGCACTCTTCTGGACTGAGATGTCTGATGTTCCTCCAGGGATCTGTTGTAACCACTCCTCCAGTTTGGGGGTCACTGCCCCAAGTGCTCCGATCACCACGGGCACCACCTTGGCCTTCACCTTCCAGGCCTTCTCCAGCTCTTCTCTGAGCCCTTGGTATTTCTCCAGTTTCTCATGTTCCTTTCTCCTGATGTTGCCATCACTTGGTATCGCCACATCAACCACAACGGCCTTCCTCTGCTCTTTATCCACCACCACGATGTCTGGTTGGTTTGCCATTACCATTCTGTCAGTCTGTATCTGGAAGTCCCACAGGATCTTCTCTCGGTCATTCTCTACCACCTTTGGAGGTGTTTCCCACTTTGACCTTGGGGTTTCCAGTCCGTACTCCACACAGATGTTTCTGTACACTATACCAGCCACTTGGTTGTGGCGTTCCATGTATGCTTTCCCTGCCAGCATCTTACACCCTGCAGTTATGTGTTGGACTGTCTCAGGAGCTTCTTTGCACAGCCTACACCGTGGGTCTTGTCTGGTGTGGTAGATCTGGGCCTCTATCACTCTGGTGCTCAGGGCCTGTTCCTGTGCAGCCATGATGAGTGCCTCTGTGCTGTCCTTTAGTCCGGCCACTATATATATATATATATATATATATATATATATATATACTTTTTATCTAAGTAAAATGATTAGTCTAGTAATGAAAAACTTGATTGACTGAGACACTATCGACCGGTTAATTGACTAAACGACTAAAGGATTATAGCCCCAGTTTTATGTTCTGTGGAAAATACATCGAGCCTTTTTAACATGGTAAAAACACTCATTGCAAATCTCCTGGTGCATGCACAGTTGATCTGAACTATTTAGCCAAAGCGCAATGGTGGCAGAAGTATTCAGTTTTGCTACTCAAGTAAAAGTACAGATACGTGTGCAAAAAGTGACTCACGTAAAAGTAAAAGTATCATATTAAAAAATCTGCTTAAGTAAATGTGCTGAAGTACCTGTTAGGAAATGTACTTTAACGCCTAGTGTACACCGACTCCGATCCGGCTCTGGTTCGGGTCCCGCAAGACTTAGAAAGGGTCCGGCAGCCGCGCAGGTCTGTGGAAAGAACGCACAAGAAGTCTGTTTTTGCCGGAGGCCGCAGCGGCCTGGTGCGGCTTTCATGTTATTTGACGAGTGTCTTGCTCGAAACCACGAGAATCTGGGTGGCTTTCCGCAAAAAACGGACCGCAGTTAACCTGAGTTGGTGTGACAGGCAATCTGCAAGTGACCCGCACGGGTCCTGGACTGTGACCGGACCGGAGTCATTGTACACAAGGGGTAAGAATAAAAAGTAAAAGTATTTCATGCAGATTATGAGACCAGTTTTATGTATTAAATATCGTAATTTTGGTAAAGAATTGTGCTTAATTTTGGTCAACAAAGGTCAAACCGGATTAATTTCTTTAATTTTATGTGTATATTTTTTGTTTGCTTGTTGTTGAACTTTAACTCAATACCTTGAGGCAGAATGTCACCATCAATGTGCTAAAAATAACCCTCAAACAAAAAAACTAAAAAGTACTTTATACTTTTCAGTTCAGTTAAAAATGTAGTGGAGTAAAAAGTACAAATATTGGTTTCAAATGTAGTGAAGTAAAAGTAAAAAGTATCCACTGTAAAAACAACTTAAGTAAAGTACAAATACCTAAAATATTTACTTAAGTACTTGAAGTACTTAAACTTTTGTACTTTGTTACTTTACACCACTGCCAAAGCCTTACTTACCTACTATTGCTAGTCTATGAACACAAATCTCACCACATTCTAGGTCATGACTGCCACAACACATTTAAAGAACACATATTATGCTAAACTGACTTTTTTGAGCTTTTAACCATGTTCTAACCTTGTTCCCTCATTAAAACTTTCCTTGAGTTGCATTTACCTTCATTCACACTAGTCTGATGAATCCTGGTTTAAAAATACTCACGCTTCGAACATCAAAAGCACTCCATTCTGAATCTCCTCGACGTATCACGTTTTTTAAAATGTTTGACGCGGATCAGAAAATCTCCTGGACTGTTTTTAAGTCCATAAATCATTGCTATAACTGCTCGGTTGACTAGCATTTCGCATTCCTTCCCTATTGTTTATTTTTAACTTGTGTAATTCCCTCTGCAGCCAGTAGATGGCACAAAGCTGAGTAGTGGGAAACAGCATAGATGCAGATGTTCATTTAGTTTTTTAACACATTTTTCTAAATTCTAAAACATGAGATGCCAAAGTAAAGATACTCAAGAGCATGTTTAAAGGTCCATAATGCAGAATATTTGTCCTGTAAAGGAAAAAAAATTCTGCATTTTTCATATTGCTATTAGCCTTTAAACATGCTCATGTAAAAAAAAAAAAGTTTCTTACTCACTCAATTACTTTTTTTTATCAGCCAGTATGAAATGACACTTACTGAGCGCTATATACAATCTAGTGAAGTTAGCGCTGAAAATACGTCATTGTGTGGATTTGCTGCCGCAGTTATCATGATTAGAGGCAGAAATGCTCAGAATGAGTTTAGTGATGATTTGAGGACCTACAACAGCGGAATTTTCTAATAAACCTTCCTCAAATCAGCGTGAATGAAGCTGAATGTTTCTTGAGGTATGCTTTTGATGACGGAACATTGTTAGAACCGGATTAAAAGCTCAACAAAGTATACTACTATAATAGAATATATGTCCTTTAAAAGAAAGTAAGTCATTTGTATGGTTAGAAAATTGCTCATTAGATATTTTTGATCTTGCTTTTTAGTCTGAACTTTCAGAAACCTCAATCAAATGTGTTGTTCCAAGTACACATAGAAGTCTCAGTGGAGTATATTGATACCATTATAAAGCTTTAGGTGCCCATTCTTTATAGTCCTACTGTGTCTTGGCCTGTTTACATATTTACGTCTTCACTTCACATGCTTCTGCATTCAAAACAGCCTCATTTGGCTCACTTTTTTTAGACTTCCTCTCGGATGCCCACTGAGCTGACCCGTTTTCTGAGTGGACGTCGCATATGTAAGTTAATTAGGCCGTCCACACGCACTGTACGCACCGGTGCTTAACGAGCCGGTGGAGCCAGCTCAGCACTCACGGCCAAGTGTAGTTTAATATGTACAGGGCTGACGCTGATCAGGTGTGTGTGTGTGTGTGTGTGTGTGCGTGTGCATGTGCGTGTGCGTGTGTGTGTGCGTGTGCGTGTGCTCCCTCCCTCAGGTGTCAGGAGAGCCCTTCTTCGCAGATGTGGCCCGGGACATACTCCAATACGTCTCCAGGGACCTGAGTGATAAGGTAACAGGCTTAAATACACTCAGAATTGTTATGTGTTGTAATATTACAGTGGAATCTTTTATTTTTTTAGTATTACCTTCTAGAATGATTAACCAAATGGCATAGCCTCTTCTCAAAATAGTTTGACGGGGCATGAAACTGTTGCCCTCTAGTGTCAAACAGAGGAGATTTTTGAGCAAAAAATGTATATCCAGCCTAACTTGAAATGACTTGAATGTGTCCTTTTTTATCTGGATTTGAGTAGGTTTGGCTCGATGACATTTAATTGTTGGTGTGATGCAGTATATTTCACTGATTTCGAGGTATTTTTGATGGATTATGTGACCATTTACCTTAAAATTAGAATATACATTTGCCAGTGGGGTAAGGAAAATGATATTACCCATTGGCAGATAATTTGGCTTGAAATGAAAAGTAATGTATTGAAACAAGTCAGAAATAGAAATAATCTAGTTCCATGAAATGCATAGTTTTAATTTATCTTAACCAGTCAAAAACGTCTGAAATTAAGATTAATATCCTGAAATCATTTAAACTCATCTAGATTTTTTTTCTTTTCTTTTTCTTTTTTGCAGTGAAATGGCTTGAAACAGTCAAGATTACACACTTTACCCATACTCTGAATAGACTAGACCTTTATTTGTCCCCTTGGGTAAATCGGTTTGCTGCAGTCTCACAGGACTGTGCACATTTGCACAGCACATAAACAAAACATTGGCATGTCAGCGACAGTCAGTCTTTCCCTCAGTTTTGGCTGCAGTGTTCTGACATTGCTTGTGGGATGAAAGAAAACTTGAATGTGTTGTCTCTGAACATCGGAGGGCAGGAGCGACGAGCGGGGGAGAGGAGGGTAAACTCTGTAGAGAGCAGGTGTGCTGCATCACAAAGGAGGCCTTGCACTCTCTGAGCAGATCTCCTCTGGCTGGACATCTTTATACCCAGCAATTAGTAGAGCAACCACCTCCCTCGGGCCCTGTGTTTGAGCCTCATTTGCAATTCCAAATCAGTCCATAACTTACAAAACACACAAGCAAGTCACAAGCAAAACGCTGTGGAGCGGCCACAATGCTGCTAACTGAATTCCTCCACAAGTTCCAATAGTCGTGACTGTCAGGTTGAATAAACAATCAGAGAAACAAATGCTTGTATTTTTGTCAGACAATCATTGTGGCTTACAAGCAAAAAAAGAAAGCAAAAAATACCTTATCTTGTCAGATCTCTGAAGTGAGAAAACCAGCTGCCAAATTGGGGCGGCTGGAGCACCACAGACTGTCGTCCTGTTCTTGGGCAAGACACTTGACCCATCTTGCCTCCAGTGTTGAAGTACACAAGTGTACATGAGGGTGAATGCAGGCCAACAGATGGAAGTGAGCCCATTTGTTAAATCGTGTGTATCATGTTCATTGTGAACAGTCGTCTGATGTGCTCAGTGATCTGGTTCCAGACTGCTTTGTGTTCAAACAGAAAGTAGGAGGGACTGGAGAGCCAGGCTAGAAAACAGCAACATCATTCAGAGGAATGGAAAAAGGCTTAAAAACAGAGGCACCTGATTTTTAAACAGTGAAAAGAAGAAGTAGGTGTTTAAACTGTTACCTACGCCTCTAACTCCCACAAACCCTTTGGCGCATCACTAGTAAACACTTCAGCTCAGTTTATTTGCCATTTGTATTTTAAAACCACATTGGAAAACATTAAATGATTACATAAAGAAAGGACATAATTTGCTAAACACTAAAAGTACCAATAACAACTAAACTAAAAAGATGTAGCTGATTAAAAATGCAGTGTTAGCAAGCAACTTTACTCATGTACTGAATCGTTAATAGCTAATAGACTAAAATATGGAATGCTACTAAATAATGACTATGTGCACCATATAATGTGTCCCTGGTGGTAAACCTGATTATGCCCCGGTGAAGTGACTGAGTATCACGGACTGTGAGCCAGCTCCTCTGCTGAGGATGCATTAAGTGCTCTATCCCTGGGGGCCCCACACGTGTGCTTGTGTGGGACAGGGACCTCTATGATGGAGTGGCTCCTCAGCCCCTGCATGTGCTCCTCTCACCCCGCTCGACCCCGTTTCTCCTCTGATACATGGCTCCAAGGCTTTTAAAGACACACTTGTTGTGGTCATTATACGTTCCAAGATGTATTATACTGTTATGATGATTGTGAGTTAATATAGCAAAGTGTGTAAACATCAGATAAACCCATTAGTGCAAATAAGATTAGATTTAAATGTGTTTGCTTTATTTTGATTCATAAATCGGGCAAATGATGCAGCTATTGATGCACGCACAAAATATGTTCACATATGAATCTGTGCTCTAGGCCTGGTCAGGACTGCAGCTGGAGGATTTTATCTCTGGTGCATGTTTTTGTGTTAATGGGGGAAACCCACCTAGAGTCGAGGAGAAGTGTGCAAACACCACACAGAGAGGACCGGCCCGGAGTCAAACCCTCAACCTTCTTGCTGCGAGGCAAGAGTGCTAGTCACTCCATCTCAGCCACTCTGCCACAAAGGAATAGATTGAATAGAAATCATTTTTGCTTCTATGTTTTTAATGTTAAATGTTCACAATTATATATTTTTTTTAGCTTTCACAGTTCTGATATTTAAAGGACATATTATGCTAAATTGAAATTTTTGACCTTTAACCATGTTACAGCTTTGTTCCCTCATCAAAAACACACCTGGAGTTGTATTTAACTTAATTCACTTCTTTCAGATTTCCTGTTTACAAGGTCATTTCACTGTGTGTCTCAGAAAATACTCGGTTCCAAATCTTCCAGATCTGTGACGTCCATAAATTTTCAGCAGATTCGTTCTGAGCATTTCTGTCTCAAATCAGGTTCATTACAACTACGTGCTTACATTAGCATGTCGGGCAAGTTAGCTTTTGTTTATTCCCCGATAATAACTCCCTCTGCTGCCAGTAGATCGAGTGCTAACGCTGAATCCTGATGAGAGAATGCCTCACAGATATAAAGTCATACTGTTACATATGCTTTCAGTAGACACATTATTTCTTTTTGAGTAAGTTCTACAAGAAGATGTCAAATGAATGGTACAAGAGCATGTTTAAAGGCCAAAAACAATACAAATAATGCAGGATATGTGTCCTTTAAAGTATAATGCCATTTATTTTACCAGTGCATCTGTACAAACTATCTTGTCCCTTTTAAAAATGAACAATTAAACGTTGTTGCTAGATTGTTCGATGACCCATTCGTGCTTGAGTTTTATGCAAAGCTGCTGTTTTGTTTCACTCATTCATTCTTGTTTTAATAATTTACACATTTGGGGACTCGCAGTCATTTCATCGCTCAAATTACCTCCACTGTGATGCTTCTCTTACTAAGTTTTTAGCATTCAAACTTCTTCACTGGCACGGAAATCATACATAACTTTAAGCTCTACCGTCTCAAATACCAATACTAACGCGTCCTAAAGTACTTTTTCTACCTGAATAATGCACAATGACCTTTTTAAAATCACATTCCTCTCTCCGCACTAACTAAATCGCTGTGACATTCCCAGTCCGGCGGCTTCTACAGCGCAGAGGATGCCGACTCTGTCCCGGCCTCGGGGGGAGCGGAGAAGCGAGAGGGGGCCTTCTGCGTCTGGACCGCCTCCGAGGTGCGGGAGCTGCTGTCCGAGGCGGTGGAGGGCGCTGCCGGCCCCGCGTCGCTAGCAGACATCTTCATGCACCAGTACGGGGTCAAAGAGCAGGGGAACGTGGCCCCGGAGCAGGTGGGTTGTAGTTAATTCTGTACAGTAACAGGTAGACAGGAGCTGGACTGCATTATGAACTGTTCTAAATGGGCCAATCCTTTTACAGTTCTGTGCTATAGTCGTTCACGCTTCACCAAATTGCAAGGGGGCAGTTGATTTTTCATACAAACGACAAGATTCTGTCACCGTGGGGTCTTGTTCTGTCTAAAAGCTGCTCACCTTGTAGTTTAGAGCTCTACAAACACTATGAGATACATGGGATTCTAGTTCACTTAGCTATTCATTTCTAAATCATTGCTTTAAAATGTCCACCGTGACCTGAATTAGGGTTGCGCAATTAATGGAATGTAAAATGTGAACAGAATCCCATTATTAAAAATATAATTCACACAACTCGCAATCGCAATCAGATATTTTTCCCAAATGGTGCAGCTCCAACTTGAATCTTGATTTTAAAACCAAAGTAGCAAATCATATCACCATTTGATGTAATCTCTCATTCGTCCAGGAGGCGTCCATGGTAGAAAACGATTTGGACATGTTTTTAGAAATCTAGATGTTTCGACTTTCATCTGAAAATAATTTTCTTTTTTTCTTCAAGATTTTTCTGGTCCGGAGGCTTTACAACAGGGTAGTTGTAACATGAAAGGGGGACAGTGGAGGTATAGACAGTCAGCAAATGGTCGACGACCCATGACGCCGCAGTTGCAGCTGCCACACATGTGCTATGCCTTTACCACTCTACCATCGGCAAAGCACCTGAAAGTCATTTTCTAATCGCAAAGTCATTTTCCAAAACGATTTAGCCCCACCTGCCACTGCGAGCAGATCTAACATTGAACATTCTACAGAGGTCAACATAATGCACAGGTACTATCTGGATCTGAACTACCAACATGTGTAGATGAATGTTCTGATTAAGTGCCGCCCCAAAGGCAAGAAAAAGGCAAAAATACATGCTCTGTTCACATAAGAAGAAAAAGAACGTTTTGTTTAAGAGTTTCCCCTTGGGGATGAATGAAAGTAATTATAATTCTGACGCCACACTGACTTGCACATATTTACATGCCAGTTGTTTATTATAAGTTTTGCATTTGTTAAACTTGTCTAGTTACAGCTTAAATTGAAGTCTGGACAGTCTTTTGTACACTGCTCTTGTTAGTTTACCCGCAGAAGTGCATTGTAAAGAGTTTATTCATATATTCTGTACTTGATTTGTGCATATTAAGGAACATATCTGTAAATATTCCAAAACCAGCCTTTTGGACTAGAGAAAGTTATTTTACTGCTTTTGAAACAACTTTACTTTTAGAGATGGCAAAAATCATCATCATCATCGTGTTGATCCTGTGCAGGGTCAGATGCCACAACTGGCCAGTCGTCTTGGTTCACAGCTTTTCTGATGGCATCAGTGTAGTTCATTCCTGTCCAGTGTGTGATGTTCTCTGTCCACATTAATGGTCGTCTCCCTCTGCCTCTCTTTGCTGCTCTGAAGGACTCTTTGCACAGCATTGTGTCAGGCAATGTGGCTAAAATACCTCTGTTTTCTTTTCTGGATGTCCTTGAAGAAGATCTCTTCAAGTACAATTTGTCGTCAAAAATCCATTTGCTCCTGTATTCATACAATAAACTTATATTTATCAATACCTGGCTACCGGAGTGGCGATATTCTACCTGCAAGTTAGATGAATACCTCTACTTTTACCTGTTATTCAGTAATATTACATTTACATAGTGCATTTTTGGCTACTCCACTCTTACTTCCCTCAAACTGCACTATAATAAGCCACATTTGACAAATATCAACAAATAGGAAACGATTGAAATATATTGCACTGCATTACGTTTTCCAGCCTTTTTAAATCATGTGATGTGTTAAATAAGTAGCGTCTTTACTTGAAGTCGTGTGTCACGCTCTCATTAAAAGGCTAATCTGACGGCTGTCGCGTTCACGTCTCTGCTGTGTCTCTGCAGGACCCCCACGGGGAGCTGCAGGGACAGAATGTGCTGATCGTGCGCTACTCGCTCGAGCTGACGGCCGCTCACTTCGGCATCAGCGTCAGAAGACTCAGCGAGCTACTGGCCTCGGCTCGAGCCAAGATGGCGGACGTGAGGAAGAGCAGGCCACGCCCACACCTGGACACAAAGATGCTGGCCTCCTGGAACGGTAAGTCACAGAGGCGTGTGGAGTTATGCTGTTTTAGTGGGCATAGCGGGCAAAGGATACATACAGTGTTTGAATTATGATGTTTTTTTAACTTGCTCTTATACCTGTGCTTTGTTCCCTCGTTCCCTCATCAGCATTGGTGTTAGCAATCTATCTACTGGCAGCATAAGGAGGGAGAAACAAGCTTGCTCCCTCCAAAATGTTAATGTATGCACACAGTTGAAATGCTCAGAATGAGTCGGCCGATTATTTATGGACCCACAAAAAGAGATTGTGGAGTTATGATGTCACAAATTTGGGAAATTTGAAAAGTTTTTTGTTTTTGCTCAGAGCCAAAGTAACTTCACGAAGTACCTCACTTTTTTCTCATGAGTAAATTATATTTCTCCCCCAGAAAGTGTATTTTGTACTAGCAAAACTTGAAAAAAAATCAGACCTCTATAGTTCTGCTTCACTTTTGTGTCTGAAAAAGCTGTTGTAAAGCTCTGATTGTGGTAAAAAATTCTGCATATAAAAACTAGTGATGTTCCAAGAGTTTGTGAGATGGAAAAACCAGTTCGAAAGGTTTAAACACCTACCCCCAGCCTTAGAGGCCCTGTACCTGACTTTTACTGTTTTGACTTTATAAGCACTTTTCACCAGTCTCTAAGCTCAGTCTCCTGGACCGTTGATTCAGCAGAGACATATTGTAAAAGCATCTATTCGAGTGAAAATGAGACCACAATATTTTCTCTGCATCTAGTTACAGAGCCTTTTATTCTACGAGAGAAGCAGGAAGTGTGCTGTTAGCATGCTAATGTTTGTCCGCTTTACCCGTGATGGTCTGTGGCGCTCTGGACTCAGAAACTGGTGAAAAGTGCTCATAAACACATCGCAGTGAATATTTGAAATGTTGGGACAGCATTAGGTGACGATACATTTAACTGCTGTAGAGACGTTAACATGAACTAGTTATATTTTTCACGTTTCAAAACAGTAAAAATTAGGAACAGGGCCTTTAAGGGATTTTTCAAGGGATTTTTGAGCCATAATAACACTGTAATTGAACAAATGCAAAACATATATAGGTTTAATGCCATTGTGGTACTTTCTAGGTCCTTTGTATTAACTCCAGCCACCAACCATCAACAAATATCATCAAACATCATCCTTAGAGTTTTAATTACAATTGTCGGCTTTCTGCAGTGATCCTCTACTTAGTTTTTTATTGTATTACTTATTTGCATAAAACAGACATTAAAGCCTTTTCGTGGTCACATTCCTGGGCCAGTATCACTCAGCTCCGCTCTCCTGTGGCTCTTACTCCCACGTTATGAATCCTTAATGCACCTCATCATGTGCTGTGCAGTTGGCCTTTTCACTGAGCTACACTCCTCAGACTCGAGCTGTTTTCATCGTGAGTAGAAAGAGTGTAGCGCCCTGGTCCTCTCTCAACCTACATCTCAGAGCAGAGCCTTAGTTTGCCAGGGCGGTGCGGTCTCTTTGTACCATAGTGTGCCAGGAATATTTCAAAGGAGGGTCGGGCTCCTGGTTCTCGTTGGCCGCTGGTTGAATTTTACAAGTCAAGGTCTTTTTTTTGTGTGAACTCCATCAATATATTTTCCTCTATAAGCAAGAAGATCGCGCTGTTTAAAGGTACACTGTGGTTTTCTGGTAGAGCCCGAGACCTTCTTTTCTCCTGTAAATAATAATTCGATGTTTAAGCCATACAGTGGAATGTTCCAGACAGAGCAATCACATCTCCATGGAGGCAAACAGGTAACAGACCCTACTCCAGAAAATATACACAGTGCACCTTTGAGGCTAATTTTCACCAATCTGAGCCCTCAAATCCTTCACTGAGTCAGAGTGACTGCTCAACTCTCTCCACGTCTCACTACATCAAGCAAAATGTATCAATGAAACAATACCTGAGACAGGCCTCCACTCTGACAATGTTTAAATCCAGGCTAAAAACAGTTCTCTTTAGACGTGCATACGACTGAAAGATCTATCTGCACTCTTCTCTTTTAAAGTACTTTATTTTAAAATGATTTTAAAATGATTCTGTGTGTCTTTTTGTGTTTTGTGATTTTAATGCAACTTTTCCTGTTTATGTAAAGCACTTTGAATTGCCCTGTGTACGAATTGTGCTCTACAAATAAACTTGCCTTGCCTTGCCTTACCTTTTTACAACAGCAGGCAGCACCAGTGGTGGAACTATACACAGAGGACTTTTCTAAATGGAGCCCAATATTGACTGGAGAAGCTGATTCTACAAATAAAATAAACCAATCTGATTGCATGGTTGAGGCGTGACAGAGTGAGTGGTGACCAGACTGATATACCTCTGTTTTAAAAATACATAGTAAAAAAAACCAAAAACCCTCCTCTGCTCTCCTCTGAGCTCTGATGGTGTTATTCACACTAAACACAGGCTGCCAGTTGTCGAAACTGGCCTGACCAGTTCAGACTGGAGATTAGCTCCTGGGTTTGAAAAGACCATGACGTGAAGCACTTTGAATCAAATTCTGGTTATTATAAATCTGGACAGGCTCAAACAAATACTTTGAGGCGTCACAACATCAGAACAGAGAAATCAAACTTTTATTTCATCCATTTGAGAGAAAAGCAGCAACTATGAAAGGCATCTTTCCCATAAGATGCATTAGGTCCTGCGCTCTGCATGTTTTAACAATGAAATAGTCAATATTTCTGCTAATACAACTTTAAGTATGACTGTCGGCATCACCATGTTTGCTTTGGTTCGTCTGGACACTTTGGCCCAAACCACAATGCTGCCCTGTGATTGGTCTGATCTCTAACCTTGTCAGCAAGATCCTCCAATCAGAACATCTTGCTGGCTGACTTTTTCTTTCCTTTTTTTTTTTTTTTTTTTTCTTTGAACCCCAAGGTTTTTTTTGACAGGGCAGTACAAAAGAGGGAGACAGACGGTAGATACATTTGACAAATGCTAAAGGCCAAACCACTGCACCACCGGTGAAGCACCCACATTTGCTTTTTCAAACAATACAACGCTACGCAAATACTACAATATATATAATAATATATACAAGTACTGCTTTTTCATGTCATTTTTATTCATGCTGTGCGTCTGTTCATTATGGATCATTAGATCATCATTCAGTGGGATGGACAGCTTTAAGAGCAGCCAGTCGCACATGTTTTAAAGCGGGGGCAAGTTGGATGTTTTTGTTTGTTTTTTTTTGCAACTTTTTAGGTTTAATAAATTCTGAAGCAGAAGATGCTGCCTCCAAGTGCAGTGAAACCTAACTCATTACTCGGAGGTCTATTTTTACCACGCTGTTTGTCCATGTCATTACCTGAGATGCGGCTAATGACGACAAAAATCACTCTCGAGACTCATCCTGAAGGCCATACACAAAGTAAAGTGGAGGCTGTGCCAAATTGAGGAGTTCCCAATTATCCCTCCGTCCTGTAATGAAGGGGCCCCGTGTTAATCACCTGTTCTCCGCCGTGTCACTTTGAAGAGCCACCCTGCGCACTCCAGCCTTTGATTCAGGACTTGAAAGAGGATCAGAGGGGACCAGGGAGTGGGGACGGAGGAAACATGGTCGGGGATGGGGGGAGGACAACTAGTGACTTATATTTAGCTTTTAAAAGTAGTAGGACTGGCTGTACTGTGTCACCCAAAAAGTTCCAATCAGACGTTGCTGATAACAGTTGCAGTGTTGGTTTTTGTTTGCAGTAAAAGGGCTGATGCTGTATGATTGATGTTTTCTCACAATATCGTTTTCTTACCCTTTTGAAAGCAGAAGGAGAGTACACAAAGCTATTACGTTTGAGCTAGGAGTTTTTTTGTTTTTGTTTTTTAATGTATTTTTCCCCCACACATTAGATACAACACATTTTGAACTTATTTTTGTCTTTTAAGGATTTTTTTTAATCCAATAACCTACTGTTCTATTGATACTGTCATTGCCCAATTTGAATCCCATGCAGTCCGATTTGGCCCGTCCTTAAACAAACCTGTTTAACCCTTTCTGCTCCCATTTTCATTTCTTTTTTTTAGCAGCTTGAAGAAAATAAATCAATGCAAAGAGAGTAATAATGCTTTTTGCGCATAAAAGTAGACAAAATTATCTTTAAAAACACATTCATGACCTCCTCCTGCAATGTTTTCTGCCGTTTCCCATAAATACATGTCAAAATGCACATAAAATTGAATCAAATTTCAATAGTTGCGTCTCTTTTCTACATATCATGAATGAACTTGTTGACTTAATGGCAAAAGTTCAACTTATAAAGGTTATTTTAACTTTTTACCAATGAGTTTGATATTCATGATTCATTCATGATTCAATCTAAAAGAGTATACCCAATAAAAACTTCATATAACTTTTATCTGGTTTGAAGAAACATTTGAAAACTTTTAATCATTTACAGTTTTGAGAGATAGGGACCTGGAATTTCATCATTTGGGAAGTATTTTTAAGGATAACAGTAAATTTGATTGAACAAATCTCAAAAATCTGGTTTGTCCCAAGTCTGGTTACTATAGCAACTTCAGTGCTTGCGCCAAAGTATCTGGACACGCGCTGTTTGAAAAACCGTGCCAAACCTAGCACGTGACGCCATCGACATTAGCTGCGGGTGTGAAGCTAACTGGAGGCGCTGCTCTGTCTGAAGCTCTGTTACTCAAGTTAGACTTTAATCTGAACTTTGTTTTTAGACAAGAAAGAACCGACTGAGCTGAAACTACAACCAATGTGCTGATCTGTGCTGTTAAACAAGCACTTTTCAAATAACATGACTGTCACAAGCTAGCAATAGCCAACAGTTTTTCAGTTTGTCATACTCACCTTTAGTTTGCTGAAAATCAAACACCTAAACTGGATCACAGGCTCCTTAAAATGTGTTGTTGAACTCAATTTAATATTTTTTCTTGAGTTTTTCAGAACATTCATGAACTTTTCTGACTGTGTTGTAACAGTAGTTTTTATGCACTATGTAACTGAATGAACGTTTTAGAGTATGGCATTAAATGATTGTCTCCATGAAGAAAACCGATGCCACGGGACTTTTTAAAACTTAAAAAAAATATCTAGATATCTATTAAGTGCCTTACTGTGGGGCATTCCAGGTAAAGCAATACCATCTACATGGAAACAAGCAGGTGTCAGATCATTCACAAGAAAAGTAACATAGTGCACCTTTCATTTCTTGTAGAATTTAGTAGATATTTAAATGTTTTTGCTTTCTGAAGTCTTATCTGTCCTTTCGTGCCACAGGTCTGATGCTGTCGGCCTACGCACGGGTCGGATCTGTTCTGGGTGACAAGGCCCTCCTGGAGCGAGCGGTGCAGGCGGGGAACTTCCTGAAGGAGCACCTATGGGACCCCGAGAGGCGGATGATGCTCAGGTCGTGTTACCGTGGAGACCAGATGGAAGTGGAGCAAATGTAAGAGAGCTAATTGTCACTACACCCTTCCTGTGTTCGTAAACAGAACGCCTGCATGCTGAGGCTGGTACCGTTCCATGTGTTAGCTTGTCTGTGTATTTTGGCTACAGGCGTTCAGAATAATAAAGCTCAGACCACAAACTGGATTTTTGCTGGACCCCGCTGTCCTCCGCAAGCCTTTTCTCGACTTTAATGATTAGTTGCTGCGTGAGTATGTGGTCTCACGAGTGCGCGATCAAAGCCTCTGACCGCAAGAGCACCACAGAGCTCCAGGCTTCATGCACCGTGTTAGCCCCCTGCAAGAACACCACTGCTGTTGGTTGGTGCAGTCTGAGCGAGGCCTGCGAACATTACAAACTATGAATAATAATAATAATAATAATAATAATACATCAAACTTGTATAGCGCTTTTTTGGACACTCAAAGACGCTTTACATAAACAGACAAAACAACATAAATTTACACAAAAGCCAGTTTGAACAGGTGGGTCTTAAGGAGTGATTTCAATGTCTGTAGTGAGTCCAAGTTCCTGATGGTTGTGGAAGTGAGTTCCAGAGGGCGGGGCCAGAGGGTGGGGCCAGCAGCGGCGAAGGCTCGGTCCCCCAAGGTCCGGTGCTTAGTGCGGGTGATGGGAGTGAGGAGGTTGGTGTCAGTGGGTGGGACAGTACGGTCGGAGTAGGTCGGTGAGGTAGGAAGGGGCGGGGTTATGGAGGGACTTGTACGTGAGGAGGAGGAGCTTGATACGATATTGAACGGGAAGCCAGTGTAGCTGTTGGAGGACGAGGGTGATGTGTTCTCTGGACCGAGTGTGAGTGAGAAGGCGGGCGGCAGAGTTTTGAATGTATTGTAGTTTTTGAAGGCGAGTGGTGGGAAGTCCATAAAATAAGCTGTTGCAATAGTGGAGTCTGGAGGTGATGAAGGCGTGGATGAGGATTTCAGCTGTGGACTGGGAGAGGGAGGGTCGGAGGCGGGCGATATTGCGGAGGTGAAAGAAGCATGTTTTAGTGACGTGGTTTAGGTGTGAATGGTATGAGAGGGTGGGGTCCATGATGATGCCAAGGTTGAAAGAAAAAGAAGTCATATTTAGCTCAGTTTAACTTATTAACATAGCAGTCGGTGCCAAAATCACCATACATTTGCCATATTAATCGTATGGCTTATAGTCCTTTCAACTGACAAAAATCACTTCAAATGTTCCATTAGCCCAGGCTAGCCAGGTGTTAGCACTAATGCATTTTCAATGGGAGCGTTAGCGTTCGCCTATAAACATTGCAAACAATAAAAATCTAGGGCTGTTTTGGCGACTGAAACTATTTGAACACATATGAGTAACACCAGAGCAGAGTTAGAAAACATTACCACATGTAGAAGTGTACTCCGTTACAATGACTTAATGTAAAAACAAGAACCAGGCTGCGTGCGCATGCTAATGCTTAAGTCACTAATGGAAGGGTTTATTTAGAAGCTATAAGGGAAAAAACATATTTCACTGTGTTTGTGTCATGCAGATAGACCCAGTAACTACAGAGATATGAACGATGAACAAGGTCAACACTGGGAATTCTACCTGAGAATTCTGACCTGTCTCCAACTCAGTTTAAACAATAGAGCTTCAATAATGTTGTGATGTCAAATTAACACAACCTATTTGTTGTTGAACAGTGGGCTGAGGCTAAGGTTTGAAGAATTGATTATGTAAGTATATGGCTGGACGATATGGCAAACAATTATGATCACGATTTTCTTGGGGCCAGATCATCATGTCGATTTTTATCACAATTCATGATCACTATGTATTTTTCTATTGCCTATAACAGAGCTGATTGATTTTTCTGACCAAAGCGATTAGGTTTGTATGGTTTAATAACAGGATTCTGTTGAAATTCACATTTTAAACTCAATTTTGTCGCTTTCAGTAGTGTTTTTGTCACGTTCAGTTGTGTTTGTCATATTTAAACGCACTTTTGTCAATTTTAGTCCCGTTTTTGTTGCGCTTTTGTCACTTGTTTGTACAAATCCAAACTATGGTTTTAGCATTTTGTTGTTGAAGAAATTATTACACTTAGAAAATTGCAGACTTTGCAATTTGCTAATTGCATCCATTAAAATTGTGATTTTGTGTGGATTTGGATTTGAATTGTGCAGCCCTGGTCTATAAGAGCTAATGAAGTCATCTGCTCAGAGGCTTCAGAGGCTAAACAACAGGAGAAAAAGTGTGTTTGAACAGACAGCTGCATTAAAGAGACAAACAGTCAATCACAATACAACAATTACACAAAAATAGCCGATTGTTACAGGGACCAGCTCACAATTCCATTTTTATCACTGTATCACCCAGCCCTATGTAAGTATATATCATATTTTTATTTACAGCTGAAATAGTGGCCTAATATCATCTGTGGGTCCAAGTATTACCCTCTCATCCACCATTTCATTTTATGCAATCCTTAAAAATGTAAATTAAAACACTTATGACTACACTGTAAAATAACTGCACAAGAAATATTCCCTTATTCTCTTTAACGTTATATTGCAAGTATCTTTAGTTGTCATTTAAGATGTTTTGTCGTTGTTGTTGCTGTTTGTTTTAAATTTTTCTTATATTATTGACAATATACTTCATTCTAAGTTTGCACATCTTCAAAACTATTGCACCTCTAAATAGAAAAGGTGCAGGGGACACGACTTTTCACTTCTTGACAGTTAATTGTTTAATATTTCGATCAAAGTTAGGTCAGGTTTATCGTTGGATACCTTGCAGAATCCACCGAAAGCTCTTGTGGTGTTTCCTGAGTCGTATGTGGGGAGCAGAAGGGTTCCTGTGAGCGCAGGAGGCACAGCTCTACAGGTAAACCAGGTTATGGCAGGAAATCAGAGAAATGTTCACAGGCACAATAACCTGATTAGCTGCATTTACATGAAGCCGTCTGGAACTGGAGCCTCCATCATACACTTGGAATGGGATTAGAGGTGCAGGCTGTTGCAGATGAGATGAGACTAACACAGAAATAGAACAGAGAAGGATGACTATCTGCTAAGTCCTAACGTGTACTCGTCATGACGTACTTAGTAAACTTTTTCTAACTGTGAAAAAACTAATTAACTTTTTGTCAGTGGTGGATGAAGTAGTCCATTTTGTTATTCAAGTAAGTTTACAGATACAGCAGCAAGAAAATACGCAGTTAAAAGTATCATGTTTTAAAATCTACTCAAGTAAAAGTATTCAAGCGCTCCTTTAAAAATGTACTTTAAGAGTAAAAACTAAAAGTAATTCTTTTTGATTTGGAGAACTATTAAAGCATCAAATTGTAATCTTAATTTATTCTGTTGTTGTTCTGTTTTGGTCATTATAGGCAAATTTCCGCCTGATTTTTCTTTTTCGAGATTATTTTGTTTGCTCAAAAGGAACTAGAAAAAAAAAAAAAAAAAGAAAAAAAACGGGCAAGATGTCACCAAAAATGTGCTAAAAATAAACCCCTCAGCCTTTTCATCAGAGTTCAAATCTTGCGAAAATATACTTTTACTTTTCAGCCCAGTTCAAAAATGTAGTGGAGGAGAAAGTACAGATACACACTCTGAAATGTAGTGAAGTAAAAGTGAAAAGTATAAACTGTAAAATGTACCTCAGTAAATTACAGATAGCTAAAAAATGTACTTCACTATTACTTTTGTACTTTACTTTCCACCACTGCTTTTTCAGTCACTTGTTGGTAAAAGGCTCACCATATTTTTCTGATGCGATGACCACCATTTTCTTGTTTGGACCATTAGTCCAGATAGAGTTGAGTGGAGTAAACTAAACTTGAGTTCTGTTCACAATAGGGCTGTACCGTTTTTCAGTACTTTAGCAATGGCGCGGCAAGGAAAGAGCACAATTCGTACACAATGCTATTCAAAGTGCTTTACACAACAGAATAGAACTGCACCAAAATCACAAAACAGCTCAAGACATGCAAAATCATACGAAAAAATACTTCAAAAGCCAGTGCAGATCAAATCTTTCAGTCGTACGCAGAACTGTTTTTAGCCTGGATTTGAACATTTTCAGAGCAGAGGCCTGTCTCCAGTTTTTAGCTGCATAAAACTGAAACGCTGATTACCTGATTACCAATACCTATTTTTCGATACTGGTCCCTGAACGTTTCTTTTTTCGATGCCTGCGTTCTTTTAAAGTGTAAATTTATGACCAAAATTATGCACAAAACTGTTATTTATGCTGTAATTATGTTGTATGATATCTGTTCAGTTATAACTCAAACTCAATGTTCAAACAAACGAACCTGAGCCGCACTTGATTCACGCAGCTCACAGTTTCACTTTTATTTTCGTTGTATTGTATCATTGTCTCTTTATTCAGAAGCTCTGCACTGGATTTTAACCACTCCACATTTACTTTCGGATACACCTTTACCTGGGCCGAGGATGATACACAGCACTTTGTTTGAGCACATGGAGAATTGGTGCCAGAGTTTGTCCCATTCTTTTGTGAGAGTGTACAGTCGTGTGGGTGTTTGTGCTGTGTTTGCTCATTGATGCGGAATTTAAAGCCAAGGAACCAAAGATTGGCACTGAAATAATGTCACTTTTTTGCTACCAGTATTTCCCAAACCTCGTCTGTTCATTGGAGTTGGAGTTTTGGTGCCCAGCTCTAGTTCACAACATGATTTCTTTTTTGACAGAAACAAATGGGTGTTTAACATAGCATAATGGAGTGAATACATTTTGTGTGGTTGACTGGCGTAGTTCCATAGAATTATAATAAAACCTGGAAGATGAATCCAAAATGGCTGCCCTGTTTATCCCTATGGAGAGTGCTCATTGGCGCATGACCCCAAAAAAGTTTCTTACTTCCGCATTTACTTCCTGATACGGAGGCTGACATCTTTGTTTTACTTCCTGATACGGAGGCTGCCATCTTTGCTTTACTTCCTGATACGGAGGCTGCCATCTTTGTTTTACTTCCTGATACGGAGGCTGACATCTTTGCTTTACTTCCTGATACGGAGGCTGCCATCTTTGCTTTACTTCCTGATACGGAGGCTGCCATCTTTGCTTTACTTCCTGATACGGAGGCTGCCATCTTTGCTTTAGGGCGCCACGTGACCACAATCCCCCACTTCATATAAAAACGGTAATTTCGGTGATTTTAGAAACGGTAGAAAAGAACATTTCCTTCTATTTTATTTAAATACCGATAATAATTCAGTACTGTCTGCAATTATAATGAGCAATTTTAGAAAAAGGCTGGTTCCAAGAGGCTGCAGTACCTCGCACGGCCACTAATCAATCTGGGACCACAGACAGAGGGGGCGTACCTTATCCAGTCCTTTTAATACATCCATGCGTAGTTTATGTAATACACAGTTGTGCCACTAGAGAGCGTGCACCACTTTAATGTGTCTGGGCGAAAAGTTTGCTGATACTCCCAATAGTAATAGTAGTCTGCAACAAATCAATCAGTTCATCACAACTAATCAGGCTAAGAAAAAAAGCATACTGTTTTTCCTTTAAAAGAACAACAGCCAAAAAAACACTGCTCTAAACACAAATGTGTATCTCTAGAAACAAACCATCAAATTAAAGTGGAAAAATAAATTCAATCAATGCCTTTGCAGCGTTAACACAGTTCAGAACAAATAGATCCAGCATTTTTAACCGACTTTGTATTAAAACTGACCTTTTTGGAAAAACAAACCAAACCAAAAGTTGTTTTTTCTTCCTGAACTCCGATTCGACAGTAAACAGGTGCTGGCCGAGGTTCCCCTGGTACACCCCGCTCGCTCTTCTTTAATTTGAGTCCCCGCGTCCCCGTTCTGTTGCCCACCGCTGTGCCCCAGTTAAAGAACACCACCATCAGCAGAAAAAAACAACACGTCCGAGCCCCTCTGCTGTTCGCCGCGTACCATTTGTAACTTCCACGCGCGAACGAACCCCCAACGCATCGCTCCAACCTTATTCCGCCGCCAACAGCTCATCCATAAACGTCCGTCCCTACATCAAATAGCTTAGCGTCGCCGCGTGTTTATTTTTTCCTCCCATGCACGGGTTAATTGATGTGTCATGGCGGGCGCATATGGGCCGTGTTCTAAATCAGCGGGAGAAATGGTAGGTGTTGAGACTAACTGGGTTAATAGGATGTGGGACTGTGCAGCAGCTGATGGGACGGTGGACGGTGGAGGCTTAATGCGGCCTTCGGGGACAGGCAGGAGGGATGGGAAAAGGCAAACACACACTGAGAGGGGAAGGCTGAGCGGGCCACAGGTGACGCGTCTGCTGTCGGGTGTATTTTCGTTCGCCTAATCAGAGCTGTTATGTAAGTTTTTGTGAGTTACAGTGAGTTTAAAGTAGATCGTAGTACTCAGGTGGTACATTTGGCACGGTGGCTGATTGGATAGCACGCCAGCCTCACAGCCAAAAGGCACCGGGTTGACACTGACGCTTCATATTGATATTTTTTCAAAGTGCAACTCTTAAAAGGCCCTGTACCGCATTTTTACTGTTTTGAAACATGGAAAACAGAAGTATATTTTTAAAATCTTTATTCAAATGTGGTGACTTGAAATGTTTATCATAAATATAACAGTTAAAACTTTACAAGATCATGCCAATTATTCAGTACTACATTGTGTATATTGGATTTCTCAGGTTGCTCCACAGTGAGGATTTGAATCAGTTGATGTTGAGTTCCACAATTGTGGGATCGGGTCGACGTCAGAAAAGTTGCAAGCCTGCATAGTCTGATTTATTTAGATTTTTTATGTAGCTGTACCCCAAAATAATGTGTATGACAGTGATGACCAGAAAGCAGCAGGAGAAGGAGATATTAAAAACAAGGGCAAAAAAGGATTTGTAAAGTTACTCTGGTTTAGCTGATCCATACTCCAAGAAGTTGATGTTAAAGTCTTTACATCAGTCACATGCATCTCTCACTTTCCTAATGCAGTCCCAGCATCCTGGGATGTGCTCCATGAGTTTAGAAGCAATTTTCACCAGTTTCTGAGCCCAGAGTGTCACGGACCTTCACAGGTAAAGCTAACAAACTTTAGCATGTTAATGGGACACTTCCTGCTTCTTGTAGAATAAAATATTCTATAAATAGATGAAGAATAAAATAAATAATAAAAACATTCTTTTTTCCGTTTCATAAAAGTAAAAATCAAGTGCTGTCCCTTTTAATACAGTGGTTCTCAAACTAGGGTGGTCACGAAATGATTTCCAGGGGTCCCAGATGATAGGGAAAAATGTATACAATAGTCTTAAACAAGGCTTGACCCCCTTCAAATGCAGTGGTTAATGTAGATTCCTATTTGTCGGCCAATCAAAGTCATTTTTCTAGGTCTGTATTCTCAAAATAAAATCAAACATTAGATAATAAGGCTAATTCATCACTTTGCGTGTCAATTATTTTATGTGTTTGGGGTCACGAATGTGAACTATTGTTATTTTGGGGGTCGCGACTGAAAAAGTTTGAGAACGACTGCTTTAATATACTGCATTTAATTTAAAAGCTTTTGGCACATAAATAAGAACTTTCAAGGGGAATAATATCTAAACTGTATAAATGTATTAACAATCTGGACAGTCACTCTACTAAATATATTCAAAATGAATATTAAAAAGAGGGTCATTTTGTTTTGACAAAGACCACAAAATAACATACATACCTCTCAAATCAGAGGCAATGAAATGGTTTTGGCATTATCTGGTATTTTTATGCTCCACTTTAGTTCTTTTTTCCTCCGGTTCCTGGTAGGCACGACCCGTTCTCTCACATCCCGTGTCAGTGAAGGCCACTTGAGCCTTGTCCGAGGTTGTCATCTCTCCAAACCCAGTCGCCTCCTGCAGGTGATAAGAAAGAGTGTGAGAGACGGCACTGATAACATTTACAGCCAGACTAAAGGCCAACACATCTCTGCTTCTGAAAAGGCTTTAACACAACTCTTTTAAACCGTACTTTTATTTGCCAACTGACGCTAAAATGAGAGACGTTATGCAAGTTTAGCGAGAGCCGAGAGTTTTTATTGTGCACGTAGAGAAGCGGGAGAGGGGCCAGAGCGTTCTCCTCGTCTCCTGCAGCTCTCGTTCATCTCTTCAACTTTACAGCCTGTGCTTCTGCCCATCATTAACCGCGTTTCCATCACCTTATACTTAATGAGCATTTTGAAGCATCACATAAATAACAGGAGGTGGGAAAAAAACGCCAAATATCGTCTTTATTATCCTTAATTCGCACAAAGGTTTATACACTCGCTTCAGTTGAGTTTGCTTATTGCGCATAACAGTTGGCGCAAAATCTGAAAGGTTAAAACGTATTTAAACTTATGAAGCGATTGATTAAACCCACACATGACCGTCGGACCAAATGCAGCAGGCAGCACTGGACGAGTGGACGAAGGTTACGAACAAAGCCTAATTAATCATAATTTCCAGGTTGTTTTGCCCAAAAAGTTTAGTAAAAGAGCTAAACAAACATTACCAAAGCTCTGGCTAAAAGTAAAACATGAGGCCAACTAATAACTCGCCTTGAAACACGTGCTGTCTAAATAACTTTACTGTCATGGTCCAATTTTAAAAGTGTTGTGGGACTTCAGCGTTTGTTCTTTCAACTTTAGGGCTTTGCAAAAAAAGAGAGTGCAGCCTTTTTCTTGGCTGGTAAAACATGTGGATTAAGTGTTTAAGACCTGCTGAATTTTGGACAGATTGTGTAGAAAACATATCGCAAAAATAGCCCCTGAATGTGCACCAGGGCTGTAGTCGACTAAAGAGATTCTTGGTCGACTAAAGACCAGCCCTATCGACCGATTAGTCGACTAAAAGGCAAAAATATATCAAAATTGTAATGTGTTTCCATTTATGTACATCAAACTGCACTCAAAAGACCACACCTATAGAGGAGTTTAGTTGTACTATTTGTAACAGAAAAGTACTGGAGACAGTGTATTTATATATTAAGAGTCCAAAATCTTCAGTGAACTCACTTCATATCTTTTTGCAATATAAATCATTTAATAATAATTTAATATAAATAAAATGAAGATACCATCGACCGACTAATCAACTAAATGAATAAAGGACTACAGCCCTAATGTGCACTAATGAGCTTGACTGGTGTAGAATACATCATCAAATAAAAGTGAGAAAAGGGGTGAGTGTTCTTCATGTATAGCACATTTACAACATGCAGTGATGCCCAAAGTGCTTCACAGGAGGAAAGGTAAAAAACAAGAATAAAATAGTACAAACAATCAAGTGCTCAGCTTCTTGCAATTAAAGGCCAGAGCAAAGAGGTGGGTCTTCAGTAATGACTTAACATTATTAAGACACTGTGCCGTTCTAATATTTAGTGGCAGACTGTTTCACAGCTTAGGAGCAGTGTCAGGAAATTATCACAAAGACAATTGAACCTAGACAGTCTGAGAGAACAACCTTCTACTGACTTCATCGTAGAAAGGGGTTCAGAGGTTGTCATCCGGACGCCGTTTAAAGATCGAGACGTTTCGACTTTTATCCAAAAGTCATTGTCAATCAGAGAGCTGGTATGGGAACCTGTGCCTTATATGCTACTCCAAGTAGTGGGAGTCCAGCCCCCAGGGAGGAGTCACTGCACTCCTGTCTTTGTTATAAGATTGTTTGTTTGTCACCTGAGACTTGATTAATTGGTCTATCTTGTTGATTAATGGTTGGCCTCACCTAGTTTCACCTGTGTCTAAAGGTCTATTGTTATCTTGATAGCTGGCTGTTGCTCCCTCCTCACTACTGATTGCCTCATTAGCATTTGACTGGTCTATTGATCTGGACCAAGGTGTGAGAATGCTGTCATAAATTTTGGCTAAATTAAATCTTAAGCCCCCATTCCTGTTCAGGGAAGGATTTTCTCTTTTTACAAAAATGGCCTCCTTTACTCCTCTTTCAAACCAGTTCTTCTCTCTGCTCAAAATCTTCACCTCACTGTCCTCAAACGAGTGATTTGTAGCTTTTAGGTGCAGATGGACTGCACTCTGCGGAGGAACATCTTCTGTGTTGGTACAGCCTTTTGTGCAATGGCTGTTTTGTTTCTCCTATGTAACGTTCTTTACAACTGACTTCTACTGACTGAGAATTAAACAGGTAATCAGATACTGGCCCATGAGCTTGTTTTACGTGCACGATGCACGGGGAGCAGGTGAGTGGCGCTTCTCATCGGCTCGTCCCACTGCTACAGTGGCGCGTCTGTCAGCTCGTCCCACTCCTGCAGTGGCGCGTCTGTCAGCTCGTCCCAACAGCAGAAAAGGCACTCGATTCAACTCTCTGCCATGGCGCTTAACATCAGCTCATCCCGACTGCAGTCTCCTCCAACTTGCCACTCCCTTCCCCTGCGCTTTTATTCAGTTTAGACAGGCATAGGTCAGCATACTTCTGGTGCTCCCATGACCTCGCAGGGCAGGAGGCAACAGCTGTTATTGACAGATAAGTGAATTAGTAAACAGGTCAAGAACAATACTATATCTATTGTTGAAACAGCATTGCTTGCACTAAACATCTAGTTCTCTAGTGACTAGCATTTCACACGTAAGCACATTCCTATAAATGCATTGTTATTACCAGAAATGTGTCATTTTGACAATCCCAATAAAATTCTCTTACATTTCCCTCCTGTTTGTCAAAATAAACATATTAAACAATAATCATAGAAAAACACTACAAAGTCTTTCTCACATCAGTATTACAACGCTCTACTGAGTAGATTTAGTTGTAACACGACATTTGTACTCTGTAGTTTTCAACGCTGGTCAACATCATAATCATCATAATTCTCTCCAAATTCTTGTACACTGAGTAATTTGTGGTCTCAGAGTTCAGGATATTGATTACGTTAGCTTGAACCATATTCTGGACTTTTGAATGTAAACAAGAGAATATACAGTGAAAAGACAAACAATATTAGTACAACCAACACTGGGAATAGAAACTTCAACATGATTCTTGACCAAAGTTCTTTTGTCCACGGCCTGTGGAGGAGGTCAGCTTCTTTGATGAGATAGTCTCTCTCATGTCTTTGTTTCTTCATATCAGCATCTTCCATCTTGATTGTAGATCAACGTAGGGTGTCCAGTAAAAATTACTGTAAAAACACCTTTTCCTCGTCGCGATGCCCAGTGGTTTACCCACTGTAAGAACATCGTTGTCGTCACTGGATACAAAAGAAGACCTGGGCGCCTAGAAGAATCTAATATTACGATGGTTCTGTTGTCAGAATTTTCCGAAGTTTGCAGTGTGATGGATGCACCCAGGAGAAGCGTCCTTCCACTTTGACAGCAGTAGGCATGGTCAGCAGCACTCGATGAGGCCATTCCCACCGAGGACTGGTCCAGTTCTTTCTTTTATGATTTTGATGAACACCATATCTCCTGGTCTCATCACCTGCAATGTGGAACAATTGCCTTCGGGCAGATTATGTGTTCTTCTTGTTTCCTTGCATACAACATTTCAAAAGGACTAAATGTCTGTCGTCTGCAGGTGGAATATGCATGTATGCTTTATGCATATCAAAACTGTCTACAAAATTTTTTTGAATAGGTATTAAAACCATAAGTGTTATGATATTTGTCTACCAGTCTATTCATCCCTCCTGTTGACACATGGCACCGCCCGTGTGTCACTTCAACTTCCCATTTAAACATGGATCTGGATAGCCATGGTTTATTATCAGGTCCTATAAAAAAAGTAGTCCATCTATTTCTTTTTGCTCCTTTTTGTAGCCAAAGTTGTTTCTCTTGGTCCAATGCTTGATTGTAGGATGTTGTCATGTGCTTCATGTATTTTTAGTCAATGTCTCTGTACTGGTGGCAGCTTGTTTTGCTGCTGCGTCCATGAGTCTGTTTCCATTTGAAAAAGAGTATTTTTTCATGGTATGCGCTTCACAGTTGCATACTGCAAGTCTCTTAAATAATTGAATCGCTTTCAAAAATTCAATCAAAAAGTCTTTATGGGTCACAGGTTTGTAACAAAAAGATCTGCACTGCATGTGGCACTAGAAAAGTCAATTTGTGATATAGTACCACGTCTGCAGATGCTTGTACTGCCATTGCTGCAGTAACCACTGTCTGTACACAGCGTGGCATAGCTCTAGCCACTGGCATAGTTTGGGAGTGCCAGTACAGTGGTAACTGCCAATGTAGTTTTTACTTTTTCAAAAACTTTATCTGTTTCTGCAGTCCATATAATTTTGTCTGTAAGGTTCATTTCGCTTGTATGTATTAAGTCTTGGAGTGGTCTTATCAATATGGTATAATCTTTTACCCACTGTCTCCAGTAATTTATCAGGCCCAAAACCAACATTTGTTTCTTTGGGGTTTTGTAGCTGATAAAATTGCTTTTTGTCTGGTTTCTGACAGTGTCCCCTATTTCTGCGAGAAACCTTAATGCTGCAATGGTATCTATTTTGCAATCGCTTTGACTGGAATTTGTTATTAATATGTTATCAACATATATTAATATTTAACTTCCTTTTAGCGGAGTAAATTTTTCCATTGTAGAAGTAATGGCTTGACTAAAAATTGTTGGACTCTTACTATATCCTTGTAATAATCTTGTCTAAATCTAATCTTAATTTTTTTATTTAACCTTGGTAGATAAACCCAAACCACCCACTTGAGTGCTCATCCAATAGGATGCTGAAAAAATGCATTGCTCAAGTCAATGACAGAGAAGAACTTCGCTTCTGGTGAGATAGAATTGAGCAATGTATTTGGGTTAGGTACATTTGGTGCTCTCCTTTTACTGCTTCGTTTACAACTCTTAGATGTTTTTTACTAAATGTAAATAGCAGCCCAATTCAGCCCACGTGTCTATGGGGTTTCTGGCCACTGACACGTGTCTGGCACTGGGTGTACACATTTCTTTTTTACATTTTCAGGCACTTCTATGTCAATGAAGACTGTCTGTTCATTAAAATAGAAGTAGTCGGGGCCTAAAGCATGTACTGCTTTTGTCGTACATGTCATCTAGGCCTGTCTTTCTCTTATTTACTTATTTATTTATTTATCTATTTCTATTTATTAATAATAATGCTTTATACTTATATAGCGCCGGGATACTAAAAGATGCTATTGTTCCTAATCATATCCCCTTTTATTTTTATTTTCCGAAAATAAAACTAACAACATGTCACCGTCATCAACCACTGCAGGAGACGACGCTCCCCTTCCAGCACTGCTTCCTCCGCCCTTCTCAAACTCACACACACAAAGGAGGAGCCAATAGCTCCGCCCCCAAAATGCTGCACTGTCCTCAGTCCTTCTCTAACCCTGGTAACAAACACAACTCCTAAAACTCCATTCAAACCATGGGCTTCATGAGAACCAGCCTCAAAATGAAAACCCTACACACAACACAGAACAACACACACAAAAAACAAAACGGCCGAACCACACTCGAGTACTAAAAACCTTGCAATCCCTCCAAGAGAGATCAAAAGCATGCCTTAAAATTAACTGTAACTTTTAATCGCATTTAACAACACAAAGACCTATTCCAAAAATCCAACCCCCTGGGCAATTTCTTCTTCAATCAATAACGTCTTTCTTTATCGGGCTAACACTAACTAACTAAACTAACTCCATGTGTCTCTGCACTAAATTCACAAACTACTCCCCTCACTTGCTTTTGTTCCGAAAACAAGTGTACTTATCGTCCCCTCTCGACACAAACCAAAACCTAACACTAGTTACAGAGAATCTAACTACATAAAGAAATAGAAAACGTAAGAAGAGTAGAAACAAAAAGTAAACTATACTGACACCCAAACTAATCCACCCATTCTTCTTCACACTCCCCTTGACTCTATCAAAGTCCCATCTTCATGATCCTGACCCCAGAGAGCTCGGAAAAGAACCTCCCTCTGCTCGTCCTGATCACTCATCATTGTTCAATTTTGTTTCGTTCATTGTGGAGGGCCATGTGCACCTGGACCAACACAAGAAGGAAGACAATAGAACTTCTCCTTTTTTATGTTGCATTATAGTTTACCATAATAACACCCAATTCAGGATCCAATTTTTAATTTTATTTATATATTTAATATTACTATTTATGTTTGACAAAACTTTACCCAGCATTCAATCCTGTCCTGTGCTCACCGTATTAACCCATGCACTCTTCCTTAACTCCTCTCCAACTCTTTTAAAAACTCATCTGTCTGCTTATCTGTCTGCTCGGCTAATCACATGTCTGAGTCGCTTCTCTGCTCCACTCTACCCTGTCTTTCCTGTCTGTCACGTTCTGAGTCCTTTTTCTTCCTTTGGGGACAGTCTCGTGCGAGATGTCCTTTTTTGTGGCATATATAACAATTGCCTTCTCTTCGATCAATTTCCTTCTGATCTTTGTATTTTTTATTTCTATTTTGTCCTTTGTAGGGTCTGTTTTGGCCTGGTTGGTTTTGTTGGCCAAAAACATAAACCGCAGCTCCAGAATCAGTCAATAGGACTAAACTGGCCTTTTTCTTTTGTTTATCGCGAATCACGCCTTCGGCGTGTGTAGCCCAAGTATTAAAATCTGCCATACTTGCAGTTGGGAGTCCTACAAAGTTATTTTTTGGCTGACCCCTATGACGAGCTTCTAGTTCACTCTTCATGAACCGGTCATAAGCTGGGTGTACTCACAGTCAGATTTCCACTGAATGTTCTTCTCCTAATGAAAAATCAGCCTAAAATTCCTCATGTAAATTAGTCTTTCATCCATTTTAATGAGCAACCATCAAATTGTAAGTTTGAGGTGAACTCATTGATCTGATGAGACTTCTTTACCAATCACACTCAAAATTTCACCAATCACACTCAAAATTTCACCAATCACACTCAAAGTCGCGACATTCATACTCTAAGTTAACTTCTGACTGAATTAACTTCTGTCTGACCTGTATGGTTGTCTCTTGTAAATCCGATTGGATGGAGGTTTTGGTCGCCGGGGAGGATAAGGAGGATCAACTGGCCACTTTGAAGAAAATGGTCTTCTCGTTACTCTGCAGAAATTCTTCAGCTGTCGCCGACATCCTCCACGGAGATGCCAAAACTCCATATCCGGCTCGAAAGGACCAATTTCTGTCAGGAAATTATCACAAAGACAATTGAACCTAGACAGTCTGAGAGAACAACCTTCTACTGACTGAGAATTAAACAGGTAATCAGATACTGGCCCATGAGCTTGTTTTACGTGCACGATGCACGGGAGCTGGTGAGTGGCGCTTCTAATCGGATCGTCCCAATTCTACAGTGGCGCTTGTGTCTGCTCGTCCCACTACTGAAGTGGCTCGTCTGTAAGCTCGTCCCAACAGCAGAAAAGGCACTCGATTCAACTCTCTGCCATGGCGCTTAACATCAGCTCATCCCGACTGCAGTCTCCTCCAACTTGCCACTCCCTTCCCCTGCGCTTTTATTCAGTTTAGACAGGCATAGGTCAGCATACTTCTGGTGCTCCCATGACCTCGCAGGGCAGGAGGCAACAGCTGTTATTGACAGATAAGTGAATTAGTAAACAGGTCAAGAACAATACTATATCTATTGTTGAAACAGCATTGCTTGCACTAAACATCTAGTTCTCTAGTGACTAGCATTTCACACGTAAGCACATTCCTATAAATGCATTGTTATTACCAGAAATGTGTCATTTTGACAATCCCAATAAAATTCTCTTACAAGCAGCCACAGAAAAGGCTCGGTCATCTCGAGTCTTGGGACATTTAAAACAAACAGATTTGTGCAGCTTGTCTCTGGAGCCGTAGCATAAGGACAGAGAAACTCACTCAGATAAGGCGGGGCAAGACCATAAAGACATTTAAAAACAAACAACAGCAATTTAAAACCTATTCTATATCTGACAGGGGAGGAGAGAACTGATGTGATGTGTTAAGTAACACAACACTTCTTCCTGTGTAGTTTCATTCATTCCCACGTCACGTTGTCGTTTTATAAATCACAAAGTTAACTTGGAAAGTCACATACGTAACATTTTTGTACGAACACGCACTAACGCCTGATGCACACCGACTCCGGTCCGGCTCCGGTTCGGGACCCGCGCGGGTCCCGTGCGGGTCCCGCAAGACTTAGAAAGTGCTTAAAATCAATGCGCCCTGTCACACCGACCTCGGAGCTCTGCGTCGCTGGTCCGCAGCCGCTGGTCTCCGGAAAGAATCCGCAAGAAGTCTATTTTTGCCGGACGCCGCAGCGGTCTGGTGCGGCTTTCATGTCATTTGACGAGTGCTTCGCGAAACCACGTGGAATCTACGTGGCTTTCGTCAAAAACGGACCGCAGTTAACCGGAGCTGGTGTGACAGGCGTCTGCAAGAGACCCGCGCGGGTCCCGGACCGCGACCGGACTGGACTCAGTGTACACTAGGCGTTATACTGTAAATGAGACTCCTGACCTGTGGAGAATTCATATGTTTCATGGTATTTTAGAGCAATAAAAACAGCTGTAAACTTGATAGCTTTAAAGGTTGAATGGAGGATTTCTCGCCGATTTGAAAATCTGCGACTGTTAGTCCTTTTTTGAAAAAGCGCATGCGCAGGTTCCCCTCCTCCTCCCGCCCGCTTTCTCCTGACTGAACGCCTAGCAAACCTCGTGAACGAGCACGCCCAGCCGCACTGCCCATGCGCATTTGTTTACAAGACGATTGGTGTCGCTTTCTCACGACAACCTCCGCGAAGAAGATTTAATAATACACTCCACATACAATAAGCTAAAAAAAGAGTCAGATAAACAGTTACCTGTCCAGCAGAAAGTTTGCAGCGGAGGCATCAGCCTGTTTTGCACTTTCAATGCTCGCCAGAATAACACGCGTTTTGTTTCTTTCCTCTGCAGACTTTCGTCTCTTCTGTGAAAGCTCGAAAACAGTCTTTCTCTTTCGTCCCTCAGCCATTTCGGTACTTCGCGGATGAAAGTTTAGACTTACAATGACGGAACTCGCCGCTAACCTGCTACATAAACACACTAGCATATCAACCACGCATGCGCGGCCAGGAGCGAGCGCTTTCCCTGGACGAGCCTGCGGGCGTGCACTAGCACGCACAGAATGATTGACACCTGAGCGGACCAGTTATTTGTGCTACCCACGAGGAAATGAGATTCTGATTTGTTGCCCGAAATCCTCCATTCCACCTTTAAGTTCAGGAAGAGTACGGTGCGGGACCTCCACCAGAAAAGTTACACTGTGTACCTCAACAGCACCCTTTCTTTCCACTCCCACATCAACAACATCACCCGTTCTGCCCACTTCCACCTTCGCAACATCTCTGGTCTCCGCCCTTCTCTCACTCCTCACACCACAGCCACACTCGTCCACAGTCTAGTCACCTCCCGGATCCATTATTATAACTCTCTCCTCTTTGGTCTCCCCAATAAATCCCTTCAGAAACTGCAGCTTCTCCAAAACTCTGCAGCCCGCATCATCACCAGCACGCCCTCCCACCATCACATCGCCCCCATCCTTCAACAACTTCACTGGCTCCCCATAAAACAATGGATTAACTTCAAAATCCTCCTGACCACTTTCAAAGCTATCCATAACCTGGCTCCAATGTACATCTCTGACCTCCTCCACATCTCCACTCCCTCTCGCTCCCTCCAGTCCTCCTCCTCTCTCCAGCGCTCTGTCCCCTCTTTCCGTCTTGTTTCATTGGGGGTCAGAGCCTTCAGCCGCTCAGCTCTGGAACCTCCGCAACAGACACCCTTCCACTTTTCAAATCCAGACTCAAAACTCACCTGTTCAGACAATCCTACACCACATAACTCAGTCTCTCCAACACCATCATCCAGTTCTGTACTGTGGGTTTTATTCTGTTGTTTTTATTTCTTGTTGTCATGTACAGTGTCCTTGGGTGTTTTGAAAGGCGCTTATAAATAAATTGTATTATAATTATTATTTTAAAGCACACTATTCTTTCATTTAGGTCAAAATCTCCATCATAATCGTCTTTGTAACTTGACAGATGCATGTTTTTGCTCTGTTCCTGATGTTCCCAGATCTCAGGTGCACCGAGGTCGCACTGTCATACCCTGTCCGCTTTAGCCGCGTGAGTCAGTCGCGCCTGTATCAGCCTGGGTACTCTGCTCGGCCCGCAGTCTTATCGTGTGTCCTCAGCCTCTCCGCCTCTATGACACTGTCTCCTTGTATACGTCCACAAATGTCCCCGAACACAGCGCTATCAGGCCGCCTGTCACTGTCAGACCCGCGACACTCAATAACGTCAGGGTGCGAACTCTGATTTGTGACGACGCCTCATTGTCATTATTATATATTTAACCTGGTCATATCTTCATTGAGATTAAAAGAAAGACATGGGCAAAAGTGTTTCATTCCAACATTAAAGAAAACAACCGATCACGGCCGCTTAAAGGGAACATGTTATGCTATAGTGACTTTTTTTTTAGCTTTTAACCATGTCCTGTCATCAAAAACATACCTGGAGTTGCATTTAGCTTCATTTACACTAGTTTGATGAATCCTGGTTAGAAAACCCTGTCCCCTCCGACCATCAGAAACACTACTACGTTTTTCTGATAACTGAGATCACTTATCCGAGAACCTTCTACTGTTTTAAATCCTTAACTCATCGCCAGACTTGCACTAAGGATTTCTGCTGTAAGCATGATATCTGCTACTGCTAGCCTGATAAACACCTCACACAGTCTCTTAACCAATAACATAACTGACAAAATTTAACTAACTTATGTAAGCGAACGCTATGCAGCCAGTAGATGGCGCCTAAACTCTGTAAGTGTCAGGGCTGACAGCAGAGATACAGATGTTCATTTAGTTATTATAAACTTTTTTTTGTTCCAAAACAGGAGATGCCAAACTTAAAGAACTCAAGAGCATGTTTAAAGGCTAATAACAGTATAAAAAGCATTATATATTTCTTTTAATTTTCTTACCTCAGGAATAAAGAAAAAGCTAGCTGGAAAATTAGCCTATGATGCATATTTTTGCTTTGTGAGATACACAGTAGCACCCAGAGGAAACCCAGGGCTCAAACTCCAGACTTAATGGCTCAACCTAGGAATTAAGCTCAGGAGTGGAGTAAACAGTCACAGTGACCAAGAGAATCAGACTCTATTCACCACGTTGAAAACATGATTAAACTGAAGGCAAGGCAAGTTACCTAACATGTCAGAGATGTACTTCGGTGCTTGTCCATGGAGAGAATTGGGCTCTAAAGTCTATTCTCTGAGCCTGAAGCCAGAGCAGAGACCTGAGCACAGATGTGCTCGTACTTCCTGGTTCTAGTCAGGACTCGAGCAGCAGCGTTCTGGATGTAGTGTTTGTTTGTTTTGCAGCTCGTTTGGAGAGGCCAGTGAGCAGCCGTTACAGTCGTCTAACCTACTGGAGACAAATGCATGGATAAGTCTCTCCAAGTCTGGTTTAGACACTATAGCCACGTTTTAACTGGTTGTTGACAGTCGAGATGGTCCGAAAAGTATCTCACGTTCTCAAGTGAACCATACCATTGGTTTGATATGGCTGTTAAAGTTCATGTCTGAGTTCATTATTACCCCTGCATTTCCAACTTGATTTGTAGTTTTAGAGAGGGAGAGAGACAGGAGGTGACTGCTGACACTTTCTCTTTGTTTCTGCGGGCCAAAGACAGTCATTTCAGTTTTGTCTGACTTTAGCTGGAGAAAGTTGTTTTGTGCACAGTGATGTGCTTAGTTGTGATAGGACACATTATTATTACCACCACATTTTAACTGACCTGACGATAGCATGTAGAGGTTGAACAGAAGAGGTCCCAGGAAGTAAATGTAGACTTTTGAATGTTATACTGTTGTGAATAAAATGAAAAGGAATTCCAAAACCCTTTCTAACTGCAACAATAGCTGTGCTTGTAAACACACATAGTGAATATCCACACTATCTTGTGAATGCCCAATCTTGTTAGATCTCAGAAGCTTAGCAGGGTTGTGCCCAGTTAGTACTTGGATGAGAGGCTGTCGGGAGTGCCAGGTTTGTGAGAGCGAAGGCTGGACAACGGATGGAAATTAGCTCATGTAATTATCTGTAAACATCTGCCGTATTTATATTCAGAGGTGGGTAATACTCAGGTGCATTAATTTGAAAAACCTTTTGTAAAAATTGTACTTTTTAGAGTAGTTTTCCGACACCATAATTTTGCCTCAACTTGAGTCATTTAGTTTGAAGTAACAGTCTCTTACTTGAGTAAAAATGTTGGTTTCTCTTCTAACTGTGAATAAGTCTAAGCGACAACATATTTATGACAATATTAAAAGATGTAAACAGTTCTTACATCTTGCCTTCAGATATGATTTGTTTATATATTTTTTGTGTGTGTGTCTATTCATTGGACTTCCGATTGATCAGTACTCTAGTAGTATGTTCTCTAAATACCTTCATACTCTTACTTGACGTACTTATTGGGGTTAATGATGAAAAGTTGTTTAGAAATGTTTTATTTAATTTTAACCTGATTAAATATGTATTATAAATAACAAGGACACATAAGAAATAATAGTAGGACTAATCCTAATAATAATAATCACAGGCTAAAATACTTTTTATTTGCCGTCCTATTTGGTTCCAGTCCTTACATTCTGTGTTTCTCTCTTCAGTTCTCCTCCCATCTCGGGCTTCCTGGACGACTATGCCTTTGTGATCGCTGGGCTGCTGGACCTCTACGAGGCCACCTTCCAAACGGAGTGGCTGGAGTGGGCCGAGGAGCTGCAGCTGAGGCAGGACGAGCTCTTCTGGGACACTCAGGGCTCTGGCTACTTCTGCAGCGACCCCCATGACCCCACTGTGCTGCTCCAGCTCAAAGAGGGTACGACGCATACTGTTAGAGCAGGGGTGCATGATAATGTATGGACCATAATGGTTGTCACGACACAGGAGTATAACACGTTAAAGGTTTAGCTTTTGCAATGTCCTGACATTCGTAGTTCCTATTAGAAACAAAACCAAATAAAACCTGAGGTGCAGATTAGGGGTGTTGTTGGTTAATCGATTAACTGTCACTAAATACTTAACAGAGTGAAAGTACATTGAGAGGTTAAAGGGGCTATACCTGATTTTGACTGAAAACTGAACTAGTCCATGTAGCCGATTTTTTTGCATGTAATAAATAAATATATCTGTCCCAGCACAGATACATTGTTGTGCTGCAACAAACAATTATTTTACTAATCGATTAGTTTAATGATTATTCTTTCGATTAATCATTAAGTTGTTTTCATTGCAAATATGAAATTTAGACTAAATTATACCCAAATGAAGCGAAATTGACACCGCTTGAGGACGTCCTGATGAATTGTGTTTATAGAAAAAGGTTTTTAATCAAAAACACAAAATTTACAAATTTTCTTGCAATTAGTCCTACTGCTCAAGAAACTCCATAAAACTGACATCGAAGCAACAACCGATATTTTGCACTGATATTTTTTTCTTTCTTTTTTTCTGTTAATAATTATTCAATTACTAAATTAGCTGACGATTAATTAATTGAAATTAATCGATTCACTTGTTGCCACCGCTTATATATTGTAAAAGCATCTAGTCGGGTGAAAATGAGACCACAATGTTTCTCTGCATCTATTTATCGAGTGTTTTATCGTATGAGAGAAGCAATACAGTAATACATTCTCAGAAAAACTGAGCAAACCTGAGTGACTCTGCAGTATTTATGGGCCTAATTTATTTACTGTAAAAGACTATTGAGCGCACCTGAGTATAATCCACACCAGCCAGATTTACAAAGAAAAACAACTTTGTAGATAGACAGGCCGCACCTGTCTGTAAGTAACATGTAACATGAGACATTTACACAGAAGGATGGAACACGCAAAGTTTTAATTGAACACATGCCTTTTCCAAATGGTACCTGTAACACGGCAGTGCACTGACTCCGTTCTTTACTCCGACGTCTCACCATCGATTCTTTGATGATGAGCTCACGTGCAACAGCTCTATTTCCGTCTTTGGCTCCTGATTGATTGCTTTTAAGCTGCATTTCTTCGTGTGTTTTCTGTGATGATGGTGTGCGCATGATGCAAACTGACTGTTTAAAACACAGTCAAACTAGCATATTCCTCCACGCACTTTCTCTTTCACCCGTCTGTCGAACTCTTGCGCATCCTGCAAGAGCATCCCTTGAGTCGCCTCCCGTAAAAATACATAAATTAGCCGCATTGCTGTATAAGCCGTGGGGTTGAAATCATGAAAAAAAGTAGCGGCTTATAGTCCCAATTTTATGGTAGTTTGGATATCATGTTAGTAAAGAAAACGGACTGTGTTATTAAACTCTTTGTCTGAGATGAAATTACCAATTTTTTACCTGCACAAGCAAAGGTAAGCAGCTAATGTTAGTGACTAGTAAGTAGTACTAAGACTAGTAAGTAGTTTACACTGTAATTCTTTATTTAAGAGTGGTTTATTCATAACTACACCTAAAGATTGCCTGTAAAGGTTACAATGCACTTTATTAATCCCTCGTTTGGGAAAGTAATTCTCTGCATTTGGCCCATCATTCAGTGCCACTGGGCCAAGATTTTGTCAGGAGCAGAGAGCAGCTGCCATACAGTGCTCGGGGACATATCTCCAGATCTTGAGCTAATCTTGGTCAGGACTGTCACTGTAGCTGGAGGATTTTACGTTTTGTGTGTGTTTTGGGCTGATGGGGGAAACCACAGCCCAAGGAAACACACCCAGACACCCAGACACAGGAGAGGGGGGGGAGCACTGCGTCGGTTAACAGACTATTGACTGCAAAGCACTCCAAAAGAAAAAGAAAATGCTGATGTGTTGACCTGGTGTATAGTTTGGTATTGTGACACAATATATATTCTCAAATAACTGGATGTATATGCATAAAATAAAATCTCAAAGTTCAATGTTTTCTTTATTAAAAGAGAACTAAGTAACTTCAGTTCCCCCTGCAGGTCTCTTGTGAAAATACACTGCCAGTAATATGACGCAAAAGCTTTTTTTTCCCCATTTTCTTTTTTTCTACTTACTTTTTAATGAAATAAGTAAGTACAATCACATACAAAAACATTTAATGTCACCAAATATAAAAAAGAGAGCCAGGGTTTCTCAGTAGAGTTGTCTTCGGGTCAGCGTCAAATTTTGCTGCTGGTTTTCCGTGCAGAGACAGCAGGGGTCGACGGCTGCTGGCTTCAAACACCCTGAAAATACATTTGTACCACCACACGGCCTTAAAGTGCATTCACAACTCAGCGTCCAAAAAGTCCAGTTTACATGTAAAAGGCGTCCAGCGTTTTGGCAGCATGTCCAGCACATTCTTGTGTCTGATGTTCTGGACGCGCAAATCCCACATGTTGGGCGTCTAAGTGGGTGCGTCCATCGTGTTTTTGCGCCCGAAGCCCTAGCCCTTGGTTCAGCTCTGTTCAACTTTGGACGCCCCGGACGCTGTGGTGGCGTGGCCAGGGTGTCCGGGGCGTCCAAAGTTGAACAGAGCTGAACCAATCAGAGATTAACGCAGTGACGTACCTACACACATCACCTGGAACAGGACCAAAACAAACACCGCACCATTACAGTGGATGACAAACTGATTGGCCGTCTGGTAGCACCCAGAGCTGTACAATCCAGTGTTACTGGATGAGGTGTATTTGTAAAGCAAATACTTTAAAGCCACTCTCTCTGGTCTGGTCTACCATTGCACCAAAAGATCAACCACTCATAAAACACAACAGCTCCTCCACTCGACTGTGCGCGTCCAAAGCGTCTGCCCACAAATGCACAGGCGTCCAACTAGGGGAGTCTGGCACGTTTGACGCCGCAGTCTGAACATACCATTCCAAAGAAATGTTCCTTGGTTGGACTTTGACACAAATAAACTATAGTGAAATGTTAAGCTGCTAACTATATATTGTTGCCCTGACATGAAAAACATCCTGGAATTGTACTGAATTTTTCATTCCCCCTGATTGTTCCGTCATAAGAGAAAATTCAGACTTCCCCTGTGCAGTTTTAAGTCCATAAACCATCACCGGACTCGTTCTGCGGTTAAACTGTGTTCACAACGAATGCATTTATCGTTAGCATAGCTGTCACGTGGCCTAATGGGTTCATTGATTTATTTTTGTATTGTTCATTATTACTGCAGACGCTTAAAGACCTCATAGGAAACAGTTTTTAAAGTGCATTTTCCAAAGGTATACATTATTTGAAACGAGAGAATGTGCCATTTCCAATCCCAAGGCGACCAACAGTAAGTTTAAACACCCATTCAACCCAGAAGAATGTAGAATATGTCCACTTTAGACTCACAATTGAGACGTCGGTGTAATTCCTCATTCATTCAGGAGCGTTTTGTAGTAAGGTTTCAAAGGTTGTCATTTGGGTAGAATTGAATACTTGAAGCATAAATTAATCAGACTGACAGACGTATTTTCTGTTAAAAGAACTTTAAAGCCTGAGATTTCGGTCAAAAAATGTGAATAATACAGCAGATGTCATTTAGGCTCCTGGCATCCATCTGAAAAAATGTATCTTATAAAAAGGATTGATAATAATAACCCATTTAGTTTTGATTCTTCCACTACCTTCTTCACTGAAAAACTCCTTTCCTTCTATATCAAATATCCTTTAAAAAAAAAAACGAAAGAACACGACCTTGCCGCACCAGCTTCGATTCCGCCGTACAAAAAGTTTAAGCAAAGTCGAGGATAAGTTGATAAATGATCACAGGCAGATAATTAAACGCTACACTTCTTACGTTCTATTCTAACCCGATTCTTACCCTAATCGTTCAGCCTTTCACCCGCTTCACCCGTCTCCTGCCCTAGAGCTCCGAGCGATCACCCCATCGATCGTTTCAGAGCGAGATGAACGCCGGAGTAGTGATCTGACTGCACCGCTGCGCTGGAGGAAATCAGGAGCAGAGGGGTTCAGCTAAAGATAGACAGGTTTTAAAGCAAAGGAGAGTTATTCGTCTTGAGAGTCCTGGCTGCTGCCGCTGCTGCTGCTGCTTTGATCACAGGGCTGCCATATCCGTCTTCATTTGGTCTCGAGTTCAGCCCCGCTCCTGACAGCCCGAACACGTACAGTGACTACCTCCAATTACCTCCGACTTGCAGCTCGGCGTTTTATTTTGGCTTTTAAAGTCGCTGTGCCTGATTTTTACGCTCTTTGTAACGTGGAAAACCGAACAAGTTAGTCCTAAAATCTTTGCATCGCTCCAAAGTTATTGCTCTTTGCACAACACAACAACAATGAGTTTATGAGCGCTTTTTCAATGTACTTTTTACTACAACAGACCTTTTTGAGCTTTTAACCCTGTTCTAACAATGTGCCGTCATCAAAAACATACCTGGAGTCGCATTTAGCTTCATTCACGCTATTTTGAGGAATGCTGGTAAGAAAATCTCCACTTTTCTGTAAATTGTCATAGTTAAAAGAATGCTGATTACAAAAAGAAAAGTGGGCAGGGACATGTTCTAATTTGTTCCTGTAAAATAACCTCTATTTTTTGTGAGGAGAAGCATCAAGTCGTCTCAAGTCTCAGGGCTCAAGTCATCAAAACAGTCACTCAAGTCTGACTCAAGTCCAAACCACGGCTTGCAAATCTGCACCTCTGATTTACGATCATGATCACAGTCACTACGTTCACATGCACGCCAGGAAAACTGGACAACTGGCCTACTTTAATTTTAACTGATTTTTCAAAATGCTAATTGGAATCTCCCAGATCCCATAAACACATCTCAACCGTTTACGAACAGTTGATGTCTGGAAGCTGTCCTCGGCTCTCCTCCCGCTCTGTGCAGTACATACATTAGACAGTGCTCACAGTGCTGCAGTATTTTCCTTTTGCACAAGTGGAGTGAGTCCGTGGGGCAGAGAGGGGAGTGGGGGATGATGACTTATGAGCGCAGCAGCAAATAATTCATAGTGAACATAGAAATAAGCGTAGTTCTTTGCTCACGTGGCAGTATACATACTAAACTTGTCACCTTTTGTCCACGATTTAACACATACATTAAGGTGAGACACAGCAGGTGAATGGGAGAAAATCTTAAATTTAAAGATACCAATTTGAAACATCACCTGTAGTTTAATCACGTAAATATAAGAAAAAAATATATTACATGTATATTAAGTTATTCATCATGTCGTGTTTTCATTTAGAAATGAGTCATTTTATGTGTAAAAACAGCCCAAAATACCAATATTTGGGACATTTCAATGTGGAAAATGGAAAGAACCAGGATTAAATTTCTTGATTCATTTTGTAACATATTAGTTACAAAAAACTTTACACAGGGGATTTTGGATTTCTTATTTAGTTTTTATGTAAACTGGATTGGACTGAAAATTGTCCTTAAAAATTGAATTTCACCTCATTTTTTTAACTTAAATCTTCAATAAATAAGTTTTAGAATTAGATATCAAAAAAACTGACCAAAAACAAAAAAATGAAAAAAATTACTTTTGCCCTTAGTTTCTCGCCTTAAATAAATAAGGAAAATGAAAGAAAAGCCTGTAAAGTGCACATAGCTTTATGCACAGCCCGCTGCCCCAGAGGCAGAAGCACACGGAGCCGCTCCACCTCTGAACAAACAACTGACTGAGTGCTGGACTCAGTACTAGAGCCCTTAAAGCAGGGATGTCCAAACTTTTTCCATCGAGGGCCACATATTGAAATATAGACCAAGCGGAGGGCCACAAATCAATCGCGAAACGTTAAAAAAAGCTGCATTTATCTGATGTTTTAAGCGCCGCCACATCTACATCAGTCTCAATGTCTTAATATCAGGTCTGTGCTGCACCAAAATGTTAGTTATTTAGGTTGGAAATGTAGAAAATCTGAAATGTGCTGTAAATAGTACTTATCAGGACAGTGTGGGCCAGTTCACCAGGAAGCCCAAGGGCCAAGAAAAATTGGTCTGAGGGCCGCATTTGGCCCCTGGGCCTGAGTTTGGACATGCCTCCCTTAAAGTATCATCTCCAAACGAAGAAATTAAACCGAGTAACACTGACCTCTATATCCCCCTGATTGAAATATTTACTGAACAAAACACTTTTGCACTCACTTAAAAAATGTACTTGATTGACAGACTTTAGGCTAATTGGGACTGGGATGTGAAATAATCTGTTTTATGCCACTATTTTAATGTTGTATTTCTCGCTGTCTCAGTCATTTTCTGTCTTTCAGTTTTTGTTGTTTAGCTGGGAAAAGAGACAAAAATCTCAGCCTCAGTTGTGTACAAATTACCAGTCACTCAATGGCTATGATAGTACAGTTCTAAGCTAAAGTTCTGTCAAAAGCTCAAGATAATTCTGAAACTGTTCAGTAAAGTTCATTGTGATATGTTATGGTATTGATTGATTGCTCAGATTTATATCTAATGGGTAGTTTCAATATTCATTTTAGTATTGATTAATGTCTGCTTTTTAACACTTTTAACAACCCTAACGTGAGACAGTATCACCACAATGACATGATCAGATGAATTAGAACTGTATGGCCCTGTCTCTGTCTAATGTACTACAGAAGTCCGAGCTCCTCTTCTCTGGACGGAGCAGGCTGCCTCTGTATAATTAGTGTGAGTTCGAGTTTCTCCGTAACAGAAGCTGCGCCGCTCTGACCTTGGCCTCTCACTCTGACACCTGCTCACATCTCGGATCAGACCGGGACTGCTCTCAGCCTGTCTCCATCAAGAGTGCTTTTGCTCCCCACAGCAACTCCCCCCGGTGCACTCTCTCTCTCTTAAATTGAAAAGTTACTGCCTTGTCCTTGCTGTTATGTTTTAGATGACATACCTCCAATACACTTTAACGGTCCCATATTTTGATATATTTCCTGTTTCATAGTCTACCATTTTGTGATAATATTTTGCGTTCGTCAGCAGTCATCACATCAAGATGCCACCCGTGTCTTAAATCGACGCACTTACCCAGAAGTACACTGGCTTCCGCTTGCTCTCTTGGCTTCTTTCTCGCTCTTCTTGATGGGAGACAAAAGTGCATTTCTGATGTAAATCTTGCTTGCACAGAACATAGAAGTATTCACCTTATTCCGGAAGTTGCCTTACGCGCCGTCGTCTTGTTTCCATTGTATTTGTTTACATGGAGCAGACGAACCTAACAGAAAATAAGTTCTACATGGACTAAAAAGCCGTTTTCAGACTGACCAGGAAATTGTTGCGTTGTTGACTTGTTGTTGCTCGTGTTCATTAAACATTTTACACAAATCAACCTACTTTATGTAACATTTTAGCGGTGAGACTTTTCCCTCGTTCGTCATTAGCTTTAACGGAGTTCTCGTCAAACGAAAGTGCGTTTACAACAAAAGTGCAAAAAACCTCAAAAGTGGGCGGGGCAGAATAAGGTCAATAATAAGATCTGGACAGAGCGCTTCCTGGAGGAGGAGGGTCTACGCAGCACCTCGTCACTTTGTCACACGGAGGAAGCAGACGTCGCTCTCTGAAAACCCCGTCCCCGTTTCAACGAATTAAAGTAGAACGAAGTAACTTCAGCAACAGAGCTCCCCCTGCAGGTCTCTTATGAAAATACACTAGTAGATAAAAGACGCAAAATCCTCTTTTTTATTGAAATAAGGAAGTACAATCACATACAAAAACATTTCACGTCGGCGAGTATATTAAAAAAAAGCCAGTGTTTCTCAGGAGAGAGATGTTACTGCTGATTTTCCACCTAGAGTCAGCAGGGGGCGACATTGGGAGCTCCAAACACCCTGAAAATACATTTGCAACCACCGCACAGACTGACAAAGACATTTAATAAGGTAAAAATGTTACTTAGTTCTGCTTTTAACGTTTGAAATGCAACTGAAAGAAATAACCACTTTGGGGGTTGTTTTGAAGCACAAGTAACACAATAGAAAATTAAAAGCCTACTTTAAAGAACAGATATTATGCTAAATTGACTTGAGCGTTTAACCATGTTGTAACATTTTTCTGTCCTCAAAAACATACCTGGAGTTGCATTTAGCTTCATCCACACTAGTTTGATGAATCCTGGTTAGCAAATCCTCTCCCTCCGACCGTCAAAAACACTCTACTCTGAATTTCTTCAATGTGTAGCCTTTTTTTTTTGTTTTGTTTTTGTTTTTTAAACGTGGCTCTGAGAATCTTCTGCCTTGTTTTTAAGTCCATAAATCATCGTCAGAATTATTCTGAGCATTTCTGTTGTAAAATCATAATCATTACAGTTGCATGACTGCTCAATAACATGGCTAGTATTACAAGCAATGTGTTTTTAAAGTGTGTGTAATTCCCTCTGCAGCCAGTAGATGTAGCCAGAGCTAAGTTACTCTCAAGGCTGTGACAAAGTTATATTGTTTTTAGTCAAAACATTGTATTTTTAGCTCTAAAACATGAGATGCCAAAGTATAAGATGCTTCATTTTTTCCCACATCCCACTTACGCTATACACCGCCATTTTGCATTGGTGGCTACGCTAGCAAAAGTCTATTTTTTACTATATATATTTCCCAATTAGGGTAAGGTTAGGGTTAGGATTAGAGTTAAGTTTAGGAACAGAAAATGTGATTAAATTTAGGCTTTGTGTAGGCATGTTTTAAGGCGCTGTACTGTATTTTTACTGTTTTGAAACGTGAAAAACAGAACTAGTTCACGTTAAAGTCTTTCCATCAGTCACGTGTATCGCTCACCTTCCTAATGCGGCCCCAGCATCCTAAACATTCACTGCCATGAGTTCATAAGCACCTCCTCTCCCGCCCGGCCCGAGGAGGAAGCCCATTAGTGACGCCGCTGTCCCACCATGTCGACTGTCAGTGAAGACGGATTACCCGCGCAGCTCCGCACTCCGCGCTCTCCGCCGCGTCTCTATTTGTTTTCATAAGCACTAAGGTCACCGCCATCACACACTGACGCTCGCCCGGGCACTTTTATACACAGCCGCGCTTCTAAAGTGGGCTGTCCCTTTTGGCTAAAGTCAGAACGCTTGGACTACATCGATTGTGGGGCAGTCAGAGTCCATTTGTCATTAGATTTGTCTCGGTATGAAGGGTTGTCTGGTGGGTGTGTGTTGTCATAATTCTTTTTGAGTATTGATCTTATTTTGGGTGTGCAATTCTCTTAGTGCAATTGAAAACTTGGGCTTTCTGTTGTCAAACTTCTGTTCTTAAAAATAGACACGCTATAAGCTCTCATTTTGCTCAGCTATTAAGAAAATATAACTTTTTCTTGGGATAAATTCAGAGATAATCAGATGTAATACAGTCATGGCTGAAAGTGTTGGCACCCCTGACATTTTTTCATGAAAAGTATTGAAATGCATTGGAATAACATAAAACAAACAGAGAGAGAAAAAAAAATTGACATAATTTCACACAAAACTCCTAAAATGGGCCGGACAAAATTACTGGCACAAGTGACAGGTGTGGGCAATATAACAATCACACCTGAAAGCAGATAAAAAGGAGAGAAGTTGACTCAGTATGCACACTGTGTGTCTGTGTGTGCCACACTAAGCCCGGAGAACAGAAAGAGGAGAAGAGAACTGTCTGAGGACTGGAGAACCAAATTGTGGACAAATATCAACAATCTCAAGGTTACAAGTCCAATCTCCAGAGATCTGGATGTTCCTTTGTCCACAGTGTGCAACATAATCAAGAAGTTTGCAAACAATGGCACTGTAGCTAATCTCCCCTAAATTTGCTTTTTTCTCTGTTTTTTGTGTTGTTCCAATACCCACAAAGGAAATAAACGTGTGTATATCAAAAAATGTGGAATTACAATACTTTTCAGGGAAAAGTACTTCTCAAATTTCAGGGGTGCCAACACTTTCGGCTATGACTGTACAATTTAGAGTTGTACATTAACTTGCAAAAGAATGGATATGACCATAATGAATAAAGCAACTAACTAAATATATCGCAAAAACACCAAGGTCCTCCATCTGACACAAATGTTTGTTCATCATTTTCCTTTTTTTAATGTCTAAATTAGCTTTGGTTTTCTCTTGGTTTAGTCTCTGTTAAGTCTCATTTTGGACAGAGTTTGACTAATACATTAAGGCTTGAACATTTTTCTTAATATAACTGAAATTATTGTGTCAAAAATTATATCAAAACATCATAATACTATACTATTGTCATCGCAGCACATAACAGTTACTTCACATGTTGTGCATTTGGGCCGAATTGTAAACCCAAATTTCAATCTAAAATGGCTTTTTGATTGAAGTTCTTTTTTCATACCGGCATTTCACATTAGCAAGAAGCAGGTTTGTGTATTTAATTCTGGAACTTATCTACACAACATTTTAAACTGTCATGAGCAGAGAAAATAAGTTTAATGACTCAAATGAAACAGCAAATGCCTGAAAATGACACGAAAAACGTGTAAATGTAGTGTATTTGATGAAAAGATAAATGTACTCCACCTGGCCCTCAAACATCTTTTCATCAAATCTCTTCTGTGCTCTAAACAACTAATGGATTCATCAAACAAATAATCGCTGGACTAATTGATTAGCACAGTGATCGGTCGTTGCAGCTCCAGACATTAGACATAGTTTTCGTTCTGTGGATTTCTATTTTGGATATTTCTTTCAAAAACAGTAAGCGTCACACAGGCCCTTGCCCTCCATCTGAGATCATGACACCATCAAATTCTGGAACGTGAATTTATTATTACACCGGTCGATATCGTGTTGAGCAGCACGTTGTCTGCAGAGAGGTGTGGGCCGCCAGCAGACGGTGTGAGGGGTCGTGAGAGGTCCTCCAGGCTCTCACTGGACCATTCCAGGAGATAAGATCGAGTGTTAGGCCCGTCACATCACACTTTAGCGACGACAGGAAACAATGCAGTGGATAATCTCTGCGGCTATAGACTTTCTGTCTGTTGCAGATGAGCGTCTGAATACTCGTGAAGCAATGATATCCAAGCAGTATTGTTATGATGTTATGTTCTGTGCACAGAATTTCAGTTTTTTTAATGGCTAACTCATTGTCCAGCTGAGTATTTGTATCTCTAGGGGTTTTTTGCAGTGTCAGACTAAATTGAATAAATCATTAAAGGGCACATACTGTGACATTTGGAGCTTTTAACCCTGTTCTAACAATGTTCCATCATCGAAAACACACCGAGTTGTATTTAGCTGCATTCATGTCATTTAGAGGAACGTTGGTTTGAAAATCCTCTCCTCCGATCGTCAAAAGCACTCTCGATCACTGACGTTTTTTCAGATTTTATCCGTAATTTATCGGAGAATCTTCTGCTGTTTTAAGTCCTTAAATCATCACAGACTCGTTTTGAGCATTTCTGCCTCTAAACACGCTCACTACTACTGCTAATCTGATCATAGTGTCTCTTAAAGTGATTATATAACTAAATCAAGTATAGCTCTCGACCAGAGGAGGCAAACTAAGGCCCGGGGGCCACATATAGCCCTTTTGGCATCGTGATCGACCCGCAAAGCATTTCATACATTTTTTTTAATGAGTTAAGTATGGCGTATTTGTCAGTTTATAGTTGTGTGTGGTTGCAGCTGCCTCAGTTCATTTAAGATCAGTTTTGAGAATAGCCCCCACTAGATGTTTGATGCATTAGATAAAAAAGAGTGACCAACAGCACCGTTCCCACTGAAATAAATAAAGGTAATGATTTTTGCTATTCTGTTGTAGTATATAGTAGTTGGTTTTTGTGTATTTGAAGCATTAAGTCTATGTGTAATCGCATTTCTGCAATACACTGTAGTTAACAACATCCAAACTGTAAATGGTACGGCCCCCGGGCAAGTGTAAAAATCTATTGTGGGCCTTGCTCTAGACACACTGGATCGCTTAACTAGACCAGTACGATTCACTCCATCAGTAGAAACATGTCTGTTCGTCTTCATGAAGATGTTATTGTTTTGCCTGGAAAGTTCCACTGAATTGTACACATAAAAAATTCTCCACAAAAAATATTGTACCAGTACTTTACTGTACTTTTTAGAACCGTAAGTCTGCATAGTATTTATAATAACAGGCCTACACAAAAGAGCACTTGCATTATCAAATGTCTTTTATTTTTTCTATGATGGAAACATTCTATCACAATCTAAATCTCTGACTAAACCCGTGCTGTTTGTGTGCCGCAGACCAGGACGGTGCAGAGCCCAGTGCCAACTCCGTGTCGGCGTCCAACCTGCTGCGCCTGTCTCACTACACGGGCCGGGACGAGTGGGTGCCGCGGTGTCACCAGCTGCTGACCGCCTTCTCCGCCCGCCTCTGCGCCACGCCCATCGCCCTGCCCGAGATGGTGCGCGCCCTCATGGCTCAGCACTACACCCTCAAGCAGGTAAACCATGGCAGGAGAGTCGGACTGATGGTGACCAGACGACTCTAAAAAAAGAATCGTAGTCGACAGTTTCGACAGTCGTAATCGTTATCTGGACTATGCAGACGCAAAAACACATACGAAAAGATAGGGCTGGGCGATAAAAAATTGATTGTGATAAAAATTGAACCCCAAGCTCGTCCTGTTTTTATGAAATCGTCGTGTTGTGATTGACTGTTTGTCTCTTTAATGCGGCTGTCTGTTCAAACACACTTTTTCTCCTGTTGTTTAGCCTCTGAAGCCTCTGAAGAGATGACTTTTTTTTACCTCATGTTCACCTTATTCCGGTAGTTGTCGTGGGTACTGCCATCTTGTTTCCGTTGTAGTTTACACGGCGCAGACTAGCTCAACGGAAAAGAAGTTCTACATGGACTAAAAAGCCGTTTTCAAGCCGCCCAGGAAATCGGTGCGTTGCTGACTTGTTGTTGCTCGTGTTCATGAAACATTTTATACAAATCAATCTCCTTTATGTAACATTTTAGCGGCGAGACTTTACCCTTGTTCGCCATTAGCTTTAACGGAGTTCTCGTCAAACGGAAGTGCGTCTATAACAGAAGTGTGTATCTGTGGCGAAAAAAGAGGCTAAAGTGGGTGGGGCCGAATAAGGTGAATAGACCAGGGCTGCACAAATAAATGAAATCGACACAAAATCACTATTTAATGGATGCAATTAGCAAATCGCAAAGGCTGCAATTTTTGAAGGGCAATAATTTCTTCCACAAACAACAAAATGTCTTGCTTTGATTTGAATAAAAACTGCTAACGCTGTAGTTTGGATTTGTACAAACATGTTCTGAAACGAGTAACAAAAGCACAACCAAAATCAATAAAAATGCAATCAAAAGCGACAAAACAACAAACGTGACTCAAAGCACTAAAAACAACAAAGACGCGACTAAAAGTGACAACGACACACTGAAATATGACAAACACAAGTGAACGTGACAGACGCGACTCAAAGCGACAAAATTGTGTTTAAAATGTGAATTTGAACAGAATCCTTTTATTAAAACATAAATCATAAATCTAATCGCAATCGCACTGGTCAGAAAAATCACAATTAGATAGTTTTCCTAAATCATGCAGCTCTATTAATACAACGTGAACATGAATTATGATAAAAATCAAAATCATGATTTGGCCCCAAGAAAATCCTGATAATAATTTTTTGCCATATCTGCCCAACGACAGCAGCTTTATTAAATTCAATTGTTGAAACTATTTCTGAATTTCATCATAAATTTGTAAATATTTCAACCTTTACATTAATATCATAATCTGCCACAAACAGTCCAAAGTCTATGGATGAAAGAGATTTTGACCTCTTCTCATGTTAAACCCCTCGATTGTCAGACATTATAAAGATACAAGACTAACATTTTACTCATGTAGTTTTTAGTACATCAATATCAAATCCTCCAAGTTTGAAGGAAATCCATGAAGGTTAAGGTGAATTATTTCCCCCAAATCTGTAACTTTTCCATGGTCCCATAGGCTTTATATGGACAAATGAAAGAGAATTCTAAACGTCGGTTTGGGAGTATGGAATATTAATTCTGCTCCAGCAGGTGAACCGTTTGAGATTCAGAGCTCATCTTAGGCTTAATTTGAAGGTAATAAATTGGATAAGTTTCACATATGGAAGAGTAATACCACGCTGTGGAGTCACAATGTAGGCTAACTGTTGAAAATGTTGAAAATGTATATGCATAAACCCTATGAAGTTAATATGCTGTTTTCCTCATTATGTCAGTATTCTTTGGTCCAAATTTCTCGACTGTGTGACACTGACACTGTATGTGACAATACTCACTCACAAGGCTTCTGTCAGAGCCTTAGTTCTAAAAAAAAAAAAACTTTTTCATTTGCTGGGGTATTAAAATTAATTATTTGAAAAAGCACAAGAAGCAGGCTGCGTGCACATCCTGGTACATGCGTCACTCCTGGAAAGGTCAGTGGACCCTGGACTCGTTGTGAAGCTGAGACTCTGTAGTTTGGGCCTCTAATGTCTGATTTACTCAAATTATAAGTTGGAGCCAGCCCTGCTCAGAGGAATATCAGATTTTCAGTCCTGCTGGTATTTATTTGAGGAAATATAAAGAGTAAAGCTGTTGTTGAAGATTGTGACTTAAGTATTTTGAGTGTTTGTTGGGTTTTGGCAATTCCTATTTCAAAGCTGAGGCTAATTTCACAATAAAAATATTTAGGGAAAACAGTCTAGGTGGAATGCCTATATAAACCCTGTTAAATTATTTTAGAGAGTAACTTTTTTATTTGTGAATTTGGAGAACAAACTGCCTCTGATTCATTCCAGATTGGTTGATTTGACTGAAAATAATTGGGTTATATTTCTTTTTATATTTTAATCTTACCCCAGAAACTTGATAGTTATTTTTTCATCAGATGGTGAACAAAATGGAATGCGTATCAGGTTAGTAAAATTACACCAGAATTTGAAGGGATTTTAGATTTTAAACGTCACAAACATGAGCCCTCTGTGTCCACAGATACGAGCTACATCACAGATACGAGCTACATCAAATAAAGCTATAATAACAGTTGTAACCTGATTTATTCTTAGCTACAAAAACACTGGACTATCAAACTCTTACATAGTGCCTCTCCAAGTTCGACACTGTTTTGGCCAGCTTACACATCCTCGCGACTAATCTTTCGAAATAAAAACAGATCCACAGACACCGACCAGACGGCGCCCCGAAGAGGCGTGTAATTTCCGTTTTATATTCTCTTTACAGTTAGCGCACTTGTCACAACTGTTTGATTTGTGGCTCGCGTCGGGGGGCCCTGACAGTTCAATAAACAGAATCTGTGTTTAAATTACTTGTCTGTCATCTCTTTAAGAAGCAATGCAGTGTTCTGTTCTTACTGAGAAATAATGCATCTTTCCTCGTTCAAAGCAGGATAGCTCATCTGTGGACATTAAAAGTCTCAACGCTCACTGCACTTAATCCCCAGACGCACTAATAATATCGCCTTCCTTACTTTTAAACTGCTGCTGCCTTTTTAGAGGGTTATTTGAGCTCACTTACTTAATCTGTTTTGAAGTATTAAAAGCTCCATAACCAGAGAACTCCTCTTTCACATGTGCGTACCGGCCAGTTTTTGACCGCTGTGCATTATTGTGTCAATAGTCAAGCTTCTAATGCTAACTTCAACCTAAATGTCAAGCCTATGATGCTAACTTTATAATGCTATCGTCAGTCTAAATCAGGGGTGTCCAAACTTTTTCCAAGCGGAGGGCCACAAATCAATCGTGAAACGTTCAAAAAAGCTGCATTTATCTAATGTTTTAAGTACCACCACATCTACATTCAGTCTCAGTGCCCTAATATCAGTGTGTGTGTGGCACCAAAATGTTAGTTATTTAGGTTAGAATTGTAAAAAATGTGAAATTTGCTGTGAAAAGTACTTCTCAGGACAATGTGGGCCAATTCACCAGGAAGAAAAATTGGTCTGAGGGCCGCATTTGGCCCCCGGGCCTTAGTTTGGACATGCCTGGTGTAAATGATACATCATGGGCTGCATCATGTTGAAAATTTCTAATTCCAACCACAAGGAGGCAGTAAGGGAACAAGCATTGTGCTATTTCCCATTTTATGAATTCTGCCTCATTCGGTGGAATGCGAGATGGGCCTTTAAATGGAACTTACAGTTTATGTTTCACTTTTATATTGTTTTATTTCCAGTGATGCTAACTTACATGCTTAGCAAAACAGCTAACGCACATTAGCGTCAGCAGTTTCCTGTTTATAGACGCACGGCGCTCACTTTCTCAAGACCCAAAATATTATATTTCCAGTGCGTAATAAAGCAATACAAAGAGAGAGGTTAAAAAGTGGCGGAGAGGCTTTGCAGAGAGTGAAATAAATGCCGAAAAAGCCGTGCATTAATCAGTAGAGTAGAGCCACATCTCATAGCAACTCAAACTTGGAATTACGAAACGTCTTTTTGTCGACCTTATGATTAAAAAATACAATTCAAGTATGATCAAAATTGTACTTACTTATTAGAAAACCTTCATTATGTTTGAGTGATTGGTTGTTCATGGATCCTCCTGAGCCAAAGCCACTCCCAGATCCCATTTTAGAGATGACATTTCCCTACCTTCATTCTCAACCACATAATTCCTACTACATTACACAGAGAACTCCACAATATTTGGACATCATCACTGCCTTCTCACGTAGAAGTTTGTCCTGGAAATGAAACTTTGACAGGATGGCCTCAGGTTGGGGGGCAGTTAGTTAGTATGTTCCCGTCATGTGGACCTCGCGGGGGCCATGTCGGGGCCAAAGGGGCAGAGCGTAACAAGCAGAAGGGCTACACGACGCCGCGCTGGCCCAGAGCGAACACCTGCTCCCCTCGTTACCGCTACAAATCCGGTAACAACCCCCGTGTCCGCCCACGTCCGACGCGCCACCTTTCTGCCTCATATTCAAACCGTCTTGTTATCTTTTCGTGACGCTTTTGTTTTTTTTTGGTTTTTGTTTGTAGATTGTGATCTGTGGACAGAAAGATGCGCCCGATACAGACGCTCTGGTCGCAGCGGTCAACTCACTGTTCCTGCCTCATAAAGTAAGTCGATTAAAGATGTTCAGCTTCTGGAAGAGTTTATGGCGTACTTTGAGTGACTGTCGGAGATGCTATGGTCAAATGGAAAAAGAAGAAAAAAACAAAAGCAGAAAACAGCATTATCAGGTATAAATGTCGAATCGTCAGTGAAATGCAAGTTTTTTTTAATGGAGCTAAACACAGACAATCCTCTGTCAGTAAAAGCACGAGGTTTGGAGCAGAGTTCAAGCGTTAGAAGGAGAAATTTGAATTTTTGTTTTAAATGGCACTGTTTAAAAGTCTGCAGTGTTTTTGTTTATTCTATCTATACTGAAAGCCTTTTTATTTTGTTGAAATTATTGCATCAAAAAACGAGGTCCATCAAAATAGAATTAGTACAGAATAATTTTTTGCCATGTTGCCTAGCTCTATTGTAAAAAATTAATAAACGGAACTGTAAATCAGAACTTCAATTCCTAACAACACCCCCTCCAAAAAAAAGTTTTTATATTTTACCATAGGGGGCAGCATCAAAGGTGATATTGTATACATGTTAGTCTCCCTACAGACTCTCTATTGCTTTCTCTGCTCACTCTCTATATCTCTCCTCTCTCCTTTTCTCTCTTTTTCTGTTTCTTTCTCTTTTTCTCTTGCTCTCCCTCTCATAGCTCTTTCTCCCATTTCATCCCCTCTCTTTCTTTCTCTCTCCTCTCCCTCATTCTCTTTGCTTCCTCTCTCCTCATTCCTCTCCCTCCATTTCTCTTCTCCCCTCCCCCCTTTTCTCTCCTAACATACCACTTTCTCTCTCTCCACCCTCTCCCTCTCTCATTCCCCTCTCCTTCTCGCCTCTCTCTTCTCTTTCTCTCCTCCTCCTCTCGCTTGGTCTGTCTCCCTGCCCTTTATCCTCCTTTATTTTATCCTCCTTTGTTCTCTCCTCCCACTTGTTCTCTCTCTTCAGCCTCTCATTCTCTCTCTCCTCCGATCTCTCTCGCTTCTCCCCCTCTTTCTCTCTCTCTTTTCCTCCCCTCTCTCTCAAGCTCTCTCTCTGTCTCTCCCTCTCTCCTCTCTCTTGCACCTCTCACTCCCTGTCTCCCCATCTCTCTCCTCTCTATCTCTGCTTCTCTCCCTCTCTCCTCCCCCTTTCTCACTCTCTCTCACTCTCTCATCTTTCTCTCTTTTCTCTCTTTTCCTTTCCTCTCTCTCTTGTCTCTATTCTTCTCTTCCTCTCCTCTTCATTGCACTCTCTGTTCTCTCTCTCTCTCCCCTCCCTATTTTCCTCCCCTCTCTCAATATCTCTTTCTCTCTTTACCCCTTCCTCTCCTCTCTCTCTCCCGCCTCTCACTCTCTCTCCCCCAACTTCTCTGTCTTCTCTCTATCTTCCTCTCCCCTCTCTCTCCCTCAGTCTCTCCTCTTTCTATCTTTTCCACCCTTCTCTCTCAACCTTTGCCTCTTCCTCCCCTCTCTCTTCCCCCTCTCACTCTCTCTCCTCCAACCTCTCTGTCTTCTCTGTATCTTCCTCTCCTCTCTCTCTCCCTCAGTCTCTCCTCGTTCTCTCTTCTCCCTCTCTCCATCCTTCTCTCTCAACCTCTGCCCCCCCCCCCCCTCTCTCTCTCTCCTCCCTCTCTTTCCCGGTGCTCTCTGGATGGTGTGCCCTGGCTGACCTCTCTGTACATCTGGCCTCATTCTGACAGCTGTCTGTTTGACTCTGAGTAACAGTGGGCACAGATGGACTGCATCTATGGAGCCTATAGCTGCATAAAGCCAATACAATCAACACACAAGCAACAAATCAAGTAGGAGATGACGAGCGATCAAGCTGAGGAGGTGGTTAGCATCAAAAAGTGCAACACAGAGAGAGAGAGAGAGAGAGAGAGAGAGAATATGTTTGCTATTTTATATAATGGAACATATGAACATATGACAAGCTTTTAGACACTTTTTTTCCTGTTAGTGAACTACAGAATGCAACTACAACTACAGCTTAAGACAAGAAAATGAAGGAAGATATAGTCCAAAGTAAAAGTCCCATTTGGTCCAAAGTTAAATTTGTCAGTTTTCAACTTAAGTCAGATAGTGATTTTTTTCTTTGCCATTTCACATACAATATGTTAACTATGACGTCTGTCCAGTCCTTAATTGTTGTTGTCCATTTCTTCGTAATAGCATTCTTCCCTGCAGCCAGAAGTATGTTCCAAAAGTATCCATTTATTGAGTCCATGGCAGGACTTTTGGGGCCCAAATACATAGTTCTAAAATCGAGCGAGATGGGAATGTCAAAAACAGTCTGGAGTGCTGTGTTAATCTCAGTCCAATATTTCTTAGCAATAGGACAGTCCCAAAACACGTGATAATGATGGGCCACTTGGCAGTTAGTATTTCTCAGTAAACAGTGAGCATTTTGACATTAAACATGACACATTTTTTCCAACGGAACTCTTTCCACACATGTGATGTTGTTGTCCTCCGTTGAGAAGAACATATATTTTCCAATTCTTCATTTGTCAAATTTTGTAAAATTCAATTTGTCACTTATTTTAATATATTTAGTGCAGGGGTCTCAAATTCATTTTGAGAGGGCGCCGATTTTAGAAAATCAGAGCTGGAAACGCACACAAAATATTTATATAGGAGATTTTAGTTGCCAGAAGTTTTACATTTACAAAGTATATGTGGTATATTTTAGAATTTAGAAATGATAATACTTTATAATCCACAAACTTCAAACTATGTGTTTTCGTAATAAGCTCATGTTGATATGAATTAAGTCATGTATTATGAGACCCAATAATTACTGATGCAGTGATCTGCACACTTTGTCTGAAACTGTGTTTTTGTGTCAGTGAATGATCCAACCTTCAGCTGCAGGAGTCATGAGTCCGAGTATCTGCAGCTGTAGGACGAGTGCTGTTTGTTTAAGGGCAAAGTATTGCTGCAGCGCTTTGTCGCATTATTGAGGAGAGACGTCCAAAAGAATCACAGGAGAAAGTGGTAGTGTCAGATGCCCTCCCTGTGTGTGATTCACCTGCTCACACATACTTCTCACACTCTGCTGTGACTCTTTGTAAACGTAGCTGGCACTGGTGGCTTTAGTTTTATCAGACAGAGCGTGTATTTGCAGAACTCATTTACTGTTGAAAAATTGGTATATGACGTTTCTGAATACTATACGTATGACCCTGGGTACTGGGTATTTTGGTTTACAATGAACAAAATATAACAGAAGTACGGATGAATGTTACAAATGTATAGTTTAACATAGAGTAAAAAGGTTTTCATTTTGTGGGCCTTACCATTGATTTGAAAATATTAAAATCGATAAACACTGCTTATGAATAGTAACTCAAACATCATACATTTCAGCATACAGTGACACCATCATGGCCCAGTCGGGTCACATCTGCGGAGCAGCGAGCCCACTCACAAAAAAGGATGCATGCTTTTCCAAGTGAATTCCTCTGCAATAAAAACACCTGTAAGTGAAGAGTGCACGTTTAACGTTATGAAACGGCAATATGAATAAAAAAAATACTTTAAAAGCCACAATGAGACATGTCTCTTTTGAAATATTAGACATTCCCGCTAAACTAACATATAAATGATATACAATTTGGACATTTTAAATCACTAATAATAAATCTGCCTTCTTTTTAATTGTTACAACACTTAGCCCACCCCACTTTGCACTTGGAAACCTATTACTTAATTAAACCAATAAATTATGCGGTTATTGTCTACTACCGCCGCTTCTCTCTTCCTCTCCGTTCCTCTTTCTTCATTCCCCCCTTCTCTTTTCGCCCAGAGCTCAACAGGCCTTTTGAAATATAGATGAGGAGTGCGGTATCGGGCACTGGCTGCAGTAGCGTCAGCCCGTGCCGCTCCTCGTCTTTGCAGAGAGAGGCGGCGGGCCAGAGCAGACCTTATCACGGCGGATGTATTATTAAAGTCCTTGTCGTGTGCGGAGCTCGGCCACATGGGAGTTGTGGGTACGCGGGGATAAGATGGACGAAGATAGACGTGTTAATGTTGACTTAAAACACGGCTGACTTGAGGAAATGAAAGAGAGCTTCCAATTCTACCACAAAGCACACAGGTTATGTTAAATTTACTTTTTGGAGGTTTGAATTATATTAATCTTCATTCACGCTTGTTTCATTAATATTTACTAGGTTCTCTTTAAAACACTTAGTTTATTGTTTTAATTTTTTAAGTTTTGAATTATGATAATACAAGAACGCAAGGGGCTGTATTTTGCCCCCGGCAGTAACAGGGCATGGTGTGATGCATTTTGTGACTAGCCAGAATCGCAATAAACTTTAAAACTTAACATGGGGAACATTTCCTGGAGTCATATGACTATCGTCATATAGACCAGATAATCCTAATAAAACAAGCTTAATCTGCACAAATAACCAAAACCATACATTACAGAATAATGAATATTGTCCAATTAAGACAGTTGTTTGCCTTAAATAGCTGTTGCTGAGTTTCCATTTTCCATTGAGTTTTTGCGCAAAACTGTATTGATCTGTATTGACGTGCAGAGCAGGTGGAAATAACGTTATGAATGAATGCTGTGAGAGGTGCATCCATGTGCCAGACGTTTGGTGTTGTACATTTGTCCTTCTAAACAGTTTCAAGTTCCTTTTCATTAATATAGGCCTGACGCAAATGAGGCTTTATGAAAGATAAAGGCTGTCTCATCACTGCAAACCAGACAGATTCTTCATAAGGCACTGCTCATATCTGAGGATGTGCGGCAACGCAGCAGTCTTTGAAGGCATAGTAAAAAAAAATAAACAAAAAACTTTTGGACCTGCGGGGATATGGGAGGACAGACACGGAGTGACACTCAGGACCAGGAGAGAGCGTCAGAGAAGCTTCAGAGCGGTGGTCATTGCAGTTGTCTCTCTGGCTTCAGGACACACTGCTGTTTTGATCACAGCCGCTGCTGAACAGTGTATGCTTACATCGTGGGGCTTCGGAGCTGTTTTATTGCCCTGTAGATGAGTCCCTCCCGTTCTTTGACAAGTGTCTCCTCCTGTGAAGCGCTGGCTTCTTTTTTGCCTGGATCTCTGACACTGACGGCCTTTAAACACCACAGTTCTGTCATCGGCTCAAATGCGTTCACCATATATGTGCTGTCACATGCCCTTCCAGCCTCCAGAGGAGGCTAGTGTTACCGCCGTGAAGATAGCAAAAGCCCGACCTGGAACCTGGTCCTCGCGCTAGGGGCAAAATACGGCCCAAGAACTTCTAGAGCTGCAGTTGTTGTCATGCTGTCCCACCACCAAACAATGAATTTGCACTGAAATTAATGGCATCAGCCACAATTAACAAACTTTCTCAGTGTTTCAGAGATTGTGGATGGTTTTTGCATTGGGATGTACAAATGATCAAGAAAGACAGAGCATTCTACCAGATTTATAAAGCTCCATATTGACGAGACTAAAACTAAACCAAACGGACTGTAGCAAGTCAAGCCTCACACTATTTAAGCCAAAAGTATTTTTGCATTGATTTGGGATTTTATTTGCGGAAACATCAAAAAGTCATTAAGACTGTGTATTTACTTTTCTATTTATTATTAATCTATTAATTAGGTTAAAGAGAGTCACAAAAACACCATTAGCATATAAACAACAATTTATTTTTGTCAGACAGGATGGTTTGTTAACCTGCTTTATATGTTTGGGCTACCTCCAGCAGAGGCATTAAAAAGCATTAAAACTCATTATTTTTGGATTTCATTGGTTGCATTAAAAACCATTAAATTCAGTCCCCACAGCAATTAAATCTAAAAACATTTCGACAAAAGAGTTATTCATCAGAACAATAAATGTAAAATATAAAATTAATCTATTTTGAATCCCAGATGTAGTAATGTGTCCCAGATGGATTTGTAAATAAATAGGGTAAAAAAAATTACATTTGCATAGTTTTCGTGTAACTTAGCTTTTTGAATATTATAATGTAGTTTATTATATTCTGCTAATTCGGCTGCCCAATGGAATTTTTAGAAGCTAGTCGTTTTGGCATGATAAAAGTGTAAATGTAAATTTGACTGAAACCTGCAAACACTGACCTTACCTAAACACTGTCCTTTCTCAGAAGCGTCACAGGATGTTGTTGTGACTGTGAGTGAGTGAATCCCATGGAAGGTATCGGCTCCTCATCCCAGTGTAGACTCTGTGGACCTCACTTGCGGATCTCGATGGCCTCTCTTTTCCAACAGTGGTATTTGTTGCTTTCAGCACAGGTGACCCGCGGATTTAGTCACATGGTGCAGGAGCTCTTCAAAATTGCCCTTCATAAATGTTTGCTTACATCTGAATCTTATGGGTTAAACATAGCCCATGTTTCATAGAATTTGTTCCTTCGGAGCCTGAGGGTGAAGTTTTTCAATTATGTATTTGTTGTGCACTGTGTTGATCCTTGCATCAATCAATGGAGCCTCCACTTTCAACCATTTTCTTGTAAGAAGAATTGCTAGTTGTTATTTGTTGCCCTTTCTCCAATTACTAACATCTCCAAAGTAGACACACTCAAACGTACAAGGTATTTTAGAGCCAAAACATTATTTATTTGGTTGCATCTGAGAACAGAATTTTATAACCTTGCAATCCCTGAAAATATGAAAGTGGTTAGCCCCAGATGACCCACAACGTGAATCTCCACTTCCTCGATGTCTTGGGTGTAATAAAGAACCTCGCAATATTCTTCTTACCAAACTCTTGCCACACATTAGATACGCTTGTGGTGCAATGTTGCCAACGGACTTTCCCCAAATTTCACTGCAGGACATAAATCCTGACGGGGGAACACCTGACGGATTGAAATTAATATGTCATTTTCAGTGTATACATTATTTTAAGTGTCTCTAAAAGTGAATAACATACAAATACTTTATAACATGTGATTAAAGGGGAAAATGTGTAGGTTAAAATCTGGGGATGGACGTCTTTTCTTCAAATTTAAGTCACAGTGTTAAAGGTGTATAAGCAGCTCAGATCTGTGGAGAGGTGACCCTGCTCACAGTAAGAAGGCATGTTTTTCAGGGTTTTTACTTGAAGCAATAACAACACGTGTAACTGCGAACCAGACGTTTTACAAAGTGCACATTTAAATCGAAAGTGTTTAACAAGTCGACAACAATATCATTTATGCTATACAGTGATCCCTCGCTATATCGCGCTTCATCTTTCACGGCTTCGCTGCTTCACGGATTTTTTTTACAGTGCGGATATTTTTACAGTGCATTGTGCTCTGAATCCTGATTGGCTCAGGGGCTTTACTGTTGTCTAGAAATAAAATATTGACGCTGTACTGTATTGGTTTTTCACTTGTCAACAGTTTTCGTTTCTGTACATTCTGCCAACTTTACGTTTGCATTTTTTTCTCTGTGACAAAACCCACAATGTCGAAGAAACGCTCTGCGCCGACAACGTAGTGTTGTGAGATGTATGTCTAGCTCCTATTGGCAGATAGCCCTGTGTGTGACATAGGGGTACGTGAGTGAGAGAGGCTGCGTGCGCGCGGCCAATGCGCGCGTCAGAGAGTGAGTCGCGAAGCGAGCGGGTGTGAAAGTGTGGGTACCTGGGTGAGGACGGCGACCGGGGCTTAGCGAGGGTGTATTACAGTAAAATAAAGCCAAAACTCTGGAGCAACAAACTGAGGTCGTCATTGCACTCACACTACACTTTGGACAACCGTGGGGTTCAGAATAGGGAGTTAAACCCCGGAGGACGAGCGACCCTTCGGCCCTGGAGAAGAGAATCTCTCCTGTGTCCTCCGACCACGGTCAGGGGACCGAGACAGGAATGGTTTAACAGTAAACAGACGCTACAGCGGAGCGGAGTCAGGACGAAGAGGCACAGACTGTGAAATACGCGAGTGACAATGTTTCCAACCTTGTATTACTATATTAAAATTATTGTTTTAAACTAATTTTGGGCTTTAAAACAGGTTTTGTTTTTTGGTTTCATTCCATAGTTCAGTATTGCATTGTAAAATAATAAAACTACTACTTCACGGATTTCACTTTTCGCGTGTTATTTTTGGAACGCAACTCCCGCGATAAACGAGGGATCACTGTACAGTGATCCCTCGCTATATCGCGTTTCATCTTTCACGGCTTCGCTGCTTCACGGATTTTTTTTACAGTGCGGATATTTTTACAGTGCATCCACTGAACTTCAGTGCACGCACAAGAACGGGACCCTTTGATGAGTCGTTCATTGCAGTTCTCAAATATAATCGAAGGTGGCATATCCGTTTATAAAAATCTTCTTGCTCAGAAAAAGAAAGAGCGCCAACAACTACCCATAACAATGTTCTTCTCCTGCACCTTCAGTAGAAACAGACGCTACAGCGGAGCGGAGTCAGGACGAAGAGGCACAGACTGTGAAATACAACAGTGACAATGTTTCCAACCTTGTATTACTATATTAAAATTATTGTTTTAAACAAATTTTGGGCTTTAAAACAGGTTTTGATTTTTGGTTTCATTCCATAGTTCAGTATTGCATTATAAAATAATAAAAAATAAAGCTGTGACTACTTCACGGATTTCACTTTTCGCGTGTTATTTTTTGAACGCAACTCCCGCGATAAACGAGGGATCACTGTACACCAAATACTCCAAAGCCGTTGCCTTTAAAGAGACGCCGTATTCTCCTGAGCACATGGTTATTCTGCATACTTTGTCAGAATCAATTTAAACACTCCACAAATCCTTGCAATATTCAAATTTTCTGCCTTTATGCTAAAATGTAAGCAGTTGTTGAATCGTTTTTGAAAGCTCTGGATCCATATCAGAACTAGTACAAAATCATAAACATAATTAAGCCTGTGCATTTTGGAAGCTTATGAATATATTATGCGTTTTAAGTCGATTTGGTTACTTTTTAATAAAGTAAATATCTATATAGCACATTCTGAAGCTCTATTTGGCCTTTGGACCACAGACAGCTTAAGGAGCCCAGCACTCACAAGCCCCACAGTCATGCGTTTATGAGCTTCAGTCTCATTAACATAATCCATAGAAGTACTGATAATGGCTCCGACAAACAAGCCTAAGTCTGCATCCGGGGAAGAGCCAGCCACAAAAATATCTGCTCCAAACATGTACAAACAGAATGAAAGTGTTTAAGCTCTCGAGTCATGCTTTATGCAACTTTGTCTAGACCAGTTCTCAAACTTTTCACACCAAGTATATTCAGCTTTTTGGATATCACCAGCTCTGTCTTTCAAAAAACGAAAGCAGGAGTAAACTAATGGTGAACCAGGTCAAAACCAAGACCTGGCCCAGAAGAGAGCACAAGTACACATTAGATTGATGAAGGTCTCAGTGCAGCTTTGGCATGAAGGATTGTCAGATATAGAGTCAGTAGATCGTGAACGCGCAATCGAACTCTGAAACGGGCCAAAGAAGCAAACTCTGATTCAGCTGGAAAGGTGGGTCTCGATCCGACTGACTGAACTCTGGAATGGTTCGTTTTATTTGTGAAGGCAAACGGACCAGAGAGTGGAACAAAACGAGCAAGTTAGGCACGCTGATGCACACATCAATCAAAACTAACTCCTGTGTGGAGATTGATAACGGGACAAATGACGCGCAGAAAGACGTGAAAGTAACTGGAGCGGGTCAAAGTATGATTTAAATATATAGTTTCCAGTGATTACTTTCAAAAATAACAATGTTATGAAGCTAAATGGAACTAAACAAGAAAATGAATGCTTAAATTGCTTGAACACGGACAAAGTGTATTAACAGCCCTGTACCTGATTTTTATTAAACAGAACTAGCTGATGTTAAAGTCTTTACATCAGTCACATGTATCGCTCACTCTCCTAATACAGTCCCAGCATCATAAATATTCACTGCAATGAGTTTAAAGAACTTTTCACCAGTCTCTGAGGCCAGAGCGTCACAGACATCCCAGTAAAGCTAACAAACATTAGACTTCCTACTTCTCTCGTAGGATAAACGCTCCATAAATAGATGCAGAGAAAATATTGTGCTCTTTCTCACTCGAATAGATGCTTTTACTATATATCTGTGCTGGGACAAAACAAATTTTATACATACTTATACTTTCATACATGCAAAAAATTTGAAACATGGACTAGCTCAGTTTTCCATGTTTCACCACAGTAAAAATCAAGTACAGCCCTTTTAAGCTGTACAGATAAATGTGATGATCTCATACCTTTTAGATCCTGTGTTTATCAGACAATGGAGAGTTTATCACATTTTCTTTTGCCTGAGTACTGGAGCGGTCCAGGGTGTTCAGCTTGGCAAGTTGTGGATTAGATCCACAAAAAGCCAAAGAATTAATTCAAACACTGCTAAAGTCCCGCTCCAAGTTTGACACGGATCAGGCAGAGTTTCCCTGTCATTCCTAGGTGGCAAGGTGGAGAATCGTATTTCTTGACATTTGGTTCAATTGACAAAAGTGTTTTGAAAATGAGAACTGCATCAGCTCAGAGAAGGATAGAGTGTTGTACTTTGGTCCCCAATCATATTGTGAATGTGTCCTAAATGAAATTACAGACTGAAATAATAAATTGCTGTAGCCATATTTTACAGAAATGCTCTGTTGAACATTTGTTATGCCTTTGCCACATGCTTGGATTCAGACATGGCCCTCGGGGAGAAAATAATTACCCACCCCAGGTCCACAGTGTGTGTCTCTCCCGTGTGCTGTTGGTCTTTGTGAGGAAATACATCTCGGCAGACCAGAGCACGCCTGTACCTGTTATATCTGCTACATTATTTAAAGACTCGGCTCGTGTGCATCAACTTATATTCCAAGTCAACCATAGACCGTAGAACAGTGGACTATTGGAGCCTGCTAGCCAGCCTGCTAGCCGCCGTGTTCCAAATTGGAAGTATCCATGGAGGCTGTACCGGCTCCATCAAGCCAGTCAAGCTCATCATCTTGGAACTAAAATGTCAGTTTTGACACACTCTACATGATCCTGGTGTTTTTTCTTGTTAGGTTGTTCATAAATCAAGTTATTAGCAATAATAACTGACCAATCACATGCTTCCTTTTCCAGGGTCTGGTCAGAAACTGTTAACTTCCCTCCTGATTAGTCCGTGTGGTTGCCACGATACACACTCAGATCTCCAAATATGGAGTCTGGCTCCACTTTAGCCGCTATAACTGCTAGCCACGATTGGCTTCATTTAGCTGGAGCCAAACACTATGGGTGACATCACATTTCCATAGTCCACTGTTCTACAGTCTATGGAGTCAACGTTGTCTTTTACGTTGACAAGTCGTGGCAACATTCATGCTTTTTTTTCTGTGAGTGGGTTGGCCTCTCCACAAACCTGACCCGTAACTTGTCATGTCTACATGGAGATAATAGTAATACATCAAACTTATATAGCGCTTTTTTAGACACTCCAGTTCTGAATGCATTGCAGTTTTGGAAGGTTGGTGGTGGGGAGACCATACAGAAGGCTGTCGTAGTAATCAAGTCTAGTTGAGAAAGGGAGGGTTTTAATTTTGTGCAATTGGGATCCATCCAGGTTTTGATGTCAGTTAGGCTGTTTGCGATGGTGGAAAGAATGGCTGATTTGGTGCAGATATATTTGGTGCGTGTCATCTGGGTAACAGTGGAAGTAGAGTCCATGATGACGAGTACTCTGACCAGGGGGTAAGCATGTAAATGATGAAGAGGAGGGGGCCGAGCACTGAACCCTGGGGAACATCGGTGGTAATGGGGAAAATGTGAGATTTGAAGCCGTTTGTATGTAAGATTTAATAATGGCGGTCAAAGAGGTAGGAGGAAAACTAGGAGAGTGCGGAGCTTGAGACGCCAATGGACTATTAACAGTGAAAGAGGATAGTGTGAGCGATGGTATCAAAGGCAGCGGAGAGGTCGAGGAGGGGAGAATGAGAGTCAGCTGTGAGCAGGAGGTCACTGGATATAATGAGATAAGTTTAATGCCATACTGTGGAATATTCAATACAAAGCAATAACCCCTGCATTTAAGGAAGTTTTTCGATTTCTGTAATTCCATAATTTTTTGCGAGAACACAGAAAAAGGCCAGAGAGCAAAACAAAAAGAACACATATAACAACTAAAACAGAATCACGGCACATTAAAATCTAAGCAGGAGCACTGTGTGTCATCAATTTTTCATAATGGCCTTCTTCCCGCTGCCATCAGTATGCTCCAAAACAATCGTTGACAAATCTTTATGGAGAACGATAGCTAAATATTTAACTGATTCAGCCATTTATAGCTCTTTCTCAAGGTCAAGGAGGGTCACCAGTGAGATAGAATTCCATTTTTTTAATAATCTAGACACATTTTATGAAGGAAATGGATCACATACTGTAGGTTTTGATCAGTTTTAATGTCAGGAAAAAGTAGCTCCTAAGCACATCAGATCCTAAAGTTGCGGTCTACATTTGGAGCGGAGACAGCTGAGGACAAGATGGCGTCCTCTCCGCCGCAGCAGTGTCCAAGCAGTGATGGCTGACATGACATTTAATATTCTGCCTCCCGCGCCACACCTTTGATTTCCCCCAGCTGTACCTCGCTCTTATTTGAAGTGAGCAGACTTTACCTTTCATCCTCTCTGTTTGAGCAGTAGTATTGAGCGCCTCGGAGGTGATTATTCAATCTGGACCAAATCTGTAATGGATTCGACGCAGACGCAGAGAGACAAAAAAAGAACCAATGTTCAAGATAAGCTAATTTTGTAGCTTTTTAAAGAGAAACTGTGGAAAAGTGAAAAACAAAACTGTACTTTTTTGAAAGGAGTTACTAAAGATTCCATGATGCAAAATGATTTAAAGGACAAATATTGTGCATTATTTGCATTTTTATTGGCCTTTGAACACGCTCTTGAGTAGTTTTACTTTGACATCTCATGCTTTAGAACTAAAAATAAAATGTTTTTATAAAAAACAATATAATTTTATCACTGCCATGGGAGACGTCAGGGTAACTTAGCTTTGGCTCCATCTACTGGCTGCAGAGGCAATTACACACTTTTATATACACAATGCTTTGTAATGCGAGCAGTCCTGAGCTCGTGATCAGAGGCAGAAATGCTCAGAACGACCTTAGCGATGATTTATGGACCTCAAAACAGAAAAGAAGATTCTCTGAGCAACTTCACATGTCAAAAAGTGTCAGAGCGTTTTGACGGTCAGAGGGAGACGATTTTCTAATTAGGATTCATCAAACTAGTGTGAATTGATCTCAGTGCTACTCCAGGTATGTTTTTGATGACGGTTAGAACATGGTTAAAAGCTCAAAAAAATCGATTTGGCATCATATTTGTCCTTAAATTGTACTCTTGAAAAGTGGTTCATTGGTGAAGCTGCAGCACACATGGAACTGGACTAGATAGAGTAATATCAACACTTTTTGTCATTCTTTATGTGCAGTTGCATAAAAACACACTATCCATTTTCAAATTATATCCGAATAAAAAGACGTAAGGGCTCTCTTTATTTTGTTGACACTTGAAATTCACTAGAGCTTTGCACCAGTTCAATATAGAGCAGATCAGGACGGTCCAAAAGCGTCTTCATCGTTCAATAACCGACCGAACAATACTGGCCCAACGGAACAATACTGGCCCACTGAAGCAGTCCAACGTCGACCTTGAGAAGTACTGGCTTCCAAAGCAGTCTGGCTTGATCTGGCTCCTGGAACGCTTTAGCACAAGATGATTGGATAAGAGAGAACACAGGCCAAAACAAGACGGCAAAAACCAGATACATACAGAAAAAAATGCTGACTTGAGCTTATGGTAAACCAGCGATGTAGCAAACAACGCTAGTGCATGTTAGCAACAGCTGTTTACTGTTTCTCATGTCAACACTCGCTGAAAATATGATATTTAAGGGGAACATATTATGCTACAGTGACGGTTTTTGAGCTTTTAACTATGTTCTAACAATGTCCCGTCATCAAAAACATACCCTGGAGTTGCATTTAGCTTCATTCACGCTGTTTTGATGAATCCTGGTTAAAAAACCCTCTCCCTTCCCGCCGTCAAAAACACTCTCTGCTTAACTTTTTCTTAACTTTTTTTTTTGCTGTAAAACATTAGATGGCAAACTTATGTGCTCAAGAGCATGTTTAAAGGCTAATAACTATACAAAACTGCATATTTTTCCTTTAAAGAAACATTAAACATGCGTAAACTGAGTTAAATGCAGAAAAGCAAGTTAAAAAGTAAAATTGTTCCTAATTTTACACATGGATTATATAATATCCAAAATAATAGTCAACAGAAACAGTAAAGATGATCTGATTAAAATTCAAATTCATTAAAATCTAAGGTGCACTGTGTAACTTTTGTGGTGGGGTCTCCATGGAGATGTTATTGCCTTGCCTGGAATGTTCCACAGTGTGACACATACTTACAGTAACTAGCTCACATTTGTGCAATTACAAGTGCTAATCATTTCATGCTTGTTGAATGTTGAATTCTGAGTTTAAATAACGATAAAGTTATACAATTGTCTTAAATAGAAAAATGAAGTTACCTAAGATACTGTATTCAATATAAGCTACATGTGACCATACTATTCGTCCCGGAAATACGATTCGTCTGGAAGTCCAATTGCAAGCATGCGCAGTACGAAATAAAGTATAAAATATTTTTTTACGGTGGTGTTCTTTTTGTATTATGTAAAGTTCCAATCTTTGTATTTATTCTATACAAGGAAATACCGTTTTTATATTTATTTATCACTTTTGAAGCATTAAACCGCAGGTGTTCGCTACGCAGTTGTGTGGTGACGCATTCAAGGAAATGGAAAGATATACGATTATAAAAAATGATTTTGATTGTTCAGATTTGTTTAGATACTTTAAAGAAAAATGTATTAAGATAAGGACCACGTTTTTCTGCTCTATTTATATGGAATAAGATTTATATAACGACCTGTGCGAAACAAAATCAGAGGCGATTCAAATGTAAATCTCCCTCTGACTTTGACATCATAGAGGCACATGCTCAGAGCTGCAGCTTTTCATTACAGGTCGTTATATAAATCTTATTCCATATAAATAGAGCAGAAATACGTGGTCCTTATCTTAATACATTTTTCTAATATTTTTCCTTAAAGTATCTAAACAAATCTGAACAATCAAAGTCAGTTTTTATATTCGTATATCTTTCCATTTCCTTGAATGCGTCACCACACAACTGCGTAGCGAACGCCCGCGGTTTAACACTTCAAAAGTGATAAATAAATATAAAAACGGTATTTCCTTGTATAGAATAAATACAAAGATTGGAACTTTACATAATATAAAAAGAACACCACCGTAAACAAATATTTTATACTTTACTTCGTACTGCGCATGCTTGCTATTGGACATCCGGACGAATCGTATTTCCGGGACGAATAGTATGGTCACACTACATGTTGACTTCAAATGTTCAATCCATTACAAACAGTGAAGCTTTTAAAAGTCACGTCAAACCTCCTCCCTTTACAAACCAACCAAACTTTCTGCTGACCTCTGACCCTTTCCTCTGTGCAAACCCACTGAAGTCCCGATGATGACAAGCGTCCACCCGTACGTCCAGATGTTCTCTCACCATTAGCGACAGCCGCCTGTAGCTTCAGCCGAGCCTAGCGTAGCGCCCACCCGTCTCCCTGGGGACCCATCGCAGCTGCGAGGCCCACCCAACATCCACGCGCTGTAAAGATACAAACATATGGACTAACAAGCAGCACATGCTCGCATTTCCATAATCTCAGCATCTGCCTCGCGGTCATCATCAACACCAGCAAAAATACTGCACAGGTTTGCTCTGGAACCGGCATTAGTCATTAGCGACGAGGACATGGGGGAAAGGGGATGGATTGACGGCTAACGTTCCCTTCATCTGATGTCACAATCTAAAGTTTGAAATTAAAGGAAAATATTCAGCATTTTTCATATTGTTGTTAGTCTTTAAACATGCTCTTGCATGCCTTAAAGGGCCTATGACAGATTGAAATACACATTTAACTAAAATGCAGTTAAGATAAATATATTCACATTTCTACTAAAATCTTTACAAATTTAACCCCAGTTTAGCGATATTTTAGGTTTTAAATTTTACTTCCTGGTTGTAAAGTATGACATCACACTAGAAATTACCATAGCAACCACACTTTACATTGGCCAAAACTCCTCTAATGTCACAGATTTTTTCATTTGACAAAGAAAAACACATATATGAACACCTTTGTGTAGTAGTTTATTTTGTGTAAATTATGCGTAACCTTCGTCTCCCCAGTGTGATGTCATCATTGTGTTTACTTCCTGCAATTGTCGACAGATTGTTCAACTGTCCTCCACAAACAGCGACCTGATCGGTGCAAAACTATAATTTGTATTTACACGAAGTATTAACACACTGAATAAAGTCAAAATTAGAAAATCATAAAAACCCGTCATACGCACTTTAAATTTGAAATCTCATGTTTTAAAACAAAACAAAAAGTTTCTTATTCATTCTATGACTGTGTTATCAGTCACTATGAAATGACACTTACTGAGTGCATCCAACCAGCAGATGGCACCAGCACTATATACAATCTAGTGAAGTTAGCGCTGAAAAGACGTCATTGTGCGGATTTGTTGCAGCAGTTATCGTGTTTAGAGGCAGAAATGCTCAGAAGGAGTTTAGCAATGATTTAAGGACTAAAAACAGCAGAAGATTCTCTGATAAGTGACGTATGAAAACTGAAAATATGTCAGAAGAGTGGAGTGTGTTTGATGCTCTGAGGGGGAGGATTTTCTAATAAACATTTGTCAAAACAGTGTGAATGAACATGGTTTAAAGCTCAAAAAAAGTCACTGTATGTATGTCATTGATGTTTGAATTCAATGGCACAATTACTTGTTTTATCTGGTTTATGGTTTGTGTCTCTGTAAAAACTAAGCACAGTGGCTCATTGGTCTCATCTGCAGCTTTGATTTTCAACCAGTGTGCCAGAAACACTAGAGGTATTGCCAGGTGTGACTTGCAAAAAAGGCCAAATTTGGATTCATACATGGATTTTACTGAATGAGTTAGCAGTTTGGAAAGTCCTGAACATACTTGTGTACCAAAATATAAAGTAAAACCCTTTTTTTAATTTTTACTAAAAGGTTTTGTTTGGTAACCTTTTAGTAGGTTGTGTGTAGGGGTAGTCTTTATCACCAAAAACGTAAAAAAAAAGGTAGAAAACACATTGGTCTATAAATCCAAAGGTTGCCCATTCTAATCCCTACAAGTTAATGGTTTCATTGTGCCCTTGAACAAGACACTTAACCTTCATCTCGAATGTATGGGGTGCATCAATGTTTGTGTGTGAATTTACTATTTAAACATAGTTGTTTAAAGTTAAATAGGAGCTAAACATTCGGGAAAGAAGTTATGGCTAACAATCTTACGCAAACAGATCAGTGAAACATTGGGACCAACTGACTTTAGTGTAATATTTAATATTCTATGACTAATTTCACTGAAATAATAGGAGTGAGTTAACATTTTACTGAACATTTTACCTGGTTGTCCCCATTTTGACAGTTTTCGTAATGTTTGTTTATAATTGTATTTCCTGGTTGGACATGAGCACAAATATGTTACCTAGCACCCAGACTGTAAACAAGGGCCAAAATCCATACAAATTACACAATAGTTATGATTTGACAAAATTTTTTACCTGATAACAGTTATTTTAGATCACTTTAGCAGTTTCTAGTGACTTAAAGGGGACATATTCCTCCAAAATCAATGTTTATGAGCTTTTATCCTTATTATAACAGTGTTTCCTCATCAATAGTTCTAAAAGAGTTTTAAAATGTCACTTTTGAAAAATAAAAACACAAATGACCATGTGCTGTTTGTTACAATTAAATTTCACAATGAAGCGGCGGGACTCATCAGTTCTGCTGCTTTGAACAGGAAGTCAATCTATTATTAAGTTGCTTTAGATCAATTTTGCGGTTTACTATGAACTAAATGTAAGATGATGACGTACTTGTGTTATAGTTCAATACTGAGTAACTGCATAATACGTCTCCTTTAAATAATGGAAATCTGGTCCAGCATGATTGACTCAAATTTGGTAAATGCTCCAGAACTCCTCTTTTACAACGGACTATTAGGTGAACATTGTTTTAAACCTGGACTTCTTACAAAACCACGGCATTAGAGAAGTCTCATTGGCTCATTTCGTGACTAATTGTTTTCTTGCCCCGTGGCTGTGTGCAAATCCATCCTCTCTGCTCCGTCATCCTCTTCATGCATAATTTCACACCACCATTTGAGGGAGACAAAGAACATTTTTTTCATCCCCTCAATTGAATATGCATGACACATACGCGCAGCCGAACGGGAATCCCTCCTTCTGACTCACATTTTTCAGTATATTTTTGCCGGCTCTTTCAGCAACACTGTAATCAAGTCGTATTCCGGCTTTATAGCGAAATTAGCCACAATTTAACCCTGCAATTATAATAAGAAGTAATTGATTCTGGAGTGTGATAGAAGCCCCGAGTGCCCTGGTGCGCTCAAGGAGTCCAAATTGGAATGGTAAATGAATGAATTGATGGGTTTGCCTCATTGGCCATAATAACAACGTGCCGGATAGGACTAATTGGATTGGAATTAGATGTTTGCTAGCAAAACTAAATCCACTTTATTTATATAGCACATGTTATAAAGAAAACCATTTCAAAAGTGCTGCGCAGACACAACAACAACAAAGTAAGTGCTCAGTTTGATCAGTCCTAAACCTGTAAAACCAGTCAAATCAGTCAAGAACATAACATTTTATTTTATTTGACAGAGGGGCATATTTTTCAGATGGTTTTGTCCTCGAAGCCAGAAATGTGTCCAACGCTTTTGAAATACGACAAACATAACGCTATAATAACATCTGCAAAACTGAACCAGGACTAAACCAGGGCTAAACCTGGTCTAAACCAGGACAAACCAGGACTAAACCAGGACTAAACCCGTCCTCGTTTGACCAGGTCTAAACCAGGACTAAACCAAGTCTAAACCAGGTCAAAACAAGGACTAAACCAGGACTAAAACAGGTTTATACCAGGACTAAACCAGAACAACAACAACAAGACTTAAAATATTTTCTATATTTTTGAAGATGGGTTGAGGGCCAGATCACATCTCTTGGAGGGCCTGATTTGGCCCCCAGGCCTTCAGTTGAATAGCCCAGATGTAGAATAAATAACTATAATAAAATAATGTATTATTAAAAAGGGGGCTTAAGGGGCTTATCAGTTCTGCAGTTTTGATGGACCTGTTTCTATTACTGTGTTGTTTTAGATCAATATTGCAGTTTATATGGACCAACAGTAAGAAGGAGAAGTGTATGGTGTCTGACGCCCAAAAAAGTGCAATACTGTAGCAAGTCTAAACGAGATGAGATAAAAGTGTTCACAACAAATGATTTAAAAGATAGTTTTAGGTTTGATTTAGTTTGGATTAAAGCCTTTAAATGACAAAAGCCAGATTTGACAGCTGCATTTTACAAAGTAATAACAGCTTGACTTACATCTAGTCCAGAAGTGCAATGCTCTGATTGTTTGAACACTTTGAACACTAACTAGGTGCACTAGCTTTGTTAGCTCACAACTTTGTCTCTGAAGTTTTTGTGCTTACAAAATCATAAAATCCTATGACTTCTCCTCATTTCCGTGGCCTGTTTTTTTTTTTTTTTAATCTTACATTTAAAAAGTCGTTTAAGACTCTAAAAGACTCCCTCCTTTAGACATTCAAAGACAGGTGTCCAAGGGCAAGAGGTATGTGTTTTTGAGTGGAATGCAAATTTAGCAATTGTCCATCCAAAAATTATACTGAATTCTATTTTTTTGTTTGGTATTTTTGCTTAGTGGGAGGAGATACAGATCACTCATAAACAGTGTGTGGGTCTGGGTATGGGTTCCACACTCATGCTCTCACACACAGTCCTGTACATGGACTGTGTGTGGGTGCTATCACTGACACAACCTACACATGAATGGACAAACAAAAGGCTTCTTTAGCCGCTGGTAATTCACCCACTGAACTTTCAGCCACTTACCAAGGTACTGAATTTATTTTGGAAGGGTGCTGGATACACAATTTATTTAAATGCGCAAAACTAACAGCTGTTACCAAAAATTTCAAATGTGATGGGTTAGGCTCATATAAGCTTCTGATGATGATGATACAGAGCAAAAAGAACAGGTCCCAGAATTGAACCCTGGGGGCCTCCACAATTAGCATGCTAATGATGGATGTTCCATCCTTGTTTATCTTGTTGGACATGGTCTCTTTGGTCAAATCAAATGCAGAGGACACATATATGAGACATGCAGTACTAAAGCAGGTGTAGAACAGTCTGAAACAATCAGCTGAAAGTCTGTTGTGAGTAATTGCATTGAGACGAGACGTGGGCCTCCTAATTTCATGTGAATTGCGGTTCTTCCTTGTTTGTATTGTTTGTTATCTCTCCATCTCCGCGCCTCAGAATTAACTGTGGCTGCACCTTTCACACAGACGAGGCCCACCTTTCGCTTAAGGAAAATTGCTTTTGAGTCTATTAATTTTATAGGTTATCTAAGAGTATAAATGCCTTTCACAGCCCTGGAGGTGGAGGAACAGACTTTAATTGCAATAGTACTTGTGTGTGTGGGTTAGAAGCAGCTGGCAAGATATTTAATTTCACTTTGCGTCTTATTTCTGTGCATTTTCCTTCATGTGGCATCTAACCGCAGTGTTCCCTGACATGGGGATAAGCATTAAACAAAACTACTGCAGCGCGCTGAGCGGCGCACTCAGATGCTGAAAGGACACATTGCAGCTTGTGCTCCTGTGACTGAATAAACATGAAAACAGGATGCTTTCATAGAAGTGCTTTAATTCTGAGGTATAAATTGCACTTACACTTTTTTATTATAGACAGCTGCAGTTTGTGCTTCATAAAGGCTCATTTATTGAGCTTGGTGCTTTTTATTTCCAGTAAGTGGTGTTGGTAGCAACCATCTGCTGCATTTGGTGTTGGTCAGATTATTAAGAATATTTCTATCATTATGTAGAACAGTGGAACACTCCCACTGAGACTGTTTAGGATGTTTATTAGATTGTGATGAGCCTAGAAGAGAAACAGCCTCCTGCTGAAATGAACGTTTGGAGAGCCCTCCTTTAACAATTCAAAGCTGGCCCTGTGTTAAACACCACACTTGAAGTGCATAAAAAGAGCATCCCCTGTGAGGCCCACGCCGGCATGAGCAGTGTAATCTGAAAGAAAGCGGACATTTTGATTACTGGTGCTTATTGCATAATGTCAGGCAGGGAGCGAGCACTAATCACATTTTGTGCATGTAGCAGTGCTTTAAAAGGCCCACTGATCTGTCAGACAGGAGCGCTTTAATGCAGAAGGCACGCCAGACACAAATCAGAATGGGATCATTGAAAGAAATGAGGACAATACAACTGCCAGGCCAAGGATCAGCAATAAAAGAAAACACATGAGGATCATTTTGATCCTCATGTGTAATACTGTTATTATTATGTTTTTTCAGTGATGGTCTCTATTTTATTACAATGCATTTACTGTTTGTCGTACATTTACATAAGGAAAACTTTCTGAGAGTGCATACTTGACATTGGTTAAATCCTGTCACATGACCCTCTGGAGGCGCACCTGTCTTCTCTGTCATCCAACATGCTCCCACAGCTCAGTGTCAGATCACAGCTTTTGTTTTAAGGCAGGACTATTCATCTTAAAGCCCAGGGGCCAAATCAGGCCCTTCAAGGGATCTGATCCGGCCCTCAACCCATCTTCAAAAATGTAGAAAATATTTTATTTCTTGTTTGTGGTTTAGTCCTGGTTTACTCCTGGTTTAGTGCTTGATCAGTCTCGGTTTAGTCCTGGTTCAGTCCTGGTTTAGACCTGGCTTTGTCCTGGTTTAGTCCTGGTTCAGTTCTGCATATGCTGTTAAAGCTTTTTGTATTACATTTATTTCGTATTTCAAAAGTGTTTCTGGAAATCTGGCCCTGAGGACAAAACCATCTGAAAACTCTGGCCCTCAGTAAAATAAAGTTGAATAGCCCTGGAATAAGACCTCAAAGTTTAACATACCTTTGAGGTCTTATTCCCCCATGATGCTTAACTAAAACTTATAGAACACTAAAAATAATTAAACCCTAAAACAGTAAAGAAATACTCTAAATAATAAATACAAAAGAAAAAAAGATGTATATCTTTATTATACCGTAGAAGTTTAAGTTTAACAAGCATAAAAACAAAATCAGGCACGGAATTGAACCCAAAAGCCCCCTCCAGACTCCAGAAGGTTATTAAGTTCAAACCAGAAGAGCATTAGAGAATAAGAGCATGCTATAGGCTCCTGGAAGCCCTGGTCTGGGCCTTTGCTCTCCAGATTAGCATGCAAAAGCACTCAGCTAAAGGCAGATTACACCCCACATCCATAAATATGTTCATGAATAAATATAGCATGAACTGTAGGAAGCTTGACTGACGGAGAGGCGGATTCTGATGGCTTTACCACTGACGCTTTTTAAACCTAAACTTCCCATGTTGGGTATGATATCTGCGTTGCGTTTTGACAGGCCCTCGGGATTTTTTTTCTCCCTCCGCTTCCATGTTTTTATAGAGCCGATTTAGTCCAAATGAACTTGACGGTTTACATTTATAGACTGTATATTTCTGCGCGCTCAAGGTTGTCAGGGTGAAGCGGCTTCAAAGAGACGTGCCAATAGAATTACAAATACGAATTCCGGTAAGCGTTTTGATTTATGTGCAAGGGCTTTTTATGCGCTGAGTGCTGTTTTGGAGGACTTGTAATTCCCCGTGTGGATTCACTTGGTTAGCGGGAGTCCTCTGCTGTATGGATGTTAAAGTAAAGAACGACGGTTGGCTGCTGCGGCGCGCGATCAGAGGCCTTTTATCGTGGGTTGTTTGTGCTGCGAGTCCATGTGCACGCTGGATTTACTGGAGTTCGTTTCTTTGGACATACATTAACGGCACACTATGACGTCCGCTCCAGGGGTCTACCATGTGCAGCGTAGAAAAGACTGGATGTTCAGATGTAGGAGCGGTGCGTCACGGTGGCGTAGTGTAGGGGTCAGCAGGTTTACTTGAGCCACGTTTCCACTGGCCCTGGTCCCACCCATAGAACTGTAATAAAACCTGGAAGATGAATCCAAGCTGCCGCTGTATTGATCCTCACTGGCGCATGGAGGCAAATAAATGTTTTTCTTCCGCATTACTTCTTGAATAGGGGCTAGCGGCCCCCACTCTGTGACGACAATCCCCCATGATGCTTTGAGCGACGCGAGCGAGGATGTTACTGATTGTAAGACTGCACACCAAACAGGACTGTTAACATGTCAACGTTAGCTTGTGTGATTGTTAATTTTACTCTTCATATTAGATCGTATGGGAAAGCGTCTGAAACGAAATAAAATACACTTGTAGCTAATCTAGCCATGTCCACGTGCTTCTGTTTCTATTGTCCGACGTGCTCGTTCACAACATCACTTAATATAAAAACGGTAATTTCTGTGACTTCAGAAACAGTTAGAAGAGAAAACTTCCTTCTATTTTTTTTATACTGAAAAGTAGAGCAGGGCAATATGGCCAGACATTTTTATCATGACATAATAGAGAAAAATTGCAATAACGGTATAATTGATTATATAAATGGCTCTATAATGACTAAATACTTAACAATGGCACCAATATTTAACTTGTTTAAAGGTGCTTCACCCATTTTTCATGTAAGAACGTAAATTCTGTTCTGCCTCAGTACAGATATGTTGTAAAAGCATCTATTCAGGTCAAAATGATCCCACTGTCTGCTGTCTGTGTGCGATTATAGAGCGTAGAACCTTTAGGGATATTTAATGTATTCAATAGTTACAATTTTGCTTCCACTCTTCGTCTAAAACATTGATTTTTAATGTGTCTCTAGCCTTTAGCGGTCACAATTTGGTGCAGTATCAGATTCACTTCGCAATAGGAAGAGGAAGGAAAATCTGCTGCAGTGTACGAGGAATTATATCGCGATGTTCCAGGTTTCATATTGCCCTGAAAGCAAATCACAATGTATCATGAACGATATGATGTGGCCCAGCGCTAGTGAAAAGAATTAAGTGCTATTTGCCATTATAATGCAATTATTCAAATAGGTTGGGCTCAAAGGGCTGCAATACCTCACACGGCCACTCGCTTGCGGCGAGAGGGGGAGTGTCTTATCCAGATAATTTAATGGATCCATGGTCCCGCCGTCCGGTTCACTGTGGAGCGCCTCAAGACTGCTCTGTTAATGTCACCCAAACATAACGTATGTTTTAAATAAACTCTAAAATTGTTTAATTAACCTCAGAATATCACAAAATATGAAAAATTTAGTTGGTTTTGGAAAATGAAAAGCCTCAGACACATGTGAGTGACATCAGAGCTGCTTTAAACACATTTATTATTGTATTTTACATTCTGTTTTAGGAACTTGTGATAAACTCTTTGCATTTTTGGTGAAGGATCAATCCAGATTTATGGTTTTTACTGGACAAATACTCACAGAAATGTTGAGCCCACAATCATGTTTCATTTTATCTAGAGCTATGTTAGATACTATTCCATAAATTAGATTCTTTTGAAGCTAAAATACTATTTTAAGGCTTGAAAATTGTATTTTGTCCATTGTTCGTTATAGAAAAGCAAACTATGCCCTTTCTACCCTGGAAATTCAAATGTGTTGCTTTTTTCCCAACCAGCAGAATTTAGATCTGTGAATCATTGAAACATTTACAGTCAACTTCACTTTGCCTCCAGTTGCTTCCATTTCGGACTCTTGATCACATCACATTTTAAAGGGTCTATTTTGTTATGTCTCATTATGTTATCATACAACAGACTGATGATGATTGCCCGCTGGAGTTCTTAGAAAGAGATTCAAACTGATTTATGCGCAAAATGAACGGTATGTTCATTGCTTCCATAACATATTTACGATCACTAACATTCAGTGACATCTACATTTTTTTTTGCTCAAAACAGAAGCTTTTCAGGCAGGAAAATTATGTTTGGGTTGACAATATATATATTCACAGGTAAAGAAGGTGTCTTTGGGAGGAAAAAAGTTGAGAACACTGGCCCACAGTACAAAACATACCTTTTTGCGTCATGTTGATAAATACCATGCAGCAAATGTGTCATTTCCAAACGATTTATGTCACTTTGTTACCAGCAGAGGGCATCAGACACCTAATGCTGTCATCCAAAACAACTATAATGTCTCCTTTAATATTTAAATTCCACACATTACATTTTTTTTCTATTTGCCCCCATTTATTACTAGTTTAAAAATGCTCTAATTGCTTACAGATTTATTCTACAGATACGTTATTTTACTACGCCATGTTTACTGTTTTAATCCTATACAATTGGATACTGTATGCACAAATCAGCTGCGTTAGCAAGCCCCACCATTCTCATGCCCCAGGGTGAACCTCAGGGTTGTATTTTCTTGTATTTACAGAATGCATTATTTACTTATTGTTAACTCAATCTTGGATGTGTTCCTACTTATTTTGTTTTTCCTTTCCCCTGCCTGGAGGTCTTGGCTAGAAGGTGTCTGTAGCAGGTGTTAAGACGCACCACCAACTGTTAGCGAGAAACACTTGAAGCGGAATGCGTTTGAAGGTATTACACGGATTTTGAAGGATTTGCCGTGTAAGATCTGGGCGAGATACTCCTTCGACCTGCTACCTTTTCATTGCCAAAACAATCGCTGCATACTCTGCACTTTTGTTTTCCTCTTTCGCTGTCCCTCGAGGTTAGTTGGGCGTGCAGCGAAGGCGAGGGAAGACGGTCTAGCCTTTTTAGAGAATCTGGCGTCCTTAACAAAACCCTCCGACGGGAATAAGTGGGCATCCCTAACAAGCCCTCAGAGACCAACAACGAGGCCAGGACGACAAGGACACTGGAACGGCACAGAAGGGTTTAGTCACAGGCTAACTAGCACTAGCGCAGAGCAGGATTATGGCTAAGCAGAAGTGCAGACCGCAGTGGCCTTTGACCTTTCCCGGTCCATCGACGTCCCTGTTAGCGCCCGGCTGTTGGTAGATGCTCGGTGGGCTTATACCAGCTGAATGAAATACCAGATCTGAAGAATGGATAAGTACGTTTTACTCGTAAGTTAAGTGTAGTAAACTTCAGGGGAAATTCTGCCATTGTTTAACTAAGTTTGCATAAAGCTTTTCATGTGTTTTTCCTATGACCTTCCTGCAGTCGCTCTAGTGCAGGGGTGGGCAATTATTTTGACGTAAGGGCCACATTGGATTTTTACACTTGCCTGGGGGCCGGACCATTTTACACACATACTACTACACATAGACTTAATGCCTAAAATACACAAAAACTTACTACATAATAGCAAAAATCATTACCTTTATTTAGTGGGAACAGTGCAGTTGATCACTCCTTTTATCCAATGCATCAAAGTTTGGTGTTATTCTAGTGGTGGCTGTTCTCAAAACTGATTTTTAATGAACAAGCAGCTGCTCAGGAAACTATAAAATGACAAATGCACCACACCTAACTCATACAATTTTTTATTGAATGCTTTGCGGGCCGGATCAAAATGCCAAAAGGGCCGCATGTGGCCCCCGGGCCTTAGTTTGCCCCCCTCTGCTCTAGTGCTTTTAAAAGTTATTTTTCTCTGCAATTTTGGCTGCTCAGGTTTTCCCAGTGGTCCGTTGCTAATTAATGTGCACCGTTTTTACACCACAACTGAGAAAAAAAGAAAAAAAAAAAAAATATATATATATATATTAAACATCTGTCTCTTAAACACTTAAACTTAAAACAAACTTGAACATCTAAACCTCCAGTAGAAACAGGAGAAAGTCACATTTTAGCTAATATTAGGTTAGGGCATTGTTTTTCAACCTTTCTTGAAACATGACATGCCACTTTGGTTGAAAAGATACCAGGACACACCACCTACTAAAACCAAATTGGACCTTTTAGTATAACAAAATGTAGTAGAGTTTATGATGTGACTAAGAATGTCCGTGTCACTGTCTGGTTCTTTTGGCAATAGTGATTGTTTGGCTTTCTTTTTGGCACAGAAATATTTTCAGGACACTCCAAAATGGCAAATTAAATTAAGTCTATGTGTAAAGTTGTTAACTTAAATTGGACATTTTGTCAAGGCACACCTGGCAATTCCTCAAGGCACACTACTGTTCCCCGGCACACTGGTTGAAAATCAAGGGGTTAGAGTACCCTCATGTTACATATTTACATGTTCACGTTGTCTTTTACAAGTGAACTGATTTACACAATGATTTTGCAAAGAGGAGCAAAAGGATATTGAATTCTGTCAACTGGACAAATCTTTAAGAGTGAACCCATGTGGTCACTCATCCAAGCAGCTTCTTCAGTTCATTTGACAGAGAAATGGTGAGTCACGCCTTATGTCTGTCTGAAGGGAACAGCTAACTACACTGAAACTGACACAAACTTGTCAGTAACAGTCAGGAGTATCCGTTAACAGTTAAGTCAGTTCTCTCTCAGATGAACTGAAGAAGCTTCTTGGATGAGTGGCGAAAACTAAAACTCGTGTCCGGAATTCAGCTTTCCTTTGCTAGAGAACCTTCCTGGACATCTTTACACAGAGGATTTACAGCACAGCTTGATGCCGACAGCAAAATGATTTCCTGTGTCTCTCAGAGGAGCAGCGACGGTAACAATCTTATGCTGAACGAGCTCTTGCAGCCGATCAGCACTTTGTGGAGCAGGTGGGAGGTATAGTCCAGAATAGTCCTGATTTTGATCAACATCCTCCTCTGTGACACGACAGTCCCCACAGAACATGTCCCGCCTTCTTCATGATCGCATTGAGTCTGTTAGTGTTCCTCAACCTAAAGTGTTAAAAATGTGGAAATCAATACACTTCTGCGTTCAAAGAGAAGATATCTGAGTAGTTGTAGTACTAGTAGATCAATACCTGTCTTGTCTGGAGGATCGATCTCTACACTGGACGATCTATGCGCCACCCACCTGGAGGAACTCCCTCAACCCTGGATTAGCCACACCTCGTCTGCCTGGACGAACTCCTTTTACTTTAGATGAACTGTTCCTCATCTCCTGCTGGAGGATCTCTCTACACTGGTGGACTGCTCCTCGTCCGCCTGGAGGAACTCTTTAAAGCCACCTCCCTCTTGAGTGGTTCTGGCTCCACAGTCCAAGTGGATGCGTCAGTCCTAGTTCATCTGCAGCCTGTCCGTCCGTGGGAGTAGGATCTCTCCTTCACTGTGGTTCTCCCCGAGGTTTCTACTTTTTCCCGTGGGGTTTTTTGTAGTTTTTCCTCGCCGCGAAGGAGGGTCAAAGGACAGGGGCATTCTGGGACAGTTATCTAAACTGCTTTTACCTGTGGCCCATCGAGGCAACTGTTGTTGTGATTTTGGGCATTATAAAAATAAATTGATTTGATTTGATTTGATACCTTTCAAGAGGTGTTGAGGGTGTTAGGCACTGCTCTGTCTGAAGTTGCGTTTAACAGTTAGTTGGTTGGTTAGTTAAACTTTAATCTGTGCTTTGTTTTAAAGGACACATATTATGCTAGAGTGACTTTTTAGAACTTTTTAACTCTGTTCTAACTTTGTTCCCCCAATCAAAAACATACCTGGAGTTGCATTTAGCTTAATTCATGCTAGTTTGATGAATCCTGGTTAGAAAATCTTCTCCCTCCGACCGTCAAACACTTCCCGCTGAACTCCCTTGATCAATGCCGTTCTTCTGCTGTTTTTAAGTCCTTAAATCATCACCAGACTCAGGTTCATTTCTGCCGTCTAAACATGATCACTAGAACTGCTAGCATAATTAGCATCTCAGCAGTTCCTTGAGTGGTAGCATAACTAAAATGTGTAACCGCTATGCAGCCAGTAGATGGCACCTGAAGTGTCAGGGCAGACAGCAGAGTCGTAGATGTTCATTTAACACATTGGTTTAGTTCTAAAACATGAGATGCCAAACTTAAGGTACTCAAGAGCATGTTTAAAGGCTAATAACAGTATGATATTTTTTCTTTAACACAATCTGGCCAGAAATAACTGACTTAGTTGGAATTAAAACCGGTGAGCTGATTTGTTCTGTTTAACAAGTGCTTTTCAAATTACATTATAAACCAGCTAGCATTAGCCAACTGGACCATGAGCATTCATATTTGTCACAGGTTCTTGAAAATGTGCTGTCTATAACGATTTTGTATTATCTTCATGAGAATTTAGACCATCTAAAAACAGTTTTGGCTGCGTTGGTCAATTTTTAAAAAGATATTTTTTATAATTAGGATAAGGTTAGGTTTAGGATTAGGAACAGATAATTTGGTTAAATTTGGGGCAGGGGCGAAACTGGTTTGGAGGAAAAGTGTGTTTGCTAATGTGTGCGTTGTGTTACCACGGCAACGGTCGAACTACACTCCATAGACATACATGCAGCTCACTCCCAGCATGATTAATACAGACATGAGAAAATGTCTGTTTGGAAACAGCAACAACAAATTGCTTAGTCAGAAACTAACCAGCACCAGCAGGATTATAGCCCAGCGGTGTCACAGCTGACCTTTGACCTTCTCCGGCCCTATCAGCAGCTCTGTTCGCTTCCCTCTCGGCTCTGTCTGACGTGACAATCCTCTGGTTTGTTTATCACAGCTCCTGGTCAGGTTTGTGTCCGTGCTGTTTGTCTGATGTTGTGCTAATGACGGATAAATCCAATCACCCGCCGGAGATCTCAGACGAGGCGGAGTGGACGAGTGTGGGAAAGGACTGAGACGGTCCCCGAGACATGCAAATGCAGCCCTCTTTAGGTTTCCACTTAAAATTCATCTATAATTTGCATACAAAATAGATGGAAGAACATATGGGGGAGATTGAATAGATTGTGAAGTTGATGTAATTACACATTTTACTTTAGCAAAATATTGGATTATCTTAAAAGCACACTTTGGAACTTTTTCTGTTGCTGGGGGAGTCAGCAACTTGCTTGTCTCCATGAAGATACTATTGCCATACCTAGAATTTTCCACAGTAAGGCATTAAAATTAAACTCTTGCCTTTTTTTTTTGCCTTTGTTTTTAAAACTGTGAGTTGGCTCATATCTCTGCAGCTCTGACCTGTAATAAACAGGTGGCCAATCCTCCACCAGAAAAGTTACTCAGTGCACCTTTAAAGGACACTTATACTGCTACAGTGACTTTTTTGACCTTTAAACCATGTTCTAAGAATGTTCTATCATCAAAAACATACCTGAAGTAGCATTCAGTTGCATTCATCGTGTTTTAAGGAATGTTCATTAGAAAATCCTCTCCCTCCGAACGTCAAACACACTTCCTGCTGAACTCCCGGGATTTTCAGACTTCATATGTCTCTTATCAGAGAATATTCCGCTGTTTTTAGTCCTTAAATTATCAGTAAACTAGTTCTGAGCATTTCTGCCTAAACACGGTAACTGCTGCAGTAAATCCACTCAATGACGTCTTTTCATCGCTAACTTCACTAGATTGCATATATAGCGCTGGCGCCATCTACTGGCTGGATGTACTGTACTGGATGTGTCATTTCATAGTGACTGATAACACAGGTCATAGAATGAATAAGAAACAGAGATGGCAGAATATTTTTTCCTTTAACATTGGAATAGATCAGATTGGAACATCATACAAGTCAATATTCAGTGGAGATACAAGCAAAGGTTTTGTCAATTTTTCAGGGCAATAAATATTACAAAAATTATATGTATGTATTTTAAACAATAATCAACATTGGAATTTGGTAATTGTTATCTGCACTATACACTTGAATACTAAAACACAAATGGAAATACATTTGATTTTATTTATTATTATTATGATTTTATTAATAATAATTATTTATATTTATATTATTTATTATTTAATAATTATAATTATTTAAAATGGACAGGACAGAGAGCTTTGCCACATTTCTAATTGTAACTGATTCCATGTGGATAAGCCATTGAGCCAAGAGCTAATGTGCAGACCTGGATCAAACATAAAACAGACAAAGGCAAACAGTAACATAAAGACATACAACATGCAGCATGGTACAACTTACAGTAAATACATACAGTATTTAAGATGGTTTTAGTGTTCACAGTGTGACGCTGACAAATGCTATGTATGTCCCTGTTTAAGAAATAAAATTCAAATCGATCAATCCATCAAAACTTTATTTTTAAAAATCTGTAAGGGTTTTCAGTTCAGCAGGTTGTGTTCAAATCTGTGGACATTTTTCAGTGAACACGCTCTAACCAAACCTGGTTCTGCATTTAATTGATCTACAGTCAGCGTTTGCAGTGCTCCAGAGTGGATTTCTTATTTCGTTTTTGAGTAAACTAGATCTGACAAAAGAACAAAAAAATTGCCTGAAAATTAAAATTTTAACTTTTTTTTTTTAAACTTAAAACTTTAATAAATTAGTTGTTAAATTAGTATCACAAATTCCTTCTGCACATTTCATCAAAATCTTCAAGATAGTACAGTTTGGTGTAGGAGCTACTTTAAGGTCTCTGTTGGAGAAAAATGCATTTTTCGGCCTTTGAAGTGACAATGTCCCAGAGAAATCCATGGATGGAGTTTTGTAGTGTTTCGCCTTAAGGACTATCACCATACAATAGAAATAATCGTTTGACTCACTGACTAATCAAAAAAATAATCTCTGACTGCAACATCCGTACGTTGCAGCCCTAGTTTACATTCTCCTTCTGTCAATCTCCCGGAAAGCGATCTTTAGCATAATACCAACTGTTTACAGAGCCATAAACTGTTATCTCATTCTTTCCCCTCAGACGTTTTATCTCCTAACTCCAACATGTGCCGATGCTTTCCATACAGCGCCGTGAGGGGGGGGGGGGGGGGGGGTTATACGGAAACCCAGCGGAGAGTGGACAGCTTTAGTGTTGTCATTTAAGATCTAATCCTCTCTATGTCTGCCGCAGCGGTCGCCTGGATGCACGTACGAGCTTATCCACGGTTCAGCGCTGTAAAGGGAGCGCCCGGCAGACGGAGATGATGGCAGCATGTTGCGCACGCGGACGCAGAAAACACAAACGCGCGCACAGACAACACAAACACATGCACAGGGAAGCGCGGGGGATGCCACATGTCGTCCCACAGCTATCAATCACCGCCACGTACTCTGAAGAATGTCGTGTTTCCCCCCCCGTCCAGAATGTGCCTACGTAGACAATAGACTCTAGTGATAATGGAGAGTTTTATCAGCTGGGTGATATATATATGAATACTTTAAAATTGTGAGGCCAATGTCAGCAATTCACAAAAAGACATTTAGTATTTACAGGTTTTTGGCTGCTAGACGTAGCTAGAGTAAACAGAAAACAACTTCATGTTTGTCCTCAGCTTTTTCTACATTTATTTCCCTTCTCTGCAAAACAGTGACATCTCTTTATATAATGCATTGGCTTTGGATAATGTCAGATGCGCTACATACTGGAAATATAATATTTGGGTTCTTGACGCACCATACGTTGATAAGGAAATGGAGCTGCTAACGTGTACTAGTTTTGTTTGTCGGCTCATTAAATGTTACATACTTTTTGCTGTGATTTCTGTGCAAGTCCCAGTTTTTTTGTTTGTTTTTACCCCCAAAAATGTTCTTATGATGGAACACACGGGTTTAATCAAAATGCCATCGAATAATACAGTAATATTAATAAAATAAAAGTAAAAGTTCATTCTGAAAGCTGCAGTTGACTGTGCATGTGTGAAAAAAGCAGAGCCAAGTGTTTGTTTGTTGTTTGGTCCAGTGTGTAGACAGCAGAGAGTGATAAGCCTGCTCTGTGTGCTGATGCTGGAGATGGAGAGAGTTGATCCACTGCAGAGCTAGAGTGGAGGAGCGAGGGAAGAGCTGTGATTGGTTAAGAAAGAGGCGTGGCTGTAGCGCTGGGAGATGCTGCTTTATTCTCGTATAAATGAACTGGCAGACTTAATTGTCCTCTCCTACAAACACTGCGTTTTGTTCTCGTGTTCAATATTCAGTTAATATTGTACTACGCTTGCTTTAAAAAAAAAAAATATTAGGGCTGCACAACTTATCACAGTTCAATCCAAATCACATACTGAATTTGACGCAAAATCAAGTCGCAAAGGCCGTACATATATTTCATTAAAAGAAAATCAAGCAAATGTATTTGTAGAGCTATTCATACACAGATAACCCAAAGTGCTTTACAATCGTAAAAAACACAATACAATCAATACAATCACAAGACAGACGCAAATAAAATTTCATCAATCATACGCACAGCTAAACAGAGCCGTTAATAATGTCTTTCTATGTACAAAACATGCTCATCCTGTAGTTTAGACCTCTGCTCTTAAATGCATGGAATTCTTGTCAATTCATATTTCAGTTTTCACTCAGTTTTGTGCGCTGTGAGCTGAATTCTGATTTGAAAACATAATTTGCGCAGAAGAATCTAAATTCTTAACACTTGTGAATTTATTTGTATATTTTTTTTCCTAACTTTTACAGCCCTGTTTTATACTACCAACTACCAACATCTCTAGTCACTATAACCGCAGCTTTCACAATACATTTTCTGGCACCACTTCATAATAACTAAATCAAAGCAAAGCAAATCTAAAGAAATTGTAACGCTCATATTCACAACAGCCTTGGAGCGCTTTGAAAAGTATTGATTTTACCAAAAGAAATAGGACATAGTTAGAAAAAGTAGAGTGGGAGAAGGGACAACTTGTGAACAGCAATTAACACACGACAGGTGAAATAAATACTGAATATTGTTTATAGGAAAGAGTAGGAAAAACCAGTGGACAGTGCTCAAGCGGCCATACTTCCTCCAGTATAGGAGGAAGTGTAGCTAAAACAGTTGGTTTTTATTTCTGTTCCCAACTGGTCTGACCATAAACTATTTCAAAGAGGACCATGGTCTTAAATGTAAAGACTGTGTGGGCCTCTTTAATAATAATAATAATAATAATAATAATACATTTTATTCGTCAGCACCTTTCAAAACACCCAAGGACACTGTACATGACAACGATTAAAAACAACAGAATAAAACCCACAGTACAGAACTGGATGATGGTGTTGGAGTGACTGAGTTCTGTGGTGTAGGACTGTCTGAACAGGTGAGTTTTGAGTCTGGATTTGAAAAGTGGAAGGGAGTCTTTGTTGTTGAGGTCGGGAGGAAGAGTTTCAGTTTCTGGAGAGAGTTCAAATAATCGGTCCGGGAGGTGACAAGACCGTGGACTATGCCTGTGGTGTGAGGAGCGGGAGAAGGGCGAAGGTGGAAGTGGGCAGAACGGGTGAAGCTGTCGATGTGGGAGTGGAAAGAAAGTGTGCTGTCGAGGATGACACCCAAACTCTTGACCTGAGGGGAAGGAGTTTGGAGTCATTGGAATTGATTTCCTGTAGACAGAGGGTAAGAGGCTGGTGGAAGTGAAGCAGGAGCTGGTTCCATTACACAGGAGCTTGGTAGCTAAACGCTCGACCTCCTGCTGTGCTTTTAGAGACTCTAGGGACCAACAATAGTCCAGCATTTTGAGAGTGAAGAGAGAGTGTGGGTGATGTGCTACTATTGCATCTTTTGAGGTCGGGTGGGGCCATGCCATTCGTGCCTGATAAGTCAAGAGGAGGATTTTTAATTTGATTCTAAACTAAACAGAAGCCAGTGAAGGGACTCTAACACCAGTGTAATGTGCTCTCTTCTTTTAGTTCCTGTTAGAAATCTTCCTGCTGCATTTTGAACCAGGAACTACACCTTATTTCAGGGGTTCCCTAACTTTTCTGGCCGGGATCCCCAAAACAAAATGAAAATGACTGCAGTAATAATTTGAAGTGTCAAAATGTGTTAAATCAGGTTTAATATTGGCTATTTGAATAGGTTATTGTCTTATTGGACCCTATTTCACGAAAAAATACTGTATTTCCGTAAAAAAAATTAGATCAACCTTGTCATACTTTGGGAACCGCTGCCTTATTTATTCTTAATAATGCATGACCAAATTCACAACAAACTTAACAGTTTATCAAGAATGACTTAATTAGGGCCTCAGGGTTAGAGTATTACTTAACAAAGCATGAACAAAGATTTCAAATAGGAAGTTGTGAGGCTTAGTAACTGCCAAAACTCCTAAACTCTTGATTTTATCCTTAAGAAAACATGAACAAAGGCATAATTTATCATGAACAAATAGTTTACTAAGAATGTTTCATACTTAGTAACTACTTAAGGCGATAAAAGTGTAGTTTTTACAAAGTGTTGGGGACAAAAAAAATTTAAGTGTTAGCAGTTCTCCACATTGATACTAATTGTGCTCCCTCTCACTATATTGACTAAATCCAGAGCATACTCCACATATTTCAATGCTCCTGCTCGTGAATGGTGTTGTCAGTCTCTTGGCACTGGCACACTACTATCCTTTTATCCTCCATAAATGGTGACCAGCTCAGATAATTCCTCTGGCTCGCACTGCCTCGGAGGGAGCCGGTGCCCGGAGACGTTAGACGCTGGCCACGGTTCCAGACAGGAGTGATTAATTCCCCCGCTCGCTCAAAGGAATAGAGTTTCAAGCTGGATGTAGCTGTAGACTCCGTAACGGTTTTCCAGCACACTTTGCCAAGCTCCATATGGAAGGAAAATGTAAGCTAAAAAACGTACATGAAGTGTCTCGGTATTATGTAAATGTATTGATTAAATGAGCTGAAAATGAATGGGTTGCGTTCACATTATGGAATTTGATGATGGCATAATTTCAGATAGTGGGCGGGGCCTGTGTAACTCTATGGTAGATTCACTGTTCTTTTTTAAACCATTAAAGTCCCCTCAGCTGACAACAATCACGCATTTGGGGTTGAAAAATGGCACCACTTTGGAAGCTATTGTGAAAACATAATTCGACTTTGGTTTATTTGTGCTGACAAAGAAGACGTTGAACTATGTCCCAGTTTTTGTGTCATATGGATATTTCCAGTAATTACAGAACCATAAACCAGGTCAACAAATGAGAAATCAAATAGAGGTCACGCACTGACATCATTGTGCTGGTTCAGACCTTGTTTAGTCCTGGTTCAGTCCTGGTTCAGACCTTGTTTAGTCCTGGTTCAGTCCTGGTTCAGACCTTGTTTAGTCCTGGTTTAGACCTGGTTTAGTCCTGGTTTAGACCTTGTTTAGTCCTGGTGCTGTCCTGGTTTAGTCCTGGTTCAGTCCTGGTTTAGACCTTGTTTAGTCCTGGTGCAGTCCTGGTTTAGTCCTGGTGCAGTCCTGGTTTAGTCCTGGTGCAGTCCTGGTTTAGTCCTGGTTCAGTCCTGGTTTAGACCTGGTTTAGTCCTGGTTTAGACCTTGTTTAGTCCTGGTTCAGTCCTGGTTTAGTCCTGGTTCAGTCCTGGTTTAGACCTTGTTTAGTCCTGGTTTAGACCTGGTGTAGTCCTGGTTTAGACCTGGTGTAGTCCTTGTTTAGTCCTGGTTCAGTCCTGGTTTAGACCTTGTTTAGTCTTGGTTTAGACCTTGTTCAGTCCTGGCTTAGACCTGGTTTAAACCTGGTTCTGTCATGGTTTAGACCTTGTTTAGTCTTGATTTAGACCTTGTTTAGTCCTGGTTCAGCCCTGGCTTAGACCTGGTTTAAACTTGGTTCTGTCATGGTTTAGACCTTGTTTAGTCTTGATTTAGACCTTGTTTAGTCCTGGTTCAGCCCTGGCTTAGACCTGGTTTAAACTTGGTTCTGTCATGGTTTAGACCTTGTTTAGTCTTGTTTTAGACCTTGTTTAGACCTTGTGTAGTCCTAGCTCAGTCCTGGTTTAGACCTGGTTTAAACTTGGTTCAGTCCTGGTTTCGACTTGGTTTAGACCTGGTTTAGACCTTGTTTAGTCTTGGTTTAGACCTTGTTTAGTCTTGGTTTAGACCTTGTTTAGTCCTGGTTCAGTCCTGCAGACGTTGTCAATGCCTTTCGTATTACATCTTTTTCGTATTTCAAGCGCGTTTCTGGCCAAAACCAACCAAAAAAGCCGGCCTGCAGGAAAATAGTGTTGAATAGCACAATAGTGTATTCTTTCAAACAAGGATAAAGAAATGTTTTTGACTGTTTTGAGTTCATTTTATGGTCCATTCATGTTTTGTGCGACACTTGAACCTCAACTAAGACATTTGCAGACACGTTTCGCACAATTAAAAGAAAATTACCCAATCGCGATTTGTCATATTTACCAAAGTGACATATTGTTACAAGAATTAGCTCAATCTTTATCCCCACGTCGCTCATAGCAGTGTTTTCCTCAATACTCCTGTGATATTTACTGAAAGCAGACCACCTCCAGCACAGCCCAGACTTCTGACCAACATGTCCGATGAAAAGTTGGACGGGACATCATCATTTTTCCTGTCTCTAAGCAGGCGTGCGAGCGAGCGCTAATGAAACACCTCTGTGCCGACCGTCAGCCACAGCCGTCGTTTCAGGTCATTACCGCTCACCTGGTCGGAAGTCGGCCATTCCTCTGACAATGTTAACAAAACTTAGAGAAGATTGTGGAAAATGTAGAATAGTTTGGCAAAAATCAGCAGCACTCTTTCCAACCTTCGAAAAGTCGGTCCAACTTATTGCAAAGTCACTGTTGCTGCAATACTGTGCCCTTATTACACAAAACTGGACATATCAAAATATTTCATGCCAATATTTGATTTTTTTTTTTTTTTTTTTTTTCCCAGTCTCCGTGTCATTTCCAGTTTGTCCTGAGTGCGTCATTGTCTTTTTAAACAGACTTTTGAGTTCAAATGGAAAACAATTAATCTTAGATCCCAGACAAATAGACCCTTCAGGAGTAATGTGTTTAGAGCAGTTGGCCTGGTGCTAAATTAAACACTCTACAACATTCATTTTGATGATGCATTTAAACAATATATTTTGATGTCAATTTATTTTGACATTTGGAGACAGCGCAGACAGGCGGTTATTGTTTGTGTGTCAATATCGAATTTCCAGCTCCGTTTTCTAAAGTTCTGTAATTTAAGCAAGATTTATGATGTGTGATGAAATAAAACTAACATTTCCTGGTCAAATTGTTGTGGCTTGCTGTCTTTGGTGGAACACATAACGTTAGATTTAAGATATGTTTATTGTGTGGTCCAGTGTTTCTCAAACTGTGGTACGCAAGCTTTTTCTGGTGCATCCTTTTTTTTAAATATTACTAGTGCTGTCAAACGATTAGAAAGAATAATCTGATTAATCATATTTGGAACTGTGATTAATCACGATTAATCGCATCATGCACTTTTTTTAAGTGCTATCGTTATTTAGAAGTGTTTTTTAAACATTTTCTTCAGAAAATTAAATCATTTTATTAGTTTTCATTCATTCATTTTCTACCGTTTATTCCCGTTCCCCAGGGGTTGCGGGTGACTGAAGCCTATCCTAGTGACTTTGGGCCTTAGGCGGGGTACACCCTGGACAGTGGCCAACTCGTCGCAGGGCATTTTATTATTTCACAAATCTAAATACATTGTTTAAAAGTCCAACTAATGAAGTCTAGACCCTGCATTTCATGTTGAATCTGTGGCTTCATGTTTCAGGTAAATGTAGGCTACATGACCAAACTGTAGGTTTAATGGATTAAGGGCCCTTCCTACACTCATAGCACTATATTTACACATATGTGTGATCTAAAAGGGCATGTTTTGTCAAATCAACCCGTGTGATTAATCCACGTCAGTTTGTGATTAATGCGTCAATTTTCTATGATTAATCGCATGAGTTAAAACGATAACTCTGATAGCCCTAAATACTACGTGGTCTTGCACTCATTCTGATAAAGCTCAAAATCCTTCTTAAACTGTCACATTTTGTCCTTTTTGTATGATTTTTTTTTTAGTATTAAAACTTGTTCAAATATATATCTACTTTTATAACAAATGTTTTATCGATTAACCCCTTACCATTCTGGCCTGTTTTTTCATTAAACCTCTGACTAAATTGAGCCTCATTTCAAACTGAAAAGGTTTCTCAACAGTTTGGAGCACAAACTATTGTCTGGACTCTTGATGAAGCTTTAGTTTTGGTCTCTGGTGTGATTTACTCTGATTACAAGAGGAGAAGAGCTCTGCTCAGAGGAATTTTCTTTGTTAAATTTGTTTGGGCTTTTGCTGGGGTTTGACAATTCCTCTTTCAAAGCTAAAGTTAATTTAACTAAACATGAGTTTTAGGCACTTAATAAAGTAAAAAAGTCCAGGCGGAATCCATATAAAAGTCCTATTTCTTTTTTTCTGAATTTTAGTGTAATTTTTTTATTTGTGCTTTTGGAGTACAAACTCTAATCATCCCAGAATGATTGATTTGACTGGAACTAAGATGTTACAGCCTTTTTTTCATATTGAACATGTCCAGCAGCTTGATAGTTTCCCTTTATCAGATGTGGATAAAAAGGAATAAATGAATAAAAAGTCCAGCGCCTGATTAGTAACAGGTTAGTATCTGATCTCACATGAGTCTTCTTTCAGTTAACACAATGGAAAGACTTATTCATTTTACAGTAACAAGCTTTTGAATAATTGCATTACAAAAACAACATCCTGTACTAAAATATTACTACATCTGCTGCAAATGATGTTCAGTGGTGGAAGAAGTATTCAATTTACTTGAGGTGAGACACTACAGGAGAACAGGAAAACATCTTCAATTTAAAGATATCAATTGTAAATTTCTCCTGTAGTTTACTCCCATAAATGTAAGGAAAATCCACATATTTGGGACATGTAAATAAAATTGACAGAACCAGGTTTAAATTTCTTGGTTCATTTTGTAACATATTAGTTACAAAAAACTTTACTGAGGGGATTTTTGATTTCTTGTTTAGTTTTTAAGTAAACTAGATTGGACTGAACATTTTCCAAAAAAAAATTCAAATTTCGCCTCATTTTTTGTACTTAAAACTTTAACAAATTAATTTTAGAATTAGATATCAAAAAATCCTTTTGTACATTTCGTCAAAATCTTGTTGTTTCCCAGATTATAAAGTTTGGTGTGTGTGGGATGTGTGGTGATCCTTATGTCTCGAGGGAGAAAAATGCATTTGAAGAAAACGTCCTTTGAAGTTACAACGTCCCAGAGAAATCTATGAATGAAGTGGATTCAATGAACGAATAAAACATCTTTAAGAGCAGATTGGACAAGTTTGTTGTTTCCACGTGAAAGCCGATGTGTTGAGGGAGCAAACTGACCAAAAATAAAAATAAAAAATAAAAATTGTTTTGCCTGTAGTTTCTTGCCTTAAGTTAAATTACAGATACAGAGGCAAAAAATACACTCAAGGTAAAGCAAAGGTATCACAAAAATCTACTTATGTAAAGCATGTTACTTTAAAAGAGTAAAAAGTGCATATTTTTCACAACTATTAAAATGTTAAATGTGGTAATCATGATAAAGAATTGTCCTGATTTCTTTAGTCAATCAATTTCTCAATGTTTCTAGACTTTTATATAAATATTTTTTGTTTGCTCAAAGCCAGGACTTGAGCTCAAAACCTTTACAGAGAATTTTTCCCACCAAAGAGTACATTGTAGCAGCAGCACTTTGTGACAAAAATTCGACCACTGCGCAATGTCTGTTTGTAATAATAAAGCCTTTAATGTCCCGTCAACTGATAAATACGATCTGAAAGCAGCGCTTTGATTGGCTGTGCTTGGGGCGGTCACAGGAGTTTCACTCCGATGGCTGAAAAAAGCTGTTCTAAAGCCGAGCCCACACCTAAAAATGAATGCTTGTGGATATTAAGAATGTGCCGAAGGGTTTGTGAGAGCTGGGAACGAGTTAGACACATTTAAATAGCCACTTAGATTATATTAGCCTTTATTGTCCCCGCAGGGAAATTTGTCCTCTGCAAAATAACCCCTCCAACTACATAGAAAGCACTTTTTACTTCATAAATCTAGTTGAGTAGAAAATACAGCTATTGCTTTCAAATGTAGTGAAGTGAAAGAAGCACAATATATTGCTTCACAAAAATACTGCAGTAAACAACATGATTGAAACAATTTTGTGCCAATTGAGACAATAACCTTAAAGCAGGATAATTAGTAAAGCACTCTTTAAACACACAGAATCATTAACAGGCCTGAACTGCATCTAATAAATGACAGAAGGAACCAATAATTAGCCATAAAAATGACATATTCAACCTCTACAGCTTAAATGCATAGACCGTACATATCACTGGACTGTCCTAGCCCGCTAGCCGCCGCGTTCCAAGTAGGAAGTATCCATGGAGGCTGTTCCAGCTCCATCAAGTCGAGCTGCCATTCACTTTCTATTGGGACACTGGTGTCCTTTACTCTGTAACTGCTTCTGTCAAACTGACCATCTGGAATTAAATGTCTGTTTTGACACACTCTACATTGATCCTAGTGTTTTTTTTCTCGTTAGATTGTTCATAAATCAAGTTATTTGCAATATCACCAATCAGGTGCTTCCTTTTTCAGGGGCCTGTTTCGCTCGTGTTTGATTGACAGCAAGTGCCGCATGTTGCCGCCGTCTCCTCCTGCCGAGGGGCGGAAACCGTTAACAACCTCGCTCCTGATTGGTCCATGTGGTTGCCACGATACGCGCTCGAATTTACAAATATGGAGTGTGGCTCCACTTTACCCGCTATAACTGCTAGCCACGATTGGCTTCATTTGGCTGTAGCCAAACGCTATGGGTGACGTCACACTCCAGCAGTCCAGGGATTTATATACGGTCTATGCTTAAATGTTACTGTGTTCAGCTGGACTACACCGAGAGACAACTGTTTCACATGAACCATTGAGAAATACTTTAACAACATCTGCAGGACTGAACCAGGTCTAAACCAGCACTAAACCAGGTCTAAACCAGGTCTAAACCAGGACTGAACCAGGTCTAAACCAGCACTAAACCAGGTCTAAACCAGGACTAAACCAGGTCTAAACCAGGTCTAAACCAGGACTGAACCAGGTTTAAACCAGGACTAAACCAGGTCTAAACAAGGTCTAAACCAAGACTAAACCAGAATAAAACCAGAATAAAACCAAGTCTCAACCAATAATTAGACAAAAAAAGAGACACATTTTCTATATTTTTGGGACATGGGTTGAGGGCCGGATCATTACCCTTGGAGGGCCTGATTTGGCCCCCTGGCCTAAAGTTGAATGGCCCTGGTGTAATTTATACCCTTTGAGTCACTCTGAAAACAATTTGAAAACTCAAATAAAGATGGATGCAAAGTGAAAATGGCTGAGGAGACCCTTTTAGAAAGATGATTACGTTTGGCTGCAGTTGCGTGATGTAAATCCACTTTACAAACCTCAAATCATCCTTTTTTCCCCCATTAGAAGTCATACATTAGCTGCACACACTCTTCACGATAGCCTGCATAGTCAAACTGTCTTACCTCCTCGCCGTAACCTTAAAAATGCAAATTCACGACATTTACCTTGGCGCTTTTGCGGGTCAGGATACATCTTGTTCAAATACATCGCCGGTCGGAAAAAGCCAAACATTCAAGAGCCACAATGAGCGATTATTTCTGTCGCTAAGGTGATAAGCTTTTGCATTTCCACACACTCTTCCACGAATAAACGATCCAAAGTGCTCGCTGACAGCACGGGTAAACAGAATCATATCGTTGGTATCGTGGACATTTGCTGCGCGAGGTGACGTTTATAAGGACGGCGGCTGAAGTGGCTTTCATCTCGACGGGTCTGGAGGTCATCGACGTTCAGCGTGAGTGTCTGCAGCCTGATTAAAGAGCCTCACGTGTGGGTTGATTTACTGGAGAGGATCCTGGAGAGACTGTCAGCAGCTCCGAGTCGACGCTAGCACGGAAACAAGACGAGGCAAAGGAGTGATCATTCTGGGGACAAATTTGGTTCATCGTGGTCTCGAATTCCGAACCACCCTAACATCACACGCTCTCTCTGGGTGGAGTCTGCATGTCCTCCCCGTGTTACCGTGGGCTCTCTCCGGGTTCTCCGGCTCCTCCCACCGTCCAAAGACATGACTGTGTAGGTTAATTGAGAACTCTAAATTGTCCCTAGTGTATGAATGTGAGAGTGAATGGTTGTATGTCCTTGTCTGTCTCTCTGTGTTATCCCTGCGACGAGTTGGCCACTGTCCAGGGTGTACCCTGCCTAAGGCCCAAAGTCACTGGGATAGGCTCCAGTCACCCGCGACCCCTAACGGGAATAAGCGGTAGAAAATGAATGAATGAATGAATGGTTTGGCATTCAATGTTCGGTTGGTTAAGGCGACATATTACAGGCAAAACAACATTGTCCAATCTGCACCTAAAGATGTTTTATTATTTTTGATCAATTTACATCTTTACATTTTAATGAATTGGGTTGTTTTCTCAAAATGCATTTTTAGCTCCTAAACACACCAAACTTTACAATCTTGGACAGTAAAAGATTTTGACAGATCAAATTTTCTTTTTGTCTTTTTATGCCAATTTAGTTTATTCACAAATACTTTTTTTCTATCCTATATGTCAATACATTTAAACCTGGCTCAGTCGATTTTTTTTACACTTTTATATCCCAATATTCATATGAAAACATTACATGATGAAAAACGTGTCATGTACGTTTGCTGTAGAAGAGGTTTCAAACTGATAAATGTAATCTCTAACCAACTTTTTGTCTTGTCTCTAATTACAATTAGTCAAGATTCAGTCTACGTTTTAATGTACTTACTTGAATTTTTATTTTTCTTGTCTTGTTTATAGTCTATTATTGTTAAAACAATTACTAAATCTAGTCATCTCATTAGTGTAATTTCTATTAATGGTTCTTAATGGTCTTGTCCATAAAACACATGTATTTTATGTCTATAGTCATCAAAATACAAATACAATACATATCCACACCTCTGTCCACTGTTATTGAGTTCTCTGAATGAAAAGGAAAAAACGGTTTGATGATAACCTTGTTGATTATAATTGTGGCTTTGTGCAGTCGTGTGCAGCTTGTGTTGTAGTAGAGAATTCAAAATAACCCAATCACCACTGGGTCCTTGGGGTCCAGATAGCCATGAATAATTATAGTAGCTTTTTTGTTTTGCTAAATCTGTTTTGATTAGCCAAGAGAACAATTACTTCTATAAACAGAGTGCAACAGACTGTAAATATTAATTGAGTGATGTACAATACCATTTCAAATGACTGCTTGATTGACATTAACCACATCTTGAACGCAATTATACATTTCCGTGAAACTGACCATTGATCGTGCAATAAAACATCCCAATGTTTGTGCAAAGTCACCATAAATATCGTAAGGTCGCTGACGTCTTAATGTCAAGTTGTAACACGTTATTACTTTAACCCTGTGCTGTCACTGCGGCCGCTCTGATTTAGCGGCTGATCCGATGGACATTTCCTCCAGCGCAGCCTGCTCTCACACGACCCCCGTATCCCGCCGGCTCCCTCCGAGGAACGCAGCAGGCTGGATCTGGCGCAGTCCGGATGACCGATAACACCGGCCCTTCGCTCTGTCTCCTTTAAACTAGAACCCTCCTGAGTCTGAGCGGCTGTAAGTCTGCGCGAGTCCCGGGGCGGAGTTCCAGATGTCAGCCCCGTGATGATGACTGACTGGGTCCTCCTCGCTCGTGCCTCTGTGCGTGTGTTAGCCAGAGATAAAACAACAGAGCGCGGGCGGCTGGAAGTAAATCTGCTCACGGCCCGATGCACATGCAGCTATTCAGAGCCGCCGTCATCACTCTTGCTCAGGTATGACAGCGCCGGCTACAGTCGCCCGTGTTCTCTGACAGGGGTCGCACCCAGAGCACAGCGGGTTAGACACACAGCGCTGGAGGTTTGGACCGCACAGAACCGAGTCGGTGTGGAGCAGCTGAGGACGTGGGTGTAGAGTTCAGGCCACACAAATGATGCATACGAGGGGCCTGTACTTTGCGAAGTTGATTATTTTGAGCTTTAAAGTTTTCTGATCTAAAACATAACAGTTGTGTTTTGTTTCATTCACACACATTTTCAAAATCCTGCTGTAGTTTCAAATGCCTGTATAATGTGTGTAGTAGCTCGAAGTAAAATGAATAGGTTGTACAGTGTTTGTGTTCAAGAATGTGAGGATGTTAGCATGTCCTGATGGAGGGCGTGGGACATTTTGGCCTCTGTTTGTTTCTGCGTTCATGGCCTTTCTGCTTGGACTTGCAGGTTTTGCATGAATCGGACCAATTCACACCTTTGCTGGATCGTTTTGGAGTGGTCTCGATTTAAATGAGAACTAGTACAACACCACATAATGAAAGTAACATTTTCATTCTATTAAATTAAATTGGTTTATTAAATTGGTGTAGAGCAGTTATTCCCAAACTCTGTCGTGTCATGGCCCCCTTATCAATCCCTCAGGGGCCCCCAATAATAATTTGCTCTATATTCTAAATAATGTATTTCCTTTTAAATTTACAATTTATGCTTGTTTTGTGGACAACCTTTGTCCCTGGGGGGCCTCAGAGGCACTGCAGGGGCCCCCGGATTCCAATTTGGGAACCACTGATGTAGAGTATTGGTCCTTCTACGGTTCAAGTGAACTTGAGTTCAGAACACCTGCAAGTGTGGTTCATTTGGGCTGATGTAAAGCAGGCCAGTTTGATTTGGTCCGAACTAAAGAACCGTACCGAGACAGGTTTGGAGGTGGTCTCAGTCCACTTCCAAGTGGACTCTAGTGCGGTTTGCTTGTGGTGCGAACGCTAAGTGGACTCGGTTCAGCCCAACTAGCACATTTTGATCCAAACAAGCTTGTATAATCAAATAAAACTACATAACAGTTTCAACTTTCACTCGAAACAGAAGAGTTTTCAGACTATCAGTGAGCACAGGCTTGTAAAGTAACGCACTGTGGTTAATCCTCACTGAATTTATTTTTCTATAATGGTCTAGTGGCCTATACGGCCATCTTTATAACCTGTACAGTGATAATACAGCTGTCATAACTCCATGGTTCGTTCAGCCACTTACATTAGGCAGCCGTCACGTCCCCTGAAGTAAACTTTCTCCTGCTCCGACACCTTGACAAGACTGCCACATTGCTTAGTGGGAATCTGGTGTGTGTGAATGATTGGTGGTCATGGATTTATTCAAATAACTGGATATGGTCTTGCCAGCTTAAACCTGTTGTGAGTTGTCAAGTGGCCAGTCTGTCGTACTGCGGTGCAAAAAATTGTCTTCGGCCCAGCAAGCATTTTTCCCCATAAACTGCTGGTGTTCTGCTGACAAGGACCCACAGCTTTCACAAAGGTTGAATTTTTGGCACCTTTTGCCTATTTCCAGATCATTAACTTTTTCTCAGTTCAAAATCTTCAGTTGTCGTTAAACATCATTTAAACCGTTAGTTTCGGCTTGCTCTGCTCCACTCTAGCTCTGATTGGAAACACCTCCCCCTTCAAACATATTAGGCTCAACTCAAGGTCTGGAGAGGAGTCCCCAGACGCTGCTCTGTCATGAGCCACTGATCCTAATAGTTTGCAAAGAGGATACATATCTCTTAAATCAACAATACACATATTCCCCAATGTGAATACAACCTTTTAGCACCTGTAAATCCTTGTTTCCACCTCCCTGTCTCATTCAAACAGCATGTAGTCCTTGTTTGCGTGCCCCTGTCACTTCAGGTACAGTGTGTTCCTGAGACGAGTGGGACGGTGCTGTCTTTGAGAGCGAGAGGACATTTAGCGGCTGTGAGAGTGCTGCAGCCAGAGAAAAGCCCAGCGCACACGAACCCTGCAGCGAGTCACACAGTCCTGTCATGTGTAACAGAGTGTCCTTTTACTGTGGCCGGTCTAAGGAACATCTGTGTGATAGTCATGCTGTCTAATCCGCATCTTGATATGTCACTCCTGTGAGGTGGGAGGGGTTATCTCGCCAAAGGAGAAGTTCTCCCTAACACAGATTTAGAAAGATCTGTGAACAATATTTGAAAGAAATTGGTCTTTTGGGTTTATAAAAAATGGTTTATGTCTTTGAGTTCAGCTCATGAAAAATGGGAGCAAAAACAAAACAGGGTTAATGCTATGTAGTTATGTTTTGTTCTTTGTAGAAAAAAAACATCCAAACCAGATACCCTCCCTGTCACAAGATGGCGGCTGCATGTCTAGGACCAGTCCAGCGTCCTCTTCCACCTCGGCTCAGATCACACACACCAAACATAATCCTGTTCATGCTCTCAGCACATCACTTTGTCAGACAAGTGCACACACACACACACACACACACACACACACACACACACACACACACACACACACGCACATGCATATATATATACACACACACGCATACATACACACACACACACAAAACACACACACCGAGTGGCCTGCAACATTAAGGACCCCCAGGCCCTGCTGGAGATCGGGTTGTTGTGACACAAGCAGACTTAGGTGTGACCTTTAAGTTCAGGGATGAACTGCCTGAAGGAGTGACTTTGTGAAGTAGACAGTTAGGCAGAGAAGGGGAAAAAAAGAGGTTGACTCTGGCAGGGAAATCCTTTTGCAGTAGTCATGGCAACGGTTACACATTCCATCATGCTTTTTTAAAAGCCTTGTCTGTTTTTATGGTACATAATAATGGAACAATGGTTCTTCTTTCATTTGTACTGAACGCAGTTTCAGCCCCGCCCTTTGATTGTAACCCAGGATTCATAGAACCATAGTTACATTTGGTCGGCCCCATGATATAACAGTCTACGTCATTTTTTGGCCAATGTGAGTTTGTTAGACTTTATGGGTGTTCTTGGCTCCATCCTTGGTTAATCAGAATGTTTTTACAGCCAAAAACTCTTCCCTCTCTAAGTCATCTCTATGATAAGTGTAAAATGTTTTTTTTTGTGTTCTATTTTCCCCAGTCCCTTGAAAAATGACTAAGGCCGTTATGCTACGAATCCAACAATTTGTACCTTGTTTTTCATTGCCCCTCACATTTCCTAGCAGCATCTAATCTAAGGTGATGTTGTGTAACATTTGTCAAGTTTCTGATTGATGGATATATTAGTGCATTGCATTGAATGTTCTATTCACGTTTACGTAAATAGGCCTAGAGACACCAATCCTTATCCATTTGTTTCAAGTCAAATGGTGTCCATAACAGGAAAAAGTCACAGAAACCCATGAAATAAACCTTTCATCAAGACATTTATAAAGAAGGTGTAGTGACATGCAGAAAGTGATAAATGATATTATGTCATTTAGCCTTAAAGGTCCCATAACATGCAAAATCGACTTTTCAGAGGTTTTAACCTTCCTACAGTGCTATTTGGGCCTCGTATGTGTGTCCAAAGTGGTTTTTTGATTGATTCCCGCATGCTTTCGCTAGAGAACTGTCTTTTCCGTCCCCCTCGGCTGAGCAGGCAGACGGGGGCTCATCCCATGGATGACTGTGTAGCATTAGCATTAGCTGTTTTTATTCTGCGCTGCGCGGCTGGCGTGGCTTAAACACCGCGTCATCCATGGAAGTCAGCGGTGTTTAAGCGCCCGGGAAGCGCAGCCGCAGAATAAACAGCTAATGCTAATGCTACAATAATGACACGATGGATACGACAGATCGAAGAGTTAGCTTGTTATTTACCAAACGGCAACGTCCGTCGTTGAGGTACTGCATGATCGTCAAACTCCAGGTCAGATCCAGGACGTAGGACTCAGCACGACGCACCGTCAGGACGGATAAAAGGTTTATTCCCGTGTTTGTGTATCACTGTTTACCGGAGCACACGGCGCATGTGCACTATCTCCGCTCTAGGCTTCGGCACGAGTTGGGCGGGGGGAGGCGCGCGAGTTGGGAGGGGTAGCAGCCTGCTCTCTGTTCGGGGGGGTCAGATCTCAGAGTGAGCCGTCTGCTTTTGCAAGGAGGGGGGCCAGTCCAAGAAATGGGTGTTTTTTGGAAACTGTTATGTTATGGATATTGCACAAAGCAAAATTTTATCAACAAAGCCCTGAGAATAGACTTTGTAAAGGGCAAAATAGCAGAATATGGGACCTTTAACCTCAAAGACCACTTGTAATATACCTCTATATCGCTAACGGCTATTGGAAGAAATACAGCAAATGGAATCAATGGATCAAGAAATCAGAGAGGATCAGGATTAATTCAGAATAATATTCGCCTTATTCCAGAAGTTGCCGTATGCGCCGCCGTCTTGTTTCCGTTGTATTAGTTTACATGGAGCAGACGAGCTCAACAGAAAATAAGTTCCACACGGACTAAATCTAAATCAGTGCTTGTTGTTGCTCATGTTCATTAAACATTTTAATCAAAAGTCCACCTACTTTATGTAACATTTTAGCGGCAAGACTTTTCCCTCGTTCGTCATTAGCTTTAACGTTCTCATCAAACAGAAGTGCGTTTACAACAAAAGTGCGTATCTGTGGCAAAAAATGACAAAAGTGGGCGGGGCAGAATAAGGTGAATACTGTGTAAGAATGGAAAATAGGGACATCCTGTTAGGAATGTTTCTTTTACCTAAACACTAACCTAAATAGTGACCTCTGTTTTTTGTTTTTCCTTCACAAACCTTCCTAACGTTGCTCATATTCGTGATGGAAATCAATCTAAATGGACAATCATATACAGCATTATATTGCAGAATCAAATTGTAGCATTAGCGTGGATGTCAGCAGTGACTCTTCTCCTTCTCCGGACATAGATATGTCTCTTTCTCGGAAGTGCAGATGGCAGCCGGCGTAAATGGCCTTGTAAATGGACAGGCGCGGCACTCGAGGCCACTTGAACTGAGCATGGAGGCTATTAGACTTGTTGTGCTTGAAGTGTGAATGCTAGCGGGCAGCACTACAGAGGGGCAGCTGCACTGGTCAATGCGGCCTAATGGAACAGAATGGATTGTGGGACTTCACAGCACACAACAGCAAATGGACAAAAAGTTTGGTCGATAGATGCGATTGGTGGAGTTAGCAAGGCATGTCTTTGTATGCACAATCTAAATAAATTCAGGTGTGCCTTTAGGGCTATTGGGAAATTACTTTCAATATAGAAAAGCGAACAGTATTTGGTAGAAAAGGTCTCGAAGGTTTCATCTGCCATCTATAGAAGTCATTTTCAAAAATTGGTGTCACTATTGGTGCGTTAGTAGCAGAGATTGGGCCAAGTTTTTGTAAGTCTCAAGTCTTTGGCCTCGGAGTCCAGGTCAAGTCTCCAGTCTGTGGTCCACAAGTCCAAGTCAAGTCTCCAGTCTGTGGTCCACAAGTCCAAGTCAAGTCTACTGCTTTGAGTTTCAAGTCCATTCAAGTCTTATACCAGGGATGTCAAAACATTTTTTGCAGAGAGCCGCATTTTGAAACATCAGTCAGTTTGCAACGTAGCTAGTCCGGTATTATTTGCTGTGTTTTCCCTGTAGCTGTTAGCATTAGTCCTCAAAACACACAATATGAATAATCCAGAGACTGTCAGCTGGTACCAACACACTGAGCTTTTATCATTCCATCACTTACTAGAGGACAAAGGCTCTTTAAAAGTAATTGTTGAGTGTGCAAACCTTTTTTATTTTACACAATAATTAGTGTGTAAAAGTAGCATCTGAGCTAAAGGTTAACCACTTTAAGTTGAGATTTCTGAACTTAAGGATAAGGGGTAGGTGAAAACAGGAATTTTCTGAGCTATTTTGCGTTTCAGTTGCAGGACAATACAGAATTAACTCTGAGTAATTTACGATGAGGAAACACTGCTGTAACAAATGTTAAAAGCTTTAAAGTTTTCTTTGTCTTTTCCACTAAACCTTAACAGAAATCCGGTAACGTGTTGCAACTGATTGTATGCTTCTTCTACATTGTCATTTTTTAACAAAGCAGAGAATTAATATATTTTGGGCCGGTGAGGGACAAGGCCAGCCCCCCCCGCACCGTGGCTAACCTCTCACACACTAAGCTAACAGCGTGAATGCTAACTGCGCTCCCCGCACCTCTGATTTGGCAGGATTGGTGACTGGGCTCAAAAATAGCTGGTGCGAGTTGAGGTGGCTGAAGCGAGTTTGGCATCCAGAATCCCTCAGGCGCCACACGTGATCCGCAGATAAAACTACAGGACCATGGAGAGCGCTGACCCAGAATGCCCTGCTGTGTGTTTGGGAGAGCTGCTTTGCCCGAAATAATTGTTTAATATGGCATTTCTCGTGTGCTGTGGTTTCGTTTTTTACCTGGAGACACTTTAAGACACACATTTCATCTCGGGACACATATTATCCAAAATGTAAATATTTGAGCTTTGACAAAACACTGTTCCCTCATCAAAAACATTTTCTATTTAGTTTGTTTCATTAATCCTTTTTACGAGGTCCTGTTCATCTAAGCCCCATAAAGCACACCGTTTCAAGTTTCAAGACAAAACCGTTCCCTACTTTTGTGCAATGAAAGGTAGAGATCTGGAGGTCTCCTGTGCGGCTTTTTAAGTCCATTAATCATCACCAAACTTTTTTCATTACAATCACTTTCATTACAATTGTGTCTCCAAGTTGCGGAGATAATTCATTTCATTCTTCGGTAACATAAGAATAACAGTTTAACGCAACATAAACACAAGGAAAATTAAATATGTTTAAGAATAAAATAAGCTTAAATAATATTTACCGCAAGATCAGAATGCACAACAATGTAAACAAGTGTGCTCAATGCTAATGCTAACTTATTACGGCCTAAAATAAACAACCAATTTAAAAGTAGTGCACGGTTCTTTTAGTTGTGTATGTAATGTAGATTAGCTGCATTTGAAGCTTTCTTTTTAATATTTATAATTGTCCAAAATTAGCCAGAGCTGAGCTAGCCAGGTGTCATTGTGTACAAAGCTGATGCAGGAAGGACAATAACAATACTAAAAAAAAGATAATGCATCATTTTAGTTTTTAATATCTCTGAACATTGTCCCTTCAAATGAAGCTTAAATTAATCTAAACTAAACTAAGGAGCTGTGTTTTGTTTCACTTTTGCACACAGATCAACCTGAAATCGTTTTTGCACAATAGTTTCCAAAAGGGATATACGTCTCTTGCAAAAACCATGAATCTCCCATAGAGTTGTATCGCTCCCTGCCCTCTGTCTGACATTCCAAACTCGAGTCTCTAGCCTGAACGCACCCCTCTGCTGCCTCCTGACCGCCCTGTCTCCCCCGCCCTCAGGTGCTGATGCTGTGTGACGGCGTCTCCGACTCCTTCCTCCGGGCGCGTCTCCCCGCTCTGTCCTCCATGTCCCCCGCGGCGCAGGGGGAAGAGGACCGCGATAACACGCCGGGGGGTGCAGCCAGAGCTTACGTTTGCCAGGACTTCAGCTGCTCCCTGCCCCTCGCCGACCCCCAGGAGCTGCGCACACGGCTGCTGGACGCCGCCCTGCCCCCGCCGCCGCAGACGGACTGACGCGACGCCCCGGATGCAACGGGAGCTCTGTATTTATTGTTTTTAGCAGCCGATTCTTACCTCAGAACTAGACATTTGAGAGTGTCCCATATTATGCAAATCTGACTAAGCTAAGCAACTACATCAGGGCTATTCAACTTACGGCCCGGGGGACAAATCAGGCCCTCCAAGGGTTATGATCCGGCCCTCAACCCATCTTCAAAGATATAGAAAATGTATCTCTCTTTTTTTTTATGTCATTATTGATTTAGACCTGATTTTGTCCTGATTTAGTTCTTGTTTAGACCTGGTTTAGACCTGGTTTAGTCTTGGTTCAGTCCTGGTTTAGTCTTGGTTCAGTCCTGGTTTAGTCCTGGTTCAGTTCTGCAGATGTTGTTAGTCTTTCGTGTTACATATCTTTCATATTTCTAGTGTTGGACATGTTTTTTACCTCGAGGACAAAACCATCCAAAAAATCGGGCCCTCAGTAAAATAAAGTTGAATAGTCCTGAACTACGATGTCATCAGCTCGATTGAAATTGAATTCTGAAGCTTAGTTTGACTAGTTTTGCTTATTCATTTTTGAGCTTGTTTCATGATCTTTCTAAGATAAAAAAAAAAAAAAAAGTCGCTTTATAAATAAAATAAATGCACTAATTTCAAAGGGGTGAGAAAATAAACCTATTTACACTCACAATGACTTGTAGATAGATAGGATTTAAAATATAGAGCATTTACTAATATATGGAAAAAATAATAAGATAAACTGCTCACATTTCAGTCAAAATTCTGACGTCCTATTGAAGGTGCGTAGGCTGTTTTGGACAGGACAGTGTAAGTGGGGAGGAGAGTGGGAAGGACATGCAGCAAATTGTCAGAAATGGATTTGAACTCACGACTGGCTAGTGACATAACTGTTCTTATGTTCTGTTCTTCTTATGTCCTGGACACACTGCATTTGTCCCTAAGCACACATACTGTAGCACCTGCATGTTTTGGATGTGTTTGTAGCCAGCAGTAGATTTAAGGAATATAATCCAACCATTTTATGAAGCCAGTCTGAATACACAGAACATGTGTATTATGTGTGTTATATTTGTACAATTATCACTAGCACATGACTGATGCCGTGTTTAATTGAATGAATTAGCCCTGGCCCAGAAGGACTGAGGATTAATACTTACTTACAAATTTTGTCATGAACACTGCGCGCTTGCTTTGACCGGTCTGTACAGACGTGAATACAAGCCTATTTACTTTGAATAGGATGCATTTGAATGTATTTGTTTGATCAGGGACAATGCACAAAATACATTAGTGTATGAAAAGAAAATATGCCATGTGCCAGGTTTGAGCAAAAATGCTAGTTTGAAAAAGTATGCACTGATTCATTCATTCATTCATTCATTTTCTACCGCTTATTCCCGTTAGGGGTCGCGGGTGACTGGAGCCTATCCCAGTGACTTTGGGCCTTAGGCGGGGTACACCCTGGACAGTGGCCAACTCGTCGCAGGGCTGACACAGAGAGACAGACAAGGACAGACAACCATTCACTCTCACATTCACACACTATGGACAATTTAGAGTTGTCAATTAACCTACACAGTCATGTCTTTGGACGGTGGGAGGAGCCGGAGAACCCGGAGAGAACCCACGGTAACACGGGGAGGACATGCAGACTCCACCCAGAGAGATCGTGTGATGTTAAGGTGGTTCGGAATTCAATACCACGATGTTGGGGTGGTCTGGGATTCGAACCTACGATCTCCTTATTGGGAGGCAGACGCTCTAGCCGCTCTGCCACCGTGCACCCCTGCACTGATTCAATTAAATTGAATTTATTATTTATAGCACCCAGATCACAATAGCAGTTTCCTCAATGATAGAAAAGCAGTTTAAATAATGAATGTTCAAGAGAATTTAGCAAATGGATAACTGTCCCGGAGCGCCCCCTGTCCTTGACCCTCCTTCTCTCTATAAAGAGAGCTCCTCATCTAGTGTAGAGAGAGTTCCTCCAGGCAGACAAGGAACAGTTCATCTAGTGTGGAGAGAGTTCCTCCAGGCAGACAAGGAACAGTTCATCTAGTGTAGAGAGAGTTCTTCCAGGCAGATGAGGAACAGTTCATCTAGTGTAGAGAGAGTTCCTCCAGGCAGATGAGGAACAGTTCATCTAGTGTAGAGAGAGTTCTTCCAGGCAGATGAGGAACAGTTCATCTAGTGTAGAGAGAGTTCTTCCAGGCAGATGAGGAACAGTTCATCTAGTGTAGAGAGAGTTCCTCCAGGCAGATGAGGAACAGTTCATCCAGTGTAGAGAGAGTTCCTCCAGGCAGATGAGGAACAGTTCATCTAGTGTAGAGAGAGTTCCTCCAGGCAGATGAGGAACAGTTCATCTAGTGTAGAGAGAGTTCCTCCAGGCAGACGAGGAACAGTTCATCCAGTGTAGAGAGAGTTCCTTCAGAAAGATGAGGAACAGTTCATCTAGGGTAGAGAGAGTTCGGGGCGTACCAAGCTGTGGAAAATTTCAGACAAATTGAAAACATTTCAGAAAAGTTACATAGCGCACCTTTAATTAATTTACACATTTTTAGATCTGGATGGTGTTAAATTTAAGGACTTTATTTTGTCATTTTCATCTTCAAAACCAAATGGATAAAAGGATTTACACGTGGCATGATGTACAGTGTATTTAGGGAGTGTCAGTATTTATTTGTAATGTCTGTCATTGTCCTCACGGCTCGTACTGCTACTGGATTTAAAATGCAAACTTCAAAATAAACTTTTATAAAATTGTGTTGAGTGTTACATTTGATCACTTCCCAAACTTCACCGGTGCAGAAATAAATAATGACATCCAATCGAAGACGTTTAGTGACAATTCCGTGTTCTCCTTCAGCCCTGGACGACATGTTCCAGAGTCCCAGCGGCTTCTGTTCTGACTCACACCAGTGTCCAACCTGAACGGATAAACCCAGTGAAACGCACAGTAAAACATCTATTTATACTCATATATTTACACTTATTTATCTTCTTACAAATGGTTTGGCGGACTAAAGACTAAGGCCTGTGTCTGCATGTTTAGCTTTTACCTGGGGAAGTCTGTCAAATGTAAATGAGCCCACGACGTTGGTGTTTGACTGTGAGCATTAACACGGATCAGCAATAGCCCTGTTCAGACAGGATTAGTTACCTCAGGACCTCAGGTAAATTGTTATAATTACGAACATCATCTGAGCTTCTACTCCTGTGTGAATCATCCATGTCTGTAAAAATTCCCCTGGATTGTGCCTCAGTCCTCTGCTGCTTTTACTCCAGCGTGAGGCTCATGTTTGTGATTCGGGCTGTTTTTAGTCCGTGTGTTAAAGCTTATATCGATTCAAAATGTCTCTACGTCCATTTTATGTCCAAATCTGAACTAGATTCATTTCATTAATTTGCTATGGTACCTTTGCCAATCCAATTATTGTTTTTATTGACAATTAAAAAGTAAAAAACACAAAACAAACTGCAGACGTGACCCCTGAAAATACAACCCTGTTGTCGTGGCGAAGGACGACGCAACATGGAAGCTGTTTTGGGAATGTTAGGGAAACTAGTGATTTTAATCTGCATTTGGTGTATTTTATTATTTTTATAGACTGTTTGTGAAATTGGTCTGGTAGTTATTGCAAAAACAAACCGTTCCGTATCTTAATGTAAGACGGGAGCTACACAAGATGTTTATAAATCTGTAGAAACCATAGGGTGTATATTCTGGCAAAAGTGACTGAAAAAATCCCACAATAAAACAAATATACAAAATTATGTATTAGGGGCCCATGAGAGGGTTTGTACCTGGGGCCCAGAATTTGGCACCACTCCCCTGCCTTCAGTCTCTCTCTTTTTATCCATTCACGCTGACACAGCACCTCGATCCAAACTTTACACCAAAAGCACCTAAACTTCCCCAAAAGAGCCTCTATTCTGTTCAATCCTCAGTTGCAGGGTTGTGCTTCCGGAGGTCATGTCTTTACTCCAGTCTGTTTCAAGTTTTTACTTTTGAAATCATATAAAATAACAATAATTGGATTGCTGAAGGTTCCACGGTGAATTAATAATATTAATCTAGTCTATATTGTGACGTAAAATGGAAGCAGATACATTTTGAGTCGATGTAAGACTCAACATTAGGACTAAAATCCATCCAAAATCACAGACACGGGACTAAAATAATCCGAGAACCTCTGAGTTTGCTGAACTACAGTAGGTAAAATTCCAGGAAATTTTTATGGACATTTTTACAGACATTCGAACGGGCCTTTACTCAAGGATTTCAGATAAAACTAATCCTGTCTGAAAAGCGCTTGGGAGAGACATTGAACAGCATCAAGTAAGAAAAAGATTGTTGAAAAGTCAAGCAGGTGGTGCACCCTCCTTCAGAAAAGTTACACAGTGCACCTTTAATAAAACACCAACATTGAATTCATAAAATGTTCAAAAAACACCTATAAATTAATATAGTTTCTCGATGTCTGTTTGTTGTGTATAGTCTGGAATGTTCCATGATATGGCATTAAACTTCTTGGCCTCCATGGAAACATTCAGGCTACACCACCAGGCCAAGTTACAGGTCAGATCTGCGGCGAGGCGAGCACACTCACAGTAAGAATACATGTTTTTCCAGAGCGTTTTTAGCAATAACAAGACTTTTAACTGAATAAAGGCAAAAAAGATATGTTTAATGCTACACTGTGGAACATTCCAAGCAACACCATCTCCACAGTGACACCTTCCACCACCAATCAAACCATCTAACCCTGTTTTGTTCCCCCTCTGCCTCTTTCCCGGATCTAGATCTTTATCCCTCGGAACATTGAAGTTTTTGCCTAAAATAAGTATGGCTGTGGAAAAAGAGAATTTGTGAGAGCAGAGGCGTCACTCTGCCCCACTTTCCACATCACAAACTCGCTCCTCTGAACTCGTCACGTCGGGAGAATGCTTTCTGGCACTTTGGGGCTTCCTTACATGTGCACCCACGCTCACACCTCGCTCCGTGTCGCAGACGATCAGCTTCTACCACCTTCTTTTCATCGCACGTGTCAACAAGATGAGAGCAGAGTGCAAAAGTTATGAGACAGCGAATATAAGAAGTGACATACAGTAATATATGACAGGAATGAAGAGCTGGAATAATGACCAATAAGTACATAACATTACAGTCGTTTAATTGGGGCACTGTGTCACTGAATCCACTTCATCCATAGATTTCTCTGGTACATTGTAACTTCACAGGCCGTTTTCTTAAAATGCATTTTTCTTCCCTAGGGATATAAAATCAGCCTTAAAGCTTCTACACACACAAAACTGTACAATCTTGGACTCAACAAGATTCTGACGGATCGTATATAAGGATTTGTTATACATTTTTAAGCCTGATTTATTAACGTTTTAACTTCAAGAGTTAAGAGTATCAGGTATACTCCAAATACAAAATAAGATCTCTAAAATCCCCTCTGTACATTAAATATCTTGATAATGTTAAGCACAATATTTAAATCTGGCTATTTGCATTTTGCAGATTTATATGTTCCAACATGTATGCAATTGTGGTAAACACATATAGTGCCTTAAAAAATAAATCTTATATTTATTTACGTAAACTGCAGAAGAGGTTTCAAATTGGTATCTAGGTTTTTTCCTATCCCGCTTAAAGAGGGGTTTGAGCACATCTCAAGTCACTCTATCTGTTCATCTTCTTCTTCTTCCAAAGGGCCTCCTCCCTGTGGGGCATGAACACCTGCCCAGGGAAGTGTCCAGGAGGCTCCGGAACAGATGCCCGAGTCCCCTCAGCTGGCTCATCTCCAAGTTGGGAGAGCAGCGGCTCTACTCCGAGCTTGGGCACCACCTTTTTATGGCAAGACAAACAGCTCCTGCTCCAGCTCCCCCAAAAGGCTGAACGAGGGACACGGTCAAACCCCTTGTCCAGATCCACAACACACACGTGGACTGGATGTGCAAGAGAAGAGAGTTTCAGCCTGGAAACCCTCCACCGCCCTGCTCTGCTCTGGCCTAGCCTTTTTAACTCAGATCTCCTTCTCTCGATTCAGAAGTGCGGCTCTCGCAGCACTCCCTTACCTCAGCACCACCTCTGCACACGGCACCATCTCTGCACACAGCACCACCTCTGCACCACAGCACCACCTCTGCACACGGCACCACCTCTGCACACGGCACCACCTCTGCACACAGCACCACCTCTGCACACCGCACCACCTCTGCACACCGCACCACCTCTGCACCACAGCACCACCTCTCCACATGGCACCACCTCTCCACATGGCACCACCTCTGCACACGGCACCACCTCTGCACACAGCACCACCTCTGCACACGGCACCACCTCTGCACCACAGCACCACCTCTGCACCACAGCACCACCTCTGCACACGGCACCACCTCTGCACACAGCACCACCTCTGCACACCGCACCACCTCTGCACACCGCACCACCTCTGCACCACAGCACCACCTCTCCACATGGCACCACCTCTCCACATGGCACCACCTCTGCACACGGCACCACCTCTGCACCACGGCACCACCTCTGCACCACGGCACCACCTCTGCACACGGCACCACCTCTGCACACGGCACCATCTCTGCACACTGCATCACCTCTGCACATGGCACCACCTCTGCACCACAGCACCACCTTTGCATCTCAGCACCACCTCTGCAAACAGCACAACCTCTGCACACAGCATCATCTCTGCACCTCAACACCACCTCTGAACACATATATATTTATTCATTTATCATTATATAATTCCTAGATGTATTTCATTCCTTATCTTCCAACAGATGGTCTACATTTGAAGCTCTCCAGGCTGAAACTCCCATGAACCCTGGAGAACCCAACAGAGAATCTATCTGGTCCAGCTTGAGATTCTTGGCCCGAGCCACATTTCCTCCTTCTGAACATGTGTGTTTTCATGTGCATCAGTTTGCCACAAGACAAAATGTTTAACTCCCAAATCCATACATACAAATACCAGCGTGAAAAGAGAAGACGTGTGAATGAAAGATAAACAGAGCGAGGAGAGCAGCGGAGGAGAGAGAGCTGCAGATGCCCTCCCAAAGAAAGCAGCGAGGGAGAGATAATGTGGGACAAGCTCTTCTGGTACTGGCACAGGTAGCACTAACACATGCAGCTCTAGCAGAAGCTATTCTGACATTAAAACTCTGCAAAACACATACAGTCAGTTAACTTTATGTAACTACCAGGACCAGGACCAAAACCTCACGGCTCCTCCTCCTCTCCTGCTCCTTTCTTTCTTTTCGTCTCATCCTCCGCCATCTCTACATTATTGTTCCTCTCTCCATCCCTTCGCCTGTCTTTGTTTCTCTCTCTCTCTCCTGTTCTCTTTCTCTCTGTTTCTCTCTCTCTCTCTTTCCTGTTGTCTCCCTCTTCTCTCTGCCCCTCCTCTTTAACTCTCCCTCTCTCCCCTCTTTCCCTCTCTTTCCTGTTCTCCCCCTCTCTCTCCCTGTAACCCCCTTGTGGTCTCATTATCAGTCCTCAGACTCACACACAGAGGAGATGGCCCTGGCTCTCCACAACCTCAGACAGCCTTGGAGCCCGGAACGACTTTCATCTGAAACAGGACCAAAAGCCACCTGATGCAGTGTGGGTAAACAAGAGGCTCATCCTTCTCTCTATCCAAAGCACTGTGAGCACTGATGGCTGCAGTGATTAAACGTGTCAGGAAAATGGAACGACTATTCTGAAGTTTAAAATATATATGATGACCAACTAATGTGCATTTTGCTCTGAGCCACATTAAAGCTGACATTCAAAAAGGCATGACTGGAATGGTCTGACAGTGTCTCCACTGTCTGAAGTGAACCCATAGACTGTAGATATCAGTGGACCATGTTAGCATGCTAGCCGCCGCGTTCCAAATAGGAAGCAGCTATGGAGGCGCTCCTGGCTCCATAAAGCCAAGCTGCCATTCACTTTCTATTGGGACACTGGTGCCCTTTACTCTGTAACTGTTTCTGCTAAGCTCACCATCTTGGAACTAAAACATCTGTTTTGACACACTCTACATGAATCAGGTGTTTTTTTTTCGTTAGGTTGTTCATAAATCAAGTTATTAGCAATAATAACTGACCAATCAGGTGCTTCCTTTTCCGTGGGCCGTTTTCGCTCGTGTTAGCAACAGGTTTGATTGACAGCTAGCGCCGCACGTTGCCGCCGTCTCCTCTCACCGAGGTGGGCGGATACCGTTAGCAACCGCGCTCCTGATTAGTCCGTGTGGTTGCCACGATACGCACTCGGATTTCCAAATATGGAGTCTGGCTCCGCTTTAGCCGCTATAGCTGCTAGCCGCGATGGGCTTCATTTGGCTGGAGGCAAACGCTATGGGTGACGTCACAATCCCTTAGTCCACTGATCTACAGTCTATGAGTGAACCGAGCCGGCCCGTTTAACAGGTCCAAAGTGCTTCCAAAGCAGCCTCTCTTTGGCTCTGACAACGCTTTAGCTCAGAGTAGCATAAGTCAGATTCTCAGACTAGTTCTAACTGAGAATGACTTCTGGATGGAAGTCGCAATGTCTTGATTTTCAAAACAGCATCCAGATGACGACCTTTGAAACCTTTTCCACCATGGAAAACTCCTGAACAAATGAGGGATTACACGGATCAGTGCGAGATGATTCAGGGAACTGAGACTCAGGTGAAAACAAGATATAAAAACCTGATAGAAACAGAAAATTATCATTTCTCACCAAACACTGACTTACTCTTGTGATAAACCACTTTATTTCTACTGATACTAACATATACAGTATGTTGAGCCCACGAGCGAGTCCAGGTACGCTTTATTGTCCCCGTCGGGAAATTTGTCCTCTCCATCCTCCCATGCCTCTGGTGCAACCTGTCAGGAGCAGGGGCCCCAAGAGCAGCGCTCAGGGCCAGATCCAGATCTTCAGCAAGTCTTGGTCAGGACTACAGTAGCTGGAGGACCTTAGCTGTTTTACTTTGATGAGGAAACCGGAGGAAACCCACACAGACACGACGTGAAACACACCCTCCTTACTGTGACGTGAAAGTGAAACAAATGCAGAAAAAGATGAGGAGAAACTGGAAGTAGTTTCCTGTTTACTCTCACTTTAGCTACGTCTTACAGTCACAAGCTTGGAACAATGTTTTGTGAATCACAGAGATTATGGTTCAAAAGTGCAATTCAGGTATTATTTAGTTGGTCACGTAGCAGAACTCAGGTCCTGGAGTCATAGCAATGCATTCGTCCATTAACAGAACTTGGTGAACTGGTCTTGGTTTATCAGGGCCAGTCCAAACGTGGCTGTAATCATCACTTTATGGTGCAGGTAACACAATCATAAGAAATGTATTCATCCTCAACAGGAAATTCTATAGGTCTGTTTACCCAACACAGTGGTCTGGAAAACATTATATTATACACGCTTCATGCATTTAAACAAAAACGAGGTGCAAAAAGCCAAAGTACATATATTTGTCCAGCAAATGGCGCTGTACTACATGCAGAAACAATCAAAGAAGTTGTGTGCTTCTTGGAGAAAACGTTTAGACCATGTACTTTTCTGAGGCATTCTGGTGGACCCTAACGTAAAAGTAACGTTAGAGTCATGATTTTTGTGCCGTTGTATAGATTTAAATGTATGAGGCCTAAAGTAGTTATATTTATGATCGCGGGATAATTGCATGATTCTGTTCAGGGCCAATCACAGCACAGATCAGCTCGATGTTGTGTAAAAGAGACACCAATCCGATCCCAAAACATCGCAGATTACTGAAAACTCTCTAAACTGTAAATCTTGAGATTAGGGCTGTAACTAGTTAATCGATTAATCACAACTAATCGATTCAATGGTTGTCAACTAATTAAATGATCAGGTAATCGTTAAGTGGTCTATACAGAATCCTAAACATTCTAAACATTCTCAAATGAAATCGACCCAAAATCGCAATTTTAATGGACGCAATTAGCAAATCGTAAAGACTGCAATGTTTGGAGTGGAATCATTTCTTCCACAAACAACAAAATGTCTTGCTTTGATTTGAATAAAAACAGCTGAAACTGTTTGGATTTGTACAAACATGTTCTGAAACAAGCGACAAAAGCGAGACCAAAAGCGATAAAAATATGCTCAAAAGCAACAAAAGCGCGACACAGTGCACCAAAATGCGACTAAAAGTGACAAAAACGTGACTAAAAACTTCAAAAACATGACTGAGAGCGACACAATTGTGTTTAAAATGTGAAAAGAATCCTATTAGAGTTACATATTTTTGCTAGATCGTGAACATGAATCGTTATAAACTCAAAATAATGATCTGGTCCCAAGAAAATCGTGATGATAATTTTTTGCTACATCAGCCAGCCCTAGCAGGACTGACACAAAAACACACAGGAAACATGTCAATTGTGTGTTTTGGATTAAAATACTTGTTCATCTACAAATATTCTCCCCCAGTATGTCGTCAAACGGCTTCACTTCAGCTTCATCTGGGTAAAATTGAGTCAAATTCTCATATTCAAGGGTCTTTAGCGCTCCAAACAACTAATCTTTTCTGTTCTTTTCTCTCTCCTCACTCTACATTTTTATCAGAGTGTGAATCGATTGCCATGTCTCCAGAACGGCAGGAGAAATGTGTGTATTTACCTGAGCGCTTTATTAAATTTTAACATCCAAATCAGCGAGCGGCGCCTGCATGGATCTGAGACTTTCCTCATTTGCAGAACTAAACCAATCCATCCATCTTTGGGTTTTACTGTTCCTGAATATTATATGAAGCACACACGGCTGTAGACGGTGTTGAAATGATTGTAAAAAGGTACAAACGTTTGTTTACGGCACTGTACGGCTTCAGTTGTATTTCAAACTGAAGAGAAACTGTGCTTAAAGAATAATAGAATGTTTAAATGATGCGTTTTTAGCTTTCACTCTCACAGTTTGTAGTGAGTCAAGTAAAGATAATTGTGGAGAAAACGATGTGGGTGTCTTGCTCAAGAGCACAACAACACCACAAGTTCTACGTTTAAAGGTCCCATAACATGCAAAATGGACTTTTCAGAGGTTTTAACCTTCCTCCAGTGCTATTTGGGCCTCGTATGTTGTGCCCAAAGTGGTTTTTTGATTGATTCCCGCATGTTTTCACTAGAGAACTGTCTTTTCCGTCCCCCTCGGCTGAGCAGCAGACGGGGGCTCCTCACTAAGATGACGCGGCTTCACTAGGATGACGCGGTGTTTAAGCCACGCCTCCAGGAAGCGCGCAGCCGCAGAATAAAAACAGCTAATGCTAATGCTACACAGTAATTACACGATGGATACGACAGATCGAAGAGTTAGCTTGTTATTTACCAAACGGCAACGTCCGTCGTCGAGGCCCTGGAGCACGTCAAACTCCAGGTCAGATCCAGGACGTAGGACTTGGCACGACGCACCGTCAGGACGGATAAAAGGTTTATTCCCGTGTTTGTGTATCGCTGTTTACCGGAGCACACGGCGCATGCGCACTATCTCCGCTCTAGGCTTCGGCACGAGTTGGGCAGGGGAAGCGCACGAGTTGGGCGGGGGAGGCAGCCTGCTCTCTGTTCGGGAGGGTCAGATCTCAGAGTGAGCCGTTTGCAAGGAGGGGGGCCAGTCCAAGAAACGGGTGTTGGAAACTGTTATGTTATGGATATTGCACAACGCAAAAATGTATCAACAAAGCCCTTAGAATAGACTGTGTAAAGGGCAAAATAGCAGAATATGGGACCTTTAAAGGTCCTGTAATGTACGAAATCGACTTTGTGAGCTTTTAACTTTCTATTAATGTTACTTATGCCTTAAACAATAACCGTGCATGTACTGTTTATTGTATTGTTATACTCCATGGTCTGTAAAAGCAGGATTTCCATCAGACGTGCGCCCTGTAGTGTAGCAAGTCCAGTACTTAAAGTGGAAATAAAGGGAAACAAGACAAAGTTTTAAAATGACCTGTGTGTCTCACGGAACTATAATTAAATCTGGAAGATGGAGATCAAAATGGCGCTGTATTCATCCCTATGGAGTGAGCTCATTGGTGCATGAAGTCAAACAAGTTTTTTCTTCTGCGTTACTTCCTGATTCGGAGGCTGCCATCTTTGTTTTACTTTCTGATACAGAGGCTGCCATCTCTGCTTTAGGGGCACCGTGTGACGACAATCCCCCATGATGCTTTGAGGGAGCGATCACGCGGCTTGCAAGTTTTTGTGTCAACGTTAGCTGACAAAAACGTGTGTGTGATTGTAGTTGTATTCTTCAAATTAGATCAAATGTGAAAGCGTCTGAAGTGAAATAAAATGCAACTTACAGGTGTCTCTGGTCATGTGTCATGTCCACGTGCTCCTGTTTGTATCGTCCGACGTGCTCGTTCGCACGGCTCGTTCGTGCGGCTCGTTCACACGGCTCGTTCACACGGCTCGCACATGTTAACGTCACTTAACAGTAAACAATAATTTCAGTGACTTTAGAAACAGTTAAAAAGAACATTTCCTTCTATCTTTTTTAAATACTGAAAAATAATTAACTACTGTCTGTATAATATATAATACATATATATAATATTTTATATATAATATAATAATCATACAAAAAGGTTGGGCCCAAGAGGCTGCAATACCTCACACAACCACTAATCAATCTGACAGTTCATTCAGTACATCCAGGGGTTGGAGAGGAGCAGGGTGTTCCAAAGTTTTAAACATAATAAATTTAGTCTTGGGTTAACTGAAGCACTGCTACCAAGAACTATATTTTTGTCAAATGTTTGGAGCGAGTAAACATATGCACTGGTTTTTCTACAGTTAGTTTTTTAAAATGTTATTGTTTGTTTTCGGGTTTTACCTGTAATTGTGTAGTGTGTTTTGCCCAGTGGACCAGAGGCCCCATGAAGGTCCCTGGTGCCAGTCCCTGAGGGGGCTGTGAACCTGCTGCTGCTGGGTTTAGACGATCTTTGCAAATATGTCAAATAAACACATTTAAGGTTGATATCTGGGAATTACACCCCCATCCACAGTTTTGTACAATATGTGTGAAACAATAAAAGAGTCAGTGGTGAGTAATGATATTTTCTCCTGCAAAAACTTAACACACAACTACAATGTGACAGAGCTGCTACAGTCTGATAACAAATATAAAAGTTCTAACTGCTGAGTATTTAGTTTGTACCTGACGTCTAAAAAAAAAAAAATCAGGTGAACATTTGTAGAAAACCAAATAAACAACACCACATGCAGCTACACTCACAGGTTCAGACTTTGGGATCGCACACAGTTGAACACATTGCCTTTCTGTCCTTAAAGCTGTTTGGTTTATTTCCCCCTAAGCCCTGTTATTTCTACCTGCTTTCCCTTTTTATGAATCTGTATTATGCTGATGAATCTACTAACACTTTCAGTCTCCACCACGGCTCATATTTATTTTGAGCGATCAGGTTTGATTCCGCACGAAATCTGCAGCGATGACGTAACACACGTCCATGTGTCTCCATGGTTACAAGTTCACTGCTGCCTGAGTTGCTTCTGAAGCAAACGAAATGATGTTTCTAATACTCCCAGCTCTCAGTCGCTCTTGTCGGCTTCTGTTGTTTGTGCAGAGTTTGTGCTTTGTCTCGCTGTCCAAACTTTCAGGTGCAGGTGTAACGCTTTTATGTTGAAAGCACCAGGGACAGTGTTTAGTTGTTCATCAGAAACTTGACATCGCTAACTTTTGCAGAGGGCTTGATAGTGCTTCACAGACCCCGGTAAAACTAAGAGACGGTAGGGATCCAGGCACGAGGACAGAGCGTTGTTGAGGTGACTGAAGGAATGGAAGGAACAAGCAGGCTGTGTTGCTATAGTGACGGAAGTCTTGTTTTCAAACTTCACTTAAGCCTTTTAACAAACATGCTTCTGAGTCCAAGTGTTGAGAAAATGAATTGTTGTGTTGAGCTGAAGTGTCCTTTATCTCCCCTGCCGTTAGCAATCATTCAATTCAGTTTATTTTTGTAGTGCCCAAAATCACAACAGCAGTTTCCTTGATGGGCCACAGGTAGAACGCATTTTAAATAAACAATGTTCAACAGAATTCAGCAAATGCATAACTGTCCCAGAGCGCCCCCTGTCCTTGACTCTCCTTCTCTGCAAGAAAAACTACAAAAAACCCTGTGGGAAAAGTCCTAAACCGCAGGAGAACCACATGAAGGAGAGATTCTACTCCCACAGATGGACAGACTGCAGATGGTCCAGGAGTGACACAACCATTTGGAACATGAAACATGCTAGCTAAGCTCTGTACAGTCGCAGCAACAACGAGAAACTACTTTCAGTTTCAATTTTATCGCATAATTAGAGCAAAACAAAGCTCCGCGGACAAAAATGAGGCCAAAGAAAAAGAGTAAAACACATGTTATCGGTTTTTCTGCCCACAGTTCTACCACTCAGTCGGAATGTTGGGGGACCATACCAGCCGTGTCCTCTGAGGTTTGAACTTACCATCTACTCATCCACAAACAGCATGCGTTTGCTTTGATGGAACCACACATATCATTTAACGTACAAAAATAGACAGAAGATAACGCGCCGATCAGCACTTCCTCGGCCGATCCCTCTCCGTCTCCAAGGTGTCGATTTATCACGCGTCGCAGGGGTACGTACGGAGCTAACCACACCGCTGCAGCGAGAGAGCCACTAGTTCATCATGTTAGCCTAGTTATGTGAAAGCCATGCTCAGGAAAACTCATTATAAACCTCCACTTCTCTTCTCCGGGTGTCATATTTCCTGCTCTCGTTATGGGGTCCTTGAGTGTCCCGGGTTTGCGTCATGCCAAGTGGCACGAGGGAGGCAGGGGAGGCGGTTGCGTAACAAAAGTGGTGATTAGGCGTCCGGCTTTGTGTTTCATCAACGTCTTCAAGGGACTGGGCTTGTCACGGGAGAGTAAAAAAGAGCTGGGGTTGTCGTTGTTTTATCGTCACGTTGTCCTAAAATGATCTTAAGTGCTACCTTTGATCTTGGCGCATTTACACACGGTTTAAGAATACAGTCAAATGTCATCGTCTGAGCTCAGAAGTACAGCACGGTTGGGTCCGGTTTGTACTTTTTGGAATACGTAACATTCAAATGACACGTGAGAAGAGAGTACAATAAGGAGGATCTGAAAAATGCATTGTCAAAAGTTCACAAAACAAACAGGATCGATTACAAAGAAACCCACCTTTTTAACATAGTTTTTGATTATGATTTAATTTAATTTGTGCATTTATTTGATTTATTTATGTTATTTAGCGTTCAATTATTTTAGGCATACTGTTTTAGATGTATTTATGTCCTAATTGTTCTCTATTTCTAGCCAATTCTTTACTTATTCCTTCATATTTATTTATCTATTTTTTAAATCCTTTATAGACTCTCCAGTGTCCTCTGAAGGTCCCTCTGTACCAGGAGCGGTGTTCCTGCAGCTGTGGCTGCTGGGCCCTGGCTCATGGGCCCCTGGTGGAGGTTTGGTGTTTGCCTCATCTCTCCTCAGGGCTCTGAGTCTGTGTCCTGTGGCTGCAGATGACTCTCTGCTCCTGGTGCAGACGGCTCCTCTGATGGTGCTCCTTCAACTGGTGCATCTGAACACATGTATCTTAGAACGTGTTTGTGTGTTCAAATTCTGCTAAAATCTTTACAAATGTTACCATAGTTTAGCTTTTTTTTTTTTTTTTTTAGATTTTTAATTTTACTTCCTGGTTGTAAATGGTCACACTGGGGAATTACCAGGAAACCATCCTGTACAGTGCACCAGAACACTTCTAATGTTCAATTTGACAAAGACTTATACATGCGACACCTTTATTTTGTTGAATCAATGTTTAAAGGGTCAAAAAAGTAGTTTTTTTGTGTGTGTAAATTATGCATAACCTTTGTCTCCCTAGTATGATGTCATAAATTTGTTTACTTCAACAGATTTTTCAACTTTTCTCCACAAACAGTTGCCCGATTGGTGTAAAACTATCATGTTTACAAGTCAAAAGTCAAAAGTACTGCACTGCATCCTCCCAGTAATGTTGTATACATGTCGTGGGGCCCAGAATTCCTAGTGGCGCTACAACTTTAGCCACTTTAGCCAGCATCACATACAGTTTGTGTTGTGTCATTGTGTAAAATATTGGTCAAACTTCAGGACCTTGGGCAGCGCTCTCGTCCCAGTCCTTGACATTTCCTGACATTTCCTGACATTTGTGGACATGTGTACGACTTCAAGGATTGATCAGAGAGCAGAATGTCAACAGGCGTGCCCATCTGCTGTGGCACAGACGCCGACCCGCCGCCCGCTCTGGGCACTTCAGCCGGGGCCCGAGTGTGGACCTTGGTATGTCAGGACGTCAAGATGTGAACGCAACACGTGCAATCAACGGGATAAGAACTGAAAAGATGAAACGTGAATTCAAGCAGGACGACTGTTGCACATTACCCAGTTCCAGCCTTTTCATCAGTTCTTTCAGTCATTTTCAGCCAATCAGTGCCTGCGATCGTTGGCTCTGCAGCGAATATTTGTATAAAAAAGGGTTTCAAATAGTCTCTAAAGACAGACCTGACACAGATGGATTAAAAATTCAATATCTAGCCTTGCTCAAAACGGCCTGGAGTTGTTTTGACCAGGTTAATTACGTGTGTGACCTATAAAATTTCACTGAATTCAATGTATTTCTGGTTGGTTACACGACCATTTTGCTTGGAATAAGAAAATAAAATCGACCATGAGTGAAGTTTAAAAAAAAAAATTACCCCACTGGCAAATAATTCGGCTTAAATGAGAAGAAGTACACTAAACTAAGTCAGAAGCACCATCAAGCAAGTACAAACAAATAGGCCCATTAATTAGATAAATCTCCACTTGTCATATGATTGAAATGAAGATGAATATCCTGAATTCAAGTCATTTTAACTTATCAAGGATTTGTGTGAGCTGCAGCTGAAGTGAGTTTGACGCAAAACTATGAAATAATGGACCGAATTCATGCCCAGCCTTAAAATGTACTGATGTTAATTACTATTGATAGTATAGCATAGCATAGCAGCATAGCAGTATCGATAATAACATACTAACATTTTACTGAGTCAGTATCGATATATCATACTTTGATACTGATCCTCCCGTCCTCTGACAGTGTACGGACACATTATGTAATCATTTGCTACATTATGTCAGAATCAGAATCAGAATTACTTTTATTTATCCCCAAGGGGAAATTCTTTTTGTTACATGTGCAACCGACCAGTAGAGGCAGTAAAGTATTAGAAACAAAATAAGATATATATGAAATAAGAATAAAATACAATAGATCTATAATGATCAATATAATGAATGTAATGTAATGAATATGTTGTCAGATTTGAGACAAATGATTACAACATTTCCAAAATGTAATTACTATCCAAACTGTGGCTCAGTGGTAGAGACTGAGCCCACTAACTCTGAGGTTTACCATTTGATTTCAAACCAAGTCAAGACTTTTGAGTGTCACCCTGGTGGATAAATGTGAGAGTGCTTTATACTGAGCATAAGGATGGAAACAGCATGGTCACTGCTGGTTATTACATGGTAATTACAACACATTTCTCCCGCTCAGGGTCAGGGTTGGATCTTCATACTGGGTTAGGGACTACCCTAACCCAGTATGAAGATTGTAGCTCAAATTATGACAGGGTCTGCAGGGTCAATGTTTAGAAAAATGGTTTAAACTTTCTATTTCTATGGAATAATGTGGGTAAGTTTCCACCTTCAGAATCTTAAATACTGTGCCTTTAAGTACATTTTTTCTCTTATTACATTTCTTAATTTTCATGGAAAACATCCAGATTTTGTATTAACTGTGTGTGTATTGCATAAAGAGGCACATTTTCAAATTCATAATGACGTGATAATTTTATTACGTTTTGAATTTTGCACATAAATTGCTCTTCAGCTAAATCAACAAACAATATGTTTTATTTACTGCACTCCACATGTCTCTAGTTTAGTTAGTTAGTTAGCCAAAATATCTAATTATTGTGGCATGTCAAAGTTTCTATTCTATATTCACAGTTTTGTTTGTCAAAATGGAAGTGTTTGAGCTGGTCATGGTTTAACAAAGAAAAAACAATTAAAAATGTATTGAGTTAATTAAAAAACAGTGACATTTGTATGTGGAGCAACACATCAATTACCACATGGATCGCAATATTGTGATATTATCGTAACCTGAAGAGTTTATCATATGGAATCGTGAGGGACCCAGCTCTGGTTTAAAGGTGCACTATGTAACTTTTCTGGTGGAGGGTCTGGTCTACCACCTGCTTGTCTCCATGGAGATGTAATGTAATGATGTAATTGCTTTGCCTGGAATGTCCCACTGTATGGCATTAAACCAATCGATCTTTTAATTTATTCAATCTCCCTCGAATCTCTTGAAAACAAAAAAACTTGCCCTGTTGGCGTCATCTACTTGTCTCCATGGAGATTCATACATTTAATGCCATGCTGTGGTACATTCCAGGCAAAGCAGCAACAACATCTCCATGGAGACAAGTGCCTTAAAGTGTTGTGTAATTTGCACACACAACTTTTCCTTTCTGTTTTAAAGTTATAAAACGTGAACTAGGGCTCAAAAACAACACGAAATCCTGAGTTTGCACGAGAATTGCAAGAATGATAATAACACAAACAGTGAGAGGAAAGCACACGGCTGGGTTTATATTTGAGCTGATTTTAATAGCGCGGGGTTTTAATGTGGCGTAGCATCGCATGCAAAGCCCATCGGAGACTCTTTATCGGCTGCAGATCACCTCCAGGCTCAGGCTGTCAGCAAAAGTACAAGCCCAGCTCTGATGAAGAGATGTACTGATACACAACTGCAGATTAAGAACATATGCATGGATTAGCCCCAGCGGAAACAAATACTGGGATATTAGACAAGCACTGTTACATTATTGTTGACTGGGAAAAACGTTAGAACACAAACAGTTATTAAGTAAAGCAGTTAGTACAGCTGATGAGCAGGTTTACATGAGTCACCTCAAGTAAAATAACTGTCGGAGTCTCATTCAGAACAGAACAGAAAAGAATGCTCTTACGTCAAATCTACATAGAACTCCACAGCTCTATTGGGAGTCTGTGAGGTTTTTAAAGTTCTGATTTGAAGAATGCAGAATATTTTTCTTCACAATTGTTCTATTTAAAATAAATTTTGGACTAAATTCAAAGATTTAAAAAAAAGCAGGTGCGTGTCTAGGGAGGGGTTTAAAACACAATAACATTGTCATGAGGTAAACAGGGGGCACAAAAGGTACATAATAAACCTTTAAACATTAAAAACACAAACATCCTTCTTCTGCCTGAGAAGCTTGTGTCTAATAAGACAAAAGGCGTGTTTCGATTGGCCCTGGACCCCAGACCAGTTCATTTGTGGTCGGCTTCGGCCGCTTCTGTTAAACGAAAAATATTATGCATTTTTTGTATTGTTATCAGCCTTTAAACATGCTCTGAGTACCTTAAATAATTCCATATAATGTTTTGAAACAAAAAAAAGTTTAATTATGAAAAAATAAGTTTATTATGAAATGATGAGTTTTTCTCAGCTGTCTCCAATGACTCTCACTTGCACCAAGCGCATATGCAATTTAGTCATGTTATCTCTTTAGGAGAATGTGCAACACCCTATTATATTACTAGTACGAGAACGAAAGAAATGCTCAGAGCGAGTCTGGCAATGATTTATGGACTTAAAACAGAAGAAGATTCTCCCATAAGTGACATAATGATATGAACAAATGTCCCGGATCGAGGATGAACATTCCTCAAAATAGCGTGAATGCAACTGAATGCAACTCCAGGTATTTTTTTGATGAAGGAAAATTGTGGTAGAAAGATGCAAACAACAGCCACGGTGTTCGCACAAATGGCGAACGAGGGAAAAGTTTCTCGCTAAAACATTCTATAAAGTAGATTGCCTTGTCTAAAATGTTAAATGAACAAAAATGTCTTTTTAGTCCGTGTAGAACTTATTTTCTGTTGAGCTCGTCTGCCCTGTGTAAACTACAACTTCAAATAATTCATGATGGATTTTTCGTTTAAACTGCCTTTAGGGGCATTTCAAGTGGCACTGTGGCTTAGTTGGTCAAAGTGCCTGTCTCGTAAACAGGAGATCCTGGGTTCAAATCCCAGCTGTTCCTTTCCATATTGTGTTCTTAGGTGGAAAGACGCAAACAATAAGAAGGCTCTGCTAACCACGAAGGGATTCAAACCCTCAATCTACTGATCTGAAGTCAGGCCACGTGGTTTACCAAATATGTGCTTCAAGAATTATGTGGAGAAGGCTCAGAAGGCAGTTTACAGATACCATATGGTCTAATGTTGAGCTTTAAACACAATGTCTAAAAGTGCTGTGGCTTTGTTGGTCAAAGTGTCTGTCCTAAGTTCAAATCCCAGCAGTGCCCATTCCCATTTTCTTATTTGGTAGAAACATAATAACAAGAAGAATACTCTGCTAAACACGAAGGGATTCAAACCCTTCATCTTGCTCACTTGCTTGAGCACTTGCTCATTAACAGCCTTTTTAGTTTGTTCTTTTCCTGTCTTGTAAACACGAGATCCTTTGGTAGAAAGACACAAACAATAGTGATGGGCAAAGTGAAGCCTCATGAAACAGCAAAGCATTTGAACCAAATGGTTCCAGGCTTCGAAACACAGCTCAAAACACTTCTCCAGAACAACATCTACAGCGGTTCAAACCACATCCAATGTGCAATGGTTACCAACAAAAATAACTTCAAATTTCATGTGTGTTATTGATGCATTTTTGTTTCTAAAATAATAAGAAGATAAAAGAATAAAAATGAGATGAAAGCGAGGAAATGTTTTACAATTTCGGTTTTATTCAAAAACTTGGCCTACAATTTCCTCCTGTGTGTTTTATTTATTTATTCTTTTATTATCTTACTTCTGTAAAGAACTGTCTGAGTCACGTGACAAGTGCTTTTTTATCGGGTTTCGGAGCAGGGTTTCGAAGCAGATTTGCTTCGGGACACCGGTTTCAACTCGCCCATCACCAGCAAACAACAAGAAAACTCCCGAAGGGATTCAAACCCTCAATCTTCTGATCTAAAGTCAGACGCCTTATCCATTAGGCCACGTGGTCACAGTAACAGCTATAATTTTGTTTTTTGTGGAGCAGACAAATGTTACTGCAGCAGTCCTTACTTCCATATCATATATTCTGGAATGTTTTGTTGACTGAGGGCGCTGTGGCTTAGCTGGTCAAAGTGCCTGTCTCGTAAACAGGAGATCCTGGGTTCAACTCCCAGCAGTGCCTCTGCATAGTGTGTCCTTTGGTGGAACGACGCAACAACAATAAGAAGGCTCTGCTAACCACGAAGGGATTCAACATCAGACCCATTAACCATTAGGCCACCTGGTCAATAAAAGGCCCTTTTCTTTTACCAGGCTCATTTGAATGCAGTATTACACACAGAGACGCAAATAAACAGGAGATCCAGAGTTCAAATCCCAGAGCTGCCGTTGACTAAAGATGTGAAGCAGCAGGGCCTTTCCATATTGTTTCCTTTTGTGGAAAGGCGCAAACAATAAGTCAGGCGCTTTATCCATTAGACCATATGATTATTGAACTTCCTTTGTCAAGATTTATGTGAAGAAGGCTCATTTGAATGCAGCTTGCTAGTTTACATATATCTTACGCTCTAATGTTAAGTTGAGATTGTGCTTTAAAGGACACATATTCTGCTACAGTGACTTTTTGGAGCTTTTAACCATGTTCTATCTGAAGCATTCACACTGTTTTGAGAAATGTTTATCAGAAAATCCTCTGAGCGTCAACCACATGGCATGCGTACTCCGTCTATGCGGGATGTATTTGTAGACTTTATACATCACTTATCAGAGAGTCTTCCGCTTGTTTTTATGTAATATATTCTGGAATGTTTTGTTGAAATTGTGCTCCAAAGACAATGACAGAGGGCGCTGTGGCTTAGCTGGTCAAAGTGCCTGTCTTGTAAACAGGAGATCCTGGGTTCAACTCCCAGCAGTGCCTCTGCATAGTGTGTCCTTTGGTGGAACGACGCAAACAACAAGAAGGCTCTGCTAACCACGAAGGGATTCAATACCATTAGGCCACCTGGTCAATAAAAGCCCATTTTCGTTTACCAGGCTCATTTGAATGCAGTATCACGTTGTCATAGACCCACCCATAGATTCAGTGGCTTTTGGTCAAAGTGCCTGTCTAACAAACAGGAGATACAGGTTCAAATCCCAGAACTGCTGTTTCACATTGACTAAAGAATGCTCTGCTCACCAGCAAGTGATTCTGTTCTGATCCCACGTCAAACACCTTCTCTATTAGGCCACTATGGTCATTAACAGCCTTTTTAATTTGCTCTTTTGTGTGGCAGGCTCACATGAATGCAGTATGTTATACCTTCAGATACATTATAATGGATTCTTAGGTGTAACTTGTGCTGTGTTTCTGTGTTTCAGAGTATTTCAACTGGCACTGTGGCTTAGTTGGTCAAAGTGCCTGTCTCGTAAACAGGAGATCCTGGGTTCAAATCCCAGCAGTGCCTTTCCATGTTGTGTCCACTGGTGAAAAGACACAAGGAACAAGAAGCTTATGCTAACCACAAAGGGATTTGAACTTTTCCTTTGAATTCTGCTGTAAAGGTTTTTTGCAAAGGTGCTGTGGCTTCATTGGTCAAAGTGTCTGTATTGGAAATGGGACATCCTGGTATTAAAGTCCAGCAGAGTTTTCACATTGTGTTCTTTGGTAGAGAGATTCATATTAGAGGCAATGCTGATTAATTGGTCAAAGTGTTGGTCTTTGAAACAGACGATCCCGGGTTCAAATCCCAGCAGTGCCTATTCATATACAGTGTTCTTTGGTAGATAGATGCATACAAGAAGACCCAAATCTAAGTAATTTTTCAGAGTGTAAAATGATAACCACTAACTTATTCAGACGATAAATCTTCTGACCCAAATTGAAGTTATGCTTAGAAGAGAAAGTTAAATGCTGATATGGCTTGTTTGGTCAAAGCTCCAGTCTGTACACATGAGTTCCTAAAGGTTGAAATCTGCAGAGCCTTTTCACATTGTGTTTTTGGTAGATAGATGCAAACAACAAGAAAGCCATGCTAACCATATAGGGATTCAAACCATTAATCTTCTGATGCAAGTATAGTTTGTGCTGTAAAGAGAATGTCAAAGGATGCTGTAGCTTAAGTTGGTCAAAGAGCCTTACTAAGAAACAGAAGATCCTGGGTTTAAATCAGCAGGGCCTTTCAACATTGTGTTCTTTGTAGATAGGTGCAAACAACAAGCTAACCATGAGGGGTTTGGAACTCACAACATTCTGATCTGAAATCAGATGCCTTATCCATAAGGCCACGTGGTAGATACTTGCTCTTTGTTCGGTTCGAATACTGCTCTAAAGATATTTTATAAAGGTGTTTGTGGTTTCATTGGTAAAAGTGTCGTTCTTGTAAACAGGGGATCATGGGTTCAAAGTCCAGTCCAGCGGGGCCTTTTCCCATTTGTGTTGTTTGGTAGAAGATACAGACAAGATGCAGTGTTAACCACAATCTCATTTAAACCCTAAATGTTCTCAGAATTGAGATTGTGCTGTAAAGAGAATGTCAAATGGTGCTGTGCCTTAGTTGCTCAAAGTGTCTGTCTCAATCTTCTGATTCAAAGTCGACACCTTTTCCATTAGGCCATGTGGTCAATTACTGTCTTTTTTTAATTTGATTGAATTCTGCTCTAAACATATTTTCTAAAGCTGCTGTGATTTAATTTGTTAAATTGATGAGATCCTGGGTTCAAAGTCTAGCAGGGCTCTTTCCCATTGTGTTCTTTGGTTGTAAGATAGACATGTCACAATGCTGACCACAGTCATTTAAACCCTAAACGTTTGCATCAGAATTGAGGTTGTGCTGTAAAGAGAATGTCAAAAGGTGGGCTTAGTTGGTCAAAGTTCCGGTCTAGTAAACCGCTGATCCTGGGTTCAAATCCCAGCAGAAGAACTGGAGGGACGTGGAGAGCAGGATTCTGACCGTCAAAAAAGGAATGAAAATTTTAAATCTTTGCTTTTGGCAAATATAGCATTTTCAAACCAACAAAAGGTATATGCTATGTGTTAATAATATCTGAATCCTAAGAAGAAAAACAAAAGTGGCTACTTTTGCCCTGCCACAGTCTTGTCTCTGCTGAAGGTGAGAGGGGCGTTCGGTGGAGCACATGCAGTGAGATGTGGGTGACAAAAGGCCGGGAACACTGCTTTAAACTGCAGTTAAAACTGCTGAATTAAATTCAAGGTATTTGAACGCACATTCACATGCCCCCTGTAGCACTGTGCACCTGCTGCTTTCTGCCACCAGGTGGCATGCATATAAAATGGAACTTCCTCTAACTTCTCGCCCTCTGACCTCTGACACCTTCGGGTCATGTTGGATGCCTGTCTTTCGTTTAAAGGTATGATGCATGAACAAACGTCTTATTTAGATTATGGGCTCTATTACACTGTAAAAATTGGCTTCTTTTTGTGCCGCTGGTCATGGAGCTGCCCGTGCCCTCCAGTGAGACTGTGGCTCTGCCGTGGAAAAATATATCAGAACATACTTACAAATGCCTTTTACGTTTGTTTATTTCAAAGCTGGTCAGTACACATGTTGCTCATTAAGCTGAATACTTAGAGAAATGTTGACCCATACAAATTATTGTTTGTGGGCTAACAACAAAAAAGGGGAGTAAAATAACATTTATATTCTGTGAACTCAAAATTGTATTAATTATTGTTAAAAATACAAAAATCATTTAGATGTGTACTCAGTAAATGACCTGTTGCCTCCATTCTGTAATTTTCTGTCTGATGACAAAGCCTTTTAAAGCCTACAGTTTTCTGTGCCGCAGATTCATAAAGGCATGTGTAACTAGCAACCAAGTGAAGCCGTGTTGTTATGAGACATTGCTTTTTTCAGTTTTTATTGTCTGAAGCTAAAGTGTTTTGTCTATGATCTTATTTTACTAGTAAGATATTGGCTGTGCGCGGTGATTAAAAACAAACAGACCGCGGCATTGAGCCAAGAGAATGTAGAGATTCAGGCCTCTTCTGCTCCCAGTGGGATAATCCTATTACAGATAAGAACAGTGCTGTGTAGCCAACACTGATGCAATGTTTAATCTGGGTTTGGACTTCACGGGCACAATCATAACATCCTGATTGACCAATGCTTGGAAAGACATAGGACACATTATGCAAAATTAACTGTTTAACTTTTCAGAGCTTTTAACTATGCTCTATTGTTATCACCTCATCAAAAACATACCCGGAGTTATATTTAGCATAATCAAAGACATCCCTGGAGTTTATTACTCTTGTTTGGTTAATCTCGTTTACAAGCTCGTCTTCTCTGAGAATCACAAACACTTTCAATTTTCCCCGGATTGTTATTGTCGTCACAGGTAAAAATCTGGAGCTCTTTATGAACCATAAACCGGTCAAACTGTGTTCACATTCACAACACCCACATGGCTCTATTAGCACAGCATCCACGTTGCCTAGGGGCTTCGTTTATTTATAATTCCATTGTTCATTCCCACCGCTGGAAATGGAAGTGTAGTTTCTAAAGTGTGTTTTCCAAATGTAGGCACTATTTTAAGTTAACAGGTGACTAAAATCATGTTTAAAAGCCAATCAAAGCCACTCAAATGCATACGTCCACTTTAAAGTTGCACCCTGTAACTCGGGGCAGGGGACATAACAGGTCAGCTCTGTGGAGTGGAGAGGCGGCCCCGCTCACAGTAAGAAAGCTTGCAAGCAATAAAATCACCTTCAGTCGAATAAATGCCAATAACATTTCCATGGAGACCAGCAGGTGGCGGACCGTCCTCCTGAAAAGTTACACACTGCACCTTTAATTTGTAACTTGGACATAACAGTAAACCTTCCTGATTTTGTAACAAGAGCCTCGCACATGATACACAATACCGACGTTTGACAGTGTGCAGGTAGCATAGTGGTTAGGACACTCACCCCACAGCAAGAGGGTTCTCGGTTTGATTCCGTGAGCATTTCGTTTGGTTGGCGCTCTGAAGCGTTAAGCTGGATGTCCACTGCACATTTTGTTTTATTGTGGAAGATTTATGGATGTCACACTACAAGACATGAAGGGTTTTAAGTCGTAAATGGTTCAAAGTATGTCTGAGTGAACATCAGGCTTTAGGCTTCGGGTGTAAAGTCACTGTTTTACCTGTTAGCGGAGACATGCTAGCAGTGTGTTTGTTTAAGGCGAGACATTACAGACAAAACCCATTATTTCAGTGTTTGTTTTTTGGTCAGTTTGCTCTCAGCATATCAGGGTTCATGTGGAAACAACAAACTCGTCCAATCTGCTCCTAAAGATGTTTCATTACTTCATTTAATCCACTTCATCCATAGATTTCTCTGGGACACTGTAAGTTTATTAAAATGCATTTTTCTCCCACAGAGACATAAAGATCACCACCGTAGAGCACTTACACACATCACACTTTATAATCTTATTCTTAAACTTCTTAAACATTGTGATTGAACATACTGATTTTGTTGATATCTAATTTATACCTGATTTTGAATTTTTAAGTTTAAAAAATTAGACGAAATTAGAATTTTGGGCCAATTTTCAGTCAGATCTGGTTCACTCAAAAACTAAATTAGAAATCCAAAATCCCATCTGAACATTTGATTGATTGATAACTAATATGTGCACGAAATGAACCAAAATAATTAAACCTGGTTTTGTCCATTTTACAGATTTATATGTCCAAAATGTGTGCAATTTTTTAAATACATAAAATGCCTATTTTCTATAGGAAAGAAAATGGTGAAAAACATATAAGACATTTTTTCTTTACAGGAGAAGTTTCAAATTGATATCTTTAATTCAGGATTTCTTCATTTTCACCTTGTCTCACCTTAAAGGAAAAATACTGTGCATTTTGTCATATTGTTATTAACATTTAAACATGCTCTTGAGTGCCTTAAATTTGCCATCTCATGCATTGAAACAAACAGTTTATTATGGACTAAATGAAATAACTTCTCTGCTCTGTGAAATGACACTTACTGAGTGCATCCAGCCAGCAGATGGCGCTGAGTACTTACACAAGAGTTCAGAAGAGCTCAGAACGAGTTTAGCGATGATTTAAGGACTTAAAACAGAACAACAGAAGATTCTCTGATAAGTGACCAGAACCAGAAAGTTCAGCAGGAAGTGTGTTTGACGCTCGGAGGGGGAGTATTTTCTAATATATTCCTCAAAACAGCGTGAATGCGACTGAATGCTACTTCAGGTATGTTTTGGATGATGGAACATTGTTAGAAAAGGGTTAAGAAGTCAAAAAAGGTCACTAAATATTTGTCTCTACGACTTTGGTCAAGATATTCCCCTTGATCTGTTGCCTTTCATGTGCAGTAAACGCCTGGTTTTAGACAGCAGTTTTGTCAGCATTGATTAGTTCGATAACTGTGAAATGTGGCCAGCTCAGTTTTTAATTTCCGATCAAAATATAAAGGCAATTTCATGATACAACACTCGCATTAGTCAAATCATCCAGCTTGAGGTTGCCCACTGGAAAGGTTAATACTGTGCCTTTAGATTACAACATTCTCAGTCAGTTCTGCTCCTGTCCGTTCCATTCCACTGTCCACACAGCCTTCAGTTTTCATCATTCTCCTGTCTCAATGGGCAGCCGTAAACCCACTCCACTCCGGCTCACACACTACACACTGGAAATGTGGGGAGGGAGCTTGTAGTTGCCAAGAATCCAATCCAAAAATATGTTTACAGAAATCACATTTGGTTTTGTGCGTGCTGTAATATCAGCCTCCTGTCACACGAGTCCTTCAAGTTTCCTAGTCGTCTGAAATGAGGTTCAGATTGGAATTCTTGTCTCATTGAGTATCGGGAAAAACTGACAGTTCACGTCAGAGAAGTGTAGAGTTAGTAGCTGTTAATAGTATGTTCTGATTCAAAAGAAAAGCTCAAATTAATTAAAAAGACTTATTGACCATTCCAGTCTTTCTGCATCTGTATCCCATTAGCTGGCAACATTCCACAAGTTAGCACTAATGTATTTTCAATGAGAGAGTTAGCGTTAGCATCCAAGATCACAAACTGTGAAAATTGGCTTTTTTGGCGACAGACAACCACCGGAGCAGTGGTGGACTCACCATTGGGCAACGGGCCACAATTGCTTTGGGCCCCCAACCTGAAGGGGCCCCAATCAGATGCCCCCGATCATCATAGACGCAAGGCTAAGAAACGTTCTCCAAGTATCACAGTAAAGTAGTGCAGTGTGGTTTTAAAGAAGAACAAGACCAACAAAATGTTTTAAATCTGCCCAAGCCATTCTCCCTAATAAAGCTAAAGAGTAAACAAAACTGTTTAGAACATGTACACTTCATGATATTTATGTGCGGCCACCACAGGTTAACAAAAACAAACAAACTACACAATAAAAACCTTCCTTTGGGAGCAGGTTATTGTTCTCGAAGGAAGAACAGAAAAGTTACAGAAAAGTTTGTTTTGTTTCACCAAGTGCCACAAATCTTACAGTAAGAACAGAAGTAGACAGACAGACGGACGGACGGACGGACGGACAGACAGACAGATGAGGAAAATCCAAGTGTCTGCTGCTCACAGTCACACATAAAAGAACAACATTATGAGAAAAAAGACCTCACATTTAAAACAGTTTAGAAGTTGCAGTCTATAAATGCCACAATAAGTTGCTTGGCTCTGAGCTGAGGCACTGTAAAGACGCCTGGAGCTCCCTGGGGTTCTGCAGTGCACGGTCTGACAGCACGAGGCACAGACGAGCTCCTCAGTCTGTCCCTGGAGCAGCTCACAGAGGGGTCTGGAGCTCACACAGCTCCTCTGGAGGAGAACACTGAGTGCAGGGACAGGATGGTCCACCACCTTCTCCTCAGAGTCCAGTCCAACAACAGATCCATCCAATGTCCCTTTTCATTACACTGTCCCACACACACACCTGCACTGAACCTAGAGGATGAAGTCTGATACAGTATATAGTTATTACTTGTCAGAAAATGTGATGAACATATAAACAAGAACAATTTGTGCCGTTTACAAATAAAAAAACAGCTGCTTCTGCTTCCTCATCTGTTCTAAACACATCATTTCTCAAAGAGCCTTTTAGCGCTATTAGCACTGTTTGGATTTATTTTAGCACAACTCAGAATCATTTAGATTTGATGAAATGAGAGAAACACCTCAATAGCCAGTTTTGAAAGGCAGTTATAAAACAGACCAGCAGGTGGAGCTTGACCTGCATTTGCTGACATATTGAAACAGAAGGGTCTATGAGAGATAATCGAAGTCTGCTAATGCTACACTTCACAAACTGATTCACAGAGATCATTTGAGCACAGAAATGATCAGAACAAGTTTGATGAAGATCTTTGGACAATAAAAAGACATGGGAACTCAGTGCAAAAATGTCCATTTTGCACTGAGCGAGTAAGGCAAGTCCTAAGAAGACTCAATGGAAGAACAAGTCCTATGAATGATATTTTAGTGCAGAACATAAGTTCATTTGTAAAAACTAGTTGCATTTACTTATGTGTTCTTCATAAGGTCAAAGCCTACCTTCCTTCCACCTCTGTCCATTCTTCCATCACATTGATTATTATAATTGTTTGCACTGTGGTGTGGACCAGACATCACTGAACCTGCAGCTCGTACAGAACTACAGCCGCTGACAGGAACCAGGCCCCATGAACACATCACACCTGCACTGGCCTCCTGTCAGCTACAGAACTGAATTTAAACTGTTTCTGTTTGTTTCAAAATGTCTGGATAGCCTTGCCCCGCCTCATCTGAGCGAGCTGCTCTCCCCGTATGCTCCGGCTCCAGAGATGGGCTCCATAAATCTGCCGCTCTTAAATGTCCCAAAAACTCTTCTCAAGACTCGAGGTTATGGAACAGTTATGTCCAACTATGTCAGAAATCAATACAAACAGGTCAGTTAAACCTTCACTTCATAGATGTCCATGGAATAAGAATGAAACAAAGAAGTGGTTTGAAGTGAAAAGGTGAGTTATGTTCAGTTAACAGCTGTTTAGTCTGTGGTAACGTTAAAAACTCGCTTTACTCTTGAACAAAGGCCTGGACACAGAAGTGTTGTAGATATGGAACTGTTAAGTTATATGAAAGAAAGAATTAGGCAGACGGGAGCCCTAAAGGTGCATTACCATGTAGTTAGCTAATGTTTAGTTACGAAAAACATTAAAACCAGAACTAGTTTGCTCTGTTTGCTTTGGTCCAAAGTTATTGCTCACGCACCTACTTCAGTCTGACCATCCAAATGATTCACTCTGATGAGTTTGTAAGCGCTTTCCACGACTTTCAGTTTACTGTTACAGTAAAGCTAACAAACACTAGGACGCTAAAAGCGCACTTCCATTCACGCACTTTGAACACTATATTGGGTGTTTAAAGTGGGGACCGCGGGCTAAACCTGGCCCTCCAGGGGGTCTAATTCGGTCAGCGAAGGGACGTTGAGATTTGTTAGGAATATCTATTTGATTAGACCAAATCAAGTCTATTCCCCCAAAACATGTTAAAAAAGGACAATTTAATCATAATATCTTTGCAAATAAATGTATTAAACATTATACATTTTGGCCTGCTGAGCAGCCTCTGTGAGGTGTTCTGTTTACTACAGTGATCCCTCGCTATATCGCGTTTCATCTTTCACGGCTTCGCTGCTTCACGGATTTTTTTTTTACAGTGCGGATATTTTTACAGTGCATCCACTGAACTTCACGGCACAAGAATGGGACCCTTTGATGAGTCGTTCATTGCAGTTCTCAAATATAATCGAAGGTGGCATATCCATTTATAAAAATCTTCTTGCTCAGAAAAAGAAAGAGCGCCAACAACTAAAGAAAGAGTCGTGCGTCTTCAGTAGAAACAGAGGCTACAGCGGAGCGGAGTCAGGACGAAGAGGCACAGCTGGGACATACGCGTGAAATACGCGAGTGACAATGTTTCCAACCTTGTATTACTATATTAAAATTATTGTTTTAAACAAATTTTGGGCTTTAAAACAGGTTTTGATTTTTGGTTTCATTCCATAGTTCAGTATTGCATTATAAAATAATAAAAAATAAAGCTGTGACTACTTCACGGATTTCACTTTTCGCGTGTTATTTTTGGAACGCAACTCCCGCGATAAACGAGGGATCACTGTATATATTTGCACTGGGACAACAGGGATTGTACTTTCTTACATGAAAAAATTAGCTGACAGATGCATAGGACCTGGAAGTGTGAAATATGCCGTGTGTGACATCAGCACATCACAGTCCCATAACTAGAGGCTGAGTTGCACAGCAGTTGCACAAGAATACAGCAGTACAAACGAGTATCTGTATCATACCTGGTGGCTCCTGTGAAGCCCTTTAGGCTCTGCTGGTTGTTGTAAGCGTTCTACACAAATAAATCTGACCTTGACCTTTAGACCTTGATCTAGAAAAGCTTAGCCGTTTGGAGTATGCATATATTATACACCTTTTGGCACAGCGTCAACTAAAGTACCTGCACGCACTACCACACAACAAATACTGGCGCTAAGGAAAGAAAACCACAGAAAGACGAAGACAGGACTTCTGACAGCGGCTCATAAAAATGCAGCCACCAAGTTCGCCGATTCCCCGTACTCCATCAAGCCCAGACTTTGTTTCTGTGAGGTGAGTGTTTTCCACCTTCCCTCGCGCTCTCCTGTCTGTGAGTGTATGTGTGGGGCTTATGGAAATGTGCCACTGCTGCTCCTGCACTGGGCACAGCTGTTCCCCCGGTGCGCCTGCCTCCCAGGCTTTGATGGAGCTCCAGATCACATTTACATAATCATCTGAGAGAGCCGGACCTGTCACAAAAGCGGACTGAGCTCGCTGCTTTGGGTCAGCTCGGAGGGACCGGAGAACGGACCTGTTTCTGTGGCTCATACGGTGTACTGCATTGGGAAAAAAAAGGTTTGAGGAAAGAAGGTTATACAGGTGACGTCACAATATTGATCATTTTAGCAGTGACATAACATGACAGTCGATGGTGTAAAAGTTCAAAACACAACTCAAATGTGAAAAAGCTGGTAAAGTCTGATAACAAACATAAAAGTCTACAACTCTGATCAATATTTAGTTTGCATCTGACATTTGCAAAAAGAAAATCATGTAAACAGTTGTAGAAAAGCAGATAAACAACAGGAACACTGCAGCTACACTCATTTATCACTGACAGACTTTGACATCACACACTGTTGAACTCTTTTCTTTTCTCTCCTTAAAAAACTAGTTTCTGATTCCAAGTGTGGAGGAAATTCATTGTTGCAAAGTGAGTTGAAGTGTCCTTTATCTCCGCTTGTCGTTCGCACAGTTGCAGCAACAACAGAAAAACAACTTTCACTTTCCATTTTGCCTCAGAAAGTTCATTTGAGTGAAACAATAGCTCCAACAACCATCTATCACCCACTTTCCACATACAGTAGAAGGTGAGGTACATGGGTGAAGTGTCTTGCCTAAGGACACGGCAGTACGTACTTGTCAGAGCTGGGTACAAACCACTGACGTTCAAAGATGTGGTCATGCGCTGATCTTGTGTTCTACGAAAAATAAATTGGTATTTGTGTTGTCTTAGAGGGCATGTATTCTGCTACTGTGACTTTTTTGAGCTTTTATTCATGTTCTAACAAAGTTCCATCATCAAAAACACACCTGAAGTAGCATTCAGCTGCATTCATGCTAGTTTGATGAATGCTAGTTAGAAAATCCTCTCCCTCTGACCATCAAAAATACACCCTGCTGAAGAATCGTCTGCTGTTTTAAGTCCTTAAATCATCACCAGACTCTTCTGCCTCTAAACACCATCACACAAAATAACCATCTCACTTGCATTTATCATTAACACTTACGCTTGGGTAAGCACTATGCAGCCAGTAGATGGCGCCTAAACTCAGTAAGTGCCAGGGCATAACAGAACCAGATATAGATGTTCATTTCTAAACCTTGTTTTTAGTTCCAAAATATAAGATGCCAAACCTAAAAGGAAAAAAATATTCTGAATTTTTTTTTATTGTTGTTAGCCTTTAAACATGCTCTTGTGCCTTATATTTGCATCTCATGTTTTAAAACAAAAAAAGTTTCTTATTCATTCTGTGACCTGGTTTATCAGTCGCTATGAAATTACACTTACTGAGTGCATCCAGCCAGCAGATGGCGCCAGCGCTATATACAATCCAGTGAAATTAGCGCTAAAAATACGTCATGATGTGGATTTGCTGCAGCAATTATCGTGTTTAGAGTTAGAAATGCTCAGAACGAGTTTAGCGATGATTTAAATACTAAAAACATTGACACTGATGATCTGAAAATACGTCCCAAATAGAAGGAGTTCAGCAGGAAGTGTGTTTGACACTAGGAGGGCAGAAGGTTTTCTAATAAACATTCCTCAAAACAGCGTGAATGCAACTGAATTCTGCTTCAGGTGTGTTTTTGATGATGGAACACTGTTAGAACATGGTTTAAAGCTCAAAAAAGTCACTGTAGCAGAATATGTGTCCAGTAAAAGACTCAAGAGCGTGTTTAAAGGCAAATGACAATACAAAACGTTCTAATATTTTTCCTTTACACTTAAATCCGAGGTTACCACAGCCACCAGTCACTTACACTGAAGGCCTGCTTTTCCTAAAACATTTGACTAAAATAAGCCTCATTTCAAACTGAACCTGTTCCTGAACCCTTTGAAGCACAAACTATAGTCTGGACTCTTTGTGAAGCTGAGACTCTGTAGTTTTGTTCTCTGGTGTCTAATTTACTCTGATTACAAGAGGAAACAAGCTCTGCAAAGAGGAAAACCAAAATCTATTGTCCGCCTAAATGTTTTTTGTTAAATAGATGAACACACAGCCTGGGCTCTGGAACCCGTCTCCTCGAGAGGGGCTGGACGCTCCATTTCTCTGGCGTTGCCCGCGGGGAGAGGCGGCGGGCTGGTGTGGGCTTGCTCATAGCCCCACAGCTCAGCCGCCACGTGTTGGAGTTTACCCCAGTGAACGAGAGGGTCGCGTCCCTCCGCCTTCGGGTGGGGGACAGGTCTCTCAGGTGCAGAGTACCAGACCTTCTTGGAGTCCCTGGGAGGGGTACTGGACAGTGCACCGCCTGGGGACTCCGTTGTTCTACTGGGGGACTTCAACGCCCACGTGGGCAACGACAGTGACACCTGGAGAGGAGTAATCGGGAGGAACGGCCCCCCCGATCTGAACCCGAGCGGTGTTCAGTTATTGGACTTCTGTGCTAGTCACAGCTTGTCCATAACGAACACCATGTTCAAGCACAAGGGTGTCCATCAGTGCACATGGCACCAGGACACCCTAGGCCGGAGGTCGATGATCGACTTTGTTGTCGTGTCATCTGACCTTGACGGCGTGTCTTGGACACTCGGGTGAAGAGAGGGGCGGAGCTGTCAACCGATCACCACCTGGTGGTGAGTTGGATCCGCTGGCGGGGGAGGAAGCCGGACAGACTTGGCAGGCCCAAGCGTATTGTGAGGGTCTGCTGGGAACGGCTGGCAGAGCCCTCTGTCGGCAGGGTCTTCAACTCACACCTCCGGGAGAGCTTCTCCCAGATCCCGGGGGAGGTTGGAGACATTGAGTCCGAGTGGACCATGTTCTCCACTTCCATTGTCAATGCGGCGGCTCGTAGCTGTGGTCGCAAGGTCTCTGGTGCCTGTCGCGGCGGCAATCCCCGAACCCGGTGGTGGACACCGGAAGTAAGGGATGCCGTCAGGCTGAAGAAGGAGTCCTATCGGGCCTTGCTGGCTCGTGGGACTCCTGAAGCAGCTGACAGGTACCGGCAGGCCAAGCGTACTGCAGCCCGGGCTGTCGCAGAGGCAAAAACTCGGGATTGGGAGGAGTTCGGGGAGGCCATGGAGGAGGACTATCGGTCAGCCTCAAAGAAATTCTGGCAAACCATCCGACGCCTCAGGAGGGGGAAGCAGTGCTTCACCAACACCGTTTACGGTGCGGGTGGAGAGCTGCTGACCTCGACTGGGGATGTTGTCGGAAGGTGGAAGGAATACTTTGAGGATCTCCTCAATCCCACTGTCACGTCTTCCGAGGAGGAAGCAGAGGCTGAGATCTTGGAGGCGGACTCGTCCATCACCCTGGCTGAAGTCACTGAGGTGGTTGGCAAGCTCCTTGGTGGCAAGGCTCCGGGGGTGGATGAGATCCGCCCTGAGTATCTTAAGTCTCTGGATGTTGTGGGACTGTCTTGGTTGACACGTCTCTGCAACATCGCGTGGCGGTCGGGGACGGTACCTCTGGACTGGCAGACCGGGGTGGTGGTCCCTCTGTATAAGAAGGGGACCGGAGGGTGTGTTCCAACCACAGGGGATCACACTCCTCAGCCTCCCGGTAAGGTCTATTCCAGGGTACTGGAGAGGAGAATCCGACCGATAGTCGAACCTCGGATTCAGGAGGAGCAGTGTGGTTTTCGTCCTGGTCGTGGAACACTGGACCAGCTCTATACTCTCCATCGGGTGCTCGAGGGTTCATGGGAGTTTGCCCAACCAGTCCACATGTGCTTTGTGGACCTGGAGAAGGCATTCGACCGTGTGCCCCGGGGCGCCTTGTGGGGGGTGCTCCGGGAGTATGGGGTCCGGGGCCCTTTGCTAAGGGCTGTCCGGTCCTTGTACGACCGAGCAGGAGCTGCGCTCGCATTGCCGGCAGTAAGTCAGACCTGTTCCCAGTGCATGTTGGACTCCGCCAGGGCTGCCCTTTGTCACCGGTTCTGTTCATAATTTTTATGGACAGAATTTCTAGGCGCAGTCAGGGTGTGGAGGGTGTCCGGTTTGGGAACCACAGGATCTCATCTCTGCTGTTTGCAGATGATGTCGCCCTGATGGCTTCCTCAAATCAGGACCTGCAACATGCACTGGGGCGGTTTGCAGCCGAGTGTGAAGCGGCTGGGATGAGGATCAGCACCTCCAAATCCGAGGCCATGGTTCTCGACCGAAAAAGGTGGCTTGCCCTCTCCGGGTGGGTGGAGAGTCCTTGCCTCAAGTGGAGGAGTTCAAGTATCTCGGGGTCTTGTTCACGAGTGAGGGAAGGATGGAGCGTGAGATTGACAGGCGGATCGGTGCAGCGTCTGCAGTGATGCGGGCGCTGTATCGAACCGTTGTGGTAAAGAAAGAGCTGAGTCGAAAGACGAAGCTCTCGATTTACCGGTCAATCTACGTTCCGACCCTCACCTATGGTCATGAGCTCTGGGTAATAACCGAAAGGACAAGATCGCGGATACAAGCGGTCGAAATGAGCTTCCTCCGCCGGGTGGCTGGGCGCTCCCTTAGAGATAGGGTGAGGAGCTCAGTCACACGGGAGGAGCTCAGAGTAGAGCCGCTGCTCCTCCACGTCGAGAGGAGCCAGCTGAGGTGGCTCGGGCATCTGTTCCGGATGCCTCCTGGACGCCTCCCTCGGGAGGTGTTCTGGGCATGTCCCACCGGGAGGCGGCCCCGGGGTAGACCCAGGACACGCTGGAGGGACTATGTCTCTCGGCTGGCCTGGGAACGCCTCGGGATCCCCCCAGAGGAGCTGGAGGAAGTGTCTGGGGTGAAGGAAGTCTGGGAGTCCCTGCTTAGACTGCTGCCCCCGCGACCCGGCCCCGGATAAGCGGAAGAAGATGGATGGATGGATGGATGGATAAATAGATGAAGAAGTAAAGCTGGTGTTTGTAGGTTTTGCCTGATTGACACTAGTTTGGGCTTTTGTTGGTTTTAACAAAAGTCCAGGCAGAATCCATATAAAAGTCCTATTAATATTATTTTGGGGGTTCTTCTTTAATTTGTGTGTTTAGAGAATAAACTGACCCTGATTCATCCCAGAATGATTCATTTGACCGGAATAGAGAGGGTTACAGCTTTTCTTTTTGTCTTCAAGTCAAACATTTGTAGCAGCTGTTACTTTTATGAGATGGTGAACAAAATGAAATAAATAAAGAAAAAGTCCATTGTACCACCGGTGGGACATCTTCAACTTAAGAAGTTCACATCGTCTCTTACCTATTGTCTGATACAGAAAAAACAACGAAAACTAATTGAAATAAGCAGAAAGTGTGAAAATCCTTCATCTGTTTAATATTATTGGCCTGTAGAATGTCGTGACGTCATCTGAAACTCAACGTTAAAGTAAATAAAGGATCGTTTGAGTTTGGACAAACATTATTGTACAGGATTATTGTTTTCTTATTGGAGCTTCTCTTTTTATGGAAAATAAATACATCTTTGAACATAAACACCCACAATGGAATATCACAAGTGGAACGGGAGCATATGGAAATGTAATTATGTAAATATATGCATTTATGTCTATATTCAGCACTGTGACAATATTTAATAAGTCAGTCCACAGCTTTTCTAATTCAATTTTCTGCAAATCAAATAGCTCTGGAGTATTGACTGGTTCCTTATTTGTGTAAATGGTTGAAAACAAATATAAAGACTGTATTGTTTGTGATATACACAGTGTTATTGGGTCGTATGTGTTGGAGCGTGTAATGGACAGAGGAAAGTTTGTTCAATCATGCTAGGCTTTATGGACTGGACATCCCACCGGAAAGCAAGACGGATGGCCTGGTTTCTAGGGCAACAGCGTCCACAGAACTGCACTTGAACTGTGGGACGTCTGAGAAGAAGGAACAGTACATGACAAACGTGTGAGTGAGGTTTATTTGGCTTTGTTTTGTGTTGGATTCTGTGCAGCGCGGATTGAAATGTGATGGAGCCAAAAATGTTTGTAAATGTCAAATGTAAAAAACATTTTTGTGTAAATAAATACTCTTCAGTAAAATTAAAACATGCAAATTTGGTCTTTTTAAAAATGCACTTATTATATCTGTATGAAAGCAGCACATGTTATATCCACTGTGAAACACAGGGGGAGCTCCACACACACTGTATGTATCTTTTCCTGTGGAGCTTTGGTGTTATTGCTTTGCCTGGAATGTTCCACGGTGTGGCATTAAACAAAATCTACAATGCATTGTCTTCAGTTAAGTTTGTTTCATTGCTAAAAATCAAACAAACTTGAAACACTCGTTCTTCCTGTGGGTGGATTGGCCTCTCCACAGATCTGACTTGGTTGTGTCACCTGGTTGTGAGATAGATCAGTGCTCTGGAACATTTCAGTGAAGTATTAACATGTCCATGGTTTACCCTCCTCCAGAAAAGTTACAGACCTGAATCAGATGAATCCTGTTTATGAGGTCCTCTCCCTCTAACGTCAGGCGTACGCCTAACGTGAGGCGGGTTCAACATGTATTTTGTTGTATGTTAGTTGCAGACAGCCTGTTACACAACTCCAGAGCACTGCTGCCTATATTTGATGAATACAGCGCAGATTCACACAGTTTTGGGCAAGAACATTCGTCTTATTAGCTGAAAACTGCTCCTGGGAAAAAAATAGACATTTTACTGATTCTTTCTGCAGACCAGCGCTTCAACCACACTGTGCTCCGAGGTCAGTGTGCAGTGTGTGCACGGGGTGCATTGGTTTGAATCCTTCTGTAACTCTACAGTACCAGTATTAGATGTACTCCCAGTGAGTCTCAGAAAAACACTCAGTTTCAAATTCCAAGAAATTTTAACATTCTGAGATTCAGGTCTCTTGTGCTGTTTTTAAGTTGATAAATTATCACCAGAATCTTTGTGAACATTTCTGCTTTATATCACATTCATTACAACTGTGTGCTTACATTAGCATGCCAGAACAAGCTAGTTTTTGTTTATGATAATTCCCTATGCTGCTAGTAGATGACACGCTAACACAAATCCTGGATTGTATGCACTGATTACCTTAGATAGTAATCAGAGCATATAATATTTTAAGGTATACATTATTTTAAGTTCTAAAACATGAGATGCCAATGTGCATGTTTAAAGGACAATAATGATGCAAAAAAATAATATTGAAGAAGTGTCCTTAAAAGTGTCTTTTCTTTTCATCTGACTTTTTGCACCTCATAAAATAAAGAGTACACATACCTTGGTGCTCCAGACAAACTTCCTTGTCCCTCTTTCTGACTTGCACAGTGTGTCTCTGTCAGCGCGAGGTGAGTGTGCGTTTGGGGCGTCTGCGTGGGCGACTGAGCACCAGACAGACAGCAGAGAGGACTGCCTGTCAGCTCCAATTGGCAGGTCCCAGCTGCAGACCGGGGCCGGGGTTAGGGGTCGGGGCCGGGTACGCGGGGAGAGGGCGCCCTATTAATACAGCCCCGCTAACGAGCCGGCGCTGCAGCGAGCACGGAACCCTCCCAAACACACCGGTTACACAGTTGGACAAGTTCATCGTCAAAGTCCAACGTCTTTGTGAAACGCTCTGTTCTTTCGTGTTAAAGGTGAGCTATGTAACTTTTCCGTCAGCGGCTTGTTTCCATGGAGATGGAAACAAGATCTGACCTGCACGAGTCGTTGTAATCCCTCATTCGTTCAGGAATGGCCCAAGGTAAAAATGGTTTCCAAAGGCTTTAAGATCAAGAACAGTGACTTCAAAAACAGTGTCCAAATGACTAACTTTAAAACCTTTTCTATCCAACGAAATGGAAGTTTAAAGCTACACTGTGGAACTTGCATTGGCATTTGACTCACCACCGTCCAGTAAGTTACACAGTGCACAGAAACCAAGTGAGATTATCAGTTTAAAGAAAGGTTTAAAGGAAAAAAAATATTATGCATTTTTTTATCATGTTATTAACCTTTAAACATGCTCTTGAGTGTCTTAAATTTGCCATCTCATGTTTATTATGGATTCAATGGAAGGATTTATCTGCTGTGTGCAGTGACACATCCAGCCAGCAGAGGGCGCCTAGCATTATACACAATTTAATCATGTTAGCGCTGAAGAGACGCTATGATTCTCCAACAGAGACATAAAGATCAGTGTTAAAGTAGCTCCTGCATACTCCAAACTGTACAGATTCAACAAGATTTTGACGAAATGTACAGAAGGGTTTGCTGATATCTAATTCCAAGCCTGATTCATTAAAGTTTTCAAATTAGGCAAGTTTCAGTTAGATCTAGTTTACTCAAAAGCTAAATAAGAAATCCAAAATCCCCTCAGTAAAGATTTTTATAACTAATATGAGTACAAGATGAACCCAGAAATTTAAACCTGGTTCTGTTCATTTTTCAGCTTGAAATGTCTTATTTCAGTCTCATGAAATGACTTATTTCTTTATGAAAACATTACGTGGTGAAAAACTCATACAGGTTTTTTTTTTTTCTTACATTTATGTGAGTGAGGGAGAAGTTTCATATTGATATCTTTAAATCTTAAAACCTGCCTAGTAAATGTTATATCTTTAAGAATATTTTGAGGATTCTGGACACCATTATCAATAAAACAAAAAAAATAAAATAGTCACAAATGACATTACACCACGGTAAGCAGATTTTTTTTGCCTAGTACTCAAGTCAGTGAGTACTCAATAATAAAGGCTGAGTACCACTGTAATATGTGACTTCTCTGGTTTGAGTGATGAGTCCACAGCTCCACTGGTCGACCCCGATCGATCGCTCTGGTCACCTCTCTGTGTGAAAAGTCAAGGCCGACATTTAACCCCCAACCCCCTCCCACACACACGCACGCACACACACACACACACACATACACACACACACACACACACACACACACACACACACACACACACACACACACACACACACACACACACACACACACACACACACACACACACACACACACACACACACACACACACACACACATACACACAGATCTACAGTATGTCAGGCAGCTGTGATCAATGATGGACCAGACCACAGATCATCCCTGTCAAAGGCAAATGGTTTTGAGAGAATTAAATCATGTCCATATGTCACACGTGTGGCTGATATGACCAAGCACAATGACATGTAAATACTACAGTCGGAGCTTTACTTCATGAGGAAATTACAAGAGATGAATAAGGGGTTTTCTGTGGCCGATGCTGATACTGATTGTTTAGAATCCAGAGAAACAATATTTCTGGGCCAATATTCAATTAAAAATGAAAACAACAAACTCACCCACAGCCCTGTTTTATCACAAACCTTTCAGAGAGCAGTGTCCTCTTCGCTCCAAAGTGTTAATTAAAATAATGCAGTATTCTTCAGGGAGCGCAGATTGCACTTAGTCCAAATCAGCTATTGAAGACAAACAGTTTTGTCAACGTTATCCAGCTGTGTGCAGAGGTGGTGCCGCGTGCAGAGGTGGTGCTGTGTGCAAAGGTGGTGCTGTGTGCAGAGGTGGTGCTGTGTGCAGAGGTGGTGCTGTGTGCTGAGGTGGTGCTGTGTGCAAAGGTGGTGCTGAGGTGCAGAGGTGGTGCTGTGTGCAAAGGTGGTGCTGTGTGCAGAGGTGGTGCTGAGGTGCAGAGGTGGTGCTGAGGTGCAGAGGTGGTTCTGTGTACAAAGGTGGCGCTGTGTGCAAAGGTGATGCTGCATGCAAAGGTGGTGCCACGTGTAAAGGTGGTGCCACGTGTAAAGGTGGTGCCACGTGTAAAGGTGGTGCCACGTGTAAAGGTGGTGCCGCGTGCAAAGATAATGCCACGTGCAAAGGTGATGCTGCATGCAAATGTGGTGGTGCCGCGTGCAAAGGTGATGCTTTGTGCAGAGGTGGTGCCGCGTGCAGAGGTGGTGCTGTGTGCAAAGGTGATGCTGTGTGCAGAGGTGGTGCTGTGTGCAAAGGTGGTGCTGTGTGCAGAGGTGGTGCTGTGTGCAAAGGTGGTGCCGTGTGCAGAGGTGGTGCCGTGTGCAAAGGTGATGCCGCGTGCAGAGGTGGTGCCGCGTGCAGAGGTGGTGCCGCGTGCAGAGGTGGTGCCGCGTGCAGAGGCGGTGCCGTGTGCAAAGATGGTGCTGTGTGCAAAGGTGATGCTTTGTGCAGAGGTGGTGCCGCGTGCAAAGATGGTGCCGTGTGCAAAGTCGGTGCTGCGTGCAAAGGTGGTGCTGTGTGCAAAGGTGGTGCTGTATAATAATAATCACAACACTTCACACTTGTAATGTGCTTCTCACACTCTTGTCAAAGTCTCTCAAAGCACCACACTGTTGTCATTGTTCTCTCCACACTCAGTGGTGGTAGCCACAGGGACAGATTGATGGAAGTGACGCTGTCAATCTGCGCCATCAACCCCTTCGACCACCACCAATCATTCACACACCACTTTCATACCAGGCAATGTGGGTAAAGTATCTTGCTTAAGGACACAACAACTTTTCCTCCAGCGCCCCCCTGTGGCACCTGGTGTTCCAGCGGTCTCCCATCCAAGCACTGACCAGGCCACAAAGCTTCACTACTACCACAACTACTACCACTACTATTAATACTTGTAGTACTACTAGTAGGGCTGTTGCAACTGCATCTCCATTGTACTAAAACATGTTTCCGGAGTGCACGGTGGCAGAGCGGCTAGAGCTTCTGCCTCTCAATAAGGAGATCATGGGTTCGAATCCCGGACCACCCCAACATCACACGCTCTCTCTGGGTGGAGTCTGCATGTCCTCCCTGTGTTACCGTGGGTTCTCTCCTGGTTCTCCGGCTCCTCCCACCGTCCAAAGACATGACTGTGTAGGTCAGGGGTGTCCAAACTTTTTCCATCGAGGGCCACATATTGAAATATAGACCAAGCGGAGGGCCACAAATCAATCGCAAAACGTTTAAAAAAGCTGCATTTATCTGATGTTTTAAGCGCCACCACATCTATAGTCAGTCTCAGTGCCTTAATATCAGGTCTGTGCTGCACCAAAATGTTAGTTATTTAGGTTGGAATTGTAGAAAATCTGAAATGTGCTGTAAACAGTACTTATTAGGACAATGTGGGCCAGTTCACCAGGAAGCCTAAGGGCCAAGAAAAATTGGTCTGAGGGCCGCATTTGGCCCCCGTGCCTGAGTTTGGACATGCCTGGTGTAGGTTAATTGACAACTCTAAATTGCCCATAGTGTGTGAATGTGAGAGTGAATGGTTGTCTGTCCTTGTCTGTGTTTGCTGCGACGAGTTGGCCACTGTCCAGGGTGTACCCCGCCTAAGGCCCAAAGTCACTGGGATAGGCTCCAGTCACCCGCGACCCCTAACGGGAATAAACGGTAGAAAATGAATGAATGAATAAAACATGTTTCAATTGAGTACTTTTAGACAGAAAATAAAATGGTGGCATGCGACCTGTCCATGAGCTCATAAGGCGTGCGAGCACTTCTAATCTGCCCGGAGACAAATGAGCAGCAGCATAAAGCATTTTCATGAACTGGCTTTAACTTTCACTGAACATGAGAAAAAAAATCTGTCCATGTTCAGCGTGCGGTCTAATCAGCTCGTAAACATAACAATTAAATACAACGCCTGTAGAGAAATTAGACGCCTCATTAAACTTGCCCTTTAGGAACACGAGTTGAAAGAGCATGCATAAGTTATAATTACCGCTATCTTCACATTTGAGCCTGCGTTAAAGCAACAGTTATAGGTTATTAAATCCATTATAATTGTAATACTCTGCCTCTTTGTGTTTGCACTCATATTCATAAGCTTTATAAATAGATGGTGCTCTAGAATTGCACGTAAACACTCTATTTCACAGAGGCCCCGCGGAAATTATGTAAATTCACATTATTTGGTTCGTTTCTAGTTTATCTTGTGATGTATGCAACAATGTGGCGCTCAGAAGGATCTAGTACCCGTTGTTATTGTTTTATCTTTTCTACAAATGAATGAAAATACAGTATTATTAGTCAACATATTCAGTATTATATTTCAAAACGTTAAAGCTGTGGTGCCTGATTTCCTAATGTGCGAGCACCTGATTGGAGCTATTGCAAACCTGACACCAAACTTGTGCTTTCAGTGATTTTTTCTCTTCGTTCCAATCCTCATGCACCAAAATATTGGGCTCCGTCGCACTCTTTAAGGTTAAGTGATCCAAGAGTGCACCGGACCCGTTGCTTGACGACACAACACAAGCCTACAGCGTCAGTGTGGGCCGAGCGAAAACGGACACAGGTTGGGCTTTAGGTGTCACTGGATGTACTGTATTTACTGTATGTATTCGATTTGATTTGATTTATTTTCACACAATAAAAAAAAAAAAAAAAAAAACAGAAGTCCATATGAAACAAAACAACACAAAATGTGATGGAGTGTGGCAGAAACCTAAAAGGGCTTATCCTTAAAGCCACACACCTTTAATTGATTATTTTAACAAGCTCAAATTAAAAGCTGTCTGGTCAGATGATTTGCAAATGAAAATCAAAACAAAACTAAACTAAACATTTTTCCAATGAAAATGTACTGGATTTTGTATTTGTCTTGACACCTGTTCACCCCTTTGACGTGTGAGGGACACTTTTTTCCTGTGGATGCCCTTTTACTCCACTTTTTTTTTTTGACAGGTGTAAAAATACAGTAGATAATTTATTTATATACCTTTTTTTTCTTTTTTTTTTTTGCTTAATTCTGTTAAAAATACTAAATTTGAAGAAAAAAATGCCCAAGATTTGTCTTTACCTTTTATTACAGTCTTGGACATGTCAAAGATTAGTAAAAACATTGGTTTTGACTCACTTTTTATTTGGACAAGGATGTGTATAAAATTTTGTATTTTTGGTCAGAACTGAAGTAGATTAACTGATTTAAGCTAAAAAGTTTGAAAAAAACAGGCCTACTTTATTTTTTACTGCTGTCACAAACAGTGGAGTAATGTTACTACAAAATGGCTCATTGAAATATACAATGGATATTACAGTATTATTTTAAATTGTATTATTGCTGTTGCTTTTTTGCTTTTTTCTTTTCTTTATGTTTCTGCTGTGTGGTGATCTGCCTTGTATTTTCTCTGTTAAACTGCACATTTTCTACATTTCTGTGCCTGTAACTGTCTTTTAAACATGCTTCTGCTCACGTTGGCGTAAGTATTTCACGCTTTCCAACTTAAAACAATGTCTACGTACTGTACATGCAGCCCTCAGGCAACGTGACTGCTACGCTCCAGAGACCTGCGTTCCTGGTAAACACAATCTTCCCACAGAATGAGCCCGATGATGGTTTATGGACTGAAAAAGATAAGCACAAGATAAGTCCGGCTATTTACCTGTGACGCAACAGTCGGGGGGAATTTGAAACTGAGTGTTTTATGAGCATAAACAGGATTAAAGGAAAGCGTGAATGAAACAAAATGCAACTCCAGGTATGTTTTATTTATGTTTCAATTACGTAACATCATTAAAAACTCAAAGTGGGCCTGTTTTGCATACGTGTCCTCCAGTGGGACTCCCAGGAGAGGGGTGCACGGGCGCCTGTTGTCACCCGGCCGCGGTGCCTTGTCCTGGGTTGACTCGGAGCCTCGCAGTGGGGATCCAGCCGGAGAATGCTCTGTAGAGAAGATAAAAGACAGAATGAAGGGAAGCGCTGGGGGCCTGTGCGCCTCTTCCTGGTGGAATATTTCACATTTCGTCTTTTTACAGTTGCATAATATTTTGTAAAAGGAAGATTTTTTTTGATAATGTGAGAAAGTTACTGATAGTGGACGATACTAATGATGTATTTTTTGATAGAAAATAGAGGGGGAAATTAATAAAGAATGTAAAATCAATGTTATGTGATTATGTGTTTTTGAAGAATCTAGAGTTGTAGTTCTTCAGTTGTTTCGGCTGAGAGTGACACGTTTTTTTTTTTTTAATCAATGATCTTATTATTTATTAGGGTTATAGGGATTTATATTTTTAAAAATGAAATAAAAAAAAAAAGATGAAAGGAAAAGGAATTCAGGGAAGGAAATCCAAACTAGGTCCAGACCATATCCAGGCAAAGTCCAAATCTGGGTCAGACCAAAGTCCAAACCCGGTCCAGACCAAGTCCAAAACAAGTTCAGACCAAGCCCAACCAGGTCCAGACCAAATCCAGATCAAGTTCAGACTAGGCACAGACCAGGGTCAGAGAACATCAAACCAGGTTCAGACCAAGTTCAATCCAGGTCCAGAGATAGTCCAAACCACGTCCAGACAAAGTCCAAACCAGGTTCAGACCCAGTCCAACCCAGTTCAAGCCCAGTCCAACCCAGGTCCAAATCAGGTTGAGACCAAGATCAAACTAGGTCCAGACCAAGTCCAAACCAGGTCCAGGTCCAGGTCCAGTCCAAACCAGGTCCAAATCAGGTCCAGACCCAGTCCAAACCACGTCCAAACCAAGTCCAAATCAGGTCCAAATCAGGTCCAGACCAAGTCCAAACCAGGTCCAAATCAGGTTCAGACCCAGTCCAAACCAGGTTTAGACCAGGTCCAGACCAAGATCAAACTAGATGCAGACCAAATTCAAACTAAGTCAAGACCCAGTCCAACCCATGTCCAAGAAAAGTCCAAACCAGGTCCAGACCTGCTCCAAAGTTCCAGGCCAGGTCCAAACCAGATCCCGACCTTGCCCAGACCAGGGACCAAGTCCAGACCAAGTCCTAAATAAGCCTTGACCAAGTCCACTGCCCTTTGCAGCAACAGGCTTTAAATTTTAAAGATTTATGACTTCAAACTTGAAAAGATGATCTGAAGGTGAAATGAAAATGAACTAAAATGTGGAAATTGCTTCATTATTTATCACCATTCCACAATTACACTTGTTTTACTAATTTCATATTTAATTTTACGTTTTCGAAGACTTGACCTTTTAGCTTCATGGATCAAAAAAGTCATGTTAAATCGTCATTTCAGTCACCCACTCACATTTCAACATCACAGTTCAAGAGTTCAGTCACTTGTACAATGCTTATTTGTTTTAAGTTGAGTAACATTGTCTCTTGTTCGCGAACACAACGATGGCCACCCACTATAATCGAATTAGCTTCACTGCATGTTAGCTTTGTCCAAAACATATTTCACACCAGCCGCAACCTACTTTATTTATTATTTCAATAGTCGAGTTTTTTTTTTTTCAATTAGCTAAACAATTATTTCTATTGTACACGGAGGCTCTACATTACATTACATTACTAAATACATAGTGACAGGACGCTTTTAGATAGAATATTTATGAATAAAGTTTCTTTCTTTAAAACGAAAATCAGAAATAATTTATTCCTATTTACATTTTGATCTAATAATACCTCTGTCTTTGTTATAGAAGGTCTTTTCGTGTGAGTTTTAGGGTCTGTACGGTCCAGAGGAACATTACAATTACCCAAACACTACTACAAGGATTTCTAGTCAGCCCTTGCTCAGATGCTTTCATTTCACAACACAAAGGTAACCTTGGCAGCAAAAGGGATTTTCAAATATTTTTGAGTTCTCAAACTCTTCAGATTCCATCTTGTTAGACTCCCGCTGTAGTGTTTGATTGGTTCGAAAGCTGAAGCCCCCAAACAAATCTGGACAAACACGGCAGCGACGACGGACGTACTTTGGGCTATTTTTGCAGAAATACAGACTATTTAAAGCAAAAATATTATGCCTTTTTCATACTGTTATTATCCTCTCATGTTTTATTATTATCTCATGTTTTTGTTTA